>CM062805.1:136902588-137502588 GCA_031772625.1 Pinus tabuliformis
CTTTGGTTGAGATTGAGACAGGAAAGAAATTGAAGTGTCTCGGATCAGACAATGGAGGTGAATATTGCAGCAAAGAGTTTGATAGGTACTGTTCAGAGCATGGAATTCGCAGAGAGAAGACAGTTCCAAGAACACCACAAGAAAAAGGCGTGTAAAAAAGGATGAACAGAAAAATCATGGAGCGTGCAAGGTGCATGAGATTGCATGCAGGATTGCCTTTACAATTTTTGGCAGATGCTGTAGAGATTGTTGTTTATCTAATAAATAGAGGGTCTTCAAGTTCCTTGGATGGTGGTGTTCCAGAGGAAACATAGACAAGTAAAAAGGTAAACTACTCTTTTTTAAAGCATTTTGGTTGTGAGGCTTTTGTCCATATTAATAAAAAAAGTAGAACAAAGCTTGAGGCAAAATCAAAGAAATGTACCTTTATTGGATATGGTGTTAATGATTTTGGTTATCATTTATATGATTATGAAAATCACAAAATCATTAGAAGCAGATATGTAATATTAAATGAAAAGTTCTTGTATAAGAATCAGTTGCAGGAAAAGAAACAAGAAAAAGAAAAGAAGGAATACGCAGTTCTTGATGAAATCACTGAAAAAGTAAAGGTGCCTGAAAATAATAATAATCAACAATCACAACAATAGCAACCACCACAGTAGAAACAGGCTCCCCAAACACCTGAAAGTGGTGTTAGAAGATCTACCAGGATAAGTATACCCCCTGAATGATACTCTCCTTCATTATATTATTTATTGTTGACTAATTTTGGTGAACCTGAATGTTATGAAGAAGCAATGCAGGTTGAAAGATGGAAGAAGTGGGAGGTATCCATGGAAGAAGAGATGGACTCCTTAATGCATAACCAGACTTGGGACTTAGTCAGGTTGCCTGTAGGAAAAACTAAATTGAAGAATAAATGGGTTTACAGGCTGAAGGAAGAAGATGGAGGAAAACAAAGGTACAAAGCTAGACTTGTGGTGAAGGGGTTTGCATAGAAGAAAGGTATTGATTTTGATGAAATATTTTCTCCTGTTGTTAAAATGACTTCAATCAGAACTATTTTAAGTCTAGTAGCAGTTGAATATTTGCATCTTGAGAAGTTAGATGTAAAGACAACCTTTCTCCATGGGGATTTGGAGGAAGAGATATATATGCAGCAGCCACAAGGATATGAGGTAAAAGGGAAGGAGAAACTAGTGTGCAGGTTGAAGAAGAGCTTGTATGGCTTAAAATTGGCTCCAAGGCAGTGGTATCTAAAATTTGACAAGTTTGTGTCTGGACAAGGTTATACTAGATGTCACTTTGATCATTGTGTTTATCTGAAAAAGCAAAATGATGGTAGCTATATTATATTATTGTTATATGTAGATGACGTGCTTGATGCAGGGTCTAATATGCAGGAAATAAATGTGCTCAAAAGAAAATTGGGAAATTCATTTGCAATGAAGGATTTGGGTGCTGCAAAAAAAATCCTTAGTATGAGAATAACCAGAGACAGGAAAAATCGCAAATTAACATAGTCTCAGAATCAGTACATACAAAAGGTGTTGAAAAGATTTAATATGCACAATGCAAAACCAGTTAGTACACCTTTTGCTAGACATTTCAAACTAAGGAAATGTGCCCAAAGACCCAAGAAGACATGTATTATATGTCTAAAGTTCCATATGCATTAGTAGTTGGAAGCTTAATGTATGCAATGGTTTGCACAAGGCCTGATATTGCACATGCAATGCAAGTTGTAAGCAAGTACATGAACAATCCAGGAAAGGAACATTGGATGGCAATGAAATGGATTCTTAGATATTTGAAAGGTACCACAAATCAAGAATTATGCTTTGGTTGTTCAAACATTTCTCTACGGGGATATGTTGATGCAGATAAGGCAGGTGACAGAGATAACAGGAGGAGCACTACAGGATATGTATTTACTAGAGGTGGAACAGCTATCAATTGGGTTTCCAAAATCCAAAGTGTTGTTGCACTTTCAACAGCAGAAGCAGAGTATGTTGCTGCTATAAAGGCTAGTAAAGAAATTATTTGGTTACAAAGGTTTATGGGTGAATTGGGTAAGGAGCATGATATGGGCACGTTATATAGTGATAGCCAAAGTGCCATTCATCTTGTGAAAAACTCAGCATTTCATTCTAGGACTAAACACATACAGCTCAAGTACCATTTCATGCGATCAGTGTTGGAAGATGGAGAGTTGAAGCTGGAAAAGATACACACTAGCCAGAATATTGCAAATATGCTAACAAAAGTTGTAACCAGGGAGAAACTGAGAATATGCTCAATTTCAATTGGTCTTCAAGGACGATGATGAAGATGAGAAACAGTCAGGTCTAAAGAGGAGTCATTGTCCAGCAAATGAAGCAGCAGTGGAGTTGCTACAATCATTCTCCAAGTGGAAGATTGTTGGGTGTGGAGCATGATTATTTAGAGGTTTTGTTTCAGTCAACACCCCTCCACGTGCGGGGGTGCAGGGGGGGACTTGTCCCCCCCGTAGGGTTAGGGGGGGCCAATCCACCCCGGCTGGGGGGTCCAAGGGCCACCAATCCCCGGCGGGGATTTTTGTGGCAGCATCCCTGAAGCTAAAAATAGATGTAAAATTGCCTTGTAAAAGTATAGTAATTTCTAGTCAATCTGGTCTGTTTATTTGGCGGATGATCTGATGGTAGAACTTATGTTTAGTTTAGGGTTTTTTTCGCTAGAAGGCAACCACCTCTCTTTGTATGAGGGTATTGTATTGAGTTTGTGTAATAGATGTGTATTCTTTGAGCGAGAAACAGAGAGGTGAGACTGTGAGAGAAAATAGAGGATATTACAACAAATTTTTTGTAGCTTTTGTCTCTTCATTTTGCTAGATAATAGAAAGGAAGGACTGGATGTTTCAGGGTGAATGTAGCCCAAACTGGGTGAACCACATATATCTGTGTCTCTCTGGTTTTATGTGTTTTCTGTGTTTATATTTATGCAATATTCTATGTGTTCCATTGCTCTATAATATATAATTTTATAACACATACATGAATTACAATAGTATATGATGCATAAACAAAGTCAATCTTAGGAACAAGACATCGCTTATTTTTATTGTAGAAAGCTATAACTAACATGGAGAGAATTCACCTATGTCTTCTTGTTCCAGCTCCAAGTGAAAACGTCCTCCAGATCCATCCAGGTTCAGTCTTCAACAGCCTCCTTCCATAACCAATACCATGATATCTCAAGCAAGTGGGAGAATATCAAGACTCAAGGAGACAAGGGTTTCCTGAAACTTGGGGAAGTGCTTGAAGCACAGGGATACTTCAGAGTCAGTCAGGGATAATCTCAATGTAATAATTCTATCTCTTCTCCTCCTTAAGGTCTTCCCATAAAAGTCTATTTATACTTCTCCCAATTAGTTTTTTAGTTGGGAAACAGTTAGGAAATAATTGGGCCACGGGCACTAGGAGGTAAACAACAGGTAAAACCCATGAACTCAACCCATAATTAAGGAAATTTATTTTTTTTAACTGTTTTAACACATATACGCAGGTTGGGTATTGACTAAACCGCGTATACACGTTTTTATCTCAAGGAAAAGTAGATTATAAGGAGTAAAACACTGTTTTTAAAATATTTGGACCAAGTCTGGAAGGAGGGGTTGCCCTAGGCCATAAACCAAGCATCACAAGTACCAAGGGTGGTAAATGGAGCTATAACAGATGCCCCCTAATATATTATGTTAGAAGGGGAACATGATGGCCGAAATGTATTAAGTATATGGAAAGGAATCCTGTTGAGACTGAGAAGGACTTCACCAAAATTCAGCCTACCAAGCCATCAAAAAGAGATCAGAAAGAAACTATTGTCTAAGGCAGGTATACCCATGCCCAGAGAAAGTAAAGAATGTCCACATATCAAGTACAAGCAGATCCACTATGTATACAAGTATATAAAGAACTAAAAGCACATAATGGATCATCTTACCGTGACCGAAAAAGTACATGTCTGAATATCACATATAATAAGATGATCAATGAAGCTGAAAGATGAAGTTGATCACTGATATCAAAAAATGATCCCAAAAGTAACAAATGAACATGATGGACTAAAATGATACTACATCACAACTCAGATGCCATCATATAATATGTCACTATGAAGGACTGCAACATATAAGGTGGATGATGTCAACTAGTAGTAATAGGAGCAACTGACAAGTGAACCAAAACATGTTGATGCAACCCAAGGTCTTCACCGACTATCGTGGTACGTTTCTACACAATGGGAATAAATGATCTAAGGTCAACCACGAGAGAAATAATATGATTACCATCATTGATGTATACCATTAACAAACACGAGACTACTCACTGATAATGATAATGAGAGTCAAGGTACCCAGTACAATCTAACAAGTGTGAATGAATGAGCTGAAGTCGAACACCTGGAAGAATCTATCAATCAGGGGATAATGATAGTTTCACACTATCGATAGTGAAGGAATCTTCCACTGATGACTGCAAACCCCAAGGTACTGCGAAATGGAATCTAGATATTTGTCCCAGATTAATGAGCTATAGTCGATAAGAAAGGATCTGCTAGAAGGAAGGCATTAAGGCATCCTTCATCAATTTAGCATGAGTGTAACCCGTAGGCTAATAATGTGGAAGGAACCAGATGAAAAATATGTAGTAACCCGACCAAAGTACATTTCTAGCATACACAAGATGTAGGTAGCACACGATAGAAACCCTCTGAACCAACCAATAATGAAAGCTAACACAAAGGTGAGGAATCCACCAATAGGGTCAAATGGAAACGAAGGCACTGCATGAATCCCAATGTGTGATAATGAAAGATGATGTCAAACACAAGGGAAACCACTCAGTCAAATACCATGATACTGATCGATGATGAGCATAAGGTGACCTATCAATAATGAAAATAGGGCCACGGTGCAGCTCTAGGCCTGCCCTCAGAGCAATATGTCGTCGTCAATAAGGAGAAGACCCACCATCAAGAAGTCAATGGAGACCTTCTCAAATAGGCATGAGCAAAGGACCAATATAACTGTTGTGATGAAAAAACATGATATTGAAAACTAGGGATGGGTGATTGAAAAAAGGTCAAGAGACACCGCAAAGAGACCGACTCAGGCTTACTTCCCTTGAACAAAAACATGACTCAATGATGACTATATGGCAGCATATGATAACTCTGTATAAATTCGTCATGCAAGAGGCATGAGGGAACTCTCCATATGATTGGAAGAGGTAGCCAATCAAAGGAGAACTGTCTTAATGACAAGGTTAAGGCATACCTAAGTCAAACTAAATCCTGACCAAAATGGAGGAGAGACTTTCTTTTGAGTGCTTTGTTCAAGGGTGACACGACTGACTCTAGCTTCCAACAATATAGGAAATGTTTTCTTGTTCCCGCTCTTTTTGGAATATATAATTTTTTTGTCTTTTTCTTTAAGCTGGAAAAAGAATAAAAGAATGTTATAGTACAGTGGAAAGAACAAGTGTCAGAGAAACATATGAGCTAGTTCCTGAGATGGGAACAATCCTATGCTCAATGCAAGGAGCCAAAATTGGTCAAGGACACTCAAAGGGATGTTCCTTCCACAAGTCAACAGATGTGTCAAGTTGCAGAAGCTAAGTGATTACATGGTTGATTTTGCAGAAGACATGGTCAAATAAGTGGCTTTAACACGAGTCCAAGTAAAGTTGGCTCAAGGCCAATAGGTGCAAATACTCAAAATGCAATGCAGCAGTACAACTCAACACAAAGGAGCCTCTAGGTTATAAGGCCAGAAATAAGCGTAGAAGCAAGGAGAATGTGTCTTCAATGCACAAGTCATGGTAGGACTAAAGAGGACTCCCGAGCCTACTTAGTATAACAGCACGGACAACCAATGTCAGTGTGGTTCTAACTATTATGCCCATGTAAAGGATGGCTTTACCATTGCATCATGATTTATAAATCGGCGAGTGAACATGGTTTGCTAACCAAGACATGATGGGATCAACCCTATGGCTAATGTATTGCTAAACGGAGGCTAGTATGCAAGATGCAATGGAAAAAATGGTTTCCCTGACCTATATGCCAGTAAGTGAATGATACCTGCCATGAAAGGTCAGCAGTCACGTGGCCGAAATAATATCTTGAAGAAGTGTCCAAAATATCCTGAAACAATAACCCATTCTCGATAATCCAGGCCCACAAGTCAAAAAAATTCATCAGACGAAAAATCAAGTTTTAAGAAAAAAATTTGAAATTTCAAAGCTATATATTAAATTTTAGACTCACAAAATGTTTATTGCTATTTGGAAAAATGCCATGGATCAAAAAAGAAGAAAACTTGCCTCTAAAGAATTTGACCGTTCAAATCGCACCAAAGTTACCAGGTAACCCTAAAATGATACTTGCAATGTTCTGTGATAGTTTTTAGAAGTTTTAATTAAGATTTGACCATGGGAATTTATTTCAAAAAATCCAACTCTGCATACATGCGGGTTGGTTGTGACCAACCCACGTATACGACGACCCTACATGTGACTGTGTGTAAAGGGAACTAGTGTGTATGCAAGTTGAAATTCAAACACAAAATCTAACGGTTGAACTCATTGTTTTTCAGGATGACCATCACATGAAGAGAGAGAGAGCATACCACAATTCACAATGAGGTAATGAACAACCAAAATGCACTAGAAGCATTGAGAGGGTGCATCTTGTTGAAATTCTTCAAAATGCCGAACTTGAAAGCCAACACACACCTACTCGAATTATTGATCCACTACTGGAGTGTAGAGGATGATGCCTTCATGATAGATCAGATGCCTCTTAGGATTGAGGTGGAAGACATCTATTTTATTACAGGTCTCTCCCAAAGAGGGGAGGTTTTTCATTTGACCAGCAGGACAAGGAGTAGTCTTTCAGTAGAAGAGTATCTACATATATACTGTCCTGGGCATCCGGAAAATATTGGAAGTCAGATTCCAATCAAACACATGGATAGTTTATCTCTGAGAATTCTATTGTTTACCATTGCGAGGGTAAACAGATCAGCTTCACTACATCAGGCTTCATGGGTGTCCATGAGCCTGGCAATGCACTAACCACGGTTTTCGACTGGTGCACACCTCTTCTAACCAACCTGAAGAGCCAGCTGACCTCCATTCAGAAGAGTCGGACAAAAAACTTTGGATATGGGACTATTTTGTGCTCCTTCTTTTTCAAGAAGGTACCTGGGCTACTTCCTAAGGTATATGTCTCTATCAGCAGCCCACGAGATCCATAAATGGGTAGATGGTTTGACATGATGAAATGCCTTGGAGGTGGGGATGTGATGAGGACAACTTTTGATGATGAGTCTTATGCCTAGTGGGACCAACAGATCTTTGCAGTCAATGAATACCCATATGCTAGCATGGAATTCCGAGGAGATCTAGACTTGATGTTGCCACCAAACAGAGCATGGGGAGACATAGGTAACAATTTTTTAAGTTTTTGTCAATTTTAAAGAATTTTTTTCTTTTTTAAATATGAGATGAACTTAGAAATATTTTTTATGGGACAAAATACTAACAAAATAATCATTTTCCAGATGTGTGTCCAGTGAGACCAGATGAATTCCCGAGGCACAAGCATTACGAAGACGTGTTGAAGAGGCAGCAGCCAAGACAAAGAGGGTCCTATATGTAGTTCAAAGAAACTTGGTGAGAATGACTCACCAGATACTGATGATATCCATAGAGGATCTACCTGAGGATATGCAGCAAATCCGCATACTTCGGCGTGTGGCCAATGTAGTATTTAACTTCTTAACCACTCATCCTGAGTTGGGTCGATAGACAGATTGGACATGATTATAGGCATTTAGTCCAAATTTTGTATATTATTTTGAACACTTTATCTATACACAGGCAGTTTTATGATATATATATACAGATCCAAATTTTTTATGTTTGTTTAATTTGATGAATGATTGATATGCCAATCTAATGCTTGTTTAGCGATAGAATCTGCTAATGAATTTTTAGATCGTGGAATGTGCACATATGTAATATAAACAAATGATCGTTGCAACACCCTCACTCTCAAAAATTGGCAATATAAATAAGGATCACAAACTCGATAAATTTTATTTAATTGAGACACTACCAGTTGTGACTCAAGATACACTACCAACGAATCAATTCCATAAGAAATTTCTTGGGATAGTAAATTAATAACGGTAGCATATTCAACAATGTTATTTGAAGTAGGATGTTGGGTAGTGGAGGCCCTGCGTAATGGTTTTGGTGCTCAAAGCCCACAATTTTGGGTAATAGTATGGTAAAGGCTCCATGAGGTGCGTAGAGCATGAATTGTAATGAGTCAAGTCAAAGGGTTATCCGCTCTAAAATAATGTAAAGTGAGTCGGCCTGCCCATGGTCCATGGACCATGGGAATGTATAAATAGAGCAAGGCTCTAAGGTTAGAAGGTAGTTTTTTTGGCTTTGGATCTTAGTGTTATGGGTTTATGAAGGTAATATTCTCTTTGCATCTGTAAGTCTGAGTCAAGGGTGTTGGTAGATAGATAGAGGCTCTGCAGCTGTGTGCACAGAACCCTGCAGCTGAGTGCGCAGGGCAGATCTGGTTGTATTGGAAAGGAGATAAATAAAGATAAGAATTTCTGAATCATTGTGAGCTTTATCACGAATCTATCTATTGCTTATGTTTTGAATTTATGCATATTTATGATTGCGCATACTAGTTGTTATTGTTAAACTTTTTCTTAAAGACCTTAAGAAGCAGATCAAATATATAATAAACTCGTTAATAACAAAGCACATAGGCGCGGATCTGCACGGAAGCTTGAGAGAAGTACAGAGTAACGCAAGAGTGCTAGTGAGCACTAGTATTGCAGCTATAATGCTACAACTCCTGGGCTACCTACTTTACTCTTATCAACCTGGTAGTGTGTAACAAACTTGGAAGTGTCGGTGTTGTATGCACAAGTACTAGTTCTCACTACAGGTTTTCACTTGGTCAGTCGACAAAAGATCACTAGGAGCTTGAGCCAACTTCTATGGATTCTAGAAGAATCTCTATATATGATGAAAGGAAAGAAAGATAGATGTTATTCTCACTGCAGAAAGGAGAAAGACTGAAATGTAAAGCAAAACTAGTGAACCCTAATCAACCAACTAATTCTACTTTTGCAGAAAGTGCTATGAAAACCATGAAAGGAATGCCATTACCTATTCAAGGAAGTAAACAACATCTCACTATGCTATTTCTGGAAGTAAATAGGAAAAAAACATATTTTTGGATTTTATGTATTTTTATGCGAATTTGACATGCATGTAATTTATTGTGTGTGAATGTGGCAGCAAATAGGTGGTGTTGAAGGGTAGTTTTGGGACTTGAGAGGATGTATGATGGTGTGTATGGGTCCTAGGAGTTCTTAGGTGGCCTTCTGGAGGCTTTTCCCACACTCGACCTTCAAAAGAAAGCCTACAGGAAAATATACAGGAGGAAAAACAATGTTCTATAGGAGTCCTAAAGGAGGAGGCCAAGAGCAGTTTTCACTATTTTGACGGTGTGAGAGTGGGTGAAAGAGGTGGATGAAGGTTGGAATGAGGTTTTAGGGTGCCTATGGTATACCCTGAACCACTAGGAGAGAGAAATATGATTGGATTTTCTCCAGGAGAGAGGAAGAAGTTCTATGGAAAACACAGGAAACTAAGGCAGAATTGAGGTGAGACTTGGGCAACCTGTAGGGCATGGATCAGATGGAGGATGGGATGGCTGATAGGCTGGCCTACTACTAGAAGAGATATGTTGCAAAGGAACTAACATTCAACCAATAAGATCAAGCAAGTAATGAAATAAGTGCATCTAGAAAAACAGAGTTTTGTATCAAAGTAGTCCAAACTATGATCTATGAAAGGAAATGCTGAGAAATGCTGCAAAACGGCTATGGGGTAAAATGCACGGGATGAAAAATACCCTCGAAAGTATTCCCTGGACCTTCAACAAACTGTAAGGTTATCTGCAAAAGCTACCTGTTACACACATGTTCATCTATCATGCATATATTGAAAGAGTATGGAAAGAGGATCACCTTTGGTTCTTTCTAGATTCACTTGGGGATCTCCGTGCGGTAAGAAGAACTCCTCCTAACCAGCTCCAAGATGATTCCTGCACAAAATAACAAAGCAAACCAATCACAGCATACACTTCTGACAATTAATGCAAGAATCCATAACAAACATGTATAAATGTATAACTTATCTACTCAACACAACAAGCATCAGAATGAACAAATGAATGCACAATATCACCGACACTTAGGAGTAGGGAACAAAACCACAGTCCTATATTTAGAATGAAAGAGTGATTACAACAAACCTACTGCATCAGCCTTCCTTATCCCTTCTTCCTCTCTCTCTCTCCTTCTTTCAGCTAGCTCCTTCAAGAATATGACAGTTTCACAACAGCACTATGGGCTATCCTTCTAAATGCTCTGACCCTTTTGCAATGGCCCTCTCGTTGCTTATATAGCAATCGATTTAGGGCTTCCCAATTCCACCTGTAGTTCATTTGGGTAAAATCCATGAACCTGCCTCGTTTACCAGCTTTTTCGCATTTTCCTCTGTTTCCGGAATAGAATTTCTCCAAATATCTTGATTTTTGGAGTTTCCCTGCTTTTCTTACACAAATATAGGGAAATAATATCTAGATATTTAATGGCAGATTCATTGGCATAACCACTTGAGCATCACTAAAGTTCACTAACGCTCCCCTTGGTCTAACAACAAGAGTTAGCAGGTTGACTAACGCTCCTTTATGCTTGTAAACAAGCTTTATAAAGTAGGTTATCAATGTACAAAGAGCGTTAGTGAGGATTCTGGGCCTGCAACTGTGGTCACTATTTCAGTCATATTATCTTTCTCCTCTGAGTTGATTAGGAGGTCAATTTTTCCTATAATAAATGCCCCCTAAAGTATGAGATCAGAGGTAGAGACAATAGTCGAAATACTTTATGAAAATACTGTAGTTTCCCGTTAAAATCTTTGTAGAGAGAGACATAAGTTTCGGGCGATAAGGAAAACCTAATACAACAAAAGTACATATATATGAACTGCTAAAATCATGTCCTAAGTTGGGAATTCCCATGCTCAGTAGCTATGTCAGAGTAACTTTCTCCTCAGAGATATAATAATGCTAGCCACCAATATTGCACAGGGCGGATCTAGTGTCATATTAGATTATCCTGAAATGGTTGTCTTCAAAGAACAGTATCGCAACTTGGGAGAGGAAACAATGCCAAATGATGCAAGCCTCTACCCAAGGTCTTGATTCCTTCTTCACTAAACAACATAGATCGGTACATGTGATAAAATGAGTTGATGTCGAACATGGACGAAATCATCTGATTACTAGCCAATAATGGAGATTGTTAACAGATGCGAGGAAGGCCACCGATACTGGTGATGGTCTCCAAGATGCACAGTGCAAACTAGCGAGTGTGAAATATTTTTTGTCGTCGAACACTCGTAAAATTGCTTAACCAGGAACCAATGATGAAAACCCGTGATCAAGCACAAGGTAACCTGCCACTAATGTTTGCAAGCACCAAGGCACTGAATGTGTTTCTATGTTATCTTCCTAGATAGAGTGTTGAAGTCGATAGGAATGAACCTGCCAAAAGGTAGGCAATGACGTGTCCTACATCAGTCAACACGAAACCAGACAAGGATGATTTTGTTTTCTAAAGAATCTTTTGAGCTTTTGGGTCTAAACAATGGAGGGAATGATGAAATGATATGTAGGATCAATTAATTGAAGAAGCAAGTAGGGACCCTTAACAATAGAAGGCACGACAATGGTTTTAACTAGACAACACTAGACTCATGAACACTACAGAGTGTTCAATATACGGAGATGCAATGGCATTAGGGTATATAGGCTAAAAACTCATAGGTTGGTAGGGTTCATATTGAGAGGCTATCAAAATGGCAGTTTATCTGAGGGAGTGCCATGTTCAAGGGAACTTTTGCTGCCAAACCATGCTTCAGGATACGGTTGTATTTCCACTTTCCCTATCTGATTTTTAATGAGTCTATACGGGTAAACTCATCGATCTTTTCATGTTTAGAGAGTCTTAAAAGGATCGCAAAAAGAATGACTATTTTCCTTATCTGGTTAGTTTAATGAGTACAGACAGGCAAACTCGTCGATTTTTTCATCTTTTAAGAGTCTGAAAAGTATCATAAAAGGAATGACTCTATATCTTGTCTGTGTATTTAAAGAGTCCAGACTAGACAACTCGGTGATCTTTTCATCTTTAGAGAGCCTGAAAAGATCGTAAAGAGAGATTCCATGGTGGTCCCTTTGTCATAGTTGTTAAACGGGTGCAACAAAAGGTTAATAGTATACCCATATCGGTTACTTTTCCATATTTAATCTACTGGACCCAGATAAAGAGAAACCTTTTTCCAATAGATGTTGACCTTATTTTTTTACAAGTACGAGGTAGCATACTAAACTCGTGTTTTGTCGTGACACTTTAACGAGCTCAGTAACAAAAACTCAGGATTTTTCATTTTTTAACAAGCTTGAAAAAAATACCTGAAAGAATGCTTTGGTCATCTTTACCATGTTTAACGAGCAGCAAGACACAGCTCGGGATTTTTCAGTTTAAAGAGTGAGAAAAAAGTGCCTAAAAAGAATGCTTTGTTTGGTCTTTTTCAGTTTATGAGTTGGAACTAGATAAAAAAAGAGGTGCTCAGAGCATCATTTGATTTTGTTTAATGAGTGCAAAGGATGAAAAACTCGGGGATGTTTATATTGTTTAAAGAGCGATAAAATATCCAAAAAAAGTGCTTTACATATTGCGGTATATATTTTTAACGAGTTCCACTACAAAAACTTGGAGGTGTTTATATTTTTTAAAGAGCGATAAAATGTCTCCAAAAGTGCTCTATTTATCGTTGCATAGATTTAATGAGCGCAAGGACAAAAGCTCGGGGATGTTTATATTTTTTTTTTTAAAGAGCAATAAAATATACCTAACAGTGCTCTAGAAAGTCTTGCATGCAGCTTTTATTGCTTTTCATTCCTGAAGTACTTTCATCAAAAGCAATAAAAAAGTAGCAATTCCTATGATATGGGTTCATGCTTGATAAAAAATCATGTAGAATGGACCATTGCCTCATTAATGATTTTCAAACAATCATATCTCTCAAATTTATTTAAAGAAATGCTTTGAGCTTTCACATGCATCATTTTCACTATTTTGAAGTTTCTGAGAGCTAGTTGGAGCTAAAGACGAGCAGATTTTCCGTGGACCATTGCAGGAGATCTGGGCAACCATTCGACGTGCTGTCAGTCCCAGGTGAGAGCTAAAACCTTGCTCTATGCTTTATTAAACCCTTTTTTATTAGTTTTGTGGGTGGAAATTTGCAGATCTGAGGTGCCCTAGAGCCATGTTTTCACACTAACGCCCTCCAGTAGGCCAGTATGGAGCGTTAAACGTTCTGTATGAGCTCTGGGAAGGCATTAATCCTCCCTGTGTAGCACTGGGAGGGGTATTAAGGTAGTAAGGTGCATTTGAAACCCTCATGCATGGATTCCTTAAGTGATTTTGCCCCATTTTAACTGATTTTAGGGTTATTTTGTGCAAGTTTTGAGTTGAAATGACTCACCTATGGAGAGAACGGGCCCATGACAATGAGGAATTGCTGATGCGAAATGATCCAGCTTGCATACTTGCATTGTGCCACTGTGGTTTGTTGAAGTATGCAAGGCTAGAGCTGATGAAAGGATAGGAGGAGCTACTGAGATGGATCATACAATGCTAGGATAAACATGAGCAAGTGTTCAGGAGTGGAGATCAAGAGCTGGCAATTCACCGGGATGACATTTACTTTTTGACTAGTTTGCCATGCCATGGGGCACATGCAAACCTTACCAGTGGTAGGTCAGATCCACAATATACTTTAGAGCTGGTAGATATCTACTGCATCCCTAGGAGTGGACTAGTCAGCAACAGAGTCCTGATAGAGAGGATTCGATCTCAGTCTATGAGGGTAGTTTTATGGTTGATTGTGTGTTTGGCAGGGTCAAAAAGTCCCCACATAGCAACAAAGGCCCAACTATTGCTTGCCATTGACTATGTCCAGCCCCAGATGTTCAGCTGGTGTGAAGTAGGGCTTCTCCAGTTGAAGGAAGAATTGACAGCATGCAAGACCCGTACCCAACACAGTTTTGGGTATGGTACTATCATAGTCTCATTTATCCTTGAGAGGGTACCTGTCATACACCCATGGGTGAGCTTAGGTCCCTTTGATCCGAGGGAGCCAAGGCAGGGTTTCTAGTCATCACTTGATCCTCGCACAGGAGGAGGACCACTCCAGCACTTTGTTGATGAAGACTTCTTCCAGTGGCTTCGCAGCCAGATAATGATTGTTGATGACTATGCCTATGAAGGCATGGACTTTACTCGTGACCCAGACTTGATTCTACCGCACGGGACCAACTGGGGTCTTCAAGGTGAGAATAATGTTGATAGTACTTAAGTATTTTTGTACTTTTGAATGTATATGTAGTGTTTTTTAATGATGAGATAGGAACTGACATGAAACTTTTATGCTTAACACAGATGTGGTGCCAGTATGACCTGTGGGCGAACCTCGCTATGTGCGATGAGGTGGCCAACTACATGCTAGAGGGGGCAATGCCGAAAGTCTCCGCGAGGTTCTGAGGAACCTAGAGGGTTTGACTATGGGTGTCCCTCCCCTTCCTATGAGGGATATTCCTACTCATATGCAGTGACACACCGTTGGTGTACCTGAGTGGTTTCTGGTTCCTCTCCGAAGGGTAGCTAGAGCTGTTTTAGCTTTTTTGGAGCAATAGGCTCATTTTAACAGGTGTTCTGGTGTAGCCATATGAGCGTTTGTAGCTGGGCTTTGAGCCATTTTGTACTTAACTCATCCAAGTTTTGGAATATTTTTTATGTAAAAAACTGGATTTCTATCTATATATACAGATATTTTTGGTATTTTTGGTGGTGTAAATGTGTTTAAAAAATGTTTTTTGTGACAAAATTTTAACTTTAGTAAATTTTTTTACTTCTCATGCATGCTTATTATAACAAATGTGACAAATCCCAATCTAATGCATACTTAGCTAATGAATCAACGATAGTATTTAATTCTCGAGGAACATGCTCATATGTGATTGTGTCAAATCGGCATTCCAAGAGGCGTACCCTTAGATAGTTACGTAACAAGGTTGGATTACAGACGTGATAATGATTGGTCAATTGCATAACGACTAGCTGGGAATCTAACCTAACCACTAGATTGGAGATGTCGCTTGATGACACTTCCGTGAGAAGTGAAATGACGAACATGTACTCAGTAATGTTGTTGGTGGCAGTACCAAGAAAGACTCCCCCGGAGCAAAATAGTTCCGACTCAGGTGTATAGATGACCCAAGCAGCTGATGCAATGTGCCATGTGTGACGACTGGCACCATTCACGTATCCTACATATGCTACAGGAAACAAAGACATCCGAATTGTGAACAGAATGCATGAGAAAAGTACTCCACTAAATAACAAAACAATCCAATCACATCAAAAAAGGGATGCAAAACTTATGAATACATAAATTTACAAAGCACTTACCCAGCATGACACTAGGTAGAATACTTTTTCAGATAGAGCTCGTATGTGGGCTCCTTGAGTGGGCTTCCATCCCAGTCCTGTAGTTCATATGCCCCTAAGGGGAGGACTTTAGTTATGACATAGGGACCTAGCCAAATGGGTCGAAGCATGCATGCCTCCAAGAGATTATCTTTTGGATGATAGAGTGATACAGAATCACCGTCTTGAAAAGAAGAAAACCTAACCGCTTGTGCAAGTCTAGCTTGTACTCGCTCCTTGTGAGCTACGAGTGCTAAATCGACAGCTCTACAGGTTTTATCCAGTTGTTTGAGGTATAGTAGGTGTTCTTCTTCGGCCATAGGGCCGAGCATGGGTTCAACGGCTATATCGAGGGCAGGAAGTGGCCACCCATTCTGTTTTGCCTCGCCGTAAAGTTGGATCTCATGAGTGACAAATGACAAGTTAAAATCAAGCATTTCCTCCTGAGACCAAACAAATTCTTCATGGAATTCCTCATGTAGGCAAGTGGAGTTTGCAATTTCCTCAGGACTGCAATCTGCGCTCATTTGGGTATCTTCCATGGTGCCTGTCGTGACTGAAATATCTATGGGCATTGACCTGGAAGTGTCATCCATATTTTCTTCTGACCCATAAGTTTGGATGCTTGTATAGGGTAGGGAAATGATTTCGTTTGTGTCAAAGGACAAGACTTGAAGAGGCATCATGTCCGAATAAGATGTCGGACCCGTGTCGGACCCCGAATATGCCATTCCTGCCAATGTTTCTCTCCAAAACTCATGATTTCTCTAACAGCTTTGTCTGTTGAGGGGAGTTGATCGTATGGATCTAAAGGAAGAGTAGTTATGGGAAGGGGGGTGGTACAGTTGGTAATAGCCAACTTTACCAGAGATGTGCATGCTGAAAGAATGCCTTGGTAGGTCGATTCAGCTGATGATAGCAGCATCTGGTCTCCGTATGTGTCAAGGACTGAAGGCGTCGTTAGGATCCAGGGATCAGTCGATTCATGAGGAATTGATCAAAGCATGTTGATCGATTGTGGAACCTGCGGTGACAAAAGAGGAAAAAAACCCATCAGGGAGGAAGCCTTCAACAGACCAGTACCGATACTGACAAAACTATCAGTTATACCTCCTACTAGGGGTACGAAGCCGTTTGGTAATGGTGAATAATCAAAGGTGCAGAAAGAAAACTGATCCACTGTTATGACCTTTCCATCCAATGGAAATAGGATGATACGAAGGACAATGGATACGACGGTCAACATGGCATATGTCCAACTGTGACCTAGTAGTAGATTATAGTTGAGTTTTCGGTCTACGACTTCTACATCCACCGTTACTGTTTTCCCAGCCAAAGTGATGGGAAAATTGGCTAAGTATCCTTTTGGGACAAAGGTGTGGCCCTTGAAAGCTTTAAGGGAGTTCGATGGTGGGGAGAGGGTTGGGGAACCCAAGGCGAGTGTTAGGGTCCCACCCTAACCCCCTTATTTATGTCTTGGGATCACGTCATAGCCAAAGAGTCAATAAAGCCCATATATTTTGTAAGTGGTTAACCGAAATTAATGACGGGACCACAGTTAGTTGCAAATGGGCGGTAGCCGTAGTATTAGATAGATGGTATTAATAAAACTCACGGTATTGACCCGTGGTATTGCATGTATGAGTAATATATAAAGGATAGAGACTCCCTGCAAGGAGCATCATGTCTTGTTTTTGTAATCGAGCTCTGCTCTATTGGAGGTTGCCCCCTCGAAGAGGCCTGTGAACATTTCTCTCTGAATAATAAAATCATTGCTATTCTGTGTTCTGGGTATCTTTTCTTCGCATATTCTGTGTTTGGGTATTACTTTGCAGGTTAAGAGCATAACAAGTGGTATCAGAGCACTTTCCAGGGCTCGGTGGGATCTCCAATTTTTAGCAAAAATTTTTTTGGCTAGAGACGTGTTCCGACGTCTTTAAACCACGGGATCTGTCGTTAAGCGCATAAACCTACGGATTTGGGGAGGCATGCACACAGGAAATACAAGAGGTGGTCACGTCTATTGGACTCCCTTGTAACCCCTGTGGGTACCCCTTCGAGTGGTAGCGCATTAGACAGAACTGCGCACAGACTGTCTTCCATGTACCCTCTGGGTATATAGGAAGCCCCCTAGCTCCCTTGAAACCTCACCATAGATAAACCTTCGGTGGCCTTGTGGCTACAGTACATCGAGAACAGCACTCGGAGAGATTACTCGCCCGTACGATAGGGTAGTCGGGTTGTATAGCTAAGGGTACGGTCGATCCTCCTTAGTTAGAGCCCTGAAACATTGGGTCGAGTACTACTGTCAGACCCTTATGTATATTGCGATCTGTAGCACCTGACACTCCTCAAGACCATAGTTCCCTTTCTATCGGGGGATCACACATCACCTATTCCAGATCAACAAGTGCAGCAGCAGCAGACATCAGTCCCGCAGCTCCATCAGATCAGCAGCAGCAGTTGTTCCACCATTCAAATCTCTCAGATCCACCAGATCAGAGTAGTTGTGAAGGGTTCCTGTACCTGGATATACTTTTCGCAGGACTTTTGGCGGCATTGACATTTTGAGGATTTGGCGACTGCAGTATTGATCAAGAAGGAGTAAAACTCCGTTAGGAGTTTTCCAAAAAAGAAAAAAACAAGTCTGAGATCTTCCGAAGCGCTTATTTGTGATCTAGCCCATCAGCATTAGGACGACGAGCTGAGAACGGTGGTACCATTCAATTTATTAGAAAAAAAAAAATTGGCGGTCCCAATTTTTCATCAAGTTGGTGTATGGTAGAAACTAGAGCTCAAGCGATGACCAATGAAAGGCTAGACAAAATTGAAGCAGATATGAACGACCTCAAAAATATGATTAGCAAACTAACTAGCCAGGTACGGCAAACACTCGATAAGGGCAAGGAGCCAGCTCTTGAGGAACCGTATAATGGCCATGAACACCAGGAGGGTGAATCTAGCCACTCTCCTCATGTCTGGCACACCCATTCACCACCCAGTCAGCGACCTCCCAAGTTGGATATGCAGAAATTTGACGGTTCTCACACGTCCGCATGGCTAGCACAAATGGACCAGTATTTCAGATTGAATCATCTCCTAGATGATTGGACTAAGCTTATGGTGGGGACCATGTACTTTGAAAATGAACGATGGCAATGGGCGGAATGGCATCAACGTCACAATGGACCTTTTCAGAGTTGGGCCTAATTTACCAAAGCTCTTTGAGATCACTATGAATAGGGAGACTCCTTTTTGGGACGTCTCACTAAGCTCCGACAGACGGGTACAGTGGATGAATATATCACTGCTTTTGAAACCTTAGCCTTCCGCATTCAGAGTCTCTCAGATGAGTTCTACACAGAATGTTTTATCAGTGGTCTTAAAGAAGCCATCAAAGCTCAAGTTCTACTCCACCACCCTCCCACGTGGACGGAGGCTTGCCAGGTAGCTCGTAAGGTGGAACGTGCCATAACAGCCCAATACAGCTGCCCCAATTTCCCCACTAAAGGTCGTCCCCCACAAGCTCACAACACGACTCAGACACTTAAGTTCCAAAAGGTGTCACCTGAGGAAATGGCCGCAAGAAGGAAGCAAGGACTATGTTACTACTGTGATGAAAAGTATTCCCCTGGTCATAAATGCAAGGAGTCCAAGTTTTTTCAAATAGATTCCACTGACTACAGCTCAACCGAGGAAGATCCACCACTTGAGGAACCTGAGGAGATAGAAGAAGACAACTAGAAGGAGATGGTATCTGACGAACCAGTTATTTCACTAAATGCGTTGGTAGGAATTTCTTCACCTCAAACCCTCAAAATCATGGGTTTTCTTAAACATCACCCAGTAGTAGTCTTGATTGATAGTGGAAGTACCCATAATTTCATCCATCAAAAAGTCACCGACGCAGTGCATTGTTTTGTACATGCAGTCTCTAACTTCCAAGTCCAAATCGCGGATGGGGGCACAATGAAATGTGAAGGCCGCTGCGAAAACGTCAAACCTCAAATGGGGGATTATCAGTTGAAAACACACATGTTTGCCATCCACATGGGCGAATGCGACATTGTCCTCGGTGCTAAATGGCTTCGCACTCTTGGGCCAATTACAATGGATTTCCAGGAGTTATATATGAGTTTTAAGCAAAACAACTACACATATACCCTCCGTGGCCTCTAGGCGGGAGCCCCCTCGATCATCAGCTCGCATAGGATGGAGAAATTGTTAAAAAAGGGCAATCATGGCGTGGTAGCTCAATTCAATGCCATCCAGGTCATTGAAACCCAGTCCCTGCAAATTCATCCTGAGATGCAACAAATTTTAAATAAACATCGGCAGGTCTTTGACAAGCCTAAGGAGCTTCCACCATCGCGAGGGGAACATGATCATAGCATCACATTGGTTCCAGGAGCCCAACCCCCAAACGTGCGGCCATACAGATATCCATTCACCCAAAAGAATGAAATAGAAAAGATAATCAAGGAACTTTGGGAAGCAGGTGTCATCCGTCCCAGCGTTAGTCCTTATTCATCCCCAGTGGTCATGGTGCTCAAGAAAGACGGAGAGTGGCGGATGTGTCCTGACTTCAGAGCCCTCAATAAGTTGACAGTCAAAGATAAATTTCCCATCATGGTGGTTGACGATTTGCTGGACAAACTCAATGGGGCTCAATTCTTCACTAAGTTGGATCTTTGCTCAGGCTACCACCAAATTCGCATGAAGGAAGTCGACATTCCCAAGACGGCGTTTCGAACTCATGAAGACCATTATGAGTTCCTGGTCATGCCATTTGGTCTTTGTAATGCCCCTTCTACTTTTTAGAGCCTTATGAATCACCTTCTTAAACCATATCTCAGGAAATTTGTCCTGATCTTCTTTGATGACATCCTCATCTATAGTGGCACTTGGGCTGCACATCTTCACCATGTAGATCTACTCTTGCAACTGCTCTGCCAACATAAATTATTTGTCAAATTGTCCAAGTGTTCGTTTGGCATGGAAGAAGTTGAGTATTTGGGCCACATTGTGGGGCGGGAAGGTGTCAAGGTGGACCCCAAAAAGATCCAGGCAATGCAAGAATGGCCTCAACCTAAGACCTTGAAGAGCTTGAGAGGATTTTTGGGACTCACCGGCTATTATCGCAAATTTTTCCGCAACTATGGCCGCATAGCGAAGCCCCTCACTCAACTCCTAAAGAAAAATTCCTTCTTCTGGAATGAGGAAGCCCAACAGGCATTTACAGCCCTCCAAAACGCCATGTGTTCCACTCCAGTCTTAGCACTACCTGACTTCAATAAATCTTTTGTCATTGAATGTGATGCTTTAGGGACAAGTATTGGGGCAGTCTTAATACAGGAAGGGCGACCCTTGGCCTTCACAAGCCAACAACTAAGTGGGAAGAATCTGGGCCAATCTACCTATGAAAAAGAAATGATGGCCATCTTACATGCAGTCGACACCTGGCGCCCTTACTTATTGGGGCGACGTTTCCAAATCCGCACAGATCATCACAGTCTTAAATATTTTCTGGAGCAACGCCTATCTTCCCCACAACAAAATAAATGGCTAGCTAAAATGCTGGGATATGATTATGAGATCATTTACAAGAAAGGGAAAGACAATAGGGTAGCATATGCATTATCTCGCCAATTTGAGGAAGAAATTACTCTGCTAGCAATTTCCCTCCCCATTCCAGAATGGATTGAAGAAGCTCACAGAGAATGGTTTTCACACCCAGGGCTATCCCAACTCATTTCTCAATTGCAGGTCGATCCAAATTCCATCAAGGGCTACTCCTGGCAGGATGATATTCTTTGCTACCGGGACAGAGTAGTAATATCACCAACATCAACCCTCAAAAGTCGCATATTGGCCGAATTGCACTCATCTCCCATTGCAGGACATTCGGGCTTTCAGAAAACTTATGCTCGCACCAGAAGATCATGTTTTTGGACCGACATGAAAAAGGACATCCTTACTTTTGTCGCAGAATGTGATGTCTATCAACGCCACAAAGGAGAAACCGTCAACACACCAGGAACATTACAACCATTGCCCATTCCGGCATTAATTTGGACGGAGGTTTCCATGGATTTCATTACAGGTCTTCCAAAATCAGGGAACAAGTCAGCCATCATGGTGGTGGTGGACCGCTTGTCAAAGTATGCTCATTTTTGTGCCCTACCCCACCCGTTTACACCAACTTTGGTTGCGCAAACTTTCATGGATCAGATATTCAAACTACATGGCATGCCCACTTCTATTGTGTCTGATCGCGACCCGATCTTCACCAGTAATTTTTGGAAAGAAATCTTCAGGATACAGGGCACTCAACTAAAACTCAGCACTTCCTATCATCCGCAAACAGATGGTCCAACCGAAGCAGTCAACAAATGTCTAGAAACCTACCTCAGGTGTTTCACTTCAGAAAAGCAACACCTTTGGGTACAGTGGTTACCTCTGGCGGAATGGTGGTATAACACCAACTATCATGCCACTACTAAAATGAATCCTTATGAAGCAGTATATGGTCAACTTCCGCCTTCCCCTATTTCTTATCTCCAGGGATGCTCCAAAGTACAAGCAGTGGATCAACTCCTACAACACCGCGCCACCATGCTCGCCCATCTTAGAGAAAATCTTCATCAAGCTCAGAACCGCATGAAGCAACAGGTCGACCAGCATCGCTCAGAGCGCCAGTTTCAAGAAGGGGACCAAGTCTTTTTGAAGCTGCAACCATATAAGCAAACATCACTCAAAGACAAGGGTTGTCAGAAGCTACCTCCAAAATTCTACGGACCCTACCAAGTACTTCAGTGCATTGGAGAAGTGGCTTACAAGTTGGCTTTGCCACCTACTACAAAAATCCATCCAGTTTTCCATGTATCATGCCTCAAGAAAGTAATTGGGAACAATTGCCGAGTTCAAACTAGTCTACCTAAACTAGACGACGAAGGGTCAATCTGGCTTCAACCCGAACAGGTCCTCGCCACAAGAGACAAGCACCTGCGTGGCCGCATGATTAAGGAAGTCCTCGTCAAATGGAAAGACACCTCTCTGGAAGATGCAACTTGGGAACCAGCTACTATTCTTCAACAGTTTCCGCAGATTCAACCTTGAGGACAAGGCTAGTCTTAAGGGGGAGGGCATGTTAGGGTCCCACCCTAACCCCCTTATTTATGTCTTGGGATCACGTCATAGCCAAAGAGTCAATAAAGCCCATATATTTTGTAAGTGGTTAACCCGAAATTAATGACGGGACCACAGTTAGTTGCAAATGGGCGGTAGTCGTAGTATTAGATAGATGGTATTAATAAAACTCATGGTATTGACCCGTGGTATTGCATGTATGAGTAATATATAAAGGATAGAGACTCCCTGCGAGGAGCATCGTGTCTTGTTTTTTTAATCGAGCTCTGCTCTATTGGAGGTTTCCCCCTCGAAGAGGCCTGTGAACATTTCTCTCTGAATAATAAAATCATTGCTATTTTGTGTTCTGGGTATCTTTTCTTCGCATATTCTGTGTTTGGGTATTACTTTGCAGGTTAAGAGCATAACAACGAGCCAACATGAAGTCAACATGACACAGGTCGAAGCACCTTCGTCGGTGATAGTTCGGTGTATACCTTTACCTTTCGAAGTGATATGCAACAGAAATGCAAGCTGGTGGGAAAGAGGCAGTTTACACTTGTCCATGTTGAAAATGGCAAGCATGGAATCCACAGGGTCAATGCCCCTGATAGCCGAAACCAAAGCTTTGCTTTGGTTGTGGCATGTTTGTAATACTTCAAGTGTCGACATGGCCGATGGTGCTTGTGCCAAATCCTCTATAATGTTGTAGTGTTGGCGGCATGTGCAGATGTGTTGTGCATCAAAGTGACCCCTTGGGGCTTGAATTACAAAGTTCTCAACCATCCTTTCGATTCACAAATCATTGGGCGACAATGGGTTTTGACCTGTGAATGATTCTGCTACCGAAGCGACAGGAGCTTCATAAGATTTGGCTCTTGTGGTTAGTTCTACAGTTTCAAATGTGTAAACGGTGGAAATTCCTTCACCAGCTAAAGGTTGTTGCGAACCATCGCTACCCCTTAACATGGGTGGCAATTGGTTGGCAACGAGATGTTGCTGCTGTTGATTAGGAAAAGGATTTCTAAGGACCGCAGGTGTCTTACCAAAATCTTTCTTGGTAAGGTCATTCGTGCATTCTTGAAGACACGGAAAACGCCATGTTATGTGATCTTCAAGAAAAATTTTGCATGAATAGTTGGTGCCTTTATCCTTTTTTGCATCAGTAGGCGCAGTGGCCTCTTGTTTCGGGTTGGGCTGCTTAGATGACTGCTCCTCAGAAGGAGCAGTCTTGTTCTGTTTCTTCTTGTTCTTGCTACTGGATTTCTATGTAGACTGCACAGAGTTAATCCCAATGGCAGGAAGAGCAATCGTTTTGGTAGACGGGTCCACTACCAACTTGGCAACGGACTCGCTGAGTTGTTTTATAGTACCTATGAAGGTTGCACCGATGATCCCGTCGGCATGCACTCCAGGGCATTGAGTGGTGGGAGGATTGGGGTTACCAGGAGCATAGGGGATAATGTCGTAGAGAGTGCCAGACTGTGACTAAATTAAATCCAAGTGTTGGGCATGATGTATGGATTGGTCCTTCGTGATCGCACCACCTAGAGCGGCATCTCTAGCGATTTGTGGGAGCAATGACTTACAGAACTAGTCTGTTAAGAGAAAATCAGGGATGGGAGCTTTGACTAACCTCCGCCTACGTCTCCATTCATGGATATGATCGGAGATGTGGGTGGCGGTATCCTAATGAAATGAAGTAAGGAGCATCGTCCCTGTCTCATAATGGATAGGTAACTGAAAGTGCTTTAGGAACTCCATCGCTAAAGCATCAAAGGTATTCACTGACGCATGTGGTAACTCAATATACCACTTTGCAACATTGCCATTGAGGGTGCGGGGAAAAAGACACAACCAAACACTATCATCCACCATGGAGTTAAAAACACACCATAGATGGTAGGTGGTGACGTGAGTGCCTAGATCCTCCCCTTGTTTTCCGTCGAACTTAAGAATATCCACCGGTATTTTATGCGGGATCAGCGGCCATTGTAGGTTATGGTAGATGGGGTCATTAGTCAGCTTGTATAAGTTAGGGATATCCAATGTTGCCAAAGGAAAATTGTTGGGTGCCATCGACTTGGACCATTGTGATGACGGATGACCTACGGAGCTTTGTGCTCCTCCCATCATTTGGTTCCCCATGGTGTACATGGGCTACGTGGTGTAGTAGTTTCTTTGTGGTACAGTGTTGTAAAGTGGATTACCATGAGGTATTGATACTGGGGTATGAAGTTGCCCCCAGTATAAGCGGTACCCCCTTCACTCATCTGAGTTTGTGAGTAGGGTGCCCCCATGGATTGGGTGGGGATCCCTTGTGAATTCCCAATCGACACTGAACTAACCATATGGCTTTGATTGACAGAGGGAAAACTCATGTCAATCAGCGACTGTCCATGAATTCCTAAGAACGGTGGGCGGACTATGAGATTTCCTGTCGGCATGTGCATATTGGGAACCACCCCAGATATTTGAATCTGGGGGTTAGAACCATACATTGGCGGCTAACCTTGGTGTTGGTAAACTGGAACCGCGCCCATAGTGCCACACTGAGTGTTATATGGTGCACTATATGTGGCACTAGTCGAAGGTATGCTTTGGCGCACCGTAGGAGTGGAACCTGGCATCTGCTGGGTTCCGCTAATAGAGGGTGTTATGTGAGTTGCAGTACTTGGGACAAACGGGATTACGGGGTTCCACATTGCCAGTGTTGTGATGACCATCGACTGGGGAAGTGATAGAGGACTCATAGTGTCTCTATAATTCCACAACCCTTGAGGTGTTGACTGAATAGATGGGATAACTTCTCCCAGTAAAGAGTGAAGTACTAGTACGACGGGAGAAATAACAGGATCCGACAGATTTGTAAGTGGAGTGTTAAAATGAGGAAGAAATCATTTCGTAAAGAAATCCTCCAGTAAACTAGAATCATCGGTCATCCAGAACAATCCTGTGTGTGATTTAGGAGACTGATTCCTCGAAGATGAGGAATCTGAGTCAGTGGATCTCGACAGATCCTCCACAGTGAGTGGGGGAAGTCCTAACAACTGTCTGGATGATGGTGAGGCCCGGATGTAGTCACAACGATTGGTAAATTTTATCAGATAAATTTTAAGGTGATATTCTTTAAGTCTCAAAAACGATAGCACTCAGGTACCTAAAAAGAAAAAATACACTAATATGAAAATCAGCAAACAAAGTGAAATTACCTCGCCTGATAAACACTGATTACTGGAGATGAAACCCAGTCTCTCAATGAGTAATAGAGAAGGATGGCCAAATGTATGGTTACGATTACTTTTGAGCTTCGCCCGAACCTCATATTGTGGGGCTAAGTACTCTTGTGAAGACAAGCATGTTGTTGGGAAAAGTATCCAATTCAGAATGCCCCTATCCCACTCTAAGAGGTGATAGTGCCTTAGCAACAAACAAGGAAAACTATCTAAGTATTCTTCTTTATGAGATGTAAATAGAGAAAGAAGGATGTAACTAACCGGTGTCTTCCGCTAGTTTGTCGATCCAATCACTCTCTCTTTTGTTCGCTTCCCGCTGCCTACTCTTTCACTGGTCCAGCTTCACCCAGTTCCTGCAAGATCACAAGAGAGGAAAACTACACAAAAGACATAGATTCACATTCATAACTAGTTTAGGATCAGATATAAACTAAATATGCAAATATAACAAAACATCATTGAAATACAAGCATATAGGAGAAACTCAAATAGCTTTATTGATATGATAACAAGGTTCAAGAGGAGATACAACCAAGTGAGTCCCGATCCAGCATCTACCTCCCAGCAAAGGAATCCCTTCCTCTCCTCCAACAAAGCATAAATCACCCAATGTACTAATCTCAATCTCAAACCAACAGCAATTCTCTGCAAAGTACAAAATTCTAGCCTCCTGAACCTCTGGGTGAGAGATCCATATATAGATGTAAGCAGAGAGGATGAGTCAGCTTATGTTTTGACTTGTGGCTTCTCTCTGTCAATTCTTGCTTCCACTTGGAGGTTGAGAGCCTCTTACTCATCACTAGTCGAATTCATTGAGGGTCTTTCCACCTCGTTGAATGAGCTTGCCATTTGTCATTTCCCGCTCAGCGCACCCTGGTAGTGCTTCCACCTGCGTTGCAGTGCACCTATCCAGTGTAACCTCTGCATTTCAACGCAGGCAGCTAGTGGAGCCTCTGAATTGATCCTGAATTGACTGTTTCTGAGTGGTTTTTGGTGGAGAACTTCTGGGAGAAGCTGTCATTGGTTGACCTTGTTCCTTTAGGGGCAGGAACAACTCTTTTAGGGACTTTGGATCCCTTGGATTATGGACATTTCATGCTCAATGTTGTAAGGCACAAAAATGTCTATAACAGTTGCCCCCTAAAGTATGAGGTCATTTATCGGGTGAAATGCTTTATTAGGAGGATCCGAAGTTCTTCCAATGCTTGGAGGAGACCTGTAATAAGATACAATACAATACATTATTTTTCATACTACTTTCATGATCTAGCTGAGGCGGGCATTCCCATGCTCAGCTTTATAAATTCATTTTTCTGTACATAGAACAGACAATCGTCTGATGGTAGACTGATGATTTTGATGAAATCATCATCCTTTTGGTAGGATGATTATCTGCTGCAATGTTGTACATGTCAATGTCTTTATTTTTCCTGAATATATATCGCAGCCCGGATGGATGATACTAGATCCGGGGTCTTCAATATCGTCCGATCTTCACTCTAAGTACAAGTTGATCCATGTGAGAAATGTTCTGAAGTCGAACATGGAAAGACATCACTTGATTACCAGTCAATGATGTAAACTGTTAACAAGCGTGAGAGGAATCACGGATAATGATAATGACCCTCAAGGTACTGCAGTACAATTCACGTGGTGTGAATAAATGACTTGGCGTCGAACACCACGCAAAATCTTTCGGTCGAAGGTCATTGATGTATACCTGTCGCCGGAAGTGAGAAACTTGCCATTGAGGCATGCAAGCTTCAAAGTACTGAAAGGGGGTGTTCCTAGATCAACTTCTTGGATAATGAGCTGATGTCGACAAGAAGCGATCCGTCAAAGGAGGGCCTTAATGTATCCCACATCAGTGACACGGAACGGAGAAAATGATTTTGATGGAGGTGAAAACGATCTGATGATATATGGTTCAGGGTGGCAGTCATGAAAGGATGAAGGATAATGTATGGTAGTGGATGGGACACGGTTGACTTCTCTGGATGACTTCTCTTGAACATATCGGTGACACTTGTGTGATGGATTGGTAGCATTTACCCCAAAGATGGATGGTATGGCGAGACCATGGTGATGTGACGAGTGAATGAAACAACCCAACCCGACTCAGGCACGGAGTGGAAGTGTCATGTTCAAGAGTGACTTGCTACCAATAAAAGTTCTTTGAGTTTCTTCCCAATTTTTCCCCAGTCATTTCTGACCAGTACCTCTTTATTTTTGTCAAGCTTGAGGAGGATAACATATGCTTGTTCTATAATTTGCCCTTCGGGCAAACCCATCGCTATGTTTTAACGAGCCTAGCGATAGTGAAACTCGTTCTCGTCTAAAGACAAGTTTGTCGCTATTAATGTTTTTTAACGAGTCTAACGACAAAGATAACTCGGTCCTTTTCAATTTTAGAGAGTCTGAAAAGGTATGTAAAGATAACTCCGGGAGTCCTTTTTCGTCATCTAATCCCTTAAGTCTGAAAAAGTATAAAACAATACATAAGGGATGGATTTTCGATAGTTTTAACGAGCCGAACAAAACAAGCGCTCGATCTTTTTGTGCAATAATCCCTCAGGTCCAAAAAAGATTAAAATCTAGAGGAGGGATAGCACTTCCGGTAGCTTTAACAAGCTGGAAGGCCAAAACTCGGCAATCTTTTCATATTTTACGAGTCAGATGAAAAGAGCTTAAAGAAGACTCGTCTTTTGAGGAACGAGTGATGAACGGGTTAGCAGCTGATTCCAGGTAAGGGTTGGAATTTTCCAATCACGGCAGTGTCACAAGGATGGATAGTGAAATCACTCTTCGCAGCTGTTCCTCAAAATGGGTAAATAATCAAATGGAGGTGAATGATCGGCCAATGAAAAGTGGAGGTGACGGTGCAAACACGACCAAGGCTTTAATGGCTGATAAATTTACATTCGCAGTGGTTATTTATCGGAGGATAGTTCATTTTTTAACGAGCTTAAACAAAATTGAAACACTTGCTCGATCTTATGTTTATTTTTTAATGAGCATGAACTATGTGTTAAAACTGCTCAATCTTATGTTTATTTTTTAACGAACATGAACTATGTGCTAAAACTGCTCGATTAATCCAGTCATATGATGAGAATTTCTCATTTAAGATTCCATTTTTTATGGAGCTTGCGCCTTACAAAGCTTTGCTCCAGAATCCTTTCTTTATGCAAGTTAGGAAACGACTAACCCAAAAAACAGATAAATAACCGCTCTTTGCTTGCACTCCAAAAGGTTTGCATGCCCCTAGGTATAAGGTACGATTTCAAGGTTACCCCTACTTCATTTTCCGCCAAAACATTTGTTTTACCGAGAGAGGCCTACCTCTTTCAGGTTACCCAAAGATTGTTTCGTTAATCTTTCAAACAAAACATTTCTTCGGCGATGTCCACCGAGATGAACAAAGGTGAATGACGACGCCCGCCCTTTCACATAACTTTGACAAAAGAATCTTATTCTAGAACAACCCCTCTTCCAATCACGGACGGGGTACGGACTAGTCATATTCTCCCGCGGAAACCTACCCTATACCCAAAGTTTTCCTGCCGAAGCAGACCAGGACGCATGCCCCCTGGGTTCCAGTCATATCCTTCCGAATCACTCGCGCTCATCGGGAGGACGGACCATGGGTTGAGACATTTCTTTCTTGAAGAGACCATTTAGGGATGGTATATGACTATTTGCGATGCGTGATCCGGGAAATGAAAGCTGGTCCACGAGCTTGACCACTCTTCCTTCGTGCGGAAAACACATTACTCTAAAGAGTGAGGAGACGATGGCTCCCATGCAATATATATAGTCTCGTCCAAGGAGTAGGCTATAATCCAAGGGTCCTTGAACGACCATCACGTTCATTTGAATGGTCTTCCCTTTCAATGTGATAGGCACATTGGGGAGGATCCCTAAAGGTCGACTGGTTCCTTTATCGAAGCCTGTCAGATTTCTCATTTCAGGCAAAAGCATTGGCGAACCAAGCGCTTTCCAAGCAATAGAGGAAAGGATACTCACAGATGCCCCCTCATCAATGATGGTGCCAGCCATGACCATTCTGTATATTTGGACGATAATTCTGAATGGTATGCTGGCTGGCAAACGGGGTCTGCCTAGTTGGTTCCAGTCGAAGGATACAACTAGGTTGCTTGGTGGTGGGACCGAGTAGACGACCGGATGTCACTCTGACGAACTTCCTTCCTACGATAAAGGAATGGGTGCATTGCCCCCGTGTTCATTAGAGTTTGTGTTGACGAAAAGAATCTGGATGGTGTCATCCTTATCCTCTTCAGTGACTGTATCATTCGAAGATAAATCCTTTGAAGGCAAGACCGGGTCAACTGCCGCCTCGACCTTTTGACTTTCATCTGGTATGGATTCAGTCAGTTTATCCTCAATGATAGATGCTTCAGCCGACCACTTGAGTGGGCCAGCTGGATTCTCAACTAACGAAGGACTTGGCAAGAGTTTTTTATATCCAGGAGGAAGTCGTAACGGTGAAAGCGGACGATCTTCCAAGACTCTTTTAGCCTCGTCTAAGAAGGGACAACGGTGGAGGGCATGGTTGCCTTCGCACAGTCTACAGGGAGGTCTAGCCCTCCCTTTCTGTCCTGGAACTTCACTTTCGCTAGTTGACGGTGTACTTTCAACATGGCTATCAGAAGTTGACGACATCGGATTGTGAAAATGGGGAGACCAGTCCCTTAGTATCCGAGGGATGCAGGGACAATCTCTGTGAAAGTGGTCTCCCTTGCAAATGACACATGGCGATTTATGCCTGGTCAGTGTTGTGTGTGGATTTTCATCAGACGACACTTGTTTTCCCTTATTTGCCTTTGGCTCCTTCTTCTTTTTCTCTTTCTTCTTCTTTTCCTTCTTCTCCTTAGGAACTTGGTTTTTAGTTTTACCAGTCCCGTCACGCGAAGAGGAAGGAAGAGAGGAAGAATTATAGGAAGTAGAAGGTTGGTGGGAAATTCTGGACTCGTTTAATTATTGATTCGACTGTTCAGGAATAGTGGTGTTCTGAATGACATTGGTTGAGAAGAGCCAGACCGGCAGGCCAATTGTCAGTCCTGGAAGCGACAATGTGGCCATATGGGGCGCACCAACATCTCCCCAAGAGGAGAAGGGACTAGGATTTCCACCAAGGGGAATTCCTTAGTTGGTGGGCTCCATTTTCTCAACCTAAAGATCAATGCAGGAAAAAGGGGTGATTGTTCTGTTTAAAATAAATTTTAACGATGCTTAGACACAACTTGCTTTTTCAATTTTAAAGAGTCGAGAAAAAGCTAAAGATGACTCTAGTCTCCTTCAATGTTTTAACGAGCCCGAAGTGACAAATGCTCGGATGGAATTTTTCTATTATAGAGTCTGAAAAAGGCCAAAAGGAACTGCTCTAGAGTTCTAGGTAGAGGGTGTGCCAAACTTTTCGCAAAACCGCAGAATACTTTTTAGGGTACGGGCGGTCAATCTTCCCGAATGTTGTGTTCAGTGCATTGCGATCAGTAGGGCGGCCGACAAGGCTTCCTATGGACAAAGGTTTTATTCCTATAGGGGTCTCCCAATATATACACGACGGTACGTGGGAGCACAATCCGTACTGGCACTTATCGTCTCTCAGGAGGAATCACCCAACCATCAGTGAGGCGACCAGTGACCAGGTTTTACGACGCCAGAACACGTCTCTAGCCTAGACCTCTATGTTGTGCATTATGTTACAAAGCGTTGTTAAGTTCATTCAATTTATTTTAGGTTGATCTTTCTTAGAAGTTTGCCTTTTTGGATCACCACGAGATGTATGATACAATTCCTAAATGCAGTCTAAAGATGATAAGCAAGCTTTTATATCTTTTCAACAATGAAAATCCTAGCTACAAGGGGAAAATAAAGACACCATCTTTTCTCAAAGAGCATAGAGCACACAGTAATGCACTTTTTCCTAAATCAACATACAAACTGTCAAAATGCAAATGCACATATGCATGTATTTGTTTTCACTTTCTTAATATTGATGCCTAAAAAAAAAGCTGTTGTACAAATTTGAATTCGATTTCAAGTGAAAAACACAAACAAGTTCCTTTTTCGAAATCAAAAAGACGATTACGACACTTTATGATTTACTTGTTTCGATACTTGAAATGCATAAATTCAAACCAAAAGACAAAAGTAGAAGCTAAATCAACTGTGAACAGCAAACAAACCCACTCCTAAGATCAAAACAACACTTACGACAGGTCTAGATCTAAGGGCGACAGTATGATTAGTTTACTTTTGTAATGGGAAACTGCAAATGATGTAACAAATATACAAAGAACAAATACAGTTTCTTTTACAACTGAGGCGGAATTGAGGCAAAGAAAAGGGGTTTCAGATAGGTACACTGACTGATAACAGGTTGCAAAAACAGAGAGAAAACTGAGCCAAAAGAAACAGAGAACCACAGCTGCACAAGGCAAAGACTGATGAGCGCACCCTCAGCATAGAGAAACTGAACTTCAGCGCAGGTAGCCTTCACGGGACCTGCGTTGAAATGCATAACCTCTTCACAGAGTCTGCGCTGAAGCAGAAATGAGAGTTGTTTCTGGGTTCTGGGTCACGGTTTGCAGTTTAATCTACGGTTTTTGGCTGGATAAAAGCTATCAATTAGGTACAATTAGAAGGATGATTTAAAGGAGGACTAAGATCTATCACAAAGGGCTGTTAGAGCACTTGTGGATCAGCTGTTCAGATCATAAACAGGCCCAGCGAATGGACTAGAGTAGCTGATCTCTACTTTGCATTTGTAAATAGAAAATGCAGTTCGATTCGGCACTCTTGAGTTTATGAAATGAATAGCAATAGAAACACAAATAAACTAACAAGATACTCTCCCCAACGGAGTCACCAATTTGTTGTTGGGAAAAGTATCCAATTCAAAATGCCCCTATCCCACTCTAAGAGGTGATAGTGCCTTAGCAACAAACAAGGAAAACTATCTGAGTATTCTTCTTTATGAGATGTAAATAGAGAAAGAAGGATGTAACTAACTGGTGTCTTCCGCTAGTTTGTCGATCCAATCACTCTCTCTTTTGTTCGCTTCCCGCTGCCTGCTCTTTCACTGGTCCAGCTTCACCCAGTTCCTGCAAGATCACAAGAGAGGAAAACTACACAAAAGACATAGATTCACATTCATAACTAGTTTAGGATCAGATATAAACTAAATATGCAAATATAACAAAACATCATTGAAATACAAGCATATAGGAGAAACTCAAATAGCTTTATTGATATGATAACAAGGTTCAAGAGGAGATACAACCAAGTGAGTCTCGATCCAGCATCTACCTCCCAGCAAAGGAATCCCTTCCTCTCCTCCAACAAAGCATAAATCACCCAATGTACTAATCTCAATCTCAAACCAACAACAATTCTCTGCAAAGTACAAAATTCCAGCCTCCTGAACCTCTGGGTGAGAGATCCATATATAGATGTAAGCAGAGAGGATGAGTCAGCTTATGTTTTGACTTGTGGCTTCTCTCTGTCAGTTCTTGCTTCCACTTGGAGGTTGAGAGCCTCTTACTCATCACTAGTCGAATTCATTGAGGCAAGTGTCATTGGAGAAGATTCTGGAAGCTTCCAGGGTCTTTCCACCTCGTTGAATGAGCTTGCCATTTGTCATTTCCCGCTCAGCGCACCCTGGTAGTGCTTCCACCTACGTTGCAGTGCACCTAGCCAGTGTAACCTCTGCATTTCAATGCAGGCAGCTAGTGGAGCCTCTGAATTGATCCTGAATTGACTATTTCTGAGTGGTTTTTGCTGGAGAACTTCTGGGAGAAGCTATCATTGGTTGACCTTGTTCCTTTAGGGGAAGGACAAACTCTTTTAGGGACTTTGGATCCCTTGGATTATGGACATTTCATGCTCAATGCTGTAAGGCACAAAAATGTCTATAACAAAGCACCCTCCCAAAAACTGAAGACAAAGTAGGTCCGTCCATTTGAGGTACCAGGAAAGCCCGTCCCAGTCAACTTAGGTAAGTACCTAGAACTATTGGCCACTAGAGATACCTCAAATCACAGACATTACCAGGGGGGACATAGTCGTAGACAACACGTTGTGTGGGCAGGATACCTGAGTCCCCGACTCAGTTCCGAAATCCCCGAAGGGACCCCCGTTACACAGAATGCCCAAAGGAGTTGTAAAAGAAGGCGGGCTACCTTCGATTACAATCCGATGTTGTCTCGTATTTAGCTCCGTTGTGAGTGGAGTGGTCCTGGTAATATGAGTGCAGAAGGATTTTTCACTCTTTAATGACACTAGTTTTATTTTCAACCTTGGGTAGTTGACTCACTCTCTTATCGCAAGGTCCTAATCTATCTAATGTTGGTTTGCTCCAAAAAAGAGTATCTGATTGATTTTAATGTAAATTTTACTTTACTTTCTTATTTGTCTTCAGAGGGGGTGTTGACATATGAATATGATGAGACTCTTAACTCAATAAACCATGCAAAACAATGCTTTGAAAAAAAAATTCAATTTCTTATGCAAACAAGTCTTATTCTACACATGTATCATTTCACATATTCATGTATTCGTCAGTGCATCTAAAGTCATTCAACACTTTTCATAACCAAAAGTTTCTTTTCTCAATATTCCCTAACAACTATTGAACCAAAACAAAGCAGTTTACAACTATTTTGACAGAAGGAGATGTACAGTTTATCAGTTTTTCTTTCACAAATATTTCTTTTATGAGAGAAAAACTAAAGCATTTTCTAAAAAAATAATTTTTAAGACATCAAATTTGTTAGCATGATACTGTTGCAGATCCTAATTTAGCCCTTAGGACAAGTTTCCCCCCTTTTGGTCCACAAAATCTCTTGAAAAACCTGGAAATGGGAGACTAACGCTCTGTCTGTGTGTAAACAGAGCTTTAATTTGGCCACTAATGCACCCTGTGCATAGTCAAAGAGCTTTATAAAGCTCTGTGTAGAGGAGAAACCTACGTTAGTGAGGGAAAGAGCTCAAAAAGTTGGCTTTTGGGATCGGTTTCTGAAGAGAAAGAAACTTTGCAGGATGCAACAAGTTAGATGGTGGATCAGAGAAGGATATGAAGAAGCGGGAAGCTCATAGAAGAGAGAAGAGATCTGAGAGGAGTCTAGATAACCAGGAACTAAATGTATAGTCCCCAACAGAGTCGCCAATTTTGCTATGGGGTAAAATCCATGGGATGAAAACTACCCTCGAAAGTCTTCCCGGGACCTTTGACAGACCATAAGGTTATCTACAAAAGCTACCTGTTACACACATGTTCATCTATCATGCATATATTGAAAGAGTATGGAAAGAGGATCACCTTTGGTTCTTTCTAGATTCACTTGGGGATCTTTGTGCGGTAATAAGAAATCCTCCTAACTGGCTCCAAGACAATTATTGCACAAAAGAACAAAGCAAACCAATCACAGCATACACTTCTGACAATTAATGCAAGAATCTGTAACAAAAATGTATAAATGTATAACTTATCTACTCAACACAACAAGCATCAGAATGAACAAATGAATGCACAATAGCACTGACACTTTGGAGTAGGTAACACAACCGCAGTCCTATATTCAAAATGAAAGAGTGATTACAACAACCCTATTGCATCAGCCTTCCTTATCCCTTCTTCCTCTCTCTCTCTCCTTCTTTCAACTATCTCCTTCAAGAATATGACAGTTTCACATTAGCACTATGGGCTATCCTTCTAAATGCTCTGACCCTTTTGCAATGGCCCTCTCGTTGCTTATATAGCAATCGATTTAGGGTTTCCCAACTCCACCTATAGTTCATTTGGGTAAAAACCATGAACCTGCCTCGTTTACCAGCTTTTTCCCATTTGCCTCTGTTTCTGGAATAGAATTTCTCCAAATATCTAGATTTTTGGAGTTTCCTTGCTTTTCTTGCACAAATTTAGGGAAATGGTATCTAGATATTTAATGGCAGATTTTTTGGCATAACCACTTGAGCATCACTAAATTTCACTAATGCTCCCCCTGGTCTAACAAAAAGAGTTAGCAAGTTGACTAACACTATAGAGAGCGTTAGTGTGGATTCTAGGCCTACAAGTGTGGTCATTCTTTCAGTCTGTTATCTCAAAATCAGACCCTGGAAGGCTGTAGGCTAGGAAGACTTCAAGTGACTGTTTCAAACCAACATTTTAGCTAAGGCTTAGCCTCCTTAGCCTGAGAGGGCTCTCTCAAAGGATTAAAGGTTTTTTGATTATGATCAAGATGGCTAACTCTTTGTGAAACAAATAGGAATGAAAATGGTGGAAACAAAATTAACAAGCATCCATTGGGCTTATGGAGTCATATGTGATTTAGTATTAACAGTAGGATTGGCTTTGCATAAAAGTCAAGGCATTCAGATTTCAATATAGGTAGAGCACACCAAACACAAAAAAGATAGTCTATGAGTATATGAAGGAAATTAGAACACTGCAAGTGATTTCTAAGTAATCAAATACTCATAACACTGTAGATAACATGAAAAGACAACAAAAGAAACTCATACATTGAACTCTCTATGATTCTTGAGAAGCATAAGCCAGTACTGTATTACCAAAAAAAAACAGAGTCTTTACATAAGCCAAATATCAGAGCTTCTTTACATAAATTTACAACCTTTATTACATTTCCCTTTCTCCTATATATAGAGTTCTTCTACCTGACTGAGATTCCTCCTCAAACATTAGGGGAACTCGAAATCTACTTCTAATGACACCTGCTCAACTTTTAACTGCCTATTAAATGTAACAAACTGCAACTAGACTTTCTAGAGATCTAAATCAAGTAGGAGTCTAACTCCATATTATGCTAATAATAGCCTTGATTACAATCATTATCATTCTTTGACATCTGGTCCCTTTTTAGTTTGGTTGTGGTGGATGTTCAAAGCTCCATGCTAGTCTTCAATGTCACATCTTCTCCATTGCCCCTGAAACATAGGAAACTACCCTTGTTTATCGGTCTTTGGTTTCCCTCAAAATGTTTGAATCCAAAGAACCATGCTCTTCACCTTTGATTATCCAAAATATATCAGATTGTCACATCCTTGATGTGATATCAACCTTTCTCATGTGTGAAGGCAAAAACTCTTCCAAGTTGTCCGACATATCTTGGACTATAGTAAATGTGCTCACTTTATGACAAAAAGTTTAGAGTTGGATTCAGATACATGTTTCCTCCACTTGTCTTGACCTTGTTGAAAGTTGATAGCTTCAGATGACCCCTTAAAGATATTCCCTTTTCAAAATTTTCGCTTGTATTTCAAAACCGGTTGACTAATATTAGATTGTGTAGCTTCAGCAGTTTCGTAGCGCACTACGAAACTGTTGAGCGTTATTCATCATCTTCAGCAGTTTCGTAGCACGCTACGAAACTGCTGTGTTATTCCAAAAAACACAGTTTCAACCAAAATTTTGCCATTTTGAGCCTTTTGTTATTTAAACATTCTTTCAACTGCTCCAAGGCCTTTCAAAACTAAATGGAAATGTATGATTCTTCAAGAAATATTATACCAAGAAAAACCATCAAAATTTGAAACATAGCCTTACTTGAAGTGAGATTTCTTTAAGGAGATTCTTTCAGGTGGCTTAATTGTATCTTTAAGTCTTCAATTTGTTTTTTCATGACCTTGATCCCAGATCTGAGGTTTGTATTGACCTTTCTAATAAATTGAGCTTCCTTTATTGCAGGAATAGTCCAGCTACGAAATTGGACACTAAAATCAACCACTTCAAGAACTTGAAATGTTTGGACCTCCCACAGAGCTTGCATTTGGTTAAAATAAGCCTCCTTAACTGCAAATTTCCTGGCAGTTTTCTTGAATCTGGCAATTTCAAAATTGGCCGATTCCAATATCCTTTTCAAGTTTCCCACACTATCTCCTTCGTGAATGGCAACTGATTTGCCTTTATCCTTTCTTTCATGATGCCATGTCATCTCCCCTGTTTCACTTGCTCTTGGCAGTACCTCTTGTACTTGTTTAAACTTCCTCGTTATGGGTCTCCTGAGCTTAAAAACGAATTGCTCAACCTGATCATCAAACTTGAGTTTTTTTGAGGCTTTGACTCTCTTAGCCTTGTCTTTTCTTGACTCTATCAAATCTGCTCGAACTAGTGGGGACTCTTCAATGTCAATGGCTTGTAATAAGTCATTTAAGTCTCCCTTTGAAGCAGGGCTTTCTTCAATACTCACTGACTTACCTTTTTCTTTAGCCACCTGGCTCCTAGTCCTTCTTCTTTGAACTCCTTCACCTGTGCTTGATTCATGTGCAGTTTCTTTGACCTGAGTTTTCTCTTTAAGGGACTGCTGGGGTGTATCCTGAATAGTCAGTGGCCTGGTCGATTCTCTTACTTGTTTCCTTGCCTTTAACTTTGAAAACCTCTTGGATCGTGTTTCTGCCTAATGACCAGTTGTTGTTGAAAGATATTTTGCAGCTTGAGGGCTGAGACTGGTCTTGTTCTTGAAACCAGACATGAATATGAATGTGTCCCAGTCCCTACCTACCCTCTGGAGTTCATGCAGAACAATCAACTTAACCAAGCCATGGTGGAACAATGAAGTCTCACAGTCTTCTTTTCTTAGCTACACCTTGTCACACATTTTGCTTAAGTTGCGGAATAAGTAAAAAGGTAGATCAATAGATGTCTTTCCTGAGAAATGCAACAGAAGTTTAAAATGATATGAATACACCTTGTTATATCTCCCTTCACAGGTATGGTACTTCTATATACAAGTAAGTAAATTGGCATATGACTCTTTGACATAACTTCTAGGAACAGACTTGCTTAAATCTGAGTTAATGAACTCCTTCTTTAGAAATTCTTCACATGGGGTCATATCAAATTTGAAATTCTTGAACCAACTTTCTTGCCCTCTTGGAATCTCCGTAATTGTGGATATCATGTCTGGTGAGACCTGCAATTCCAGCATACCAACCTTTGAGTTTAGTCCTGTGTAATTCATGGAAAATTCATTAGTAACTTGTGCATGACCTCCCTAGAGCTTCTTGCAAAAATTCCAACATCCAGCTTGTTTAAACGCATGCTCGACTTCTCTGTTCTTCAAGGTTATGTCTAAACCTTCAGGTTTGTTTCTTAAACATTTGCCTGATCTGTGGTCTTTCCTTTCTACCGATCCCTCCATGAAGGTTTGAAACACTATCGCTGCTCAAATTTCAATCTTTGCCTTGTTTGAATGGCTGCCTCACTTGATAACAATGTATTCAAATTGAAAACTTGCAGACTTGTTCCTCATGCAATGAATACAGTCATCATTAAGACTATGGATACCTGGCTTTTCTTGGAACTTGTAATCCGTGTGTACCAATGTACCTAGTGGTTGTAATAATGGAGATAAGTGGTTGGACATGATATGTGGAGTGCATAAACTAACAATGAATGACGCAACCATAGATTAACTTGAGAGATTTGACAGTTAGGAAAGATTCGCTGCGGAATGCATGAATCTTCGATTTTGCAGCGCGGTCAGTGTAAATTTTGAATTATGCTCTACGAAATCACCTAAGACGTGTCACGCTACGAAATCACCTAAAACACATCACGCTGCAAAATCACCTAAAGGGCTTTTGCACTGCGAAACTGCTAAAAAGGATTTATGCACTGCGAAAACACTTCAAAATGGTTACATGCGCTACGTAATCACCTAAAAGGCTTTGTGGCACATAGTAATTTTTAAACCAAACTGACACATGGCTATGAGACCAGTGATGAATGAGAATGACCAGTGATGAATGAGAATGCATATTTGACTCAAGACCCCCTAAGACTCAGACTCTAAGGAAAAACAAAATCAAACTTAGACTAGCACCGACCTTTATCATCAAACTAGTATGAGAAATTTTGGCATTAGAATTCTTAAGTGATAACACAATCATCTTGTCTTTCTCCTCTGAGTTCATTAGGAGGTCAATTTGTCATATAAAAAAAACAGGAAAGCATGAAAGAAGACTATTGCAAATAAAGAAGTGAGCATGATGAAGAAGATCTGAAGCAAAGCAAATCTAGACTATTAACCTACTAAAAAGCTGCAAACACTAGAAGCCCTATGAATGTGGAAAATCTATGTTTTTGGGGCAGCAAGAGGGTCTTTGCCTCAAATCATGGTCCCAAAGGGAGGAAGAGAGTCCAAGGCACTATTTCTAGCCTTTTAAATCTTCTTCTTTATCACTACTTAACCTACTAGAGAGAGAACAAATGGAAGCAAACTACCGAATCATCAAAAGCAACCTATTCTTAACCATAAAAGAAATACATATAACAGCAACGTAATCTACAAATTGAAATAAAACATATAGATACAAGAGGAGCTTGGCTGCTTGGATTGGGCCCTAACCCAAGAGCTTCAGCCCTCTGAGGTAACTCAGTGCTAACTCAAAAAGGATTCCATATTTATTTCCAAAACAATAGCAAGATTACATGAAACTGTCACAAAACAATAAGCTCGAAGCTGAGTAGAGTTTACATAATCAAAAATCCAACAAAAATCCAACCCTGGTGAGGCCCTATACCTCGCTACTTATACAAATGAAGCTACCAATAGCTTCCTTAAAATCAGGGAGGCTTGGCTCCCAAAACTCGAAATAATCATCAGTCATCCTCCACTTGCTCGGCTGCCTTCTAGTGCATGATTTGGCTACTTGTACTCCGAGCTAAATGAAGGAGAATTCGAAGTGGGGAGTAATAAATGAGGGGGATCCCCTCCTATAAGTCCTCTCCTTTTTCCACTTTGAGTTATTGCTGCCATTTGTCCACTAGATCCTTGACTTTGACTTCAAAATTCATCAATAATTTGCATTAAACACATGTTAGACCACATGGCATCATAACTAACTCAACTCACTCCATAAGCATAAATATAATCAGAAAATCATACAATAAGCTAAGAGAATGGTTGATTTTACTAGGTTAGGAGGTAAAATGAGCCCATATAATTACCCATTTATGAGGCTCATCAAGCACAGATCGGTTTGCGACCCCATCCAGACCACATCAAGACATCCCAAGGGTGCGGAAACTTGGTTCCAACACCCTCCCCTACTACCTCGGGTGAGACTTCATTCCACGCTCTGTAGACTATTGTCGAAAGGGCTGGTAGCGTGGGATTTGTTTGGCTATTAACTCTTCTGTACCTAGGTCAAGCCCCAATAAGCCAACAAATGGTTCCATTGCCAAGACGGGGATCTGCCTAAGGGATGTCTGATGTTGGAACACTAGAACCCTACGAAGAAAGATATTCAAGATTGGTTGCATAAAAAATTGCACAAGTTCGTGGTACAAGAGAATAGAAATCTGCGGATATCTGAAGAAAGGTGGCTGGATCGCTAGATATACACATAAATCCACGAGATTTTCTTTACAACCTTGTCGTTGGAACTATATGAGTGGATCGCAAGGCTAGTTGAGAGCGTGGGAAGGTGCAGACTTGATCAAACCATAGTTTGGACTCCTAAGTTGGTTCGCAGGCTAGAGGCGTCTGAAGATAAAATTGCATGGGCAGTAGATCATTGGCTGGATCGAATAATAGGAGTATTTATCACCGAATTCACGTTAGACACAACTGTGAATTACAACGAAGCAAAAAGGGGATTTCTCCAAGGACCGCAAGGTAAGTACATCAAATCATTGAATACATGGATTAAAATGATGTTATGTGAAAAACAATTTATGTGCATCCATTGATTTCTAGGGTAATGAGGAGCAGAAGAGGCTATCGAGGGACCGAAGGATTAGAAAACAGTCCTCTGATTTCACTTTCACGAGAAAGCGAGGAGGAGATCGCAGGATTCTCTCTGAGAAGTGCAGCTCGATTGATAAAGCAGCACATTCCACTGATACCACTATTGTCCACGCCATCACCTACTTCACCTACATAAAACCCATCTTCACCTACCCCACCTCTGCCACCACCGAGGGTTGGAATGGCGAGTGTGATCAAGTTGCTGGTATTTAGAGGTGTAGGAAATGAGGAATCAAATCAGTTCTGGTTCGTGGTAAAGGTTGTATGGGAAGCCCAAGGCGTAATGGATGATAACATCAAAAAGGCTATTCTAGCTAGCACGCTGTAGGACGCGTGTTGATATGGTATATAAAGTACTCGAACAATCACCCGAATGTGGGAATAGCGGCAATCTAGGATGCATTGAACAAAGAATTTAGCCGACCAAAATCAAAGACACCATTGATCATCGAGTTCAAGTTGATCGTGATGTTACCTAGTGAAACCCCGTGGGATCTGGATCAGATATTGAAGAGTACAATCCACGAGGCTAACATGACGTTGATGGATGCGCAGAACTGCACGTGGTTTGTGGTGTCTTTGACACCACATCTGAGGATGGCGCTATCATAGCAAAGATCTCAACCCAAGCTGAAACATTAGAGACAACGATGAGGTTGCATGAAATGCCAATCCAGGATCTGGGGTTGGTATTTCATCAAATCCACACACAACTACAAAACCTATGCCTAGAGATGCAAAGTTTGAAACAAGATAAGGCGCCCTAGTCAGAGACACGCGCAGAGGTGTGGTGCATAAAGTGTAAAGGCCAGTGCCACGATAAGGATCGTTATCCGATATTCGCAAACTATTTGGCAGGGGGAGACCAATGCCATTGTGACCAGAGGCACAAGAGGGGCCAAGCACAACGCCTGCACTCTAGTGCGCAATCTACCAGGTGGGAGGAAAGCACACCACAAACAACTGTCATCTATTGTAGTAACTTATATAACCCCCTTAGGAGCTATTTTGCAATTTTTATAGATCGATGGGACATGACGAATGAAATTGCCGAAGTTATGAATTATTGATGGATCAGACACCTGCTTATAGGAAGCAAACTAAGGTGTAAGGTCAGGATCCAACTGCAGCAATAGCGCGGGGAGGATTCTAGTGACGTGGACAAGGACGAGGAGGAATGGGACCTAGACGAGGGTGGGGACAATTAATTTGCTACAATTATGGAGGACCTGGGCATTACGTCTGTGATTGCACGAATCTAACCAGAACATGTTGCCCATATTGTTACCAATTTGATCATGAAGTAGTAGATTGCCCCACACTAATTGCATAGATGCGGGAAAAAGGGGTGCTTCAGGCTACTCCAACTTGGAATGTCTAAATGATGAAGGCTGAACCGCGCGAGGAGGATCCTAACATGAACATGATTCTCAGAAGTGGTGCAACTATAGGAGAAGATAAGGGGAAGAAACCTGAGGAGGATGCATGGGTTCTTAAGGTCCCTACAAATCAACCTAAATTTGATTTGGAACGCGTGAAGGAAACATTTATGGAAGCTAAGAAGAGCTTCGCGGAGGCTTCTACTTAAGGTAGCAAGGATCAAACTGAGCCGGATATGGATAATTCTATGCTAACTACCTTTTTAGAGACATGCATGAAGCTACTACAGGACACTAAAGTGGTGAAGGGGTTGCAAGAGTTGATAACTAGGTGCACAGGGTCGGGTGAACCACACATGGTCCAGAAACTAAGCAAGCATGCTTTGCGCACCGGGTGGGAAATGCAGTTGACTGCCCAGATTGGTGACTATAAGATGGATTAGGTCGTTCTGGATTTGGGATCAGATGTGAATGTCCTACCCAAATAGACCTAGGAGCGCATGGGCAGGCCCACACTACAATGGTCTCCTATCCAATTACGAATGGCTAACCAACAAAAGATCCTACCTATGGGGAGACTGCAAGGAGTTACAATAGACATCGAAGGTGCAATAACACAAACTGATTTTGAGGTAATATAAATTGTGGATGATAGTAATTTGTATCCTACATTATTAGGGATATATTAGGCCACGGATAATAATGGAGTCATCAACCTAAAGAGACAAAAAATGATATTTGAGAAAAATTATCTCCGCGTAGTAGTTCTGTTGGACCCAGCCGAAGGGGCATACTACACTGAGCCTATGCATGATGAGGATAGTGACAATGAACTAAACTGTATCTACCAGATCACAGCGTAAGATCAGGATTGGGTGAATCTGACAGTGGACAGGAGAATCTCATGGGAATGCGACGGTTCCTGCACGTCGGACTCAGATGAAGAGATTGAGCGATGGCAGAACTGATTGCATGAGGTAACAACACTAAATTGTAATTTGATTGTTAGATCACTACACCGCATAACGATAGAAGCAAGGGAGTTGCCAATAGACGCGGGTGTTGTTGAGCCTCAAAACTGCCCTTTCCTTAGCAACTTTTCTCATCCCTTCTTCCTTGTTTTTTCATGAAGAAAATGCATCCCTATCATCAATAACTAGTATACATTGCCTTAAGGAGAACATTTTAGTGATGTACATGTTATGCTTTTATGTTTTACTGATTGAATAAGTTTTTATGTTTTAGCTACGAAATGAAGCTTGTTTTGCAATGAATCGGTTGTTCCGCAACTACTTTCGTGCTTTTACAGGTTCTAGGTGTCAGAAGGAGAAAATAACTACATGGGAAACTTGGAAAACATCATGACATGGATCGTGTCCTATTCACCTAACCTAGGTCGACAAGGAAGATGGTACAAGACTCTGGTCAAAGGAGAAGTCAAACGTAGAGACCTAAGGCAAATAGGACTCTGTTTTGTACACGTTTCATAGTGTTGGGATCCAAAACAAATTCTTGAACCCACATACTTCAACATCCATCTATGGAACCGAATCCAACAGCGATCACCTTAGATTTATGTCTTCAACAACCGAGGAAGAGAATTCTGTGTGCCTGTTTGCTACGTGTCTTTTCCTGTAGCTTATTTTTCTCCATAAACAATTGTATAATTTCTTTATAAATACCTGTGTGAAGAACACAGAACAAGTTTGATTTTTGTTGATGTATTAAGCTCAGATTACTGCTCTGTAATTTTGAAAAATCATTCTCTATTTTTAATATGAAGACTCTGTGTTTTATGGACATCTGAAAGAGTTTCTTGGAGTTTTGATTGAGTACGCATAACCTGAGCAGTTGCAGAGGGCCCCTGCGCTGACTGAGGTTTCATTTCATTTTGTTTTGTCTTTTCTATTTCAAATTGTAAATTTACCATTCCTTCTCACAGTATTCATAATCATTTTCATACTAACCTTGTTTATAATGCATCATTTCTTACTAAGGCAGAATAGCCTCTTTTAGTGCAGAATAGTTCTTTTTGCTTAATTTCCTTTTAATTTCTTATCAGTAGTTAGAAGTTGAATTCAGTAGTGTAGAGTAGGTTGTTTCATTTGTTGTTTCATTAGTCTTTAGGTTTTCAATTAAACTGATCAGTGCCATTATTGTTCTTGCCATTTTATTACTAGTTTAGTGACTCATGGTGTAGATGAATGTTTCTAAAAAGCCCTTCTAGTTGATAACTCATCTTAAACTAAGTGGTTGAATACTTCATTCATGCGATGAGTCGTTTCTGCATTTTTTTGTATTTATTTTCTCTTAGAATAATGAAGTACAAAATTCCTCAAAATGTCATCACAAGGAGGTTATTCTCCCAAAATTGAGAGGCAGAATAACTAAGCACTTCATTTAGTTTCCATAGTAGATTAGTTGCAATTTCACTTTCAGTTTTCTTCATTAAGTTTTGTTTCTGCAATAGACTAAACAGTAGTTGTAATCTCACTTTCATTTTCAGTGTTTCATTTTAGTTTTATTGCCATAATAGATAGTTGCAATTTTACTTTCATCATTGGTATTTCATTTAGTCTTCTTTCTATAATTGATTAGACAGTAGTTGCAATTTTACTTTCAAGTTCTTTTAGTTCATGATTTGGAAACAATGATAAGAGCAGGAATAGAAACTCTGTTTTCATTTCTTGATTAAACTTTACTTTCAAATATTGTTTAAAGCACTTTTAGTCCTCATTTCATTCCTTTAGATTCTTAGCAAAAGTAGATTTAAGATTTTGTTAAGTACATTGTAAATCATTTGGGATTAAGGGACTAAAAACCCTAAAACAACATAAAACTCAAAAACACTGAAGTAAGAAGGGTCATCTAGTACATATAGTGCACTACACTTCATCAGTTTACGATACCCGGATTGATAATTTATGTAGAGCAATTTAGGACACTAAATTGACCAAACATTTTGGCGCTGTTTCCAGGGAAGTGTAACTAGGTAGCCTTATCTCTTACATTAAAAAAAAAACAAAAAAAAAAAAAAAAAAAAACAAAACAATGACATGCATAGAGAAAGAGACTCTAGGGGTACATTTATAGCTAGGGGCAGAATTTCAATTCCCACAACTCCACCTACTCCACCAAGAGTTTGAAGAGACACACCTCCATCCTAGACTCATACTCCCAGCCATAGGATTCTTGGAATTCAAGGGGAAGAAACTAAATCAGAATATTCTCCTACTTCATCCACCAAAACAGTCCTAAGAGAGAAAAATTTTGAATCTCCAACAGCATGGATAACCTTTTTCACCTCCACTGGAGAGCCTATTGTAGTTGAAGAATTAGGAATACCTAGTGAGGAAGAAAAGTAGAAACTCTCTCCCATAGTCCATTAATAGAAGAACCAGAGGAAGAGGGAATAACCTTGTAGGTTGAACCCTATAGTGACTCTAAAGAAACTATAATGGCAGAGGAAGAACAAGATGGAGAATTCTCACTGTTTGGAGCAGGGGGTAGAGGGAGAGGTAGAGAAAATAATGGAGGAGGTAGAGGTAATAATGGAGGAAGTAGAGGAAATAGGGAAGTAGATAACTCTTTTGGATTCCCTATAGTGGCTGAGGAAACACATACCACAATGAAAAATATCTCACCATCTGTCCTCCCAAACTTATATGTGTTGAGAAGTGAGGACCCTGAAACATTTTTGTTTGACTTTAATGTCCTGTGCAGAACTTATGACTATCTAGAAGACTCTAAAAAACTCAAATTGTTTCCTTTAACACTAAAATGGGCTTCTTTGAAATGGTTCATGGGGTTAGTCATTCAGTCCATTAGAACATGGAATGACATGAAACAGACATTTTTGGATAGATACTTGGATTATTGTATGCCTACCAATCATAAAGATGAGGTACTCAAAATGACGCAAAGAGAGGATGAAAACTTAGAAGATTTGATTGAAAGATTCAATTATAATTTGAAAAGAGAAAAGATGAACGATTTAGATGAAGAAACTTTTAAAGCTCTTTTGTTAAAGGCAATTAGAGATGAGTGGATAGATATCCTTAACATGATGGGGAAGGGAGATATCTCTGAACTTCCATTGAGTGACATAGGAGAACTATGTGTTCATCTCTCAAGAGGGAAATCTAAAACAGGGAAAGGGTCGAGAGATCCTTCTCTTGTTAGAGCAAACAAATCTGTAACTGGATCTGTAAGTAGGGCAGAAATTGGCAATATACTTGATGAGTTTAAAACTAATATTTTAGGGAGCCTTAGTGAGAAACTAGACACCCTTAAAATTCAAAACAAGCAGAAAAGAGAGGTTGATGCTTTAGCGATTTTTTGTCCAAAATGTAGAAAGAAACATGCTCTAAGGGAATGCCCTTTAGATGAAAAAATTGTAGAAACTTGTATGATTTGTTTAGAAAGTCATGAGACCAAGGGTTGTCCCTCAATCCCATGTCTTAAGGATGTCTTTCAAGAGGAAACAATCCCAAATTCTGCAGAACCTCTTTGTTTTGTTGCAAGAAGACCTTGGCAGGGGCCACAAAATTAGGGATTTAATAATCCAATGTATCTTCAGCCCCCACCAAACTAGAATTCTTGGCAGCAACCTTGTCCTCAACCTCAAACTCAGTATCAATCTCAACCGTGGGAACAAGGGGTACAAAATCATTATGGGAGATTTTCTCAATATTATCAATATCTTCCATCCTATCAGAATTATCCTCCCCCACAAAATCAGCAGCAAAATCAGTAGCCACAACTTCAAAATCAGAACCCTCAACTTTCATTGCCATTTCCACAACAACTTCCACAACAAAGTCAAAATCCTCAACTCTTACTGCCATTTCAGCAAAAACCAAATCAACTACCTACCCAACCATTACCAAATCCCAACAATAAAAACCCTCTAAATTCTTACATGGTAAAAGGACAACAATTTCCAACTTACATGATTACTCCTCTAGATCTTAACAATGTTCAAGTTAGATCTGGTAGGATATTAGGAAAGGAAAAACCTTCTATAGTTATTCAAGAACAAGACACTTTTGAGGAAGATTCTCTAAAAGTCAATAAAAGTTTTGAGGGAATATCCCTCCCAAACCAAAGAATTGAAAAAGAAAAACAAATGAACACAACCCCTATCATTGAGCAACCAACATCTATTTCTACACCTCCTTTACCTCAGAGACTACAAATTGGCAGAGGGGTAGAAAAATAGATCTTGTTACCCAAATATGATTTTCTAAATGAATTGAAGAATGTTTGTATCAAAATTCCTTTGCTAAAAGCCATTGGAGGAATTCCCATTCTAGCCAAAACATTAGAGTTAAGCATCAAAAGACCAGGAAGAAGATCAAAAGAAACAAAAAGAATTCATCTAGTAGGAAAGATAGAAGACATAATGATGGGAAAGATTGCCATGCAGAAATATGTGGATCCAGGGAGTCCAATTGTCAAGACACATATTAATGGAATTGAAATTCCAAATACATTGATTGACTTAGGGGCAACAATAAACATTATGAGTATACAAACTATGGAGAAGCTTAAACTTCCTATTATTCTTTACACACCTACTTTACTGCAACTTGCAGATAGATCAGTAATCAAACGAGATGGTGTGCTAGAAGATATTTCATTATCCTTAGATTTTTGGGAATATCCTGTTGATTTCATGATCTTAACTCCCAAGAATAATTTAGGAGGACACCTACTCATATTAGGAAGACCTTGGATAGCCACAATTGATGCTTTTACTAGTTGTAGATCTGGTGACATGTATATTTTTTATGGTAATTCAACAAAGAAATTTACCTTGTATCCTCCAGCAAAAGTAATCATAGAAATAGATGAGAAGGAATGGATTGATGATGAATATGACATTCAACCTCTCTTCACTATGTCAGAAATTATTGAAGACAGTCAAATTTTGAATACATTGGAAAATTTTGAAACATCTTCAGAATATGATCATGCACAATTTCAAGAAAAATCTAATGTTGAATACTTGTCAACTAGGCAGATGTCTCTCTATTCTATGGAAGAGTTCGGCAGCTCTACAATTGAAATTTTTCCAGGTAGGACATTAAACATAAACAAAAACTTGGAGAAACTACAACAAGAAGAGCTAACATGATTCTTGCCTTTTCCATCAATGTCTTGTTCATTCTTTATGCAACTCCATTTTGTTGAGGTGTGTATGGTGTATTATTTTTCCATGCTATACCACAATTTTTATAGAACTCTTCAAATTCCTTCTTGTAGAACTCTCCACCACTATTTTTCCTCAACACCTTTATCTATTTCTCTGTTTGGTTTTCCACTAGAGCCTTAAATTATAAACCTGTCAAAGCCTTTAGATTTCTTCCTGAGGAAATGTATCTATGTATTCCATTAGAAGTCATCTATAAATGATACATAGTACACATAATTACCTAATGATGGAACTGACATAGGTCCAAATACATCACTATGCACAAGCTCTAATATCCCTTTCACCCTCTTAGCACTAGAGGGGAAACTCACATGATTCTTCTTCCCATATACACAATGTTCATATAAATTGAAATCCAAAAGATAAATTAGACATACTTTCTATTGTACCATTACCATGATGTATTTGAAGGCCCTTCTCTCCAATATGTCCAAGCTTTTGATGCCATAGCATGGTCTTTTCTCCAGAGACCACTAGATTTTCTACTCCACTTTCAAGAACCACTAAACTGTTGCAACCATCAATAACAATACTACCCAGAAGCTTGTAAAGAGTTCCAATCTGAGCTCCCCGTATCAATACCAATTCTCCCTAAACCATCTTTCAAGTATCTTTATCGAACACTATTTTTACACTTGCATCATCCATATTTATTATGTAAACCAAATTTCTGACCAATGCAAGAATATGAAGAACACTTAGAAGTTTTCTTATCCTTCAAACTTGCAACTTCAACTTGAATTTTCTATGTCTGAAGATTCTAGCCTTCTTGTCATCCGCTAAGAAGTCATTGCCACCATCATATTTCTCATACTCGCAAAACCACTCCCTATGGGTAGTCAAGTGAAAGGATGCACCTAAGTCAATCAACCATGCCTCATGATCCACATGTGTACTTGAAGAAGAAGCCAAGTACACCTCCCCACCTTCATCTGAGGTGGTTTTTTCCTCTGTAGAAGGAGCATGGTCAAATCCCTTTCCTTTCTTAGGAGCTTTAGATCTACATTCCTTTATGAAGCGCCCTTCCTTTCCACATTTCTAGCACACCTTTACAGGTTTTCTTGGATATTTAGATCTCCTTCTAGATTTAGATCTCCTACTTGAGGAATTTTTTTTTTTTTTTCTAGAATCGTCCTCATACAGACATGGCATCTCCATTCTGGCGCTCCATATTTTTCTATCTCATATCCTCCGACAACAAGGATTAGACTATATCATCAAACTTCAAGGTAGTTGTATTGCTACCTATTGTAACACTTAGACTCCATGAATTTGGTAGAGAACATAGAAAATTTATGCACTTATCTTCATTTGAAATTTTACTATCAATAGATAAAAACTGGCTTACCATAATATTCAAGGTGTTCATATACTCTATCACCAAGATTCCATCCTTCATCCTCAGGTTATACAGTTTTTTTCCATATGAACATTTTGTTCACCAAAGGCTTAGATTGGTACAATGTCCCTAACTTTTGCCATAAAACCTTCAACATAGATTCCCCTAATACATTCAACAATACTTAATCTAAGATACATAACCGTATTTTGCTATTTTCCTTTCGATCCAACTTCACACAATCTTCTTCTAACATTGTCATTGGTTTAGTGCCCAGATCTACTGTGATCCAATGATATTTATCCACCAGCAAATCCTCCATATTGAGCTTCCACAAGTAAAACTCTGACCACTAAATTTCTTGGTATGTATCTTTCCACTTCTCGCGATATTCTTTCACCGTAGGAATCGATCCCACAGATCTCCCACTGAACAGGGTCTACCACAGGCCTGAGAAAAACTCCTTAGAAGCAAAGGTGTCCCCTTGAAGTCGAAATAAATTTGATAACAAATGTACATTTGAACCCTGTACATAAATCACCTGCATATGAATTCTAAACACAAAAAATAAACAATGGTGAGAACATAAAACGTAAAATAGATATACACCGAGATTTTTCCATTGGATCCCAAAACAGAGACTACCAAATTGATTTTTCATTATGATCCATTCAATGTTACTGGTGGGCTCGAGTATTGTAGCAATAATGCTACAACTCTTGGAACTCCCTTCTTTAATTTTATCAACCCGGTAGTTTGTAACAAACTTGGAAGCGACAGTGCTGTATGCACAAGTACTAGCTCTTGCCGCAGCTGTCACTTGGTCAGCTGGCACAAGTCCGCTAGGGGCTCAAGCCAACTTCTATGAGCTCTTAGAAGAAGCTTTTTAACTGATGGATGAAAGCTAACTCAAAGGAAGCTAATCTACTTGCGAAAAGAAATTGAAAGCCAAAAAGAAACACAAACCCTAGCAAACCCTAATTCTACCAACTAGTCCTACTGATGCAAAAATGAGAATGCAAACTACGAGAAGAGATGCCATTACTTCTAATGATGTGAAATGCATGAACTTAAACTACTCCTATTGAAAAGAACATGTTTTTGTATTTTTGCTTAAATGGTTGGAGTGATGATGATTTTGTTTCTTATTAGGGTTTGGCTGTGCAGAGGTGGTGCGAAGGGAGAAAAAGCTTGGGAAAGGTTAGGGGGGCTAGGAGAGGTCCCAGGGGATCCCTAGCATCAGTCCACAGAAGTCCACAATGTTCAGGTGCTCGGCAACCGAGTTTGCAGGCTTCTACAGGATGTCTGCAGGGGATCCTACAGGAAACTCAGGAATTCTACAGGAAGTCTGCTAACTTCTACAGGATGTGTTGCCGTGGGAGTTTTGGATGATGGAGGAATGAAGGAGTAGTATGGGTGGATAGGGAGGATGAAAAGGGAGCTTGTGATGGCTCAGGGACAGAGAGATAAGATGGAGAAAGAGTGGGTAAAGTTGGTTGGTGGATAGAAGGGTGGAAGCAATGAAAAATTAAAAAGATGGAGCTACGTGAGAAGTAGAAGGGCTGTAAGGCAACTGAGCTGAACAGAGGATGAGTAGGTGGCTTAGGCATGGTTCAGAAAGAGAAGAACGCGATGAAGTGGTGCTGTGCAGTGGAAATGAAACAAATCACCCTTACCTTGCATGTAAACGAAAGTTCACCAACCTATTCTAACTGTTTTATTAGGAATCAAAGAACAACAACGTAAGTTGAAAGGAATTCGTGCATGAATCTGAACCAAAGAGTCATTACTCAAGATATAATCGCATGAACAATTCTTCAATCGCAAACATTACATCAATACTTGCATGCATATGTTGAAACAATGTTTTTTTTTTTGGCAGTTGGCGAGGTCTACACTTCCGGTCCCCAAACAGAGGTGAAAGTGAGCATGCATTCAAACTTTTTGAACTCAACTTAACTTCAATCTCCCTACGCTAATTCTGAACTAATGAAACAACTGCATTCATGGAACTAACCTACGTAACCAAACCGAAACAGTCAAGTCAGCAAACTGTATTTTTTAAGTGCAAGTAAAGGAAAGAAATGCAATGATAAAAAAAACAAGTAACAATACAAAGGAAAGGAGGTCTATTGCTCTCAGGTTGGGCCCTTAACTTGAGAGCTATAGCTCCCCTAAGAACTCAGAATCGAATCCAAATCTGACTGCCTTTATTAAAATATCATGATCATGAGTCTAACAACATGCCAAAATTGGCTTACAAAGAGCAAAAACAGAGCTACAACATGACTAACCACTAGCTACTATCTACTGGCTAACTAGCTAACCAAATTGAATAACTGAAATGAGGTCTTAAGCCCTCTTATTTATACAATTTGAGGACCCAACAGTCCTCCTAAAATTTAGGGACTCGGCTGCCCAAAACTTGGAGTTAACAGCAGTCCTACTTGACTTGCTTGGCTGCCCTTGTGCTGATTGATTCGGTGGCCCTTGAACTCCGAGTTGATGGTGGAGAATTCGAGGTAAGGGCCCATAAATGAAGGGGACACCTTCCTACAAATCCTCTAGCTTGTTCTCCCACGAATTTGGCTGCCAAGTGCTCATTAAGACCTTCAATTTTGTCTCCAAGTTGACCAAAAAGGCTACACAAAGCACCCATTAGACTTGTTGGCATAATGACTAACCAAATTCACTCTATTAACATGAAAATAATCAAAAACATGCAATAAACCAATGAGAATGGTGGATTAAGTCAAATTAGGAGGTTGAATGAGCCCAAATAATTGTACATTTTTGGGGCTCATCATCACCCCCCTACTGAAAGTGTTGCTCATTCTCTGAGCAACCAATCTCTCTCCTCATCTTTGATGGCCCTGGTGGCTTCTTTGGCTAACATCTCGGCCGATTTCTCCTTTGGCTTCCCTCTTTTCAAACTTCCTGTAGAAACAGTTCGCTGGCTTCTTGTAGAAACAGTCTGCCAGCTTCCTGTAGAAACAGTCTGCTAACTGTTCTCTGTCTTCCTGTAGAAACAGTCGGCACTGTCTTAGCCTGCTCGGATGAGGGTGCTTTCTCCTTGAACTGCTGCTGGTTACCTTGGGTGTGTCCCTACTTGTTTGGCCTTTTCCAGTTCTCTCTGCTCATGCTTGCAACCGCTTCTCCCTTGGCATTTGTGTTATTTTACCACCCACTGTTTTGGCCTCAGCATCCTGTTTTTTTTCTCCTGCTTTTCCTCTTTCTTTTCTGGCGACATTTCCGGTGATGGTCTGCCCTGCGTTTCCTTGCCGTTAGCTAGTTTCTCTGCCTCAATTTGCTCCTTTTCCTCGCTGAAAAAGGAAACAGTGGGTGCTCATTTTTACTTGGATGCAGTGAAAATGCAAATGGAGGCCTTTAGGTCTGCTTTAATGCCTGCGGCCATGAAGGATCCAAGCCAGAAACAATGCAAAGGAAGGCAAATATATGTATATGATTTGCCCAAAATATTCAATGCAGAGCTTGTAGAGCAATGCCACAGCCTGATTCCATGGCTCAGTCTCTGTGATTATCTTAGCAATGAAGGAATGGGGAAGCCCATAGAAAATTTTTATAAGCACTGGTTTCAGACTCATCAATATGCGCTAGAGCTCATCTCCCATTCTAGAATCTCAAGGCACCCATGTCTGGTTTCTGATCCTGTAGAGGTGAATTTTTTCTACATTCCCTACTATGAGGTCTGGATGTGATGAGATGGAATTTCGGGGAAAATATCAAATCAGATAATGAATATGAAATGAGATGGAATGTGAGCTCTGGGTCTGTGAGGGCGCAGAGCTCTTTTTTTTTTTTTTTTTTTTTTTATTCCATCCACATAACAGTAAAAAAAAAATTATGCACAAGTAAGCCTTACAGCGGTTTATCATTATCATATGGAGCATTTGTTAACAGGAACCTTGGAAGAGAATGTGAGGCAGCGCTATTTGAAAGAAATTCCGCGTATCCCACAAGCAAACCACCATTCTTGACCCATAGGCAGACTGGTTTTAATTGTCCCCACTTCAACCAAGCTAGTTCACCACCTTTCAAAACATACCATGCATAGAGGAGTTTTCTCGAGCATACCTCGTTTTGAGCTTGAACTTTTCTAAAAATCCCGTGGTTTCTTTCTGCAGGGCTGTTTTCTGCCTTTCCTGTAGACGACATCCTGTAGAAACGCCTGTAGAGTGCGACAGGCGGGAACCTTTTAAGGAACTGTAGAGATCTTGAGAAAAAAAGGCAGAAATCTGTAGAGCACCATTGTTTAACTGATCTGGAAATGGTGGACATGCGCTTCAGTTGAACAAAGAGTGGTGAGAGTTTCAACCGAGCGTCCCTTAAATTACTGCGTGATTTGTGGTGAGGTGGCAAAAAACATGCACGCTAGCTTTTTTCGAACTAAAGTGATGTTATGGACTGCATGTCTTCTATTTGTTAATCAACTGATGCCCTGTTCACTGGAGTTCAACACATCTACCATTGCTTGTGTTTCTCAACTTCCACGTGAATGACTATCCACGCATGCTGCGTGATTTTTCCTTGAGCGCTAGAGAACTGGGTGTCTTGCTACATCCATGGCTTAATTTCACCATTCCATTCGTTCATGCAATGCTTAGACTAGATTCATGCAATAGATGAACAAGGTTTAGTCACGTACCTGAAGTCAAACGGCTGCTTGTGAAGCTTTTTGCTGCTGCATGCTTGGATCCTTTGATTGCATGAGGGCTTGGCTGATGAATTTTGATTGCTTTTCCTTGTGCAGGTGTCCTCTGGCCGGATCTGAGCTGCATGCAATTGTTTCCACGTTCAGATCTGCACCTTCAAGCTGCTGCTACTGCATGGTCACAAAACGAGAACTTGTTTTCGCCATTGCTCTCAAACGGTAAACCGGATTGATCTGAAACTTGGTGAACATGTTCCTATCATCATTATGCATCTCCCATAGAAAAATCGTGATCAATGGATGCACGGATTTCGAGAAAAATGGAAAATGGCCGAATATTTCAGAGCTCAATTTCTCGGAAACCGTGCATCGGAATCGGCTGAAACTGCTTGGGTAGGTTACCATCACTCACATGCATATCCCCATGAAACAGGTTTTGAAACGGATGCACGGATATGGAGAAAATGCAAAAATGGCGGATGGTGATGGAGGCTGATTTCTTGGAAACCGTGCACCAGAATTGCATGCAACTGCTCAGGCATGTTGCCATCAACCTTGTACAATTCCCCATAAAACGGTTTGTCAAATGGATGCATGGTTCTCAAGTTATGGCAAAAACAAATTTTGTTCTATGTCTTTTTGCTTCAAGGCACTTTGCATGTGTTTGCATGGAAGGGAAAACTGAGCTTGGGCTGTGATGCAGGTATGGAGATGATGGAGGAGGTGTTGGAAGATTGCATGAGGGCTTCTGAACCCTTGAGGAAGCTACAATGTTCGCCAAACCACTTTTTGGAATCCATGTCTAGTTTCCCACAATTTCTACAGGAAGTTCCTGTAGAAGCACAATGAGAAGCACAATGAGGTGAAAAAAATGATGGAGAGAGGCAAGGGATGGACACACAAGTGCTTGTAGGCCTGATCAACAGATTCCCACCATTAGATTCACTTTTGAAATTGGATTTGGCTCGTCCAAAGGTTCTACAGGATGTTTCCTGTAGAAATACAGAGCTTCCTGTAGAAGGCACAAGAAAAATTCCTTTAACCTTGATTTGAGTGCTCCTCCTGTCATGAAACGTACTTCTTGCAACCTGCAATTAGCCAATGGAATTAGTTTTATTTTTCTTTTTTCTTTTTCTCTTTTTTTTTTTTGAAAAACAAGTAGGGCGCCTCATGGAGGTTTTCACCCTAATTGCCTGCCTTGGGCGCCTCCAAGGAAGGTTTTCACCCAGGGATCTTATTCCATTTTATTTTCTCTTTTTTCCAACCCATTGACCGCCTCATGGAGGTTTTCAATCAATGAGCCAATCTAAGGCGCCTCCAAGGAGGTTTTCACCTTAGATTTTTATTTTTCTCTTAGTTTCATTTTTTCTCTTTTTTTTTTCTTTTTTCTACCCTACCCTACTTGAAAAACAAAATCATTTTCAAGTATAAGAATACTTCCAATGGAGCCATGTGCACATTGAGATTAGAGAAAAAATGATGTGAAGGCTCGAAATGCATGCTTGGACAAGTATCCCGATCTCAGAGACCAAATGATCTGGCGTTGAAGGGATCAAACAAAGCTGAGGAAGAAAGTACTGCTGCAACTTAGTGACCTTCTGAAACCATATCTCAATATAGCTTTGATATCCTTGGTTCTTTTGCTGATCTGGATCATTCTTCATGTCACCTTCTATCATGACCTTCTGATATTCCTCTTTTTGTTGATCTTTCTCTTGAATACATGGAAGATTTGATGGTAACCATGAGGGAACTCTCTCGATCTCTGATTCTGATCTCTTCTCTTCATCAAGTACAGCCCATGGTTCTTTGATCTCCTCTTTGGAATCTTCTTTTTCCTTTGGTCCTTCAATAGAATATTTGTTTTGCAACACTCTTCCTAAGCTTTGGTGAACATCATTGAGCTCAAGAGGAGTCATTTGCACATGTTGTGCCTCAGCTTTGCAATTGGGTTGAGCTACTCCATTGTATGGCTTTGGAAATGGTACGGGTAGTTGAGTGGAGGTGTGAAATTGAGATGGAGATGGATGGCATTGTGGTTGGGTAGGCATTTGAGGTTGCCTTGGTGGAGGAGGAGGCGATGGTTGTGGATGAGCAGGTGGTGGAGGAAAATGAGCGGGATGAGAGTTGTACTGGGGCCTCCACTCCTGATAAGGTGCATTCCACTGAGGCTGTGGCTGAGCATAAGAGTGAAATGAATGAGCAACTGGTTGGGTATAATATGGATCTGTGAAGGAACAAGGAGGAGGTGTGAACTGGGAAGGATGAGCAAGGGGACCCCAAGAAGGCATGAAAGTGGCTTGGTAGGGGTCATAATAGGTCTCAGGTGTCCCTTACAGTTCCTGCTGTTAAGATCTAGGTTCATGCGACCAACTTTGGTTCATATAATAGAGTGATTCAGTGGCTCCCTTGGCTCTTTGATATGCAGCTTTGATTCTGGGCAAGGAAGGGCACTGATCTGTAGGATGGTATTCTTCACAGATGAAACACACTTCTAGGGAGTGCATTGGACATTCGTTCCTAGGATGCTTTCTAGTGCACCTAGGACAAAAGATGACCAAAGCCCTCTTGGCTTCCTCTTGCTTCTTTTGGATCCGCAAGGTATCTAGTTGCATGGCAAGAAACTGCCTCATATCACTCTTGAAATCTTTGATCTGATTTTCAAATTCATCTTTGGACAAGATGTTGCTCCCAACATCTCTACTTGTAGCCATTTTCTCCAGAGGAATGTTTTCTTCTTCTTCTCCCCTAGAGGTTCTTTAAATATGCCTTGATGTCCACCCAGGGGTTCTTTAATCACAGCCATCGAAGAAGAGATAACGTTGGCTGTGTGAAGCAGTGGGGGGTTGTGCAATCATTTTTCTAACTTATCTCTACTCCTACAAGGCATGAAATGAAATCTTTTTGGTTGATTTTTTCTTTTTCCTACTTCTACTTGCAAAACTGAAATAGATTGAACTGCAACTAACTATCTTGCGAAAATGAAAATGGGGAATTGAAATGAAAGCAGGAAAGGACTAATCTATTTTGCTCAAATGAAATTGCAGGAATGAAATGCTAGGCTACGCTTGCGAAATTGAAATGCTAATCTATGCTTGCAGAAATGAAATTGCGGAATTGAAAAGCTAATCTACGCTTGCAGAAATGAAATTGCAGAATTGAAATTCTAATCTATGAAAGCAAGAAATGCTAATCTACTTTTTCATAAATGAAATTGCATAATGGAAATGAAATAAACTACTTAGCAGAAGGTTGTAGTAGAAAATAGAAGAATAGCAACAATCACCAATACTCTGCCGCTTCCCTGGCAACGGCGCCAAAAAGATGGTGGGCTCCAGTATTGTAGCAATAATGCTACAACTCCTGGAACTCCCTTCTTTAATTTTATCAACCCGGTAGTTCGTAACAAACTTGGAAGCGACGGTGCTGTATGCACAAGTACTAGCTCTTGCCGCAACTGTCACTTGGTCAGCTGGCACAAGTCCGCTAGGGGCTCAAGCCAACTTCTATGAGCTCTTAGAAGAAGCTTTTTAACTCATGGATGAAAGCTAACTCAAAGGAAGCTAATCTACTTGCGAAAAGAAATTGAAAACCAAAAAGAAACACAAACCCTAGCAAACCCTAATTCTACCAACTAGTCCTACTGATGCAAAAATGAGAATGAAAACTACGAGAAGAGATGCCATTACTTCTAATGATGTGAAATGCATGAACTTAAACTACTCCTATTGAAAAGAACATGTTTTTGTATTTTTTCTTAAATGGTTGGAGTGATGATGATTTTGTTTCTTATTAGGGTTTGGCTGTGCAGAGGTGGTGCGAAGGGAGAAAAATCTTGGGAAAGGTTAGGGGGGCTAGGAGAGGTCCCAGGGGATCCCTAGCATCAGTCCACAGAAGTCCACAACGTTCAGGTGCTCAGCAACCGAGTTTGCAGGCTTCTACAGGATGTCTACAGGGGATCCTACAGGAAACTCAGGAATTCTACAGGAAGTCTGCTAACTTCTACAGGATGTGCTGCCGTGGGAGTTTTGGATGATGGAGGAGTGAAGGAGCAGTATGGGTGGATAGGGAGGATGAAAAGGGAGCTTGTGATGGCTCAGGGACAGAGAGATAAGATGGAGAAAGAGTGGGTAAAGTTGGTTGGTGGATAGAAGGGTGGAAGCAATGCAAAATTAAAAAGATGGAGCTACGTGAGAAGTAGAAGGGTTGTAAGGCAACTGAGCTAAACAGAGGATGAGTAGGTGGCTTAGGCACGGTTCAGAAAGAGAAGAACACGATGAGGTGGTGTTGTGTAGTGGAAATGAAACAAATCACCCTTACCTTGCATGTAAACGAAAGTTCACCAACCTATTCTAACTGTTTTATTAGGAATCAAAGAACAACAACGTAAGTTGAAAGGAATTCGTGCATGAAGCTGAACCAAAGAGTCATTACTCAAGATATAATCGCATGAACAATTCTTCAATCGAAAACATTACATCAATACTTGCATGCATATGTTGAAACAGTGTTTTTTTGGCAGTTGGCAAGGTCTACACTTCCGGTCCCCAAACAGAGGTGAAAGTGAGCATGCATTCAACCTTTTTGAACTCAACTTAACTTCAATCTCCCTATGCTAATTCTGAACTAATGAAACAACTGCATTCATGGAACTAACCTACGTAACCAAACCGAAACAGTCAACTCAGCAAACTGTATTTTTTAAGTGCAAGTAAAGGAAAGAAATGCAATGATAAAAAAAACAAGTAACAATACAAAGGAAAGGAGGTCTATTGCTCTCAGGTTGGGCCCTTAACCTGAGAGCTATCGCTCCCCTAAGAACTCAGAATCAAATCCAAATCTGACTGCCTTTATTAAAATATCATGATCATGAGTCTAACAACATGCCAAAATTGGCTTACAAAGAGCAAAAACAGAGCTACAACATGACTAACCACTAGCTACTATCTATTGGCTAACTAGCTAACCAAATTGACTAACTGAAATGAGGTCTTAAGCCCTCTTATTTATACAATTTGAGGACCCAACAGTCCTCCTAAAATTTAGGGACTCGGCTGCCCAAAACTTGGAGTTAACAGCAGTCCTACTTGACTTGCTTGGCTGCCGTTGTGCTGATTGATTCGGTGGCCCTTGAACTCCGAGCTGATGGTGGAGAATTCGAGGTAAGGGCCCATAAATGAAGGGGACACCTTCCTACAAATCCTCTAGCTTGTTCTCCCACGAATTTGGCTGCCAAGTGCTCATTAAGACCTTCAATTTTGTCTCCAAGTTGACCAAAAAGGCTACACAAAGCACCCATTAGACTTGTTGGCATAATGACTAACCAAATTCACTCTATTAACATAAAAATAATAAAAAACATGCAATAAACCAATGAGAATGGTGGATTAAGTCAAATTAGGAGGTTGAATGAGCCCAAATAATTGTACATTTTTGGGGCTCATCAATTACAATACATATATATACATATTGAATCATTAATAAACCCTAATCCATCAACCTTGGATTAGAACATAACTATAGTTCCCTTGACTAGCTCTAAAAAATACCATGGGCAGAAAATCATCATTTCGAAAACCATGTGTGAAACCCTTGCAAAAAACCATACATAGGTCTGCCAACCTAATATAGGTCTTGGAAAGAATATGACACATACCCAATATTCATTGATTTGATGAATTATGAAAGATAGAGTAGCTTTACTTTTGCAGGTAGATTATCCTTTTCCATTTCATGTATTGTTAATTATCATCTACAAGTTGAACAAATGGAATTTTCATTTTCATAGTTAAGAATTAGTTTTCAATTGTGTTTTTACTATAGTTGAGTTGGAGGAATGGTCTCTAAACACCTTGATCTAATGTCATACCTGTTATAGCTCCATTTACCACCCTTGGTACTTGTGATGCTTTGTTTATGGCCTAGGGAAACTCCTCCTTCCAGACTTGGTCCAAATATTTTATAAACAATGTTTTATTCCCTGTACGCTACTTTACCTTGAGATAAAAGTGTGTACACATGGGTTAGTCAATACCCAACCCGCATGTATGTGTTAAAACACTTTAAAAAAATAATTTTCCTTAATTATGTGTGGAGTCACAGGTTTTACCTATTGTTTACCTCCTAGTGCCATGGCCAAATTGTTTACCAACTAAAAAACTAATTGTGATAAGTATAAATAGACTTCTAGGGGAAGGCCTTAAGGAGGAGAAGAGATAGAATTATTATACTGAGATTATCCCTAGCTGAGTCTGAAGTATCCCTGTGCTTCAAGCACTTCCCAAAGTTTCAAGAAACCCTTGTTTCCTTGAGTGTTGATATTCTCCCACTTTCTTAAGATATCATGGTATTGGTTATGGAAGGAGGTTGTTGAACGATGGGAATGGATGGATTTGGAGGACAGTTCCACTTGGATTTGAAAGAAGAAGACTCAGGTGAATCCTCTCCGTGTTAGTTATAGCTTTCTACAATGAAAAGAAGCGTTATCTTGTTCCTGAGATTGACTTTTTTTTATGCATCAGATACTGTTGTAATTCATGTATGAATGTTATTTTGATGTATAACTAATCATTTGCTTATATGATATAAAGTTGATTTCATTAAAATGCTTTATCTATATGTTGCTATGTATGTTCGAATTGGTTGATTTGCAGATTCGAAGATCATCAGGAGTTGCAAAGGGTCTGAACCCTACTGGAACTACCCAAACAAAGGACATCCGGGTATGGTCCCTATCGCATAGTTTGTTTATATAAGCATGTTGCCTAGGTTGCATGCGTGTTTCTTACTGTAGTTTTCTCTTGCTCTGTTGGGGTTCCAACCCAAAGACCTAGGTTACTTATTCCCGTAACAAAATTGGTGACTCCACTAGGGATAACAATATTGTTATTCCTAGTTTGGGTTGTTTAGTGTCAATCAGAACTCAGTTCTTGGTTTGCTTGCTGTGACAATGTTGTTTGGTCCAGTAAAAACTCAAACCTTAAGTCTGATCTTTTTGATCTAGCTTTGTTTTTTATTTTTCTTGCAAAACTCACTATACGCACTTTAGTCTATTTATAACAGTGTACACATGCTTGTTTCCGTGAAGTGAACCCATGTATATGCGAGTTTCCTTTATCAGAAGCACATGTACATGCCTATGTGCTTGAACATAGTCGTGTATACCATTTTTTGCATGGTTTATTCAAATCTCTTTGCCTAGAAAGATTTGTTTCTTGGTCTGTTTGGTTTCTGAGTGGTCAATTTATGTCTTTAGAATTTTATTATTCAGTGAGCTTACTATTTTTAATTCTCTTCTTCTTTGAAAAGTTTTGGCCAAGGTTCGATTTTGAGTGAGTTTTATGATTTTCATTTTGACACGCAAGACTTCTTATAGAGGTTCTTGATTTTTTTAGTCCTCCAAAACAACAGATTGTTTTCAATCTTAGTTTCAAGCTTGATTATTGGTTTAATTGCTTTGCTTTCCATCATTTTTTGTCCTTACACATTTTCTTGCTTTTTGAAAGTTTGTTTTTGATGAATTTGAAAGTGTTTCTTTCCTGACTTCTTGATCAGTTTTTCAAAGCTCTTTGCTGCTGTTTTGGTTGTTTAGTGCAAGTTGAAATCCTTTTTGTTCAAGTTTTCATTCTTTGTCCAATTTGTAACTTGCAAAGTTTCCTTGTGATTTTCTTTCGGTCCTTAAGTCTTTGGTGGAATTTTGAGTGCTTTCAAAAGGTTGTTTTCATTGCTTTTTGGAAAAGAAAAGTTCTATAAAAACATTGTTTTTGTTTTCTTTTGCCTAATTTGATTTCGGTTTCTTTTGATTTTTTGAAAGTGAATTATGATCTTTTTGATTTGTACTTCTTGTTTGGAGAAGATTTTGTATTCTTTTCAAACACTTAAGTTGGCTTATTAAAGTTATAAACAATTACTTTCATTCTTTTAGAGTAATTTACGATCTTGCATCTTCACGTACACCTTGCATTAGGGTATTTTTGCATTATTAAAGCATCAATAATCTTTTTAGTTTTTGTGAGTGTGAAGTGTGCTTTAACAAAAGAAATGAAAAAGTTTTTTCTTTATAGAAGTTTCATAGAACCCAAGTAGAAATTTATTTTTATCGAAGAACGAACGATGGCATTCATATAAGTTAGTTTTTCATTAGTTTATTTTTCGTCATACGATCACCATTGGTTTCATTTCCATTTATCCCTTTGACTTAAAAGAACAGCCATTTAAAATCAAGCACTTAATAAAATAAACTAGAACTTTTTGTGTTGTCATCAGAATACACCAACAAGTTTACGCTTATTTAGGGCATTGGATTAGGCAAGAGGAGAGAAAACTCTCCAAGGCCGCTCTAAATTGTAAGACATAGAAGTCTGATTAAAGAGCAAAATCCAATAGTGTTAGGGAGACCTGGAATGTTTCGTGACTGGGAGTTAAGCACGAGGGTTCATGAAGATAAGGACGAGAGATACCCCCTCTCTTACTTGTCGGATCCTACCTCACGACCATTCTGCCTAGCTTATGATACGAGTTGATGTCCATAGTTGCCTATCCTAGGAATCCACACAAGTGGCTGTGGAGGGGAATCCCATGGCACCTGAGGTTGACATTGCATCATGTTCAGTAGTACTTCTGGAGGGAACCCTTGCGAAGCTTGGGGGCTTGCACTGGAAAAGGTTGTTTTCTGGAGGTCGGCGTAACTACCTCTGATACCTTTGCTAGTAGGCTTGGGGCATAATTACCCCAGTCTATTTTTGAAAGGCCCTTATTATTAACTTTCTTGTATTTTGGTGTCTGGTCCTAATCACCTGGAGCAGAAATACTTGGAAGTTGCTTGATTGCTAATATCTTTAGCAAAATTTTAGTGAGTTTTTTGTCTTCCTAGTCGGCCTAGCTTTCAATTTTCTTGGGTCTTTATGTAGATCTTATAAAAATAATTCAAAGTGGCTGACCGACCATCTCGACGGTCTCGAAGACTTTGTGGGCTTTCACCTACGAGTCTAGAGCCTTCTCCTAGAAGGCGTATGAATGATTCTTCCAATGGTTTTCAACCAGTGGCAGCAGGTGCATCGGAGATTGATCCTCCACTTGGGGGCATTAGTTCACAAGATAGACCTGGTACTATTATAGGGTTAGAGAGGAACACACTAGTTCTTTCTCGAGTACTCTTCCAGTCGGAAGATAATATTGAAGTAGAATATCTTTCAGAGTCGACTGCAACTCTAAATTCTCCTCTCCCTCCTAATCATCTAGACGTATTGTTATACGTTGGAACTCCGACTCATAGGCCTTCGAGCCCCGGTCCACACACATCCATTCCTTCGATGACCACTGCTAGAAGCATGACATCCACAATAAGTGTTGCGAGCATGTAGACTCCCATATCTATGCATAGGGGAGGAACTATTTCCATCCCTTCTAACACTCCCAGCACATCTATATTTGGGTCTACCTCCATTCCGTCGATGAGTGGAAGTTCTCAGCCTAATGCATCCAGTTTTGGATTTTTGCCTTTTGGAATCCCCTCTCAAGGTATTGCTTTGGTTCCTTCGAATATACCATCAACCGCCTTACATCCATGATAAGTGGATCGACTTCCTTTTAGTGTTTCCCATTTGGAAGTGGTCATATACCACATTCCAATCCGACAGTAGGGTCAATGCCTTTTCCTTTTGTTGGCATTATGACACATATTTGATGCTATGTCACAGGTGTTGTCCTTGATGGCAACTCACTCAGATGACAAATCATAGTTTAGGCTCTCAGAATGAAGGAAAATAGGTATATGTAGGTTCCCCATTGATCAAGCCGCATATACACGCGGGTTCGCAGACCAAAAGGCACGTATGCGTATACATGCACATTCACGAAAGGTAAGGCACATACATATTTGAAAACTTGGTTTTGGTCCATGGTATTTTGACCCATGGTATTGGTCCAACGTATCTTGTCCAAAGTGTTGACCCCAGGTATTTGGTCCAAGGTATTGATTCTAAGTGGTTTTGGACCATGGTATTGAGTAAGGCCTAAGACTATAAAAGGAGGAGAAGATCATTAAGCAAAGGAACTCAAGCATTAAATATCTAATGAAGAATAAGATCTAGAATACAGGTCATGGGGTTATTGTGCATACCTGGATCTGAATCAAGGATGAACCAGAGCACTTGATGAAGGATAAGTTCTATTGATAGGTCAAGATCTTAAGGCTTGAAGAGAAGTATCTTTATGTGGTTTTGATATTTTATCTGAATAATTGGTGCATGTCGTAATCTCTAAATCTGATGATCTGGGTATAACTAATGTCTAAATAGTTGTAAAGGTTAAATCATCTTTTACTGATCTTTATACATGCTGGTTCCACATTTCAAAAACAATGTATACGCAGGTTTGCTTGGGAAGAATGCATATGTATGCAAGTTCATCACATTGAAGTAGCGTACACCTCATAAAATATGTTTTAGCTACTTCTAATTGTTGTTGTAGTGTTTTGGGTTCTAGCTTGGGTTCTGGCTACTGTTACTATATTCTGGTTACAACATTCAGGGAAGTGATTGTTTGATTCAGTTTTGGTTAGTGAAAACGAGATTTGTTAATGCAGATATACTTTGACATTAGATGGATGTTATTGATGGATCCAGTATGAAAATTTATGAAACGTGGTCCCTGGAAGAAAAGGAGAAGGTTGTAGCCTTCTGTAGGTCACCACCTACGTACTAGTAAACACATCAGCTAGTACAAGAGCTAAGGGGGTTGAAGCTCCCTTCTAGGAGAAGCTGGAGAACAAGAGAAGGTTGTAGCCTTCTATAGGTAGGAGCCTGAATACTGGTATAAGACTGCACCAGTACAAAAATATTGTAAAAGGAAGTCTCTTATTAAAAGAAGATAGAGATGAATTGTTGGAGGTGGTTTTCACCCACATTGGGTTTCCACCTTATACCTTGTGTTCTTGTGTGTGATTATCTGCTCTGCTTTTACTTTACCTAGTTACTGTTATATGGTTCTGATGCACAGATTAAAGATAAACATCTAATGAACTAACTAAATTATAAGTCTGCAGGGTATACGCTAGTTTCCTTAACTACAGTTGTGTATATACGCAAGTTTCATTAACTGAAGTATCGTATACAAATATGATTGTGAAATGAAATATTATTGACTTGCTAATACTGATTCACCCCCCCCCCCCCTCTCAGTATTATTTCCAACAATTAGTATCAGAGCAGGTCCTTTAGAAGAAGCTTGATCACTTGAAGGAAGATCTATCATCATGAGTAACTACAAAATATAGGCATCCATTAGACCACCAATTTTGGATGGGAAAAACTTCATCTATTGGAACGTAAGAGCCACAACCTATCTTCAATCTCTTGGAATAGATGTTTGGGAAATCATGGAAGGAGGATACACATTTCCATCGGCAATTCCTACAGATACGGTAGGTAAAAAGTAGTATGAAACAAATGCCAAGGCTGTCAATACTTTATTGGGGAGTCTATCACAATCAGAATTTTTCAAGGTTATGCAACTCAAAACCGCCAAAGAAATATGGGACAAGATCATTCTAAGCTATGAAGGATACGATCAGGTAAAATGTGCAAAACTACAATCTCTCAGAATTCAATATGAAACTATCAGAATGAACAATGATGAAAGTATAGCTAATTACTTCTTACATATAGATGAGATTGTTAATCGCATGAAAAACTTGGGTGAAGAGATAAAAGTAGTTACATTAGTTGAAAACGTTTTAAAATCCTTGTCTTCTAAGTTTGAATCAAAAGTTTCTGCCATAGAAGAAAAGCAGGATCTTCAGAGTATTGCTATGTCACAGCTGCACAGAATCCTAACTACTTTCAAGATGAGAAAAGGGGGTCCATCAGATATGAGAGAAGCCACATTCAAACCTTCAGGAAGAGGAGAACTCAATGAATCAGGACATACGTCAGAAGGAGAGGAAGAAGCAAACTTTGTCAAGAACCTTCAACGGGGTTCTGGAAGATTCAAAGGTAAACTACCTTTCAAATGTGTTTTGCTTGTGGAAGATCCAGTCATTATGCTGCCAAATTTCCTCACGAAGATAAGCTTGATAAAGTTAAGGAATCAGAAAAATGGAATAGAAAACAAATTGTAAGTAAGAAGAGCTACTATATGCATGAAGATAGCGATGGTTTATGAAATAGTGATGAAGATGAAAATAGTAATGATTATAGACTTCTGATGGCTTTTGAAGATGATGATCTCTTGGATGCTTTAGATGAATATGGTCTTAATGAAGAAATTTCTAAACTTAAAATTTGCTTAGAAGAAAAGAATATGATTATAGATACTCTGACATTCCAACTTGCTGAAACGGAAAAACACAATGAAAAATTAGAATGTGAAATTGTGGGTCTAAGAAAAGATATTGAGAAAGCAAAAGCTCTCAAACTCATATTTGCTAAAGGATCAGAAAATTTAGATGAAATTATCTTATAGCAGCGTTCTCCTCTGATAAAGATAGGTCTTGGATATACTGAAGAAGCATCTCAAACATAGAATCCATCAACCTCCAAAATCTATCTTGATGCAGCAAGGAGAAGTGAATAGTTTGACAATCGACAGCAAAGGCATAAAGCAGATCACCAGGTAAATTGGGTTCAATCTACTTCAAGGATGAACAAAAGCTACAACCAACCTCAGGTAAATCATACTCAATCTGTTTCAAGAATGAATCACCAGGACAGTAGATTCGATAATCGCAGGAACTACTTTAATGGCCAATGTTTTTCATGTCATAACTTTGGACGCAAAGCTGCTCAATGTGTTGCTTACAAGACCATCATGACTAGAGAAGCACGAAATCAAAAGAATGTGACTGGGATCATGAAAAGGACCTACAATAACTTTTCTCCTCTTGAAAATGAAATAGAATGCTTTATCTGTAACAACTTTGGTCATGAAGATTCTGAATGCAGGAGCAAGTTTTGGCAAACATCTCAGAAGGAGAAAAATTCATTGGGTCCAAAAACATGGAGAAAGAAAGAACCACAAACAGAAAGATGTGGTATAGCTTTGTATGCAGAAGGACAATAAAATCAATGGTATATTGACAGTGGATGCTTGAAACACATGACAGGTGATAAAGAAAAACTTCAGTCATATAATGCCTTAGAAAAGGAAAAGAAGGTCTCATTTGGAAATGACACTCCTGTTGTCATAAAAGGTAAAGGTTTTGTTGTCTTAAAAGAAAAGGTTAAAGCTAGGAATGTTATGTATGTTGATGGTCTTAAGCATAACCAATTGAGTGTCAGTCAAATGTGTGATCAAGGAAATGAAGTAGTATTTCGATCAAATGGATGTGTTGTTCATGAGCTTGATACATGAGAAATAGTGATCAAAGGCATAAGAAATCCAAATAATTTATACATACTCAAGGGAGGACAACAACATTACTATCTAAGCAAAAATGATGAACACTGGCTATGGCACAAAAGATTGGGGTATCTAAGCTTCCCTCAAATAAGGAAAGCATGCAAATTCCATGTTGTTCGCGATCTTCCTGACATTAGAATTCCAGAAGATACAATATGAAAATCATGTCAATTTGGTAAGAAAATGAGATCACATTTCCTAGAAAAGGAAGGATCAGCTAGAAAACCTCTTGAACTTGTTCATACTGATTTATGTGGTCCTTCAAGGAAAAAGTCACCTTGTGGAGAAGAATCCTTTATATTGTTCATTGACAATTTTTCCAGAATGTGTTGGATAGGACTTCTAAAGCACAAAGATGAAGCATTTGAAAAGTTCAAAGCCTTCAAAGCTTTGCTTGAAAATGAATTAGATCGCAAAATCCAATGCCTCAGATCTGATTAAGGAGGGGAATTTACCTCAAATGAATTCTTTGACTTTTGTGAAGAACATGGAATAAAGAGGGAATTATCTACCGCAAGGACTCCTCAACAAAATGGAGTGGTAGAAAGGATGAACATAACTGCTCAACAAATGGCTCGTGCCACACTATATGAGTCTAGATCTCCTACAACCTTCTGGGGTGAAGCTGAATTTGTTATCATCACTATTCTCAACAAAACACACGTTCGGGTAAACAAATCTCAAACTACACGTGAACTTTGGTATGGTAAGACTCTGACTGTAAAATACTTCAAAATTTTTGGAAGCAAATGTTACATCAAAAGGACTGATGAAAAACTTGGCAAGTTTGAAACTAGAGTAGATGAATGCATTCTCCTTGGTTACTCTTCCCGAAGTAAAGGATATAAGTGTTATAATAAAGACTAGGGAAAATTGTTGAAAGTATTGATGTTGCGGTTGATGAAGTAGGAGAAAATCCAAAGCAGGTAAAATCCGAAGATTATGAAGAAGATGAGGATTATCCTTCCACATCAAATCAAACTAATTTTGAAGAAGAAACCAATGAAGCACGAGAAGAACAAATAACGGTAGAAGAAAAGACTCCTTCCAGGTAGGTTCAGAAAAATCATCCAAAGACTCAAATTTTGGGATAGAAAGAGGCAGGTGTGTAGACTAGAAGAACTATTACAGAAGCTTCAAGCTATCTAGCATTGCTGTCCACCATCAAACCTGAAAATGTACATGAAGCATGCAAAGATGAGTGTTGGGTCAAGGCCATGAATGAAGAGCTTGAGAAAATTGAAAATAATAATACTTGGGAATTAGTTCCTAGACCTCATGATAAGAATATCATAGGAACCAAATGGATATTCAAAAACAAGCTGAATGAAAATGGAGAAGTTATTAGAAACAAGGCCAGAATTGTTTGTAAGGGGTATGCTCAACAAGAAGGTATAGATTTTGAAGAAACTTTTGCACTTGTTGCTAGACTTGAAGCCATAAGAATGTTCCTTGCTCTTTCTAGTGTTCAAAAATTCAAAGCCTACCAAATGGATGTAAAATATGCCTTTCTTAATGGAGACTTAGAAGAAGAAGTATATATTGAGCAACTAGATGGATTCATCCTTGGAAATGATCCAAAAGTTGTATGTAGACTCAAAAAATCTCTCTATGGTCTAAAACAAGCTCCAAGGGCCCGGTATTACTGTCTTGACAAATACCTCCATCAACAAGGTTTTTCAAAAGGATCAGTTGAGAGTAATCTATATACAAAGATTGACAATGATAAATTGCTAATACTTGTTGTGTATGTTGATGATATCATTTTTGGTAGCAATGAAGAAGCCAAGAGTCAAAACTTTGCTTTGGTAATGCAGAAAGAATTTGAAATGTCCCTGCTTGGTGAGCTCAGATATTTTCTTGGTTTACAAGTCCAACAAAATAAAGGGTGTATTTTTCTATCACAAACCAAGTATCTCAAGTAGATCTTGAAAAAATATGGCATGGAATATTCTAAACCAGTATGCACCCCTATGGTAACAGGATGCAGTCTGAGTTCAAATGATGAATCAGTAGAAGTAGATCAACCAACCTATAGATCCATGATTGGCAGTCTGCTTTATCTAACAGGTACCCGACCAGACATCATGCATGCAATGGGAATAATTTGAAGATTTCAAGCAAATCCAAAGGAATCACACCTTCAGGTAGTCAAAAGTATTTTCAAATATCTTCAAGGAACTCAGAATTTTGGTTTATGGTATCTTCTGGATACAGATCTTACACTTCATGCATATACAAATACAAATTGTGCAGGAAGCGTGGATGACAGAAAAAGCACTAGTGGTGGTGCATTCTATATGGGTTCTAGATTAGTGTCTTGGTTCAGTAAGAAACAAAGTTTAATTGCATTATCTACAGCTAAAGCAGAATATGTGGTTGTTGCATCTTGCTACACACAATTCCTTTGGATGATGCAAACATTGCAAGACATTCAGATTACATGTACTCCACCCATCTCCATTCTATGTGATAATACAAGTGAAATTAGTATTTCAAAGAATCCAGTCATGAATTCCAAGACCAAGCACATACCTATCAAATATCATTTTCTCCATGAAAAGTGCTTGAACGAAAGGTCAAACTGGAGTATGTTCCCTCCAAAGAACAGGTTTCTGATGTATTCACCAAACCGCTGCCCAGAGAGACATTTGAGTATCTCAGATAGAAGTTGGGAGTAGTTGATGCATCATCTTGCTGTTGCAACCTATCTGGTTAAGAGAAATGTGGTTATATGCGAGTTTCATGAAGCATATTTGCATACATACGCTGGTTGCAGTGGATATGGTCGCGTATATGTTGGTTTGAAGAAAAACAGTGGGCCAGAACTTAGGATGAAAATAGTCTGATATGGGTCTGACAGTGATCATCTGGCACAGGTTCAGGGGGAGTATATACTTCTAATAATGCATTGTTGGCATTATCTTAGAAGATCTTGGTACAATTTCACAGTTGCTTTTGGTTTAGGTGGAACAGATGCAGAGGGAGATCATGGTTGCTGGTCTGGATGGTGATTGATAGATGATGTTGATGATAGTTGCTGATAACTATCATAGCCTTGTTTTAGATATTTTGTCTCTATGTCATGTATATCTTTTATTATCAAGGTCATGTAACAACCTATTTTGTTTCCACACTATGCATGGGATGGATGATGTAATGTTCTTGTTTTGACAATGTATAAAATTTTGGTATATCCCCACTTGGGAGATGGATGAGTCAATCTTGGTATATCCCCACTTGGTTGGGAGATGGATGTATGTATGAGTATTTGGTGATAGGAAGGTCATTTATGATGTATAGAGTTATGTTCTTCTTGTAGAACATCTTTTTGCAGACCTTGCTTACAATCAGAGGGAGCATGGACAGCACACTTTAGCATATCAGATAATTCAGAATGTATTCAAGGGGAGCATAACCCTTTGCCCTTGATGACAAAGGGGGAGAGTGACTTGGGGTTGCCATCAAGTCCAAAGGGAGATATTGTTCGCATTATGACACAGATTTGGCACTATGTCACAGGTGTTGTCCTTGATGGCAACTCACTCAGATGACAAATCACAGTTCAGGCTCTCAGAATGAAGAAAAAGAGGTATACGCAGGTTCCCCATTGATCAAGCTGCATATACATGCGGGTTCGTAGACCAAAAGGCACATATGCATATACACACACTTTCACGAAAGGAAAGGCGTGTACATATTTGAAAACATGGTTTTGGTCCGTGGTATTTGGTCCATTGTATTGGTCCAATGTAACTTGTCTAAAGTGTTGACCCCAGGTATTTGGTCCAAGGTATTGATTCTAAGTGGTTTTGGACCATGGTATTGAGTAAGGCCTAAGACTGTAAAAGGAGGAGAAGATCATTAGGCAAAGGCACTCAAGTATTGAATATCTAATGAAGAATAAGATCTAGAATATAGGTCATTGGGTTATTGTGCATAGCTGGATCTGAATCAAGGATGAACCTGAGCGCTTGATGAAGGATAAGTTCTATTGATGGATCAAGATCTTAAGGCTTGAAGATAAGTATCTTTGTGTGGTTTTGATCTTTTATCTAAATAATTGGTGCATGTCATAATCTATAAATCTGATGATCTGGGTATAACTGATGTCTAAATAGCTGTAAAGGATAAATCATCTTTTACAGATTTGTATGCAGGTTCATTATAGCAAAGGCACATATACACGCTGGTTTGACATTTCAAAACAGTGTATATGCAGGTTTTCCTTAGGAAGAATACGTATGCACACAGGTTTGTCATATTGAAGTAGCGTACACCTCATAAAATATGTTTTAGCTACTTCTGATTGTTGTTGCAGTGTTCTGGGTTGTGGCTTGGGTTTGGTTACTGTTACTGTATTCTAATTACATCATTCAGAGAAGTGATTGTTTGATTCAGTTTTGGTTGGTGAAAAGGAGATTGGTTGATGCAAATATACTTTGATGTTTGATGGATGTTATTGATGGATCCAGTCTGAAAATTTATGAAATGTGGTCCTGGAAGAAAAGGAGAAGGTAGTAGCCTTTTGTAGGTCAGCACCTACGTACCAGTAAAACATCAGCTAATACAAGAGCTAAGGGGGTTGAAGCTCCCTTCCAGGAGAAGTTGGAGAACGAGAGAAGGTTATAGCCTTCTGTAGGTAGAAGCCTTCATACTGGTATAAGACTACACTAGTACAGAAATATTGTAAAAATAAATTTATTATTAAAAGAAGCTAGAGACGAATTGCAGCAGGTGATTTTCACCCACATTAGGTTTCCACCTTATATCTTGTGTTCTTGTGTGTGATTTTCTGCTCTATTTTTACTGTACCAGGTTACTTTTTATATGGTTTTGATGCACAGGTTAAAGATCAACATCTGATGAATTAACTAAATTATAAGTCTACAGGGTATATGCTAGTTTCCTTAACTAAAGTTGCGTATATACACAAGTTTCATTAACTGAAGTAGCGTATACAAATCTGATTGTGAAATGAAATATTATTAACTTGCTAATACTGATTCACCCCCGCTCTCAGTATTATTTCCAACATGTTTTACAAGTCAAGGTAGTAACCCCTTTCAGAGTTGGACAAACCCTGCGGTTAGTGGGATAGGAGCTGGGAATCAATTTTTCGGCCAACAAGGGAATGTGTCGTATTCCTCAGTAATTCATTTCGAAGTTTTTCACCCTTTTCTAACGCTTGGAACCCTTTTTAGGGGTTGTTAGATCCTTTCAATACTTCATTAGGGGGTAACTTCACTGGTTATGGAGGATTTTCAGCAAGAGTTGGTCAAACTTTGAATTTTGCTGGACCACAAGGATCACCCTTTGGTTCAGTATGTTCCACAAGTTACTTTGGGAAATCTTGTGCCTTTCAAAATCTAGGTCATTCTTTTCAGATCTATGGGAACCCCACCCAGTCCAGATGGAATTCCCAAGGTCCTCCATGACTTCCTTTTCTGGCCATGCTTAATTTGCCAGACTTGACTAAATTGATGAATGATCCAATTAGGTACAATCTGGCTTGGTGTTCGGTCACAACTAAACTTCCATCAAATATTCCAAAATTCAAAGGGAAGAATGGTGAAGACCCGGGAGACCATGTGACCATGTTCCACTTATGGTGCTCTTTAAACTCCCTGATCAATGATTTGATCAGGTTGAGATTATTTCAACGCACCCTAACTGGGAGTGTGGCCAAATGGTATATATAGTTTCCAGGGGGCACCTTTACTTCTTTTGCTGATTTGGCTAATATTTTCTTGAACCATTTTCAATTGCTTGTCCGCTATGAAGCCGGAACTGAGCTTCTGGCCAATTTTCATCAAGACATGACTACTCACATTTCAGATCATATCCAAGAATGGAGATGGAGAAAGAGGCTTATCAAATCCAAAATTCCACCAGAGTTTCATCTTGAATGGTTTCTCAAATCTCTACAACCTGAAATCTCTAAGGATGTTTCTCATTCCAATGTTTATTCGGAAGAGCATGCTATTTTTTGAGCCCAACAATTTGAACTGATATATTCTCAGTCTGGGACTCTTTAGAAAATCCTACTTGATGCTCCTAGATCCAAGGTTGATTTAGCTAAACCGAAGCTGTTATAGGACAAATTGACCTCCTAATAAACTCAGAGGAGAAAGACAAGATGATTGAAAGAATGACCACAGTTGCAGGCCTAGAATCCACACTAACGCTCTCTGTACATTGACAACCTACTTTATAAAGCTTTTTTACAAGCATAAAGGAGCATTAGTCAACCTGCTAACTCTTGTTGTTAGACCAGGGGGAGCATTAGTGAACTTTAGTGATGCTCAAGTGGTTATGCCAACAAATCTACCGTTAAATATCTAGATATTATTTCCCTAAATTTGTGCAAGAAAAGTAGGGAAACTCCAAAAATCAAGATATTTGGAGAAATTGTATTCCGGAGACAGAGGAAAATGGAAAAAAGCTAGTAAATGAGGCAGGTTCATGGTTTTTACCCAAATGAACTACAGGTGGAGTTGGGCAGCCCTAAATCGATTGCTATATAAGCAACGAGAGGGCCATTGCACAGGGGTCAGAGCATTTAGAAGGATAGTACATGGTGCTATTGTGATATTGTCATATTCTTGAAGGAGCTAGCTGAAAGAAGGAGAGAGAGAGAGAGGAAGAAGGGATAAGGAAGGCTGATACAATAGGGTTGTTGTAATCACTCTTCTATTCTGAATATAGGACTACGGTTGTGTTCCCTACTCGAAGTGTTGGTGATATTGTGCATTTATTTTTTCATTCTGATGCTTGTTGTGTTGAGTAGATAAGTTACACATTTATACATGTTTGTTACAGATTCTTACATTAACTATCAGAAGTATATGTTGTGATTGGTTTGCTTCGTTCTTTTGTGCAGGAATCGTCTTGGAGCCGATCAGGAGGAGTTCTTCTTACCACACGAAGATCCCCAGGCGAATCTAGAAAGAACCAAAGGTGATCCTTTCTCCATATCCTGTCAATATATGTCAGATAGATGAACATGTGTGTAACAGGTACCTTTTGCAGATAACCTTACGGTCTGTCGGAAGTCTCGGGAAGACTTTCGAGGGTAGTTTTCATCTCGTGCATTTTACCCCATAGCAATATTGGCAACTCCACTGGGGACTATACATTTAGTTCCCGGTTATTTGGACTCCTCTCAGATCTCTTCTCTCTTCTATGAGCTTCCCGCTTCTTCATATCCTTCTCTGATCCACCATCTAACTTGTTGCATCCTGCAAAGTTGCTTTCTCTTTAGAAACTGATCCTGGAAACCCACGTTTTGAGCTCTTTCCCTCACTAATGCAGGTTGCTAGTCTACACAGAGCTTTATAAAGCTCTTTGACTGTGCACAGGGTGTGTTAGTGGCCAAACTAAAGCTCTGTTTACACACAGACAGAGCGTTAGTCTCCCATTTCCAGGTTTTTCAAGAGATTTTGTGGACCAAAAGGGGGGGAACTTGTCCCAAGGGCTAAATTAAGATCTGCAACAGTATCATGCTAACAAATTTGGTGTCTTAAAATTTATTTTTTAAGAAAATGCTTTAGTTTTTCTCTCATAAAAGAAATTTTTGTTGAAAGAAAAGCTAATAAACTGTACATCTCCTTCTGTCAAATTAGTTGTAGGCTGCTTTGTTTTGGTTCAATAGTTGTTAGGGAATATTGAGAAAAGGAACTTTCAGTTATGCAAAGTGTTGAATGACTTTAGATGCACTGACGAATACATGAATATGTGAAATAATACATGTGTAGAATAAGACTTGTTTGCATAAGAAATTGAATTTTTTTTTTAAAGCATTGTTTTGCATAGTTTATTGAGTCGAGAGTCTCATCATATTCATATGTCAACAGCCCCTCCAAAGACAAATAAGAAAGTACACTAAAATTTACGCTAAAATTAATCAGATACTCTTTAGCAAACCAACATTAGATAGATTAGGACCTTGGTATAAGAGAGTGAGTCAACTACCCAAGGTTGAAAATCAAACTAGTGTCGTTAAAGAGTGAAAAATCCTTCTACACTCATATTACCTGGACCACTCCACTCACAACGAATCTAAATACGAGACAACATCAGATTGTAATCAAACGTAGCCCACCTTCTTTTACAACTCCTTTGGGCATTCTGTGTTATAGGGGTCCCTTCGGGGATTTCGGAACTGAGTTGGGGACTCAGGTATCCTGCCCACAGAGTGTGCTATCTATGAATATGTCCCCCCTGGTAATGTCTGTGATTTGAGGTATCTCTAGTGGCCAATACTTCTAGGTACTTACCTAAGGTGACTAGGACAGGCAATCCTGGTACCTCAAATGGACGTATCTACTTTGTCTTCATTTTTTGGGAGGGTGATCGTCTTCACAAAAGTACTTGGCCCCTCAATCTATGGATCGGGTGAAGCTCAAAAGTAACCGTAACTGTACATTTGGCCATCCTTCTCTATTACTCATTGAGAGACTGGGTTTCATCTCCAATAATCGGTGTTTATCAGACAAGGTAATTTTACTTTGTTTATTGATTGTCATTTTAGTGTATTTTTTCTTTTTAAGTACTCGAGTGCTATCGTTTTTGAGACTTAAAGAATTTCACCTTAAAATTTATCTGATAAAATTTACCAGTCATTGTTGCTACATCTGGCCCATTAGGACTTCCTCCACTCACTATGGAGGATCTGCCGAGATCCACTGACTCAGATTCATCATCTTCAAGGAATCAGTCTCCTAAATTGCACACGGGATTGTTCTGGATGACCGATGATTCTAGTTTGCTGGAGGATTTCTTCATGGAAGGATTTATTCCTCATTTTAACAGTCCGCTTATAAATCTGTCGGATCGTGTTATTTCTCCTGTCATACCAGTACTTCACTCTTCACTAGGAGGAACTCTCCCATCTATCCATCGACACCTCAAGGGTTGTGGAATGATAGAGACAGTGTGAGTCCTCTACCACTTCCCCAGTCGATGGCCATCACAACACCAGCAATGTGGAACGTTGTAATCCTATTTGTCCCAAGTACTACAACTCACATAACACCCTCTATCAGCGGAACCTAGCAGATGCCAGGTTCCACTCCTATGGTGCACCAAAGCATACATTTGACTAGTGCCACATATAGTGCTCCATATAACACTCAATGTGGCACTATGGGCACAGTTCCAGTTTACCGACACCAAGCTCAGCCGCTAATGTATGGTTATAACCCACAGATTTAGATATCTAGGGCAATTCCCAATATGCACATGCCGACGGGAAATCTCACAGTCCCCCCGCCATTCTCAAGCTTGCATGGACAGTCACTGATTGACATGAGTTTTCCCTCTGTCAATCAAAGCCATATGGTTAGTTCAGTGTTAGTAGGGAATTCACAAGGGATTTCCACCCAATCCATGGGGGAAACCTACTCACAAACTCATATGAGTCAAGGGGGCACCGCTTATACTGGGGGAAACTTCATACCCCTGTATCAAAATCCTCATGGTAGTCCACTTTACAACATCGTGCCACAAAGAAACTGCTACACCACACAGCCCACGTACACCATGGGGAACCAAACGATGGGAGGAGCGCAGAGCTCCTCAGGTCATCTGTCATCACAATGGTCTGAGTTGAGGGCACCCAACAATTTGGATTTTTTGGCAACATTGGATATCCCCAACTTATACAAGTTGACTAATGACCCCATCTACCATAACCTACTATGGCCGTCGATCCCGCATAAAATACCAGTGGATATTCCTATGTTCGACAGAAAACAAGGGGAGGATCCAGGCACTCATGTCACCACCTACCATCTATGTTGTGTTTCTAACTCCATGGTGGATGACAGTGTCTGGTTGCATCTTTTTCCCCGCATCCTCACTGGAAATGTTGCAAAGTGGTATATTGAGTTACCACGTGTGTCAATGAATACCTTTGATGCTTTAGCGATGGAGTTCCTAAAGCACTTTCAGTTACCTATCTATTATGAGACAGAGACGGAGCTCCTCACTTCGTTTCGTTAGGATACTACCACCCACATCTTCGATCATACCCATGAATGGAGACATAGGCAGAGATTAGTCAAAGCTCCCATCCCTGATTTTCTCTTAACAGACTGGTTCTGTAAGTCATTGCTCCTGCAAATCACTAGAGGTGTCGCTCTTGGTGGTGTGGTCACGGAGGACCAATCCATACGTCATGCCCAAAACTTGGATTTAATTTATTCACAGTCTGGCACTCTCTACGACATTATCCCCTATGCTCCCAGTAACCCCAATCCTCACACCACTCAGTGCCCTGGCGCACATGCCGATGGGATCGTCGGCGCAATCTTCACGGGCGCTGTAAAACAACTCAGTGGGTTTGTTGCCAAGTTGGTAGTGGACCCCTCTACCAAAACGACTGCTCTTCCTGCCACTGCGATTAACTCTGTGCAGTCTACACAGAAATCTAGTAGCAAGAACAAGAAGAAATAGAACAAGACCACTCCTTCTAAGGAGCAGTCATCTAAACAGCCCAACCCGAAACAGAAGGTCGTTGTGCCTACTAATGCGGAAAAGGATAAAGGCACCAACTATTCATGCAAACTTTGTCTTGAAGATCACATAACCTAGTGTTGTCCGTGTCTTCAAGAATGCATGGATTACCTTATCAAGAAAGATTCTGGTAAAACACCTGTGGTCCCTAGAAATTCTTTTCCTAATCAATAGCAGCAATGTCTCATTGCCAACCAACTGCCACCCACGTTAGGGGGCAGCGATGGTTCGCAACAACATTAAGCTGGTGAAGGAAGTTCTACTATTTACACATTTGAAACGGTAGAACTAAGCACAAGAGCCAAATCTTATGAAGCTCCTATTGCTCTGGCAGCAGAATCATCTGCAAGTCAAAACCCATCGTCGCCCAACGATTTGTGAATCTAAATGTTGGTTGAGGACTTTGTAATTCAACCCCCCAAGGGGGCACTTCGACCCACAATGCACAACACATCGGCACGTACCGCCCAACACTACAATAGTGTAGAGGATTTGGCATAAGCGCCATCGGCCATGTCGGTGCTTGAAGTATTACAAACATGCCCCAGCCAAAGGAAAGCTTTGCTTTCCGCTATTGGGGGTATTGACCCTGTGGATTCCATGCTTTCCATTTTCGACATGGACAAGTGTAAACTGCCCCTTTCCCACCAGCTTGCATTTCAAGTGCATATCACTTCGAAAGGTAAAGGTATACACTAAACTGTCATCAATGAAGGTGCTTTGACCTGTGTCATGTCAGCTTGATGTTGGCTCACCTTGGGTTCTCCAACCCTCTCCCCACCATTGAACTCCCTGAAAGCTTTTGACATCCACACCTTTATACCAAAAGGATACTTAGCTAGTTTTCCCATCACTTTGGCTGGGAAAATAGTAATGGTGGACATAGAAGTCGTGGACAAGAAACTCGACTATAATCTGTTGCTGGGTCGCAGTTGGACATACGCCATGATGGCCATCATATCTATTGTCTTTCGCATCATCCAATTTCCATTAGATGGAAAGGTTATTACAGTAGATTAGTTGTGTTTCTGCACCCCTGATTATTCACCATTACCAAGTGGCTCCATACCCCTAGTAGGAGGTGGAACTGACTCTTACATCAGTATCAGTACTAGTCTATTGAAGGCTTCTTCCCTTTTGGGTTATTTCCCTCTTCAGTTGCCCAAGGTTCCACAGATGGTCAACATGCTTTCATCAATTCCTCATGAACAGACCGATCCATGGATCCTTCCGGCTCCTTTAGACATTGACACATACGGAGAACAAATGCCACTGTCACCAACTGAATTGGCCTATGAATCCATTCAAATTGCATTCGAACCTCCAGTCACTTTCGTTTCGGCCAACAGTACCACTGCCCCTCCCATAACCGCTCCTTCTTTCGATCCACTCAATCAAGTCCTGCATATGGACAAAGATATTAGAGAGATCACAAGTTTAGAAGAGTGACCTTGGGAGGATTCGCACCATCATGTTTCGATATCCGATTCAGGCATGATGCCTCTTCAAATCCTGCCATCTGACACACATGAAATCGTTTCCTCACCATATACAACTATCCAACTTTTGGACTCGGAAGGAAACATGGGTAATATTTCACAAACATTGCTCCCCGATATTTCTGTCATGATAAGAATCGTGGAAAACATACAGAGTGGAGCCAATCACAATCTTGAGGAAATTGTGAGCTTCACCTACCCATTTAGGGACTTTCGTGATGTTTTTCCTTGCTCTTATGGGGAAATGAATGGCATAGACCCTTCTAATGTCAAGCATGAGATCGAGAAAGATAGAGCGTTCTTTTTATGGTATTTTTCTTGCTTGTTAATCCGAAAAACCTCGAGTCTTTTTCTTTGGGCTCATTAAACTACTACAAAGACAAATAGAGCACTGTTAGGGATATTTTATTGCTCTTTAAAAAATATAAACATCCTTGAGTTTTTGTCGTTGCACTCGTTAAATCTATGCAATGATAGATAGAGCACTATTAGGGATATTTTATTGCTCTTTAAAAAATATAAACATCCCCGAGATTTTGTCCTTGCGCTCGTTAAATGTATGCAACGATAGATAGAGCACTTTTGGAGACATTTTATCGCTCTTTAAAAAATATAAACACCTCCAATTTTTTGTAGTAGAGCTCGTTAAACATATATACCACAACCCGTAAAGAAATTTTAGGGATATTTTATCGCTCTTTAAACAATATAAAATTACCCGAGTTTTTCATCATTTTCACTCGTTAAATATATGCAAATAATGCTCTAAGCACCTCTTTTTTGATCTTGTTCCAGCTCATAAACTGAAAAACACCAACAGAGAATTCTTTTTGGGCTGTTTTTTCTCACTCTTTAAACTGAAAAAATCTCGAGCTGTGTCTTGCTGCTCATTAAACATGCTAATGATGACTCGAGCATTCTTTCAGGTAATTTTTTCAAGCTCATTAAAAAATGAAAAATCTCGAATTTTTGTTACTAAGCTCGTTAAAGTGTCACGAAAGAACACGAGTTTAATCTGCTACCTCGTAATCGTAACAAAATGAGGTCGACATCTATTGGAAAAAGGTTTCTCTTTATCTGGGTCTAGTATATTAAATACGGAAAAGTAACCGATACGGGTACACTATCAACCTTTTGTCGCACCAGTTTAACAACTACGACAAAGGGACCACCATGGAGTCTCTCTTTATGATCTTTTCAGAATCTCTAAAGATGAAAAGATCACCGAGTTGTCTAGTCTAGACTCTTTAAATACATAGACAAGATATAGAGTCATTCTTTTTATGATACTTTTCAGACTCTTAAAAGATGAAAAAATCAACGAGTTTGCCTGTCTGGACTTATTAAACTAATTAGATAGGGAAAAGAGTCAATCTTTTTGTGTTCCTTTTCAGACTCTCTAAACATGAAAATATCGATGAGTTTACCCGTCTGGACTCATTAAAAATCAGACGTGGAAAGTGGAAATACAACTGTATCCTGAAGTGTGGTTTGGCAGCAAAATTTCCCTTGAACATGGCACTCCCTTAGATAAACCATCATTTTGATAGCCTCTCAATATGAACCCTACCAACCTCTTAGTTTTTAGCCTATATACCCTAATGCCATTGCATCTCCGTATCTTAAACACTCTGTAGTGTTCATGAGTCTAGCACTGTCTGGTTAAAACCGCTGTCGTGCTTTCTATTGTTCAAGGGTCCCTACTTGTTTCTTCGATCAACTGACCCTATATATCCTTTCATCATGCCCTCCATTGTTTAGACCCAAAAACTGAAAATATTCTTCAAAAAACAAAATCATCCTTGTCCGGTTTCGTGTCGACTGATGTAGGACACGTCATTGCCTACCTTTCGACAGGTTCCTTCCTATCAACTTCAACACTCTATCTAAGAAGATAACCCAGAAACACATTCAATGCCTTGGTGCTTGCAGACATTTGTGGTAGGTTACCTTGTGCTTGATCATGGGTTTTCATCATTAGCTCTTGGTTAAGCGATTCTACAAGTGTTCGACGACAAAAAATCTTTCACAGTCGCTAGTTTGCACTATGCATCTTGGAGACCATCACCATTATCGGTGGCCTTCCTTACATCTGTTAACAGTCTCCATTTTTGGCTGGTAATCAGATGATTTCGTGCATGTTCAATGTCAACTCATTTTATCACATGTACCAATCTATGCTGTTCGGTGAAGCAGGAATCAAGACCTTGGGTAGAGGCTTGCATCATTTAGCCTTGTTTCCTCTCCCAAGCTATGATATTGTTCTTTGAAGATAGCCATTTCAAGATAATCTATTATAACACTGGATCCGCCCTGTGGCATATTAGCGGCCAGCATTGTTATATCTCTAAGGAGAAAGTACTCTAACATAGCTACTGAGCATGGAAACGCTCGACTCTGGACATGATTTTAGCAGTTCATATATATGTACTTTTGTTGTATCAGGTTTTCCTTATCGCCCGAAACTTCTCTCTCTCTCTACAAAATTTTGATGGGAAACTACAATATTTTCATAAAGTATTTCGGCCATCGTCTCTCCCTATGATCTCATACTTTAGGGGGCATCTGTTATAGGAAAAATTGACCTCCTAATCAACTCAGAGGAGAAAGACAAGATGACTGAAAGAATGACCACAGTTGCAGGCCCAGAATCCATACTAACGCTCTCTATACACTAACAACCCGCTTTATAAAGCTTGCTTACAAGCATAAAGGAGCGTTATTCAACCTGCTAACTCTTGTTGTTAGACCAGGGGGAGCGTTAGTGAACTTTAGTGATGCTCAAGTGGTTATGTCAACAAATCTGCCATTAAATATCTAGATATCATTTCCCTAAATTTGTGCAAGAAAAGCAGGGAAACTCCAAAAATCAAGATATTTGGAGAAATTCTATTCTGAAAACAAAGGCAAATGGGAAAACGCTGGTAAACAAAGAAGGTTCATGGTTTTTACCCAAAGGAACTATAGGTGGAGTTGGGCAACCCTAAATTGATTTATATATAAGCAATGAGAGGGCTATTGCAAAGGGGTTAGAGCATTTAGAAGGATAGTACATGGTGCTGTTGTGATATTGTCATATTCTTGAAGGAGCTAGCTGAAAGGAGGAGAGAGAGAGAGGAAGAAGGGATAAGGAAGGCTAATACAACTGGGTTGTTGTAATCACTCTTCTATTCTGAATATAGGACTGCGGTTGTGTTCCTTACTCGAAGTGTCAGTGATATTGTGCATTTATTTGTTCATTCTGATGCTTGTTGTGTTGAGTAGATAAGTTATACATTTATAAATGTTTGTTATGGATTCTTACATTAATTGTCAGAAGTATATGTTGTGATTGGTTTTCTTCATTCTTTTGTGCAGGAATCGTCTTGGAGCCAATCAGGAGGAGTTCTTCTTACTTGACGGAGATCCCTAAGCGAATCTAGAAAGAACCAAAGGTGATCCTTTCTCCATATCCTGTCAATATAAGTCAGATACATGAACATGCGTGTAATAGGTACCTTTTGCAGATAACCTTACAGTCTGTCAGAAGTCTCGAGAAGACTTTCGAGGGTAGTTTTCATCCCGTGCATTTTACCCCATAGTAGAAGTCAAGCCCTCATGTTGATGGTATAGTTGGATCAATTGACACAAATACAGTGAACCTTTTGAATCAATTGCAGCAGTTGTCTCTACAAATTGCTTCTTCTAACTAGGTAGCACCGTCTACACCTTCACCTTCCCAACTTACCTCCATAAATGTCATTCAAACTTCTAACCCCAGAGGAAACAAACAATCTGATGGGAAGAAGAAGGGACGAGGTAAGAAGAAGAACTAGGAAGGGAAGGGTAATGTGAACAAGCCCGACAACGATGGCTGTGAGGGTAGAAAAGAGTCTGAAAAGAAGGTTAAATTTCCATGCAAGTTATGCAATGGAGATCATTTGACTCACCTCTACCCCAAGATTCAAGATGCTCAGTGCTTGTTAGTGTAGTAAGGGTCCTCTAGCTCCCAAGCTGTTCTAACCAACCCTTTTCCCCAAGGGAAATAGTTACATTCTGGTGCGAACTCGAATGCTGGTACCTTCGCAGGGGGCAACTAGGAAGGGGAAAATTCCTCAAATGTTTATATGATGAGCTCTCATGTCAACATTGCCACACGAGCACACAATTATGGTCAAATAGAAACATCTAAGGGTAAATCTGTTCCCAAAGCCACAAAGCCACTTCATATTGAGCGACCCTCTGTTGAGTCTATACCTCAGATACTGAAAGGTTCCATAAAGCGCTTGACTATTAACCCTAATGCTAGGGCAACCCAGAATTACTTGATTATAGAAGATCTGGCTCAAAGTCCTTGTGCTATGTCTACATTGGAGGTACTCCAGTTGTGTCTTGCTCATATAAGTGCTTTGCTTTCGGCAATTGGGACAGTGGATCCAAAAAATTCTTTAGTGCTCACTTTTGATACGCTGAATGTCAAAAAGAGAATTACTCACCATATGGCCTTCCAGAAAAAGTCTACTTACCAAAAAACCAATATTTTTCGGATAGTTACAGATGAGGGAGCTTCCACATGCGTAATGTCTATGTCATATTTGAAGGCCATTGGATCACCCTCAGTTGTTCCTTCACCGATTTGCTTAACAACATTTGATGGTCATTCTCATAGGTCACACAGAATTATCTTGGCTTTTCCTATATGTGTTGGAGGAAAGGTCGTTAATATTGAAGTAGAAATCGTTGATGCCAACCTGGATTACAACCTTCTCTTAGGAAGGAATTGGATTTATGAGATGGATGCCATAGTTTCATCTTTATTTTGCATCCTCTGTTTTCCTCATGAGGGGAGAATTGTTAAAATTGATTAGTTAGATTATTCTCAGGTGACTCTCGAGAAACTTCGGATTCTACCGTTCCATTGGTGGATAATTCCCGTCAACCTATAGAGAATTTAGAAGTTGGGATGTACTCTTCCTTGATGGGCATATTTGAACTTCCCCCTTCTACAGCTAGAATCAATGCAATTTCATCCTCCAAAGGGCCTTCACAGAAAGAGTTCTTTCGAACTCATTATTTTTGAGACCCTTAGACTTTACCTTCATCTACGACCACATTAGATGGAGGGCAGGTTGGTGGAATGGCATTCCCCATCTCTGTAGTAGAACTTAACTATCAAACTATCATTAACTCTACAGACAACCATCCCACTCCTTTTTCAGAGGAGGAGTTAGATGGTGATGTGGCTCCAGCTTGGACCCTTGACTCCACTTCTGCTCTGGATTGCTTAGATACAATTTTACCATCTGACAAAGCAATTTTAGAAGCGATGCCAGGTGTAGATTGACCTTGGGAAGATTTACATCATCGTTCATATTTTCTTCCCCCATTGCATGAAGTCGAATCTAGGTTCTCCAATCTGCTTAATAGCGATGTTTTTACAGTTTCAAACCCTTTGGCTCCAACACAATTATTTGCCGAAGGTAATATGTCGATTATCTCAAAAACTGTACCTATAAACATCTCTAGGAGTCCCGACGTTATAGAAAATGTTTTCATTGGATTCATTGTATCAAATGAAGGGATTTGAGTTGATCCCTTCAAGGTTGAGGCAATAATTCAGTTGCCTCCCCCGCCTTCTATCCGACAACTTCAAAGTCTCCAAGGAAAAGAAAATTTCTTAAGAAGATTTATAGCAAACTATGTTGAGATAACTAAAGGATTTATGTGCTTACTGAAGAAAGGAGTTTAATTTTTATGGGATGACTTTGCGCAACGATATTTTTATGCCTTGAAGCAGGCATTAATCTCTGCCCCATTGTTGAGTCCACCAGATTATGATAGAGATTTCCTTTTGTATCTTGCAGCGGTAGAATCAACCATAGGTATGGTTCTGGTTTAGGAGGATGATGCTCTCACGGAGCATGTAATTTACTACTTGATTCGAGGCTTAGTGGGTCCTGAACTACGCTATTCTCCTATTGAGAAATTGGCCTTGGCAACTTTCCATGATGTCTAGCAGCTTTGTTATTATATTCTGCTACGCAAAACATTCATCTTAGCGGCCATCAATCCTTTTCAGTTTGTCCTCAATAGGCAAGTTATTAGGGGAAAATACAATCGATGGATTTTTATTTTACAACAATTTGATCTCAAGTTCTTGTTAGCCAAGTCTAATAAGTCATTGGTTTTTGCGGAGTTAATTTCCGAGCTGCATTGTGAAGAAGACATTGTTTATGAGGAAAATTTCCCTGATGAACATTTTTTCCTCATTTCATCACAAGATCCTTGGTATGGAGATATCATTGTCATTGGTGATACATTATATCGCAAAGGGGTTGATTCAATCCTTAAGCGTTGCTTAAATCTAGAGGAAATAGAATCTGTACTCAACGATTGCCACAGTGGAGCTTGTGGCGGTCATTTATTAGGGCTCATAACAGCCTAGAAAATTTTGCGTGCCGGTTAATTTTGGCCTTCAATTTTTAAAGATTGTATTGAATTGGTCAAACGTTGCCACCCTTGTCATGTCTATACTTGGAAGATGCGCACGCATCCAGCTCTGCTTTTTCTTGTTATCACTGTCAGACCTTTTACAAAGTGGGGCATTGACTTTACCACTTGTAATCTTCCTTCGGTGGCAAATCACAAGTATATCATAGTGGCTATAGACTAATTTACAAAGTGGGTTGAGGCCATGCCTACTTACAAAAACGATAGTGAAACATTAGCATTGTTTCTCTTCAATCAGATTATTTCACATTTTGGTATCTTGATAGAGATTCTCACTGACCATGGCAGTCACTTCCAGAACCAACTGATGACCGAATTGGCTCTTAAGTTGGGCTTCCAGCAAGAGCATTCGTCTCTATATTATCCTCGGGCCAATGGGCAAGTCGAAGCCGTGAATAAGTCCCTCAAAACGATCCTGCAAAGGACAATTGAAAAAAATCACTCCAATTGGCACATCATGTTGTACTCGGCTCTCTGGGCATACCAAACCTCAGTGAATACTGCCACTAGTTTCATACATTTTCAATTAGCTTACGGGCTAGAATCTATTTTTCCCATTGAATGCAAAATTCCATCTCTTAAACTAGATGTAGAACTTCTTCTAGAGACGTCTAGTCTCAAAGAACGCCTCGTTCATTTGGAATGCCGCCATAATAAATGAGGCCCATAAGAAAAGGGTTAAAACTCAGTATGAAAAAGTTGTCCGTCCTCAGGTCTTTTCTAAAGGTGACCTTGTCTTGGTCTATGACCAAGATAAACATGCCTTGGGGAGCAGGAAAATTCAAGTCTATGTGGTATGGTCCCTTTATAGTAAAACAATTTTTAGGAAAAGGGGCTTATGAATTAGTCAATTTTGAAGGAAACAAGTTGGCAGAGCCCTGAAACAGGCTCTACCTTAAGAAGTATTTTGCTTAGGTTTTGGCCAAGAAATTGCTTGTTTGTATATATTGTATTTTTGTACATATTTTGTCGGGCAGTTTTTGATATTGACATTTTTTTATCTTCTTTGGCAGGTGTTGACGGATGACTTGATATATTTTGGATTCGTCGATGGTGCTAGTGTGCACACTTGGAATCTCTCTTTCACAGCTTGGGTGATTTATTTTCCATTTGGCTAGTTGATGGTGTCAAGGGGAGTATGTATTGGTCCTGTGTTGGCTTATTGGGGCCTGACCTAGGTTTGGAAGAGTTATTAGCCAAACAAATCCCACGCTACAGACCCTTTCAGCAACAGTGCGCGGAGTGTAGACTGAAGTCTTAGCCGAGGTAGTAGGGGAGGGTGCTGGAACGAGGTTTCCACACCCTTGGGATGTCTTGATGTGGTCTGGATGGGGTCGCAAATGGATCTACGCTCTCGCGCTATTATGTACTACTCTCAGGCTTCCACGCAAATCCATGCCTATGTGCTTTGTTATTAAAGAGTTTATTATAGATCTGATCTACCTCTTAAGGTCTTTAAGAAAATGTTTAATAGTAACAACTAGTACGCACAATCATAAATATGCATAAATTTAGAACATAAGCAACAGATAGATTCGCGATAAAGCACACAATGATTCAGAAATTATTATCTTTATTTATCTCCTTTCCAATACAACCAGATCCGCCCTGTGCACTCAGCTGCAAGGGTCCGCGCACACAGCTGCAGACTCTACCAGGCCTCTGTGCACACAGTTGCAGAGTCTCTATCTATCTACCAACACCCTTGACTCGAACTTACAGATGTAGAGAGAATATTACTTTCGTAAACCCATAACATTAAGATCCAAAACCAAAAAAAATTGCCTTCTAACCTTAGAGCCTTGCTCTATTTATACATTCCCATGGTCCATGGACCATGGGCAGGTTGACTCAATTTACATTATTTTAGGACAGACAACCCTTATACTTGACTCAATGCAATTCGCACTCTGCACACCTCACGGAGCCTTTACCATACTATTACCCAAAATTGTGGGCTTTGAGCCCCAAAACTATTATGCAGGCCCTCCGCTACCCAACAAGCCCCCAACACAATCTTCGTGACTCGTCCCGAGTTAGTTGGCTGGTGCAGAAATTTTCATGCAAAGGTCATTTAGCAACTGTTGTGCTTCGCTTACACTCGCAACACAATTTTTCGCCATCTGTTGTACCTCTTCTACGCGAGCCACCGATGCATTAGTATCAGTTTCCGTTGCTTGTTCGAGTTCATATACTGCCTGCATGTGTGTTAACTTTCCCTTGATGTTGGTGGAGACTGTGAATGCCTCATCAAGTCAAGGCTGGATGCATTATTTAAACACTGCTTCCTTGTGTCGAGCAGCATCAACTTGTGCCTTAAGAACCTGGGCCTCCCTCATTTTGGCCAAGCGTTGTGTGATGGCGACCATTTGTACAGTCCCCCAGACTTTGTCATAAGCCTGTTGTAACTCCCACGCTTTTGTCTCTACCTGTTGTAGCATTGGGTCATCTTGGAGGAATGTGAGCATAAGGAGGGACTGATCCAACAAGCCTGAGCAATCTTGGACAACACAATTTATCACTTCTAATCCTGCTTGAATTTTGTTCGGCACTGCTCTCGAACTTCCGGGGGTGTGGGTGGCTGTGCCTTCAGCCTTAGCTCCACAATTTGTAAATTTAATTCCCACTGAGCTTTCGTGGCCTCCTCTTGGGCTGTACAGAATCTTACGGCCATGTGATGAATCTTGTCAGTTATTGGAAGTTCCGCTAGGACATCCAACTCTGGTACTGGGTTGTAAGCCTCTGCCACGGCCTATTCCACTTCATGGTTGTGTGCAACCAATTCATCACATTGTAGATTGACCTGCTCTAGATTTTCCTTGTGTTCCATTAAGATTTGGAGGGAACCGCCTTCCCTGGCACGAAGCTTAGCGGGGAACGACAACCAAATTCAACTCCCAACTTCACATGTCACCTTCGGCTTCTACTAGGACAACACCTACTGGCAACACTAAAGTGTTCATTGTATGGGTGCGCACCATCTTCTCGACTGCGACTGTGTCATCTGTTAGGTTTAGTATCATCCCTCTCGAGGGTCCACCTGTAATGCCTATAGTTGTGCTTTGAGCTCCCCCAACATAGTTGTCTGCTTTGTCATCAGCTCCTACAACACACCTGGAGTAACATTTCATGATGGTTCATTGCTGTCAATAAACTCTTTCTCCAATGTCTTTTCTATCTTTGACTTTTTGCGTGTATGTGGCGACTCCTTGATGCGTGGCCTCTTGGCTTGGGTTGATTGTGTGGGTGGGTCCATGCGTTCTTGTGTCTCTGTTTCCTATTGCATGTCCTATTCTGAGGACATTTCCTGATCTTCCCTAATCTCCTCAATGATTACTTCCTTGGTCATCTCTTGGTGCAAAGCTGCTTCTTGTCCCTAACGTGTTCATTCTGCAATTTTAGTGAGTCACAGCTGGATTTCCTTCATTCGCTACTGTGTTTCCATCCTTTCTAATGCGGCCATGTCTAGAGCGCACCACTTTGGAGGTCATACTGCCCATACCTCATAAATTGCATCGTCCGTTGCGATGAATGGAAGTTTTACCCATGTTTGCTGTGGATCCTTTTGTGCCCGGATATATAGGTTATGCATGTGTGCTTTGAACTTAGTTGTGCTTTGCAAATTGTTATATATTGTTGAGGATAACCGCGGTCTTTGAGCGATCCATGTTTGGATACTCACCTCCATGAATATCCAAAATACCTTGATCTCGTGAACCCTCGTGGCGTCCTTTGTAGCCCAGAGCGAGTTATACCGTACTGCTTCAGGTAGATTCTTCTCAATGTTGGGAAACTGGCTACCCTACATCAGTTCTCCTCAACTAGAAGGATTTTTAGTAGCAACCATGCATAATGGAAAGTCTTACCTTTCTCATGTGCTCTCTTACAATTTGTAAAAAATTCGTTGCATAGAAACTGTGCCTAGTTGAACTGAACCCCTTTTGTACACTGCTCCACAAGGGCAATGACAGGGGCTGGCACCTCATCTGCGCGGCATTTCCTCATGATTTTATTGGCCAGTAGCTGGGTGGAAACTTGCACCCCTCGATCTTTGATGCTTGCTATTACATACCCATGCTTTCTCTTTTCCATCTTATATTTAACCTTCTTTGCTTTTTTGAGACCCACATTGCAACTTGTTTTGCTATGTCTGTGGTGTCGTTCCCTTTAATAGGTAGGTGGGTAATCCAGTGTACTAAATCGGCTGTGATAGGAATCAACTCCTCCAACCAGAGATACCCATCATGTACCAGACATAGTAACTGTCGGATAACAAAAATGGTGATGGTCGCACGATGATAGTGGGGTATCCACCTCAGATTGAGTAATCCTGCCTTCTCCACACCCCGTAACCACTTTCGCAGTAGTAACTTGTCTTCGGCCAATTGGGGGAACTTCTCGCTATCCGCAAGATCCCCATCTTTGAACATGATACCTGGTACTCGGCCCAGCGGTAAACCATCAAACCTTATTTCACTTGGAAGAAGCGGGGTTTGAAGGGTACTCTTTGCAGCGTCCAGGTCCTTTGGTATCTTGGTTGTTCCGTTCCATAGAGAGATATATGGTGGTAGTGAAGGTATTTGGAAAGCATGCTCTTCTTCCTCATCCTGTGCTTCAATTTGAGAAATCAAGGCTTGAAAATCTTCCTCGTCTTCCTCTATTTTAGTGATGATTTCTTTTCCCTTTTTAGCCACTGATAATTTACTGAATCTCGGTGATATCTAGACTGGCCCCATAGTCTTCTTGTCTTTCCACGGTCGTGGTGTGCATGGGAATTTTTGAATTTCGTGGGTAGCAACCGCTTCTTCTAGTTCCTCCTGGGTCGGATACGGTTCTTCTGTGAACCGTGCTCGGGTTCTAGCCATGGTACTCATGGGAGGCATGGTAGTTGGATATTTGCTATTCTGTACTGGCTCAAATCTCAAATATCCCAGTGTTGTGCAAGGGTTTTTAGATGAACGCGTAAATTTGAATGGAACCCTTCCCTCCTTTTTTAATTTATTCATATCTTATGGGTGGCATATCTTTCTGTATCTAGCTCCGGGCTCCTACCTTAATGACCCGCCCCCCCGCTCCTCTTTGTGGCAACTCAAACTTCTTGTCATGAATAGTGATGTCAACGGTCACCTCCCAGCCTTTCCATGCGACAGCGCAACCCTTTCGGCACAACCGCGATCTTACTGACTCATTGGCCCTGCATGGAACCCTCTTTTTGCGTAGGCCTCCTGCAGACTTGTTTCTAGTCCTGCGCCTCCTTTCAACTACTTGGGGTGTTGAGACTGTACTTTCCACAGCTAGTTAGGTGGTCACACCCCAGAGGCGAGATTTTCGTGTCCCTGCTAGCCCAAGTTGTGGGCACCTTTTGAGTGCCTTCGTATCCATTATCCCATCGGGCACTGCTAAATATGGTACACTTCTTCGTTGGTGCGGTCGCAGCCATGATAGCAGGGTCGCGACTTGTTCTAGTACCAAGCTAGACCTGGCTAGGCCTGGTTCCCTTATTTACAGATTCACACTGCGCACTTGTGTGACGCCGGCTTTTATTTTGTTGATATATTCATTCAACATCACGCTTTGCCTCCTCAGTCATGCCCATTCTTCCTCGATTTCGTGAAGCTTGGTGCTATGGTGCTGAATGGCTTCCTGCAACCACTGAATTTCTTTGTCCAGGACCTCGTGAATTATAGATTTTGTGGTCTGAGTAGTTACTTCCATCACCTTCATCCCCCTCCATTTGTTGTTGAGTTTATAGGCCCATCGAACCCCTGGTATTTTCAGATTCTTATTGGATCATCTTATCAAGTAGACGTTGTTCCTGCTCCCCTCGGTTTTCGTACTAGCTTTGTCCTGAACAACTGGTAGAATGCATCACTGTGGCGAATTCTGATTTTTCATTCTTAGCTTGTTTGGCGTGTGCAACATATACACTTGCATCCTACGTCGTTGATGGAATCTCCCCCCGCTTTCTCCTCCAATGCATAAGTGCACCTAGCTTCTACGTCCATGCCACATTCTCCTAGTCTGTTGGTGTGTCCTCCATCCTTTTGCAGTTGTTTCGCATAGTGCCCCTGTTTGCACACCCTGCTGCACCGGTTCCTCCATGTTTGTTGCACCCGTTTGGTCAATTTAGTGTCCTAAATTTCTCTACATAAATTATCAATCCGGGTATCATAAACTGATGAAGTGTAGTGAACTATATGTGCTAGATGACCCTTCTTACTTCAGTTTTTTTGAGTTTTAAGTTGTTTTGGGGTTTTTGATCCTTTAATCCCTAATGATTTACAATGTACTTAACAAAATCATAAATCTACTTTTGCTAAGAATCTAAAGAAATGAAATGAGGACTAAAAGTGCTTTAAGCAAGATTTGGAAATAAAGTTTAATCAAGAAATGAAAACAGAGTTTCTATTCCTGATCTTATCATTGTTTCCAAATCATGAACTAAAAGAACTTGAAAATAAAATTGCGACTACTATCTAATCAATTATAGAAACAAGACTAAATGAAATACTAAAGCTGAAAGTAAAATTGCAACTATCTATTATGGCAACAAAACTAAAATGAAATACTGAAACTGAAAGTGAGATTACAACTGCTATTTAATCTATTGCAGAAACAAAACTTAATGAAAAGAACTGAAAATGAAATTGCAACTAATCTACTATGGAAACTAAATAAAGTTCTTAGTTACTCTGCCTCTCAATTTTGGGAGAAAAACCTCCTTGTGATGACATTTTGAGGAATTTTGTACTTCATTATTCTAAGAGAAAATAAATACAAAAAAATGCAAAAAAGACTCATTTCATGAATGAAGTATTCAACCACTTAGTTTAAGATGAGTTATCAACTAGAAGGGCTTTTTAGAAACATTCATCTACACCATGAGTCACTAAACTAGTAATAAGAATAGTAATGACATTGATCAATTTAATTGAAAACCTAAAGACTAATGAAACAAATATATGAAACAAACTACTCTACACTACTGAATTCAACTTCTAACTACTGATAAGAAACTAAAAAGAAATTAAGCAAAAAGAACTATTCTGCACTGAAAGAGGTTATTCTGCGTTAGTAAGAAATGATGCATTATAAACAAGGTTGGTATGAAAATGATTATGAATATTGTGCGAAGGAATGGTAAATTTACAATTTGAAATAGAAAACACAAAAGAAAATGAAATGAAACCTTAGTTAGCGTAGGGGCCAGTTGGTTCAGGTTATGCATACTCAATCAAAAATCCAAAAATGCTTTCAGATGTTCATAAAACACACGGTCTTCATATTAAAAATAGAGAATGAGTTTTCAAAATTATAGAGCAGTAATCTAAGCTTAATACATCAACAAAAATCGAACTTGTTCGGCGTTCTTCACACAGGTATTTATAAAGAAATTATACAATTGTTTATGGAGAAAAATAACCTACAATAAAAAACACGTAGCAGATAGGCACATGGAATTCTCTTCCTCGGTTGCTAGAGATATAAATCTAAGGTGATGGCTATTGGATTCGATTGCACAGATGGATGTTGAAGTCTATGGGTTTAAGAAGTTGTTTCGGATCCCATCACTATGAAATGTGTACAAAATGGAGTCTTGTTTGCCTTAGGTCTCTACGTTTTACTTCTCCTTCGACTGGAGTCTTGTACCATCTTCCTTGTCAACCTAGGCTAGGTGAATAGGACATGATCCATGTCATGAAGTTTTCCAAGCTTCCCATGTAGTTATTTTCTCCTTCTGACACCTGGAACCTATAAAAGCATGGAAGTAGCTGCAGAACAGGCTGCATTCTGTAGCCAAAAGACAAAAACTTATTCAATCAACAAAACATAAAAGCATAACATGTAAATCACTAAAATGTTCTCCTTAAGGCAATGTATACCGGTTGTTGATGATAGGGATTAATTTTCTTCATGGAAAAAGAAAGAAGAAGGGATGAGAAAAGTTGCTAAGGAAAAGGAAATTTTGAGGCTCAACATACCCCCACTGCAAGACTATTTCATGTCTCCATGCAAGCAAAATTGTGAACTTCCTCCTCCTACTGCAATTGTTCTGATACTTCAGCCAACAGATCCAATTTATTCTTCTTGCTTTTCTTTGCACCAACTACCAACCTTGGCTTCCTCATGAGAAATCTATATTTGAGGTTAATAAGTTCCCTGTTAAGCTTCTTATTCTTCCTTTTTAGTTTCCTATTCTTTTTGTACCATAAACCCAAGTGAAGCATAGGCTTATCATGAATAGCTCTATCCAGCTTATTTTGTTCCTTTAAGGCTTCATTTTCTCTTTGGATGTGCCTATTCAGAATTTCTAGCTCAAAGATCTCCTGTTTGAGGGAGCTAGTTAGAGTTTCTTGTGAGGTAACATGCTGCTTTGGATTAGCTAAAGTCCCTAGGTCTACTGATGTACTCTTTTTCTCTAATAACTCTATGTAGTCATATATTTGCTATTGTATTGGATCAATGCCCGGAGAAGCTCTTCTTGGGCTACCTTCAAAGTTTTGTGGAGGAGAGTTCCGTGGACTTTGCTCATATGGAATACTGTCAAGGGATTGAGCTAGAGTTTCTTCCTCTAAAATTATAAACTAGGACTCTTTTGATTTCACTTTTTTCACTTTGCCTCAGAGTGTAGAACTCCTCGTCAAGTTTTGGAAGCCTAAGGTTTCTTCTTTTGTATACTTTTGCCTCTTTCCTTTCTCCTTATCTTTCTTGAACTATTCCCTGATCTTGGTTAGTCTTTCGGAAAGAAGTTGTTCATCCTCTTTAGGTGACAAAGGTTCAGAAATATCCCTATGGATTTCTTCAACCCTTTCTTTCATTTTTCTCCTCTGCTTAGTCTGCTTTCTAATCTCTGTTAATTTTTCAAAGATTGGTTCTTCTTCATCATTTTTTTGTGCTGAAGTTTCAGGGGTGCTTTGAATGGTGAGATTGGTCTTCTTTCTCTTGCTTATTTTAACATGACTTCCCTTAAACAAATCTAGAGCATCTTGTAATAAATTCCTTACCAAGAAGTCCTCTCATGTATCCCCTACACTTCTTAAATGAAATTCAACTAAAATCTTCACTAGTCCATGGTGATATAGAGTGGTTTCTATTGATTCAACTTTATTTTGAACATTGGTTGCCATTCTTCTCAGACTATTCAAAAGGAAAAAGGGAATATTGAGGGTTCCATTCTCTAGAAAATTCATTAACAGTCGTATGTGATAGACATACATAGACCCAAACCTCCCTTACATGTAATAAACTTTTGTAGTATTAACAACATGCTGTTCCATTTGTTTTTGAGTGCATTAATTTGAATCCATTTTCTAAAAACTTAAACATCCATACCTGGATTTTTAAGAATGACCTTCCAAGATTCATCATGAAACTCTTTATTCTTAAACCACATTTCTCCTAGCCTTGGGAGTTCTGTTGCTTCAGCTATGAAGGACTCGGTCACTGCAAATTTGATGTCACATATTTCCACTTCCATTCCATCAAATGACCTGGCAAAGGATTTAGTGATTTCCTTATGGCAACTGTTGAATTTTTCAATAAAACACAACCAACTAGTGTTCTGTAACATTCCTTTAGTTGTGGATAACCCTCCATGTATTTTACCCCTATGGGTTCAGTTCTAACAATAAGCCCCATAACCTCTGTTCTCGGCTACTCTTTAAAACTACTCTCACTATCTGAGAAGTGAAATGACTGCGTATAAGAAGACTGTGTATACAAAGCAGAATGATATGGAAATAGGATGACAGGGTATATGGGAACAAAATGACCAGGAACAGAATGACTGTGAATATAAAACAAAACAACTATATATATAGAATATATGGAAACAGAGTAGCTGTATACACAAAATGTGTGGAAATAGATTGACTGTATGCACAAAGTGGCTACGTAAATATGAGAGAGAAAACATAGTGTAATAAATGAACAATCAAGGTTTGAAGAGCCATATATAGATAGGTCATGTCATTAATCTGACTGTTAATAGTTGTAGCTATAGAAGTCCGGTTAAGTATGAGTTATGGAGTTTAAAATGGAGATCAGTTATGAATGAATCATTAGACTGTTTGGAATTGAAGACGAAAGATATGGCGGAGACATCATGGTGGTGAAATCACATAATGCTTAATCAAGGAGACATGTGATCATACATGTTATACAAGCTTATGTTTTTGAATTGCTTTTTGAAATATATTTTTGTTTTTACCTTTGTAACCTTACTTTCCGCTTGCTAATATTTTGATGTTTTATCTATAGGTTCTTTAGGCATGTTTGGTCTTCAAAGTTGATTTTTCTTAAATTACCTGCATACAAGATTTTATTATGAACTGGATACTTGTGCTTGGACTGATTATCAAACTGTTGCTGCAGAATCAGATTAGCTATAGAACAAGATCAAATATGGAACAGAATCAGCTGCAGAATGTTGAAATAGTTGTAGAATGTAAAACAGAGAGTAAAATATGGCTTATGAATGGATGAAATGGAAATGGTTGTGTACGTGAAAATAAGACAAGATGATAATTGAAAATGGAGATGAAATAAATGTTGGAAAAGGAAAAATTTATTGGTGAAATATGGGAAAGGAATGAAGTGAAACTGTAAAAATAAAACAGAGTGAAATGAAATGAGATAATGAATTTTGCAGAATGTTGAATGACTATGTCTTTTTGTCACCATTTCTTTTAGAAAAGGAAATGGATAATATAGGGTGTCAGAAACATCTAATTTTCACCTTGAATTTTTTGTATAAGCATGCCAATCAATGATTGGTTTTCAACCTTATACAATTTATTTATTTATTTAATTTTTTTTTAGATAGGAAAAACAAAGACTAAGTTGGTGGAGAAGAAGGATTCTTCTTCACTAACTTCATTTCAGAATTGTTTTGGAAGATCTTGATGAGCTCCTCCTTTGAGATAGGTTTTGATATATTTTCAATCTATGACCATTCACAAGAAGAGGAGTTTCACTTTCATCTATTGTTCTGATCCCCACTGCTCCATTACTAAAAAAAAATTCAATCTCATATGGCCCAAGACAATGAGTTTGAAACTTCCCTTGAAAATATTTAAACTTTGAATCAAATAACAATGCCTAATCTCCCTCTTGAAACCTCTTGTCCTCGATGTATTTGGAATTCCATTTAGCCATCTGTTTTTTAACTATACCAGTTCTTTGAATTGCCTCTTGTCTAATTTCATCAAGTTCATTTAATTTCTCCAGTCTATGCTTTTGAGCCTCTGATAAATCCATCCCCAACTGGACTGCCATGTTGAAAGTTTTGATTTCGAACTCTATAGGTAAAAAGACTTGTTTCCCATAAACAAGTTCACAGGGTGAATGTCCCGTTGTGTTCCTCCATGTAGTTCTATAGGCCCATAAGGCTTCAGGAAGCCTTTCTGCCCAATCTCTTCTATGTAGATGCACAGTCTTGGTGAGAATTCCTTCAATCACTTTATTTGTAGACTCCACTTGACCATTTGCTTGTGGATGATAGGGAGTATATTTCTTATGCTTGATCTGGTACTAGTCTACAAGCCTTTCCATCATGTTGAATGTGAAATGAGATCCCTGATCTGTCACAATTTCTCATGGAACACCGAAACGAGTGGATATGTCCTCAAAAAGAAAATTAACTAGAGATTTTTTGTTAGCAAAAGGTAATGCTTTGGCTTCTACCCATTTGGTGACATAATCAATGCATACCAATATATACTTTTTCTTCTTAGATGAAGGATTAATTGGTTCAATAAAGTCTAAAGCCCACTTTTCAAAGGGTTCAATAAGTACCTAAGTTTGTAATGGCATCTCATTTGAGGGAGTAGGTTTCCCTACCCTTTGGTAGTTGTCACAACTCCTGACATATTCTTTAGTATCCTTGAAGACAGATGGCCAATAATATCCTAAAGAAAGAATTTTATAGGCTATCCTTTTGTCAGCAAAGTGTCCACCACACGACTCATCATGACATGCTTTGATATCAGGCATTTCATCTTCCTTGACACACCTTCTGATCATAAGATCTGGCCCTGTTTTATACAATTCATTAGTGATCCATGAATATTTTTCACTTTCTTGAATAATCTTTCTTTTCTCTTTAGGAAAAAAATGTGAAGGTAACTTCCCTATAACAAGTAATTAGCAACATTTGCAAACCAAGGAGTTTGAGTAGTTACTGTAAAAAGATATTGTTATAGACATTTTTGTGCCTTACAGCTCCAAGCATGAAATTTCCATAAACCAAGGGATCCTAAGTCCCTAAAAGTGTTTTTTTAACCCCTAAAGGAACAAGGTCAACAAATTACAGCTTCTCCCAGAAGTTCTCCACCAGAAACTGCTCAGAATAAGTCAAAACAGGATCATTTCAGCTGCTCCACTAGCTAAGTGCGTTGCATAGCACCTAAATCCACTGGCTAGGTGCGTTGCAATGCACCTAAATGAACTATGAGGGTGCGTTGGGCGAGAAATGACAAATGGCAATGTCATTCCGCGAGGTGGAGAGGCAATGGAAGCTTCCAGAATCTTCTCCTATGACACTTGCCTCACTGAATTCAACCAAGGATGAGTAATAGGCCTTCAGTCTCCAAGTGGAAGCAAGAACTGACAGAGAGAAGACACTAATCAAATCACAAGCTGACTCATCCTCCTTACACACATCTATATATGGATCCCTCATCCCAGAGATCCAGAGGCTGGAATTTTGCACATTGTAAGGAATTGTTGTTGGTTTTGAGACAAACATCAGAGAATTGGGTGATCTATGCTTTGTTGGAGGTGAAGAGGCGCTTCTTTGCTGGGAGGTTGATGTTGGGTCAGGAATCATCGGTTGTAACTCCTCCTGGATCTTCTTGTTTATCAATAAAAACTATTTGAGTTTCTCCTCCATGCTTTTGTATCATTGATGCTTGTTACATTTGTATGGTTAACTTAAATATGATCCTAAGTTGTTTATGAATATAGATCCATGTCTTTGTATAGTTTCTTCTTCTGTGATCTTACAGGTACTTGGTGAAGCTGGGCAAGTAAGGGAGCAGGTAGTTGGAAGCTGTCAAAGAAGAGAGGGATTGAATCAAAGGATTAGCACAAGACACAGGTTGGTTCTTTCTATTCCTCCCTATTTATAATTCATAAAGGAAATACAAAAGTAGTTTTTCTCTGTTTGTTTCTAAGGCAGCTGTCACACCTTAGTGGGATAGAGCAATTCTAAATAGACACTTTTCCCGGTAACAAAATGGCGACTCCGCTGGGGAGAATGTCTAATTAGTTTGTTTGTGTATCTCTTGTTGTTTGTTTCATAAACTTATAAGTAGCATTCGAACTGCATTTGCCATAACAAATGCAAAGTAGACATCTGCTGCTTGAATCCATTCACTGGATCTGTTTATGATTTGAATAGCTGATTCACAAACTATCTAATTGCCCTTGTGATAGCTCTTACACCCTCCTTAGATCTACCCCTGATTGTGCATTACTGATTGCTTTTACTCGGCCAAAAACCAAAGACTAAACTGCAAACTGCGACGCAGAACCCAGACAGATTCTCGTTTCTGGCCCAGCGCAGGTACTGTGAAGAGGTCCTGCATTTCAACGCACTTCTCGAAAGGGCAACCTGCACTGCAATGCCATTTCTCTGTGTTACAGGTGCGCTGATCATACTAGCCCTGTGCAACTGAGGTTCTTGTGCTTCATTCTTTCCAGTTTTGTCTCTAAATTTTGTAGCCTGTGATCAGTATATGTCTGTTTAAAACCCCTTTTCCTTACTGTTATTCCGCCTCCTTTGTACAAAAGAACAGTAGATGTTTTTGTGTGTTTGTTGAGTCGTTTACAGTTTTCCATTGCAAAAGTAGAATAATCGTACTGTCATCCTTTGATTTAGATATTTTGCAAGTGTCGATTTCGATCATAGGAGAAAGTTTAATTGCTGTTGATGGTCAATTATACTTTTACTATCGCCTTTGGTCTGAATTTGTGATTTTCTAGTGTCCAAACGAGTATTCATTTCAAAATCGTAAAGTGTCGTAATCATCTCTATCTTTTGATTTCGAAAAGAAGCTTGTTTGTGTTTGTCGCTTGAAAGCAAATTCAGATTTGTACATCAACTTTCTTTTTAGCATCAATACTAAGAAAGTGGAAAACAAATACATGCATGTTCATTTGCATATAGATAGTCTGTTTGGCTTGATTTAGGAAAGTGCATTTACAGTGTGCTCTTTGCTCTTTGTGAAAATATTGTGTCTTTCTTTTCCCCTAGTAGCTAGGATTTTCATTCCAGAAAAGAGATAAAAGTTTGTTTATCATCTTTAGATTGCATTTTAGGAATTACATCTACATCTCGTGGTGAACCCAAAACGCAAACTTCATAAGCAAGATCAACTTAAAATAAATTCAATGAATCTAACAACGCTTTGGAACTTAACGCACAACATTTAGAGGTCTAGGTTAGAGACGTATTTCGGCGTCGTAAAGCCTGGTAACTGTTGTCCTCACTGATGGTTGGGTGATTCCTCCACTTTGAGACGATAAGTGCCAGTACGGACTTGTGCTCCCACGTATCGTCGAGTATATTTTGGGAGACCCCTATAGGCTTAAATCCTTTATCCATAGGAAGCCGTGTCTGCCGCCTTATCGGTCGCAATGCACTGAACACAACATTCGGGAAGATTGACTGATGTACCGTAAAAAGTATTCTGCAGTTTTGCGATTGGTTTGGTACTCCCTCTACCTAGACCTCCAGAGCAGTCTCTTTCGTTCCTTTTCAGACTCCTTAATGGAAAAGGTCCATCTGAGCACTTGTCACTTCAGGCTCATTAAAAATCGAAGGAGACTAGAGTCATCTTTTGTTTTTTCTCGACTCTTAAAAACTGAAAAAACAAGTTGTGTCAAAGCGTCTAAAATTTATTTTAATCGGAATAACATAACTTTTTCCTCGTTGGTCTTCAAAGTTAGTCTCCCTTCATCGCAAGTTCTTGTAGAATCGTTAGGAAATCTTTTGGATAGACTAGATATGTCTAAACAACCGTCAACATCTAGGACTGTGTCATCCGACGTAGCAGTGGCAGAGCCTCCTGCTGCTACTCCAACGATGTTCGATGGTATACCATCTATCCCGGCAAGTTATCAACAACAAACCGGAGTCCAATCAGGGACTGTTTCGACGACATGGTCTGTTCCTATTTCTTCATCCGGATTATCATCTGGTATTTCTTATGTTGAAACTCAACAAATTGTTCCAATGTGTCTTCAAAGGCCAATCTACCCTTTAAGCACTGGATTGCCACCATATGGAGGGCAATATGATTTTTCATTGTTCCCTCCCGGAGAACAACCATATGGGAGTTTACAACAAATTTCAGGTCAAAATGGAATTACATTCAGCGATTGGGTGCCAATACTGCCTCAACAACCAAGGGTTGTATATTCAATGCAACCAGTCCACCCTGTGTTGAATATTCCCACTATACCTGCTATGGTGACTGCGTCGCAAGTACAAGCTCTACCTATTGTATGTCAACCCCAAGTTTCTCAGGTTGCAATACAACAACCTCTTGTCTCAACGACTCAATCACAACCTCAGGTTAGTGTCTCCTTATCTGGAGCGACTCAGGCTCAAACAAGTACTATGGCTCCTCATCTTGGTCAATCATCTAGTATTGGACAACAGCAAATGGTCCAAAAACCAGGGCTGGTTCAATCTCAAAAACCGCAATTCCAGCAATCATATCAAGGACCTGAGCAAAAAGTATTTGTAAGTAATGGGCAACTGCATTTCCAAAGCGGTTATCAACAACCATATTATAATGGTTATGCCCATCAACCTTGTCAAAGTTGCCAGCATCAAATACATTATGCTGGTATGCAAAGACCCACTGCTCAGGTGATTCCATCTTATCCTGGGTATGCTTCGCCTAACCTGAATCAACAGTTGCCCTTTGTAGCAACTCTAGAATTACCAGATCTAAACCGGCTGACGAATGATCCAATTGCTTATGCCCCTTGGTGGCCAGCGATTCCGCATAAACTTCCGTCAGATATTCCTAAATTTAATGGAAATCCGGGTGAATATCCGTCGAATCATGTGATGACCTTTCATTTGTGGTGTTCATCAAACACCCTAAACAATTATTCGATTAGGCTTCGCCTTTTTCAGAGGACGTTGACTGGTCCGGCAGCAAAATGGTACATCGAATTGCCTAGAGCTTCGTTCGACAACTTCAGTACCTTAGCCACAACCTTTTTAACGCATTTTCAATTATCGATAAGGTACGAAACGGGAACAGAAATCCTTACCAATTTCAAACAGACGACGGCCACTCACATATCTGATCATATACATGAGTGGCAACATCGTCGTAGAACAGTAAAAACGTATGTTCCTGATCAGCTTTTAGCTGAATGGTTTATCAAGTCATTAGTACCTTCCATCACGGAAGATGTGGCAAAAGGGGGAGTCGTCACTGAAGAGCAAGTTATTGCTCGTGCACAATATCTAGACTTGATCTATACTCAGTCTGGCACGCTCTACGATAAAATACCTGATGCTCCTAGAACAGAATTTTTCGTTCCTCCTCCTCCTAAATCAAACAATGACTCTCATGCCGGCGATGGCATGATTGGTGCAACAGACACGAAATAGACAAAGGCTACATCTAAAAGGGCCCGTAAGATTTCCAGTCAAAATGCAAATGAGGAACTTCTTGCCTCGGAAGTAAATGCCGTGTCGACCGACAAGGGCAAAAAACTGAAGCAACCAAGGGGCAAGAAGAAAAAGAAAGGGAGAAAAAAGAAGCAGGATCAGTCAACTCCTGAAAAACCTTCTACAAACCCTTCTGGGTAAAGGAAACCCCCTGCGGGGTGTCATATATGCGATGAGGATCATTGGACGAGAGATTGTCCACATAAAGCTGAAGTTAAGAAACTCTTTAAGAGTTCAAAAACCTCAGCAGTATTGACTGATCCGTTTCCAAACCCGGGAACCAAACTGGTTACTAATCAAAATGCTTCCCGATCCCAAGTGCTTATGTTGTCTATCTCAGAGCAACAAAATGATGCTTTGACAAGGAATAAAGATTACGGGAATCCACAGCTGTCGGATAACAAGGCTAATGAACAACCTAGTAGTTCGACAACAACTTTGACCGAAGTTGTGCCACCCATCATTCCTGAACCAATGATGAAGCCGCCAAAGGGAGTAATACACAAATCGACATTTAATCCTCGTGCCAAAGTAGCACAGAATTATAATATAGTAGAGGACCTGGCCCAATCGTCGTCTGCTATGTCGACACTTGAGGTACCGCAAAATTGCCCCTCCCAAGAGCAAGCTTTATTATCAGCAATAGGTGGGATTGACCCAATGGATTCCAATCTTGTGGCCTTTGATCATAAAGGATATGACCCTCAGTTACCAGCTCAACTAGCTTTCCTTATTCAAGTGAAAGCCCTCAACAAAACTGTTCATCGAACAATTATTGATGAGGGGGCATCTACATGTATTATGTCGATGAGTTGCTGGAAAAATTTAGGCTCACCACCCTTGTCGAGATCGTCAACGACGTTAAAAGCATTTGATGGATGATCATACACTCCATACGGGATTTTAAGTAACTTGCAAGTTGAACTAGGGGGCAAAACAATAGGAATTGATGTTGAAGTAATTGATGGAAACCTCGATTACAACATCCTACTGGGAAGGCCCTGGATATATGCCATGGCCGCAGTTGTGTCGACCTACTTCAGGAATATTGCATTTCCCTTTCAAGGAGGAATTACAGTCATCGACCAACAAACATTTCTCCCCGACAGTTCATAAGTTACGGGAAGAATTCCAATGATCCATGGAAGCAATCATTCGCTTCAAAATATTGGAGTAGGTCTCCTAAAAGACCCTACCTTAATGCATACTTTTGCCCTACCGCCTCCAAGTAATCTGGCAGAAGTGGCCACAGTGGAAACCTACAATATGAAATCTTCTATATCTAATGGATTCCAAAGATTCCTGAACATTTTGTCAGCATGGATCATCGCCATTTTAGAAATATTGTAGCAATCAATTTTCTTGGCCTGGGGGGCAACCCCAAATCAACGCTCATCGAGTGTTTGGATAGATAGGTCTAAGGAATATGGCACCTCTTCAAATCCTTCATCACTTGTACATTCTACAAACGAAGGAATCATTCAATCAATGATGAAAGAAGAGGCACCATGGGAAAATTACCACCATCACTCCCATCTTCCGGATTACCACGAAGATTATTCGAGCAACCTTAATCATCCTTCAGTTTTTGATTTTCTATCAAATACTGTAAATACGATGGATGCTGAGGTCGGTTCTTATCTCGTGTCGACCTTGTTAAAAAAATGAAACAAGGAGTCATGAGGATAGTTCTTTTACTGTGTCAACCTCATTAAAAAATGAAACAAATCCCCTTTCCAAATCTCAAAGGTAAACCTTCATTCCAACCACCGAGTTGAATGCAATGAAGCTTGGGGGGCATGCACCTCGATTTGCGTTATTATGCAGGGTTCAAGATCGTTAAAAAATGAACCTGCATCAAGCAGTGTTATCGCAAGGTTCAAGCTCGTTTAAAAAATAAACCCGCATCGAGCAGTGTTACCGCAAGGTTCAAGCTCGTTAAAAAATAAACCTGCATCGAGCAGTTTTAGCACATAGTTCAAGCTCGTTAAAAAAATAAACATAAGACATGAGCAAATGTTTCCACCCGCGTTTAAGCTCATTAAAAAATGAACTATTCCCTGGTAAATAACCACCGTGAATGTAGTACTTCAGCCATTAAAGCCTTGGTCGTGTTTGCACCGTCACCTCCACTTTTTCATTGGATCATTCACCTCCACTTGATTGTTTACCCATTTTGAGGAACAGCTGCGAAGAGTGATTTCACTAGCCATCCTTGTGACACTGCCGTGATTGGAAAATTCCAAACCTTACCTGGAATTAGCTGCTACCCGTTTATCACTCGTTCCTCAAAAGATGAGTCTTCTTTAAGCTCTTTTAAACTGACTCGTAAAATATGAAAAGATTGTCGAGTCCTTGGCCTTCCAGATCGTTAAAGGGACAGGAAGTGTTATCCCTCATCTAGATTTTAATCTTTTTGGACCTGAGGGATTATTGCACAAAAATATCGAGCGCTTGTTTTGTTCGGCTCGTTAAAACTATCGAAAATTCATCCCTTTTGTATTGTTTTATACTTTTTCGGACTTAAGGGATTAGATGACGAAAAAGGAATTTTGGAGTTACCTTTACGTACCTTTTTAGACTCTCTAAAATTGAAAAGGACCGAGTTATCTTTGTCGTTAAACTCGTTTAAAAAATTAATAGCAACAAACTTGTCTTTAGACGAGAACGAGTTTCACTATCGCTAGGCTCGTTAAAACATAGCGATGGGTTTGCTTGAAGGGAAAATTATAGAACAAGCATATGTTATCCTCCTCAAGCTTGACAAAAATAAAGAGGTACTGGTCAGCAATGACTGTGGAAAAATTGGGAAGAAAACTCAAAGAATCTTTATTGGTAGCAAGTCGCTCTTGAACATGACACTTCCACTCCGTGTCCGAGTTGGGTTAGGTTGTTTCATTCACCGGTCACATCGCCATGGTCACACCATACCATCCACATTTGGGGTTAATGCTACCAATCCATCACATCAGTGTCGTCGACATGTTCAAGAGAAGTCATCCAGAAAGGCCACCTGTGTCCCACCCACTACCATACATTATACTCCATTCTTTCATGATCGCCACCCTGAACCGTATATCATCAGATCGTTTTCACCTCCATCAAAATCATTTGCTCTGTTCCGTGTCATTGATGTGGGATTCATTAGGGCCCTCCTATGACGGATCACTTCTTGTCGACATCAGCTCATTATCCAAGAAGTTGGTCTAGGAACACCCCATTCAGTACTTTGAAGCTTGCATGCCTCAATGGCAAGTTTCTCACTTCCGGCGACAGGTTCACATCAATGACCTTCGACCGAAATATTTTGCGTGGTGTTCGATGCCAAGCCCTTTATTCACACCACGTGAATTGTACTGCAGTACCTGGAGGATCATTATCATTATCGGTGATTCCTCTCACGCTTGTTAACAGTTTACATCATTGACTAGTAATCAAGCGATGTCTTTCCATGTTCGACTTCAAAACATTTCTCACATGGATCGACTTGTACTTGGAGTGAAGATCGGACGAGATTGAAGACCCCGAATCTAGTTTCATCCATCCGGGTTGCGATATATATTCAGGGAAATAAAGACATTAAAATGTACAGCATTGCAGCACAGATAATCATCCTACCAAAAGGATGATGGCTCTATCAGAATCATTAGTCTACAATCAGACGATTGTCTGTCCTATGTACATGAAAATGAATTTATAAAGCTGAGCATGGGAATGCCCGCCTCAGCTAGATCATGAAAATAGTATGAAGATAATGTATTGTATTGTATCTTATTACAAGTCTCCTCCCAGCATTGAAAGAACTTCGGATCCTCATAATAAAGCATTTCACCCGATTAACGGCCTCATACTTTAGGGGGCAACTGTTATAGACATTTTTGTGCCTTACAGCTCCAAGCATGAAATGTCCATAAACCAAGGGCTCCTAAGTCCCTAAAAGTGTTGTTCTAACCCCTAAAGGAACAAGGTCAACAAATTACAGCTTCTCCCAGAAGTTCTCCACCAGAAACTGCTCAGAATAAGTCAAAACAGGATCATTTCAGCTGCTCCACTAGCTAAGTGCGTTGCATAGCACCTAAATCCACTAGCTAGGTGCGTTGCAACACACCTAAATGCACTATGAGGGTGCGTTGGGCGAGAAATGACAAATGGCAGTGTCATTCCGCGAGGTGGAGAGACAATGGAAGCTTCCAGAATCTTCTCCTATGACACTTGCCTCACTAAATTCGACCAAGGATGAGTAAGAGGCCTTCAGTCTCCAAGTGGAAGCAAGAACTGACAGAGAGAAGACACTAATCAAATCACAAGCTGACTCATCCTCCTTACACACATCTATATATGGATCCCTCATCCCAGAGATCCAGAGGCTGGAATTTTGCACATTGTAAAGAATTGTTGTTGGTTTTGAGACAAACATCAAAGAATTGGGTGATCTATGCTTTGTTGGAGGTGAAGAGGGGCTTCTTTGATGGGAGGTTGATGCTGGGTCAGGAATCATCGGTTGTAACTCCTCCTGGATCTTCTTGTTTATCAATAAAAACTATTTGAGTTTCTCCTCCATGCTTTTGTATCATTGATGCTTGTTACATTTGTATGGTTAACTTAAATCTGATCCTAAGTTGTTTATGAATATAGATCCATGTCTTTGTATAGTTTTATTCTTCTGTGATCTTACAGGTACTTGGTGAAGCTGGGCAAGTAAGGGAGCAGGTAGCTGGAAGCTGTCAAAGAAGAGAGGGATTGAATCAAAGGATTAGCGCAAGACACAGGTTGGTTCTTTCTATTTCTCCCTATTTATAATTCATAAAAGAAATACAAAAGTAGTTTTTCTCTGTTTGTTTCTAAGGCAACTGTCACACCTTAGTGGGATAGAGAAGTTCTAAATAGACACTTTTCCCGGTAACAGATATTCATCAGGAAACTTATCTTTAACCATAGAGTCTTATTTGATATTCTGAATCCTGGACAAGAAATCAGCAACTGTGTTTTGTTTTCTATGTCTATCTAGCATAGTAATGTTGAATTCTTTCAAAAGTAAAAGCCATATTGTAACTCTGCCATTAGTAATAGGTTTATTCATCAAATATCTAATTGTAGAGTGATATGTATGAACAAAGGTTTCATAGCCTGTTATATAACGTCTGAACTTATTAATTACATGAACAACAACTAAGAATTCTTTTTCAGTCACAGTATAATTTAAGTCGGTGGGAATCAAATTTTTACTTGTATAATAAATGGCATAAGGAATCAAATCTTTTTGTCCCAATACAACTCCCAGAGCTGTATCTGAAGCATCTGTGGAAATATGGAAAGGAAGTTTCCAATTTGTGTTGGGTTGTGTTATACTCTTTCCACGACTAGCCCACGTAGTTAACCGTGGGGTCACAGCGGGTTTGAGGCGTACCTGTTTTGGTTTTGGACCCTAAGTTAGGATGGGCGGATCCACATATGGTTTTGTGCATGATTTTCGCACATGTTTTTGAACGCAATGGTTTTCAGTCCATGGTATTGGATGCTTCGGCATGTATAAATATGTATTATAAAATTGAAAGGAACGTAATGAAAAGTCAAGTTGGTAGTCCCGATTTTGGGATCCAGGGGAAAATCTCTGTGTATATGTGTTTTATGTGTTATGCTCTCGCATTGTTTATTTTCTATGTTTTAGAATTCATATGCAGGTAATTTTGGTATGGGGTTAAAACCTACATTTGGGATCAGAGCATTTTTGGCTTCAAGGGGACACCTTTGTTGCTTAGGGGTTTAGCTCAGGCCTGTGTTAGACCCTGTTCAATGGGAGATCTGCGAGATCGATTCTAGTGGTGAAAGAAGATGACGAGCAGTGGAAAGATATAGATCGAGAAATTTAATGGTCAAAGTTTTGATTTGTGGAAGCTCAAGATGGAGGATCTGTTGGTGGATAAAGATCAGTGGATTGCGGTAGATCCGGGTACTAAACTGACGGGAGTGTTCGATGAAGAATGGAAGAATTTGGGTTAGAAGGAAAAGAGCACATTACGATTTTGTGTCTCAGATTCAATATTGTTGAATGTATCAGGGGAAGCTACGGTGAAGGCTTTGTGGGACAAGTTAGGGACTTTGTACCAATCTAAGTCTCTGGTGACTAAGTTGTTCTTGCAGAAAAAGCTATATAACCTAAGGATGAAAGATGGAGACTCGTTGATAGAGCATTTGAATGCATTTAATACTATGGTAAGTCAGTTAGCGTCTATTGATATTAAAATTTCAAATGAAGATGATTGCATCAGTTTGTTGTGTTCTCAACCAAATTCATGGGATAGTCTGGGTATTGCAATAGGTAGCATGAAATTGCCTTGCAGTTTGATGAAATAGTCTCATCCTTGCTGATGGAGGAGATGAGACGAAAAAATATGGAGAGCTAGAATGGCAATGCCTTTTCTGTACGAGGACGGTCCCAGAACAGAAACAAAAATAATTCATCGAGTGGGAGATCTAAATCTAGAGGGAGATCTAAATCTCCAGGAAAACCTGTAAAGGTGGTGTTCTAGAAATGCGGAAAGGAAGGGCACTACAAAATGGACTGTAAATCTAAAGCTCCAGATAAAGGAAAGGGATCTGATGATGCTCCTTCTACAGAGGCGAAAACCACCTTAGATGAAGGTGGGGATGTGTACTTGGCTTCTTCAAGTACACATGTAGATCATGAGGCATGGTTGATTGACTCAAGTGCATCCTTTCACTTCACTCCCCATAGAGAGTGGTTCTGCGAGTATGAGGAATACAATGGTGGTGATGTCTTCTTAGGGGATGATAGGAAGGCTAGAATCATTGGTCACGAAAAAGTAAAGTTGAAGTTGCAAGGTGGAAGGGTTAGAACACTTCCAGATGTTCTGCAAATTCCTGAATTCGCCAGAAATATGATTTTTGTAAGAAAGCTGGATGATGCAGGTGTAAAAACAGTGTTCAAGAAGGATACCTGCAAAATGGTTCAGGGAGCACATGTATTGATGTCGGGAGTTCGAATTGGAACTCTTTACAAGCTGTATGGTAGCACTGTTATTGATAGGTGCAATAGTTCTGTGGTTCCTGAAAGTGGAGAAGAAAATCTAGTGGTCTATGGAGAGAAGACCATGCTGTGGCATCAAAGGCTTGGACATATTGGAGAGAAGGGCCTTCTAATACTTCATGGTAAAGGTATGGTAGAAGGTATGAATAATAGCTCTCTGGATTTTTATTTCTGTCATGAAAATTGTGTATATGAGAAGCAAAATCAGGTGAGTTTCCCCTCTAGTAGTAAGAGGGCGAAACCGATATTAGAACTTGTACACAGTGATGTGTTTGGACCTGTGAAGGTTCCATCACTGGGTAAGTCTGTGTACTATGTATCATTTATAGATGACTTCTCAAGGAATACATGGATATATTTCCTTAAGAATAAATCTGAAGCCTTTGACAGGTTTAAAGAATTTAAGGCTCTCGTGGAAAATCAGACAGAGAAGAAGATAAAGGTGCTAAGGACAGATAATGGTGGAGAGTTTTACAGCAAGGAATTTTAATAATTCTATAAGAAGTGTGGTATAGCACGACATAAGACTACTCCATATACAACTCAACAAAATGGATTTGTAGAAAGAATGAATAAGACATTGATGGAAAGGGCAAGAAGCATGCTTAGTGGTGTTATAGACATTTTTTTGCCTTACGGCTCTAAGCATGAAATGTCCATAAACCAAGGGCTCCTAAGTCCCTAAAAGTGTTGTTCCAACCCCTAAAGGAACAAGGTCAACAAATTACAACTTCTCCCAGAAGTTCTCCACCAAAAACTACTCATAATAAGTCAAAACAGGATCATTTCAGCTGCTCCACTAGCCAAGTGCGTTGCATAGCACCTAAGTCCACTAGCTAGGTGCATTGCAACGCACCTAAATGCACTACCAGGGTGCGTTGAGCGGGAAATGACAAGTGGCAGTGTCATTCCACGAGGTGGAGAGACAATGGAAGCTTCCAAAATCTTCTCCAATGACACTTGCCTCACTGAATTCGACCAAGGATGAGTAAGAGGCTTTCAGTCTCCAAGTGGAAGCAAGAACTGACAGAGAGAAGCCACTAATCAAATCATGAGCTGACTCATCCTCCTTGCATACATCTATATATGGATCCCTCATCCCAGAGATCCAGAGGCTGGAATTTTTCACATTGTAAGGAATTGTTGTTGGTTTTGAGATACATATCAGAGAATTGGGTGATCTATTCTTTGTTGGGGGTGAAGAAGGGACTTCTTTGCTGGGAGGTTGATGCTGGGTCAGGAATCATCGGTCGTAACTCCTCCTGGATCTTCTTGAATATCAATAAAACTATTTGAGTTTCTTCTCCATGCTTGTGTTTCATTGATGCTTGTTACATTTGTATGGTTAAATTAAATCTGATCCTAAGTTATTTATGAACATAAACCCATGTCTTTGTATATTTTCCTTCTTCTGTGATCTTACAGGTACTTGGTGAAGCTGGGCAAGTAAGGGAGCAGGTAGCTGGAAGCTATCAAAGAGAAGAGAGATTGGATCTAAGGACTAGCGCAAGACACAGGTTGGTTCATCCTATTCCTCTTTGTTTATAGTTCATAAAGAAGAATACAAAAGTAGTTTTCTCTATTTGTTTCTAAGGTAGCTGTCACACCTTAGTGGGATAGAGTAGTTCTAAATAGACACTTTTCCCGATAACAAAATGGCGACTCCACTTGAAAATGAATTTATAAAGCTGAGCATGGGAATGCCTGCCTCAGCTAGATCATGAAAACAATATGAAGATAATGTATTGTATTGTATCTTATTACAGGTCCCCTCCCAGCATTGAAAGAACTTCGGATCCTCCTAATAAAGCATTTCACCCGATAAACGGCCTCATACTTTAGGGGGCAACTGTTATAGACATTTTTGTGACTTACAGCTCTAAGCATGAAATGTCCATAAACCAAGGGTTCCTAAGTCCCTAAAAGTGTTGTTATAACTCCTAAGGGAACAAGGTCAACAAATTACAGCTTCTCCCAGAAGTTCTCCACCAAAGACTACTCAGAATAAGTCAAAACTGGATCATTTCAGCTACTCCACTAGCCAAGTAGGTTGCATAGCACCTAAGTCCACTAGCTAGGTGCATTGCAACGCACCTAAATGCACTACCAGGGTGCGTTGAGCGGGAAATGACAAGTGGCAGTGTCATTCCACGAGGTGGAGAGACAATGGAAGCTTCTAGAATCTTCTCCAATGACACTTGCCTCACTGAAATCGACCAAGGATGAGTAAGAGGCTTTCAGTCTCCAAGTGGAAGAAAGAACTGACAGAGAGAAGCCACTAATCAAATCATGAGATGACTCATCCTCCTTGCATACATCTATATATGGATCCCTCATCCCAGAGATCCAGAGGCTGGAATTTTGCACATTGTAAGGAATTGCTGTTGGTTTTGAGATACATATCAGAGAATTGGGTGATCTATGCTTTGTTGGGGGTGAAGAAGGGACTTCTTTGCTGGGAGGTTGATGCTGGGTCAGGAATCGTCGGTTGTAACTCCTCCTGGATCTTATTGAATATCAATAAAACTATTTGAGTTTCTTCTCCATGCTTGTGTTTCATTGATGCTTGTTACATTTGTATGGTTAACTTAAATCTGATCCTAAGTTATTTATGAATATAAACCCATGTCTTTGTATAGTTTCCTTCTTCTGTGATCTTACAGGTACTTGGTGAAGCTGGGCAAGTGAGGGAGCAGGTAGCTGGAAGCTGTCAAAGAGAAGAGAGATTGGATCTAAGGACTAGCGCAAGACACAGGTTGGTTCATCCTATTCCTCTTTGTTTATAGTTCATAAAGAAGAATACAAAAGTAGTTTTCTCTGTTTGTTTCTAAGGTAGCTGTCACACCTTAGTGGGATAGAGTAGTTCTAAATAGACACTTTTCTCGATAACAAAATGGCGACTCCGTTGGGGATCGTGTCTAGTTAGTTTGTTTGTGTTTCTCTTGTTGTTTGTTTCATAAACTTAGAAGTAGCAATCGAACTCCATTTGCCATTAACAAATGCAAAGTAGACATCTGCTGCTTCAATCCATTCACTGGATCTGTTTATGATTTGAATGGCTGATTCATAAACTAACCGATTGCCCTTGTGATAGCTCTTAGACCTCCCCTTAGATCTACCTTTGATTGTGCATTACTGATTGCTTTTATTCGGCCAAAAACCAAAGATTAAACTGCAAACCGTGACCTAGAACCCGGATAGAATTCTCGTTTCTGCCCCAGCGCAGGCTCTGTGAAGAGGTTCTGCATTTCAACGCACTTCCCGAGAGGGCTACCTGCACTGCAATGCAGTCTCTTTGTGTAACAGGTGCGCTGATCAGCCTAGCCTTGTGCATCTGAGGTTCTTTGCTTCATTCTTTCTAGTTTTGTCTCTGATTTTTGCAGCCTGTGATCAGTATTTGACTGTTTCAAACCCCTTTTCCTTACTGATATTCCGCCTCAGTTGTACAAAATAACTGTAGATGTTTTTATGTGTTTGTTGAGTCGTTTACAATTTTCCATTGCAAAAGTAGAATAGTCGTACTGTCGTCCTTTGATTTAGATCTGTCGCAAGTGTCGAATTTGATCATAGGAGAAATTTTATTTGCTGTTGATAGTCGATTATGCTTTTACTTTTGCCTTTGGTTTGAATTTGTGACTTTCTAGTGTCGAAACGAATATTTATTTCAAAATCATAAACTGTCGTAATCATCTCTACCTTTTGATTTCGAAAAGAAGCTTGTTTATGTTTGTCGCTTGAAAGCAAATTCAGATTTGTACATCAACTTTCCTTTTAGGCATCAATATTAAGAAAGTGAAAAATATATACATGCATGTGCATTTGCATATTGTCAGTCTGTTTGGCTTGATTTAGGAAAAGTGCATTTACAGTGTGCTCTTTGCTCTTTGCGAAAAGATTGTGTCTTTCTTTTCCCCTAGTAGCTAGGATTTTCATTGCTGAAAAGAGATAAAAGTTTGTTTATCATATTTAGATTGCATTTTAGGAATTACATCTACATCTCGTGGTGAACCCAAAAGGAAAACTTCATAAGAAAGATCAACTTAAAATAAATTCAATGAACCTAACAACGCTTTGGAACTTAACGCACAACATTTAGAGGTCTAGGCTAGAGACGTATTCTGGCGTGGTAAAGCCTGGTAACTGTTGTCCTCACTGATGGTTGGGTGATTCCTCCACTTTGAGACGATAAGTGCCAGTATGGACTTGTGCTCCCATGTACCGTCGAGTATATATTCAAAGACCCCTATAGGCTTAAAACCTTTATCCATAGGAAGCCGTGTCGGCCGCCCTACTAATCGCAATGCACCGAACACAACATTCGGGAAGATTGACTGCCGTACCGTAAAAAGTATTCTGAAGTTTTGCGATTGGTTTGGTACTCCCTCTACCTAGACCTCCAGAGCAGTCCCTTTCATTCCTTTTCAGACTCCTTAACGGAAAAGGTCCATCTGAGCACTTGTCACTTCAGGCTCATTAAAAATCGAAGGAGACTAGAGTCATCTTTTTTTTTTCTCGACTCTTAAAAACTGAAAAAACAAGTTGTGTCAAAGCATGTTAAAATTTATTTTAAACGGAATATTCATACCCTTTTCCTACGTTGATCTTGGGTTGAGAAAATGGAGCTTACCAACCAAGGAATTCCCCTTGGTGGAAATCCTAGTCCCTTCTCCTCTTGGGGAGATGTTGGTGCGCCCCATATGGCCACATTGTCGCTTCCAGGACTGACAATTAGCTTGCAAGTATGGTTCTTATCAACCAATGTCATTCAGAACACCACCATTCCTAAACAATCGAATCAGCAATTAGACGAGTCCAGAGTTGCCCACCAACCTTCTACTTCCTCTAATTCTTCCTCTCCTCCTTCCTCTTCGCTTGATGGAACTGGTAAAGCTAAAAGCCATGTTCCTAAGGAGAAGAAGGAAAAGAAGAAGAAAGAGAAGAAGAAGAAGGAGCCAAAGGCGAATGGGGGAAAACGAGTGTCGTCTAACGAAAATCCACACACTGCATCGACCAGGCCTAAATTGCCATGTGTCATTTGCAAAGGAGACCACTTTCACAGAGATTGTCCTTGCATCCCCCGGATACTAAGGGACTGGTCTCCTCATTTGCACAACCCGGTGTCGTCAACCTCTGCTGATCATGTTGAAAGCACACCGTCAACTAGTGAAAGTGAAGCCCCAGGACAAAAAGGGAAAGCTAGATTTCCTTGTAAACTGTGCGAAGGCAATCATGCCCTCCACCGTTGTCCCTTCTTAGACGAAGCTAAAAGAGTTTTGGATGATCGTCCGGTTTCACCATTACGACTTCCTCCTAGATATAAAAAACTCTTGCCGAGTCCGTCACTAGTTGAGAATCCAGCTGGCCCGCTCAGGTGGTCGGCTGAAGCGCCTATCATTGAAGATAAACCAACTGAATCCATACCAGATGAAAGTCAAAGGATCAAGGTGGCAGTTGACCCGGTCTTGCCTTCAGAGGTTTCGTCTTCAGATGATACAATCACTGAAGAGAACAAGGATGACACCGTCCAAATTCTCTTCATAAACACAGACTCCGACGAACATGGGGGCAATTTACCCGTTCCTTTACCACAGGAAGGAAGTTCGTCAGAGCCGTATCCAGCCGTCTATTCAGTCCCACCTCCAAGCAACCTAGTTGTCTCCTTCGACTGGAATCAACTAGGCAGACCCCGTTTACCAGCAAGTGTACCATTCTGAATTATCATTCAAATATATAGAATGGTTATAGCTAGTACCATCATAGATGAGGGGGCTTCTGTGAGTATCCTTTCCTCTACTACTTGGAAAGCGCTTGGTTCGCCATCGCTTTTGCCTGAGATGAGAAATCTGACAGGTTTTGATAAAGGAACCAGTTGACCTTTAGAGATCCTTCCCTATGTGCCATAACATTGAGAGGGAAGACAGTTCGCGTGAACGTAATGGTAGTTCAAGGACCCTTGGATTATAGCCTACTCCTTGGACGAGACTATATTTATTGCATTGGAGCCATTGTCTCCTCACTCTTTAGAGTAATGTGTTTTCCACACGAAGGAAGAGTGGTCAAGCTCGTGGACCAGCTTTCATTTCCCGGATCACGCATAGCAAATAGTCATATACCATCCCTAAATGGTCTTTTCATGCAAGAAATGTCTCAATTTCCAGTTCGTCCTCCCGATGAGCACGAGTAATTCAGAGGGATATGACTAAAACCCAGGGGGCATGCGTCCTAGTCTGCTTCGACAGGAAAACTTTGGGTATAGGGTAGGTTTCCGCGGGAGAATATGACTAGTCTGTACCCCGTCCGGGATTGGAAGAGGGTTTATTCTAGAAAAATATTCTCTTGTCAAAGTTATGTGAGTTGGCGGGCATCGTCGCTCAACTTTGTTTATCTCGGTAGACATCGCCGAAGAAGTGTTTTGTTTGTTGTGTGAATAGAACAATCTTTGGGTAACCTGTAAGAGGTAGGCCTCTCTCGGTAAAACAAATGTTTTGGCGGAAGTGAAGTAGAGGTAACTTTGAAACTCTGTTTTATACCTGGGGGCATGCAAACCTTTTGGAGTGCAAGCAATGGGCGACTATTTATTTTTTTAAATTTTTAGGACCTCTAACCCTTTAAACTCGTAGGATTAGTCGTCACCTAACTTGCATAAAGAAAGGATGTGGGGCAAAAATCTAAAAATTGCCATTTTTATATGAGACATTCTTATCATATGACTGGATTAATCGAGCATTGTTTACCGCGAGGTTCAAGCTCGTTAAAAAATAAACCCGGACCGAGCAAATGTTTCCACCCACGTTTAAGCTCGTTAAAAAATGAACTATCCCCTGGTAAATAACCACCGTGAATGTAGCACTTCAGCCATTAAAGCCTTGGTCGTGTTTGCACCGTCACCTCCACTTTTCCATTGGCCGATCATTCACCTCCATTTGTTTGTTTACCCATTTTGAGGAATAGCTGCGAAGAGTGATTTCACTAGCCATCCTTGTGACACTGCCGTGATTGGAAAATTCCAAACCTTACCTGGAATCAGCTGCTACCCATTTTATCACTCGTTCCTCAAAAGACGAGTCTTCTTTAAGCTATTTTCAACTGACTCGTAAAATATGAAAAGATTACTGAGTCCTTGGCCTTCCAGCTCGTTAAAGGGACAGGAAGTACTATCCCTCTAGATTTTAATCTTTTTGGACCTGAGGGATTATTGCACAAAACGATCGAGCGCTTGTTTTGTTCGACTCGTTAAAACAATCAAAAATTCATCCCTTCTATATTGTTTTATACTTTTTCGGACTTAAGGGATTAGATGACGAAAAAGGAATTTTTGAGTTACCTTTACGTACCTTTTCAGACTCTCTAAAAATGAAAAGGACCGAGTTATCTTTGTCGTTAGACTCGTTAAAAAGATTAATAGTGACAAACTTGTCTTTAGACAAGAACGAGTTTCACTATCGCTAGGCTCGTTAAAACATAGCGATGGGTTTGCCCGAAGGGAAAATTATAGAACAAGCATATGTTATCCTCCTCAAGCTTGAAAAAAATAAAGAGGTACTGGTCAGCAATGACTGGGGAAAAATTGGGAAGAAAACTCAAAGAATATTTATTGGTAGCAAGTCGCTCTTGAACATGTTAAACACACATGGTCAGTAAGAGAAAATATGAAAGATAAAACATGCAATACATTTTTTATTAACATGAGATATACATTTATAGTACAATATGTGACTCTTGGGTTTTAGATCCCAAGGTCTCTTGGACTGCTTTGGTCTATTCGGCTTCCACACTAACCCATTTAGGATTAGGTGTCCAACATTCCCCCCCTTAATCCGAAGGGTTATGTATGAGTCCAAGAAGAGAGCTGTAATACAAAATGTGCAAAAAATGCATGGCAGCACTAGGCTGAATGTGCTCCATGAAATGTTGGTATAAAGGGCGGTGGTTTAAGGATGACCACCAACACTGGAACGCTTAGTGCAGTTCCCGGAACTCTTCCAAAACTAGCAAGAAACTGAAGTTTTTTGCTAGAGGAAGTGATCCTATTGTTTTAAAGAGGGAAACCTTCAACCATAAAAGGGAGGTCTCACCCCGCATAAAAGGTAAAACTTCAACCTGAAAAGGGAAGTCTCAACCTGTGATGGTTTAAGGATAACCAAAAATTCTGGAATGCTTAATGCAAATCCTGGAACTCTTCGAAAGCTGGAAAGAAGCTGGTGTCTTCTGCTAGAGGAAGTGTTCTCAATTGTCTTCCTGGAATTCTTCCAAAGCTGGCAAGAAGCTGAAGTCTTCTGCTAGAGGAAGTGTCCCAGATTGCCAACTGAAGGCATGTTCACGGGCATCTTTGTCTCTGGCTACAACTGTGAAACTGGTGTGGCAGGTTGTGGCTCAAGGTCGCTTGATGTGGCTTTGAAGCTTGTAGATGACCATCATATCCCCCCCTGTTAGATACAAGGTGAGAAGATGGAGAAAATTCAACTGCAAGATTGTTCAATACTCTAGAACAAGTTATAACATGCATTTGGAATATGTTCTTGGTTGTTGATACCCATTGCCAAGAAGCGATCCATCCAAGATGAATCTTTGTTCTTACAGGGTGTTTGTTGCTGAAGCATCTGTGTGAAGAATGACTGGTTTTATAACAGTCCTTACATGGATGAAGATCAAAACAGTGATCTTTCAAATGGCCAACTCAGTCACAGTGTTGGCATTTCACGATCTGTTGTTGTTGTTGCTGTGGAAGAGGGGCAAAATCTGGAACAGCTGAAGCTGAACTGTCATGAGGACCAGGTGAACTATCATGAATGAATCCAGCACTCTGAAACTGAATGGGCATTGAGTAGTCTGGAATATGAAAGGACAAGTCCTTGTCATATCCAAGACCAGTTTTGTGCTTGTTGTGGACAAGTTGTTCCCAAGGTCTGATGATGGGCTTGGGAAGTGCAGACTGAGTTTCTGCATCTGCATGTACAATTGCTGCTTTATTGGGTACTAGATCTGAATGAACTTGAACAATATTGACTTGCTGTTTATGGGAGTCTGCTTCATTGTTCTGAACAGAAACAGGTTTAGAATGACTCCTTCGTTTTAATTCTTCTTGCTGTAGCTTTGTTTCAACTGCAAAAAATAAATTTTCTCTTGTGCATATTGTAGACATGTCTGAATTTCTGAGAGAGAGCCTTTGCTGATTAGGAATGTGTCATCAACAATAGATTGTATAAGAGTTTTCATGAACTCTAATACTTCACTGATTCTGGCCATTTTCCTTCAAGACTGCATATGTTGACCCTTACTTTCGTCTTTAAGAGTCTTGGAGCAGTTGTTTTTCTTTTCACCGATCTGTTTATGCTCGGGGCTCTTGAGCAATGCCTTCCACATGAAGCTTCAATTCAACGCACATTTGTTTGTTCCATTACATGGAAATTTCACTATTTTACAAATAACTCTTCTGCCCACAAATACTCTTGTTATGAACTTTTGTAATTAAAAGGTGTCTCTATCGTTAACACCCGGGGACGACCTTTGAGACTGCTGCAACAATTAATTTGTGAAATGAAGCCCTTATGACTACTTTTCTTCGGATATAAACTACTTTTCTTCGAATATAAATAAAACATAAAGAAGAGAGTCCAAAGGTGCAATAAATTTATGGTTCTTGGAATATAATAAATTCAAACTGTTCTGAGTAGCTCCTTCCAATGTATGTTTTTGACAAAAATCAGTTGGCTTTATATTCTCAGCTTCATGAAATATGTACTTTTGTCCAAAGCCAGGCCCTTAAAATTATTGGAAAAATTGCTAATATTAGAAACAATGCCCCAAGTTGAGGATTTGAAATGCCGATCTTTCTGGAAGATGAACAGAAAGATGAATACTGTGGCAAATTTTTCAAGAAACCAAAGGAGGCTCGGCACGGCGGTCACAATTCGGTTGAGTGCCCAATAATCCCAGGCAAAGAAGAGTTTATCAATCCGAAAATTTAAGGTGCCTGTCGTAGCTGGATTTTCATTGTGGAAGTCCGTGGAAAACCTGTGCTTGCGCAGTTGTCTGTTTCAACTGGATTTTCGCTGTGACAATCCTGTAGTTACGCAGTTTACAATCCAAATGGATGACCGGTCAGATAACAACGTTCTTCAAAGCAAGGCAGCAGCGTTTATATGGAGTTTTATATGGAGCAAAGAGCGTTCAATTGACATATCAGCGCCACTCTGCCAAAGCTTTTGGTATCATTGCAGAGAAAAAGAGTAGGAGAATATGAATGAACAGTCGCATACAATCACTTTACGTCATTCTACTAGGAAAAGAAAAGTTTCTGTCAATCTAGAAGATTATGATATAGATACTACAGACACAGAGGATGCAGATTTGATGAGACGCAACAGCAGCACATCTCCACGTAGAGATATCAAAACCACGGTAGCCACGCATATCAGATTCATTAACAAGACAGTAATTTAAAAACTGTGCATTGATACTTTTTCATCCACATTCTCACACATTGGAATGTTACGCTTCCACTGCGCTTATTTAAAACAGCATTCAAACTTATTTAAAACAGCAGCTCTGCGTTTTTATTTTTGTGAAACAGATTCCACTTTGTTTTGTTGCCCACGAAATCACTCATCATACCTGTACGCGCTGTGACCATCTCCAATAGAAGAAGAAGAAAATGCTGAAGCTCAAAGGTTTGGGTACTCAAATTCTGTACGGCGCTGCTACCAGGCGCTTACAACCTCTCTGCACGCCCTTCAGTTCCAGCCACTGGTATTCCAAGGTTGTGATAGCTAGTTTTAATAATGAATTTTCTGAGACCTCCAGCTTATCTTCGAGTCTGGGCCACTATGCATGATAGTGGGAGGAGGCTAGAGTTGTGTTGGGTACTTCACCAGTAGATAGCAGGTACTTCACTATTATAATCTATCACGACTCGATGCAGTGCAAACATTCATCAACAAACTCCAAACAACCGAAGCAAAATCCTTCAAATATTTTTTAAATTCTTCCTCGTTCTTTTCCATGTAAAGGTTGATATTGTCGCAAATGGTAGCTCTAAGCTGGTCTACGGTACCCTCCTTGTTTCACTCGGCATCTTCAAGAATAGGGTATGGAGTGGTCAAATATGTGTGGAACTTCCTGTTGTTGGGAAAAGTATCCAATACGGAATGACCCTATCCCACTCTAAGGGTGATAGTACCTCAGCAACAATCAAAGCAAAGCTATTCGAGATTACTTCTTTATGAAATGTAAGAGAGGGGAGAAAGAGATCCACTAACCGTTGTCTTCCGCTAATGATTGATCCAATCTTCTCTCTTTGCTGCTTGCTCCCAGCTCCTTGCTCTTTCACTGGCCCAGCTACACCAAGATCCTGCAAAATGGCAAGAGAGGGAAACTACAAGAAGCATACATTCATAATTGATTCAAGGATTAGAATAAATCAAATACACAAGTATAGCAATACACCATTGAGACACATGCATATAGAAGAACCTCAAATGCTTTATTAATGGAAGAAGTAAAGTTCAGGAAGTAATACAACCATAAAAGGCCCAATCCAGCATCACCTCCCAGCAGAAATAAATCTCCTCTTCACCTCCTTCAAGCAAATCACCCAATAGTTCTATACTCAAACCAACAGCACTTCCTTACATTCACAAAATTCCAGCCTCCTTAGACCTCATGAGAGAGCTCTATATATAGGAGTTTTGGAGAAAGGATGAGTCAGCTTGAGCTTGACATGAAGCTGACTAGTGTCCTCTCCCACTTTAGTTATTCTTCAGTTCTTGAGTCCACTTGGAGGTTCTTGCTTCCACTTGGAGATCTAGACCCTCTTACTCATCACCAGTCGAATTCTCTGATCCAAGTGTCATTTTGGGAAGCTTCCTGGGCATTGACACCTTGAGGAATGACTGTGCCACTTGGCCAAACTCGCCCAGCGCAGGTAGCCTTCTTTGCAGTTGACATTCAGCGCAGGTACATAGTGGAGCACTTGACATTCAGCGCAGATGCTCAGTGGAGCAGTTGACATGATCCAGAATTAGCCTGTTTTTGAGTGTTTTCAGGTGGAGAACTGATATTTAGTGCTGTGGTTTGCTGACCTTGTTCCTCTAGGGGTAGGAACAACATGTTTAGGGACTTTGGATCCCTTAGATTATTGACATTTCATGCTTCATGCTGTAAGGCACAAAAATGTCTATAACAGTTGCCCCCTAAAGTATGAGGTCGTTTATCGGGTGAAATGCTTTATCAGGAGGATCCGAAGTTCATTCAATCGCTGAGAGGTGACCTGTAATAAAATACAATACAATACATTATTTTTCATTCTGCTTTCATGATCTAGCTGAGGCGGGCATTCCCATGCTCAGCTTTATAAATTCATTTTGGTACATAGAACAGACGATCCTCTGATGGTAGACTGATAATTCTCTGCTGAAATTATCATCCTTTGAGTAGGATGATCATCTGCTGCAATGATGTACATGTCAAATGTTTTTATATTTCCTGAATATATATCGCAGCCCAGATGGATGAAACTAGATCCGGGGTCTTCAAACTCATTCGATCTTCACTCTAAGTACAAGTCGATCCATGTGAGAATTGTGCTGAAGTCGAACATGGAAAGACATCGCTTGATTACCTGTCAATAATGTAAACCGTTAACAAGCGCGAGAGGAATCACCAATAATGATAACGACCCTCAAGGTACTGCAGTACAATTCACGTGGTGTGAATAAAGGACTTGGCGTCGAACACCACGCAAAATCTTCTGGTCGAAGGTCATTGATGTATACCTGTCGCCGGAAGTGAGAAACTTGCCATTGAGGCATGCAAGCTTCAAAGTACTGAAGGGGGTGTTCCTAGATCAACTTCTTGGATAATGAGCTGAAGTCGACAAGAAGCGATCCGTCAAAGGAGGGCCTTAATGAATCCCACATCAGTGACACGGAACGGAGCTAATGATTTTAGTGGAGGTGAAAACAATTTGTGACATATGATTCAGGGTGGCGATCATGGGTGGATGAAGGATAATGTATGGTAGTGGATGGGACACGGTTGACTCTTTCTGAACAACATCTCTTGAACATATAATGACACTGATGCGATGGATCGGTAGCATTACCCCAAATGTGGATGGTTTGGCGAAGACCATGGTGATGAGACCGGTGAATGAAACAACCCAACCCGATGTGATACGGAGGAAAAGTGTCATGTTCAAGAGTGACTTGCTACCATTAAAGCTTTGAGGTTCTCCCAATTTTTCCCCAGTCATTTCTGACCAGTACCTCTTTATTTTTGTCAAGCTTGAGGAGGATAACATATGCTTGTTCTATAACCTGCCCTTCGGGCAAGCCCATCGCTATGTTTTAACGAGCCTAGCGATAGGGAAACTCGTTCTCGTCTAAAGACAAGTTTGTCGCTATTTAATCATTTTAACGAGTCTAACGACAAGGAAAACTCGGTCCTTTTCATTTTTAGAGAGTCTGAAAAGGTACAGAAAGTTAACTCCAAAATTCCTTTTTCGTCATCTAATCCCTTAAGTCCGAAAAAGTATAAAACAATACAGAAGGGATGAGTTTTCGATAACTTTAACGAGCCGAATAAAACAAGCGCTCGACCTTTTTGTGTAATAATCCCTCAGGTCCAAAAAGATTAAAATCTAGAGGAGGGATAGCTCTTCCGGTCACTTTAACGAGCTGGAAGGCCAAAACTCGGCAAACTTTTCATATTTTACGAGTCAGATGAAAAGAGCTCAAAGAAGACTCGTCTTTTGAGGAATGAGTGATAAACAGGGATAGCAGCAGATTCCAGGTACAGGTTGGAATTTTCCAATCACAGCAGTGTCACAAGGATGGCTAAGTGAAATCACTCTTCGCAGCTGTTCCTCAAAATAGGTAAACAATCATATGGAGGTGAACGATTGGCCAAATGGAATGGAGGTGGCAGGTGCAAACACGACCAAGGATTTTTATGGCTAATAAATTTACGATCACAATGGTTATTTACCGGGGTATGTTCATTTTTTAACGAGCTTGAATGCTCAATCTTATGTTTATTTTTTAACGAGCATGAACTATGTGCTAAAACTGCTCGGATCTCGCTTTTCTATTTTTTAACGAGCATAAATTCCGCGGTAAAACTGCTCGAAATACCAGTCATAAGATAAGAATGTCTCCTGTGAGATAGCTATTTTTTATGGAGCTTTATCTCACGAAGCTATGCTCCATCTCATCCTTTCTTTATGCAAGTTTGGAAACGGCTAATCCTACGAGTTTAAAGGGTTAGACCTACAGGTTTAAAGGGAGGACCTAAAAATTTAAAAAATAAATAGTCGTCCCTTGCTTGCACTCCAAAAGGTTTGCATGCCCCCAAGTATAAAGTAAAATTTCAAGGCTGCCCCTACTTATCCGTCAAAACATTTGTTTTAAAGGGTGAGGCTTGCCTCTTTCTGGTTACCCAAAGATTGTTTTGTTAACACCATCAAACGAAAACATCTCCTCGGCACTGTCTACCGAAGTAGACAATGGTGAATGACCTTTGTCAAACAAGTAACCTTAACAAAAGAATCCTGTTCTAGAACAACCCCTCTTCCATCCACGGACGGGGTACGGACTAGTCATATTCTCTCGCGGAAATTCTACCTTATACCCAGGGTTTCCTCTGCCCGAAGCAGACCAGGATGCATGCCCCCTGGGTTCCAGTCCCATCTTTCCGAATCACTTGCACTCATCGGGAAGGAGGACTAGGGGTGGAGACATTTCTTGATTGAATAGACCATTCAGGGTTGGTATTTGACTATTTGCGATGCGTGATCCCGGAAATGAAAGTTGGTCTACGAGCTTGACCATTCTTCCTTCGTGTGGAAAACACATTACTCTAAAGAGTGAGGAGACTATAGCTCCCATGCAATATATATAGTCTCGTCCAAGGAGTAGGTTATAATCCAAGGGTCCTTGAACGACCATCACGTTCATTTGAACGGTCTTCCCTTTCAATGTAATAGGCACATTGGGGAGGATCCCTAATGGTCGACTGGTTCCTTTATCAAAACCCGAGAGATTTCTTATCTCAGGCAAAAGCGCCGGGGAACCCAGTGCTTTCCAAGCAATAGAGGAAAGGATACTCACAGATGCCCCCTCATCAATGATAGTTCCAGCCATTACCATTCTGTATATTTGGACGATGATTATGAATGGTACACTGGCTGGCAACCGAGGTCTGCCTAGTTGGTTCCAATCAAAGGACACAACCAAGTTGCTTGGCGGTGGGACCGAATACATGGCCGGATATGACCCTGACGATGTTCCTTCCTGCGATAAAGGAATGGGCGCATTGCCCTGATGCTCATCAGAGTCGGTGTTGATGAAAAGAATCTGGATGGTGTCATCCTTATTCTCTTCAGTGAGGGTGTCATTTGAAGATGAATCTTCAGTGACGGTGTCATTTGAGGGTGAAACCTCTGAAGGAAGAACCGGGTCAATTGCCGTTTCGACCTTTGGACTTTCGTCCGGTCTGGATTCAGTAGGTTCATTCTCAATGACTGACGCTTCAGCTGACCACTTGAGCGGGCCAGCTATATTTTCAACCAACGAAGGACTTGGCACGAGTTTTTTGTATCCAGGAGGAAGTCTCAACGGTGAAACCGGGCGATCTTCCAAAACTCTCTTCGCTTCGTCTAAGAAGGGACAACGGTGGATGGCGTGATCGCCTTCACACAGTCTACAGGGGGATCTTGCCCCCCCTCTTTGTCTTGAACCTTCACTTTCGCTGGTTGACGGTAAGCATTCAACATGGCTATCAGAGGTTGATGCTCCCGAATTGTGCAAACGAGGGGACCAGTCCCTTAGTATCCGGGGAATACAGGGACAATCTCTATGGAAGTGGTCTCCTCTACATATGACACATGGCGATTTAGGCCCGGTCTGTGCTGTGTGTGGATTTTTGTCAGATCTCGTTTGCTTGCCCCCAGTCGCCTTAGGCTCCTTCTTCTTCTTCTCTCTCTTCTTCTTCTCCTTCTTCTCCATGGGAGCTTGGCTTTTGCCGGCTCTACCTTGCGAAGATGAAGGATTGGAGGAAGAGTTATAGGAAGTTGAAGGCTGGTGGGCAGCTTTAGACTGATCTAACTGTTGACTCGACTGTTCAGGAACCATGGTGTTCTGAACTACATTGGTTGAGAATAGCCAAATAGGCAGGCCAATTGTCAGTCCTGGAAGCGACAATGTGGCCATGTGGGGCGCACCAACTTCTCCCCAAGAGGAGAAAGGACTAGGATTTCCATCATGTGGAATTCCTTGGTTGGGGCGTTCCATGTTCTCAACCTACAGATCAACGCAGGAATAGGAGGTGATTATGTTCCGTTTAAAATAAATTTTATAACGACGCTTTAGACACAACTTGCTTTTTCACTTTTTAAGAGTCGAGAAAAAGCTAAAGATGACTCTAGTCTCCTTCGATGTTTTAACAAGCCCGAAGTGACAAATGCTCGGATGGACTTTTTCAGTTATAGAGTTTGAAAAAGGCCAAAAGAAACTACTCTGGAGATCTAGGCAGAGGGTGTGCCAAACTTTTCGCAAAACCACAGAATACGTTTTACGGTACGGGTGGTCGATCTTCGTGAATGCTGTGTTCACTGCATTGCGATCAGTAGGGCGGCCGACACGGCTTCCTATGGATAAAGGCTTTGTTCCTATAGGGGTCTCCCAATATATACACGACGGTACGTGGGAGCACAAGTCCGTATTGATACTTATCGCTTCACCGTGGAGGAATCACCCAACCACTCAACACTAAGATATCACGTTTAACGACGCCGGAACACGTCTCTAGCTTAGACCTCTATGTGTTTGCGTTATGTTTCAATGCGTTGTTATGTAAATTCAATTTATTTTAAGGTTGATCTTGTTTAGCAGTTTGCCTTTATGGATCACCACGAGATGTATAGTAACACTCCTAAATGCAGTCTAAGATGATAAGCAAGCTTTTCAATCTTTCAACTTTGAAAATCTTAACTACTGAGGGAAAAGAAAGACATCATCTTTTCACACAGATCATAGAGCACACACTAATGCACTTTTTCCTAAATCAACATGCAAACTGTCAAAAATGCACATGCACAATGCAGGTATTTCTTTTCTCTTTCTTAATGTTGGTGCAATACAAAAAGAAAGCTGTTGTATAACTTCGAATTCAATTTCAAGTGAAAGCAAACAAGCTTGTCCAAAATCAAAAGACACCTTAAGATTTACTTGTTTCAACACTAGAAATATATAAATTCAAACCATATGACGAAAGCAAAAGCTCAATCAGCTATGAACAGCAAACAAACTAACTCTTAAGATCAAAATGACACTTATCACAGGTCTAGATCTAAGAGGCCACAGCAAGACTAGTTCACTTTCGTTATGGGAAACTGTAAATGATATAAGAAATACACAAAGAACAAATACAGTTTCTTTATACAACCGAGGCGGAATAGTGGCAAGGAAAGTTGGTTTGAGATAGGTACATTGACTCGTAACTGGCTGCAAAAACAAGGGTGAAAACAGGGCAATAAACAGGAGGGAACCCCAGTAGCACTAGGCAAAACTGGTTCAGCGCAGGTAGTACACTGGCAGTTTGACCTTCAGCGTAGGTAGCCCCTTCGGGAACTGCGCTGAAATGCAGACTGCCTTCACAGTGCCTGCACTGAAGAGATAAACTTTCGTTTTTCTCAGTTTCCGGGTCACAGATTGCTCAAAAATTCACAGTTTTTGGCCAAATCAGAAGCTATCAATCAAGTACACACTAAGGGATGAAAAGGAGGATGAAAAGCTATCACTAAGAGCTGTTCAGAGTCCTTGTGGATCAGCTCTTCAAATCATAAACATGCCCAGAAACTGAGCTAGAGTAGCTGCCCTCTACTTTGCATTTGAAAGATCCAAATGCAGTTCGATTCGGTACTCCCTGTGTTTATGAAATGAATAGCAAAAACACAAACAACCAACAAGATACGATCCCCAGCGGAGTCGCCAATTTGTTGTTGGGAAAAGTATCCAATACGGAATGACCCTATCCCACTCTAAGGGTGATAGTACCTCAGCAACAATCAAAGCAAAGCTATTCGAGATTACTTCTTTATGAAATGTAAGAGAGGGGAGAAAGAGATCCACTAACCGTTGTCTTCCACTAATGATTGATCCAATCTTCTCTCTTTGCTGCTTGCTCCCAGCTCCTTGCTCTTTCACTGGCCCAGCTACACCAAGATCCTGCAAAATGGCAAGAGAGGGAAACTACAAGAAGCATACATTCATAATTGATTCAAGGATTAGAATAAATCAAATACACAAGTATAGCAATACACCATTGAGACACATGCATATAGAAGAACCTCAAATGCTTTATTAATGGAAGAAGTAAAGTTCAGGAAGTAATACAACCATAAAAGGCCCAATCCAGCATCACCTCCCAGCAGAAAGAAATCTCCTCTTCACCTCCTTCAAGCAAATCACCCAATAGTTCTATACTCAAACCAACAGCACTTCCTTACATTCACAAAATTCCAGCCTCCTTAGACCTCATGAGAGAGCTCTATATATAGGAGTTTTGGAGAAAGGATGAGTCAGCTTGAGCTTGACATGAAGCTGACTAGTGTCCTCTCCCACTTTAGTTATTCTTCAGTTCTTGAGTCCACTTGGAGGTTCTTGCTTCCACTTGGAGATCTAGACCCTCTTACTCATCACCAGTCGAATTCTCTGATCCAAGTGTCATTTTGGAAGCTTCCTGGGCATTGACACCTTAAGGAATGACTGTGCCACTTGGCCAAACTCGCCCAGCACAGGTAGCCTTCTTTGCAGTTGACATTCAGCGCAGGTACATAGTGGAGCACTTGACATTCAGCGCAGATGCTCAGTGGAGCAGTTGACATGATCCAGAATTAGCCTGTTTTTGAGTGTTTTCAGGTGGAGAACTGATATTTAGTGCTGTGGTTTGCTGACCTTGTTCCTCTAGGGGTAGGAACAACATGTTTAGGGACTTTGGATCCCTTAGATTATTGACATTTCATGCTTCATGCTGTAAGGCACAAAAATGTCTATAACACTTCCCCATCCACTCCTCCATATGATTCTCAAAGAACTCTGGGAGCTTCTGAATGTTCAAGGAATAGAAGACCCAGCAGCAAAGACATTGGCATTCAAACAGAGGCCTAAGAATGGTCGCATTATGCATATTGGCCACAATACGTTGCCCAGTCTAAAGGAAAACCTCAAGAAAATAGCAGAGCTAACCCATCTAGGCAATACTTAAGCTCAATATAAAGATCATTGTTTTTATACTGGCAACGAAACTTCTTAAATATTGAATTTGCAGTATTCGGAATCCCTATATCAAATCATTTATATTTTGTTGATTCGATGCCGGAGTAATACACGATGCTATTAGAAGCTTGCGCCAACACTAATATCATTCAAATTAATCAGAATCTGAGACCTAGTGGTTCCAATTTGATGTGCAGTCTCCAAAAAAGGGAGCATACGGCAAGTTTGAAAACAACACAATCACGGTTATCGGCCATCCAAACTTGTTTAATCACATAATGCAGCGATGTTAGCGTATCTCAAATTAGTCAACGCATCATTCAGTGCATCAACATGCATAGTTCACACAGACCAATGTTCATTTGGCAAGTCGAACCAATTTTAAGGCGGAGACAGTCCAATGCTCAACTGAATGCACAATATTCCCTTTCTTTTAAATCAATGGAATAGAATGTCAACCATATGATGCTCGGTCATTTGCATTCACTATGTTCCCACAGAGGATGGCTCGAATATATAACATTCAACGCAGAATGGAGGCACCAGACTTGGGCTCGCATCTGACCAAAACGACCTTTGTTGTCGATGCCACTCATCATGAGATATCTCAGCAAGAGATATATTAATTGAACAATGAAAGATACACACTCATCGTTGCGTCAGAAATTGAAAAAGGAATAGCACAGGTCGACAATTCAAACCGGATTTCATCGTGACAGGGGTTTCGTATTCAATGTGCATGCAGTATTCAATGTTGCCTTCCAGCGAAATTATCAAACGCAGAGAATAAGTGGAGAATCACAGGTGAATAATAGACAGAGAGGAGCGTTTTGTATGCAGGTGGAGCAGCGACAGGAGAAGCATTCAGGCCAGTGGAAGCGTCAGAGCAGGAGAATAATGATGCGTTCAGGCCAGTGGAAGCGTCAGACTAGCGCTCAAGCGTTTCAATGTCAGGTCAGAATGACAGCGCAGAAGAGCAGGGTGCAGGTTTTACAAATGGTATATGGCAAACAGACAAACATTCATGGACAGATGCGTTATATGGCAGAGGGCCAGGACTGCTCACAACAGAGGAATGGCAGCGCTGATAGAGGTAACATCCTCTATTCTAAGAAATGCTCAGAAAAGTATAATCAATAGGAGAGCATTGGTTTACAAAGGCCACAGAAACAGGTGGCTCACACTAATTATGCAGGGCAGGAATACGCCTGCTCTGATACCATGTTAAACACACATGGGCAGTAAGAGAAAATATGAAAGATAAAACATGCAATACATTTTTTATTAACATGAAATATACATCTATAGTACAATATGTGACTCTTGGGTTTCAGATCCCAAGGTCTCTTGGACTGCTTTGGTCTATTCGGTTTCCACACTAACCCATTTATGATTAGGTGTCCAACAGAACATGACACTTCCACTCCATGCCCGAGTCGAGTTGGGTTGTTTCATTCACCGGTCACATCGCCATGGTCTCGCCATACCATCCAAATTTGGGGTTAATGCTACCAATCCATCACATAAGTGTCGCTGACATGTTCAAGAGAAGTCATCCAGAAAGGCCACCTGTGTCCCGCCCACTACCATACATTATACTCCATTCCTTCATGACCGCCACCCTGAACCATATATCATCAGATCGTTTTCACCTCCATCAAAATCATTTGCTCCGTTCCGTGTCATTGATGTGGGATTCATTAAGGCCCTCCTATGACGGATCACTTCTTGTCGACATCAACTCATTATCCAAGAAGTTGATCTAGGAACACCCCATTCAGTACTTTGAAGCTTGCATGCCTCAATGGCAAGTTTCTCACTTCCGGCGACAGGTTTACATCAATGACCTTCGACCGAAAGATTTTGCGTGGTGTTCGACGCCAAGTCCTTTATTCACACCACGTGAATTGTACTACAGTACCTTGAGGGTCATTATCATTATCGGTGATTCCTCTCGCGCTTGTTAATAGTTTACATCATTGACTGGTAATCAAGCGATGTCTTTCCATGTTCGACGTCAAAACATTTCTCACATGGATCGACTTGTACTTGGAGTGAAGATCGGACGAGATTGAAGACCCCGGATCTAGTTTCATCCATCCGGGTTGCGATATATATTCAGGAAAATAAAGACATTGAAATGTACAGCATTGCAGCACAGATAATCATCCTACCAAAAGGATGATGGCTCTATCAAAATCATCAGTCTACCATCAGACGATTGTCTGTCCTATGTACATGAAAATGAATTTATAAAGCTGAGCATGGGAATTCCCGCCTCAGCTAGATCATGAAAATAGTATGAAGATAATGTATTGTATTGTATCTTATTACAGGTCTCCTCCCAGCATTGAAAGAACTTCGGATCCTCCTAATAAAGCATTTCACCTGATAAACGACCTCATACTTTAGGGGGAAACTGTTATAGACATTTTTGTGACTTACAGATCTAAGCATGAAATGTCCATAAACCAAGGGCTCCTAAGTCCCTAAAAGTGTTGTTCCAACCCCTAAAGGAACAAGGTCAACAAATTACAGCTTCTCCCAGAAGTTCTCCGCCAGAAACTGCTCAGAATAAGTCAAAACAGGATCATTTCAGCTGCTCCACTAGCCAAGTGCGTTGCATAGCACCTAAGTCCACTAGCTAGGTGCATTGCAATGCACCTAAATGCACTACCAGGGTGCTTTGAGCGGGAAATGACAAGTGGCAGTGTCATTCCACGAGGTGGAGAGACAATGGAAGCTTCCAGAATCTTCTCCAATGACACTTGTCTCACTGAATTCGACCAAGGATGAGTAAGAGGCTTTCAGTCTCCAAGTGGAAGCAAGAACTAACAGAGAGAAGCCACTAATCAAATCATGAGCTGACTCATCCTCCTTGCATACATCTATATATGGATCCCTCATCCCAGAGATCCAGAGGCTGGAATTTTGCACATTGTAAGGAATTGCTGTTGGTTTTGAGATACATATCAGAGAATTGGGTGATCTATGCTTTGTTGGGGGTGAAGAAGGGACTTCTTTGCTGGGAGGTTGATGTTGGGTCAGGAATCATCGGTTGTAACTCCTCCTGGATCTTCTTGAATATCAATAAAACTATTTGAGTTTCTTCTCCATGCTTGTGTTTCATTGATGCTTGTTACATTTGTATGGTTAACTTAAATCTGATCCTAAGTTATTTATGAACATAAACCCATGTCTTTGTATAGTTTCTTTCTTCTGTGATCTTACAGGTACTTGGTGAAGCTGGGCAAGTAAGGGAGCAGGTAGCTGGAAGCTATCAAAGAGAAGAGAGATTGGATCTAAGGACTAGCACAAGACACAGGTTGGTTCATCCTATTCCTCTTTGTTTATAGTTCATAAAGAAGAATACAAAAGTAGTTTTCTCTGTTTGTTTGTAAGGTAGCTGTCACACCTTAGTGGGATAGAGTAGTTCTAAATAAACACTTTTCCCGATAACAAGTGGTGCCAGGTTAGGATAGGAAATCTGGGTAGAGGCGGTGGATACTGCATGTTACCTGGTCAACAGGTCACCTTCATCAGCGTTGGAGGATAAGACTCCACAGGAGTTATGGACTAGTAAGAAACCCTCTCTTTCACATTTGAGGGTATTTGGATGTGATGTATATATACATTTTCCAAAGGAGAAACAAACCAAGTTGGATAGTAAATCTGAAAAGTGCATATTTATTGGGTATAAGGATGGTTTAAAGGGTTATAAGCTTTGGAACCCAGTCACACAGAAGGTTGTGTACAGTTGAGATGTGGTGTTTAGAGAGGTAAAAGATGTTATTAAACATGAAGTCGAACCAAAGGAACTTGAGAAGATAGAGTTTGAGCTTAAGGAGGAAGAATCAGACTCTACAACAGAGGAGAAATCAGAAGATGAAGTGCCACAAACTCCGAGTGTCAGAAGGTAGCCAGAAAGGTACAGTCCATTTGCTTTCTGTTCAAATTTTTCTTTATTTATTGGTGACGATGATCCTAGAACTGTGAAGGAAGCAGTAGATTTAGAGGATGGCAGACTCTGGAAAAAGGCCAAGGTTGATGAAATGGCATCTTTGCACAAAAATGAGACTTGGGATCTGGTGGAGTTGTCGGCTGGAAGGAAACCCATTGGAAGCAAATGGTGTTCAAGAAGAAGACAAATGCAGAAGGAAAGGTGGAGAAATACAAAGCTCGGTTGGTAGCAAAAGGTTATTCCCAGGTGCCGGGAATTGATTTTGGTGATATTTTTTCTCCTGTTGCCAAGGTAACTTCTATTAGATTACTTTTATCTGTTGTTGTTGCTTTTGATTTTGAGGTAGAACAGATGGATGTGAAGACAACATTTCTTCACAGGGATCTAGAAGAGGAAATATACATGAAGCAACCCGAAGGCTTTGCAGTGAAGGGTAAGAAAGAAGTGGTATGCAAGTTAACGAAGTCTCTGTATGGGTTAAAACAGTCACCAAGGATGTGGTATCAGAAATTTGATATATTTATACGGGGACTTGGTTTCACCAGAAGCAAAGCAAATCACTATGTGTATTTTAAATTAATTGGTGACCACGTTATTTATCTGGTCTTGTATGTGGATGATATGTTGCTGGTTGGAAATGACAAAGAAATTATTCAGGATTTGAAGACCAATTTTCCTCCAATTCGACATGAAAGATCTTGGTGCTATAAACTATATTTTGGGCATGGAAATTAAAAGAGATCGGACAAAGAGGAAGCTCTGGTTAAACCAAAGGAAGTATGTCGAGACAATATTGTAGAGGTTTAATATGCAAGATAGTAAACCGGTGAAGGTTCCTATTCCTATAGGTGTGAGGTTATCTACTGAACAGTGTCCCAAGACACAAGAAGAGGAAGAGGCCATGTCCCGTGTTCCATATGCAGTGCAGTTGGTAGCCTGATCTATGCAATGGTCTGTACTAGACCAGACATTTCACATGCAATGGGAGTATTGAGCAGGTTTATGTCAAAACCAAGGAAGGATCATTGGACAAAAATGAAGTGGGTTTTCAGGTATTTGCGTGGCACTAGTGATTATGGTTTGTGCTACCAAGGAAGACATGTTGGATATTCATGGCTTTGTTGATGCAGACTGAGCTAGAGATTTGGATCAGAGAAGATATACAAGTGGGTATGTGTTTAACCTATTTGGAGGTGCAGTCAGTTAGATGAGTGAGAAACAATTTGTAGTGGCACTATCAACTACAAAGGCAAAATACATGGTAGCCACTCATGCAAGCAAGGAAGCAGTTTGGTTGCAAAGATTGTGTTCAAGTATGGGGTTAGTATAGGGAGCCATAAGGATAGATTGTGACAACCAAAGTGCAATTTTCTTGGCAAAGAACCATGCATATCATTCAAAGACAAAGCACATTGATGTTCAGTATCACTTTGTGAGGGATATGATAAAAGACAAAAAGGTGTTGTTGGTAAAGGTGGACACTTTGAAGAATACTGTAGATGCATTGACAAAATCTGTGAGCTCTGAGAAGTTCTCGTGGTGTAGAGAGACAATGGGCATTTCATGGTTAGAAAAATGACTAAGCTCTCTTGTGGCCCCCTATGGAAAGAAAACAACAAGTGGGAGAATGTTGGGTTGTGTTATATTCTTTCCACGACTAGCCCACGTAGTTAATCGGGGGGTCATAAGGGGTTTGAGGCATACCCATAACCCCACTTTATGGGGTCCGAGGTAGCGCCCAACAAAAATTTGGTTTTGGACCCTATCTTAGGATGGACCGACCCACTTGTGGTTTTTTGCATGATTTTTGCACATGTTTTTTGACGTGATGGTTTTCGGCCCATGGTATTGGACGCGATGGTTTTTTGTCCATGGTATTGGATGCTTTGGCATGTATAAATATGTATTATAACATTGAAAGGAACATAATGAAAACTCAAATTGGTAGTCCCGGTTTTGGGATCCAGGGGAAAATCTCTGTGTATATGTGTTTTATGTGTTATGCTCTCACATTTTTTATTTTCTATGCTTTAGAATTTGTATGCAGGTACTTTTTGTATAGGGTTAAAACCTACAACTTGGACCTCTTAAAATAGGTGCTTTAGAGATTTTTTCTTTCAAGGTTTCAAATGCTAGTTGGCAATCAGGATTCCAACTGAATTCACAATATTTTGTAATCAATTTGAAGGGTGGAGATGCTATTTTAGTGAAGTTTTCTATAAACCTTCTATAGTATCCAGTAAATCTTAGAAAACCTCTAACATGCTTTTGGCAATTTGGAATTGATAACTTAGAGATGACTTCAAATTTAGATTTGTCAACTTTAATCCCATCTCCTGAAGTGTGATGTCCTAAAACAATACCTTCTGTAAACATCATAAAACTTTTTTCATGGCTTAGTGAAAGGTTTGTTTCTTTACATATTTTAAGAACTTTTTCCAAAATTTCCAAAAATTCTTCAAATGTGTTTCCATAGACTGTAAAATCATCCATATATACCTCTACACAATCATGTATTAGATCAGAAAAAATTCCTAGTACTGCTCTTTGGAATGTTGCAGGAGCATTACATAACCCAAAAGGAAGCACTCGGTAGGAAAAAGTTCCCCATGGACAAGTAAATGTGGTTTTATCATGATCCTCAGGTGCTACCTGAATTTGATTATAACCACTAAAACCATCCAAGAATGAGAAATACTTCTTACCTGCTAATGTATCTAACACTTGATCTATAAAGGGTAAAGGAAAGTGATATTTAAGAGTTGCTTTATTCAATACTCAGTAATCAATGCAAACCCTCCATTTACCATTCTTTTTAGGAACAATTACCAAAGGAGAAACCCATTGATTATCTGAAATTGGGTAAATGAAGTTTACATTGACTAATTTTTGAAGCTCTTTTTTTACAATTTCCCTAAGATTTGGATTCATTCTTCTCTGAGGTTGTCTGATTGGTCTACTATTTTCCTCAATATAGATATGGTGTATACAAGTCTTAGGATCAATACCTTTCATGTTGGTGTACTTCAATGCAAATTCAGCAGAATGTTTTTGTAATGTTTTGGTCTAGTGGTGTAGGGTTAGGATAAGAATTCTTGGCAGAGGTGGTGGAGACTACATGTTACCTGGTTAATAGATCACCTTCATCAACGTTAGAGGATAAGACTCTACATGAGGTATGGAGTAGTAAGAAACCCTCTATTTCACATCTGAGGGTATTTGGTTATGATACATATGTACATGTTCCAAAGGAGAAAATAACGATGTTGGATAGTAAATTTGAAAGGTGCATATTTATTGGGTATAAGGATGATTTAAAAGGTTATAAGCTTTGGAACCCATAAACAAGGAAGGTTGTGTACAACCGAGATGTGGTATTTAGATAGATGAAATATTTTATTAAACATGAAGTCCTACCAAAGAAACCCGAGAAGATAGAATTTGAGCTAAAGGAGGAAGAATCAAACTCTACATCAGAATAAGCATCAAAGATGATGAGCCACAAAATCTAGCTATGAGAAGACCAGTTCGAGAAAGAAGGCAACCAGAAAGGTATAGTCCATCTTCTTTCTATTAAAATTTTTCTTTATCTATTACTGATGATGATCCCATAATTATCAGGGAGGCAGTAGATTCAGAGGATGGAAAACTCCGAAAAGAGGCCGTGGTTGATGAAATGGAATCTTTGGACAAAAAGGAGCCTTGGGATCTCGCGGAGTTGTCAGTTAGAAGGAAACCCATTAGAAGAAAATGGGTGTTTAAGAAGAATATGAATGCAAAAGGAAAAGTGGAGAAATACAAAGATCATTTGGTAGGAAAAGGCTATCCCCAGGTGTCATGAATTGATTTTGGTGACACTGTTTCTCCCGATGTGAAGGTAGACTCTATTAGATTATTTTTATCTATTGTTGCTTCTTTTGATTTTGAGGTAGAAAAAATGGATGTGAAGACCACATTTCTTCATGGGGATATGGAACAAGATATCTACATGAAGCAACCTGAAGGCTTTGTGGTGAAGGGAAAGAAAGAACTGGAATGTAGGTTAAAAAAGTATATGTATGGGTTAAAGAAGTCACCAAGGACGTGGTATCAAAAATTTGATACATATATAAGGGGACATGGCTTCACCAGAAGAAAAGCAGATCATTGTGTGTATTTTAAATTAATGTGTGACCATGTTATTTATCTATTCTTATATGTGTATGATATGTTGTTGATTGGAAATGACAAAGAAACTATCTAGGATTTGAATACTCAACTATCCTCCAAATTCAACATGAAGGTTCTTGGTGCTACAAGCTATATTTCGGGTATGGAAATTAAACGAGATCAGGAAAGGAGAAAGCTTTGGTTAAGATAGAGGAAGTATGTTGAGACAATATTGCAGAGGCTTAATATCCATGATAGTAAACCGATGAAGGTTCCTATTCCTGTAGGTGTAAATTTCTCTGTTGAGCATTGTCCCAAAACACAACAAGAGGAAGAGGACATGTCTTATGTTCCATACGCAAGTGAAACCAATAGCTTTATGTGTACAATGGTGTGTACTAGACCAAACATTACAAATGCAGTGGGAGTGTTGAGTAGGTTTATGTCAAAACCCAGGAAGGACCATTAGACAACAGTGAATGAGGTTTTCAGATATTTGTGTGGCACTAGTGATTATGATTTGTGCTACCAAGGAAGACTAGGATTGGATAAAGTTTTGGACATTCATGGCTCTGTTGATGTAGACTGAGCTGGAGATCTGTATTAGAGAAGATCTACAAGTCGGTATTTTTTTAACCTGTTTGGAGTTGCAGTTTGTTGGATGAGAAAGAGATAGTCTGTAGTGGCACTTTCAACTACAGAGGAAGAATACATCACAACCACTCATGCAAGCAAGGAAGAATTTTGGTTGGAGAGATTGTGTTCAAGTGTGGGGTTAGTACAACAAGCTATAAGGATAGGCTGTGATAGCCAAAGTGTAATTTTTTTGGCAAAGAAACCTGCTTATAATTCAAAGACAAAGCACATTAATGTTCAGTATCACTTTGTGAAGCATATGGATGAGGACAAAAAGGTGTTTCTTTTAATGTTTTACGATTTGAAGGATATCACAGATGCATTGACGTAGTTTGTGAGCACTAGGAAGTTTTCTTTTTGTAGAGAAATAATGGTCGTTGCAGGGATGGACCAATTAATAAGCTCTGTTGTGACCCCCTGTGTGGAAAATAAAATAAAAAGTGGGAGAATGTTGGGTGTGTTATATTGTTTCCATGACCTATATTAGGTGGGCATACCTACCTATGGTTTTTTTTATGGGTTTCACACATGGTTTTGGGCAAGATGGTTTTGTGCCCATGGTATTTTGTAGATTTGGTCAAAGGAAATAAGATTATGTACTAATCCAAAGTTAATGGATTGGGGTTTATGAATGCTTCAACATGTATATATATGTATTATAACATTGGAAGGAACATATTAATGAAAAATAAATCTGGTAGTCCTGGTTTTGGTATCTAGGGGAAAATATCTATGTATATTTGCTTTATGTTTTATGTTCTCACCATTATTTATTATCTGAGTTTAAAATTCGTATGTAGGTGATTTTTGTACAGGGTTAAAACATATACTAACCTATTTTCATGTATCATTGATCTAATTCACATTTTCTTGAAAATCAAAAATTTAACTTGTATCATGCTTGTGAATGAAAAAACTAATTCTACTATGTTTTGCATTGAGGAAAATAAGAGGTTGGAGTGGTCTAAGAGCTTCTCTTGATCATCATATCACAAGTTCGGGTCATTATTGATCTTTACTTAGCTTAAGGTTGAAGTGGGGAGATAAATAGGTGGATGAAACCGGTGCTACAGGTCAGCTACAAGTGCTTCTACAGGAGGATCGTTATTGCTACAGGAGGACCTGTATTGCTACAGGAGGGGTTCTGAGAACCTTTTCAGGGTGTGTTAGGGTCCTATAAATATAGGAATCCTATATTTTCAATAAGTGTTTATCCCATTGGAATATTATAAATATTTATTTCATCATCTCAATTTTGTTATGTTGAAAAGAAAAAAAATGGAAAAACAAAGGAAAAAAGAAAAATACAATAAAATAAAATAAAAGGGGAATAAAAGAATACAAGTCTAGAAAATAAAAAATATATATATAATAAAGGCCTCCTATACCGAGCCAATTAAAATTCCTCTTTTAGAATAAATTAGAAAAGTTTCAATTATTCAAAAAAATTGCTTATAATGTTTTTCAGCATGATATGACATTTTTGTCATGTTGTTATAAAGAGGGTGCATGTACCAATGGTTAAGATCGCCTCTATCGTGATCAAGGATAAGAGGGACCTTTTGGACCCCCTCACACTCTCGACAGTTAATAGAAGGAGGGGGGCCCAAAAATTAGATTCTGCCAAAACCCCTGAAGGTGACGTGTCAGCTCCTAGGCCATTTCGGGGGGTCCCCTCCAAAAACAATTTAACTCTCATAACCCCCCCCCCCACCCCCCCCCCCCCCCCCCCCCCAAAAAAAAACCACCCTTTACTTCATGCCTTCGCACGTCACCTCCCCATGTCACCTTCACCTATTCCCCTGCCCCAATTTGCATTGCTTCCTCTTCCAAGTCACCATCGCCTCATCCCTCTCCACGTCAGCATGCCTTCATACCTCCCGACCATCCAAACGTTCGAATTTACCCACCAATTGAACATTGGGAACTTAATCCTTCCCACTACATTGATCCGTTAGGAAATAGTGGTTTTTCCCCCCGCCTGAAATGGTTAATGTTCCGTTAACATCCCTCACCATTCCCTTTGTAAACTACCATAGTGGCTAACCTTTCTTCCTATTCATGATATCATTCTATGTGTAGGTAGTTGCAAGGTGAATTACAGTGAGAAGGCATTGTTGTCAGTTGTTATCCTAGCAAGATACATTAAAATTTCAAACCAGGTGGCTTGTTTCTGGATCATCCTCAATTAACAATGTCCACGCAGAAGGGAAAGGGAAAAATGGTGGAAGAAAGCCCCATGGTTCCCTGGTCCTAGACGTTGACAGAACACCTTTGATTAACACCCAATTCAAGATTGTTGACTCTGATTATGAGTTCGATTTATATGAACTTCACAATTGGGCGAAGCATAAATACCATGACCATAGCGATGATATGAGAATCTGATAATCCTTTCTCCCACAATTCATTTTCCCCCAAATCAATTTCTTTTATAATTTCTCCACGTGGTGTCACCTTCGATGCCTTCCTAGCAAAAGAGCAGTCATTGCTCAGAACAACGAGATTATTTTCTCTGTATCTCGGAAAAGCATTTGTCAGGCTTTAGAAATAAATTCCCAAGCATCCCTGCATCCCTTTTCTTCAAACTTATGGATGGAATTATACAAACAACTTAACTTTCCCTAAAGCGCTCATATTTTTTAGTGTTTCCTCCCTTAAAATGTTGAGTTACCCAGAACAAAACCCCATAGCCTATTTCCATTTTCCTAGAAATGTCCAAACAAGTAATTTTAATGGTCACTTGAATACTTGGTTATAATTCATACTAATTTGTAGATGAAGTAGTTTTAGGATTCTTGTCAATTTTCTGAGTGGGACAAAATCCTTCAGTTTTGTTTAATTATAGTCAATTCTTATCTAATGCCATTCATGATCAGTTTATGAAATTCAAAGCTGAAGGAGTATTGAAGTATCATTCAATATTATTATATCTTATGTTATATTATCAATCAGACATATGCAAATTCCAATTTCAAAAGATGGACGAGCACGACAACCCTCTGTCAGTCATTCATGACAACCTTATCTTCCCTTATGGTCGCACCGCTTCTGAGCACCATGTTCACGTTGGGGTCTTCTTCCCGGGGTTCAGATCTCATCATTTGAATATTTTGCATTGGATTAGGCTGTAGTACCCCTTCCTCACGCATCTATGTAATCAATGTAGGACAATCTATCATTTCATGATCAAACTGCTCACAGTACGAACAAGATATTCTCGTTGGGCTAGTACAATCGCGAGCGTAGTGCCCTGGTCCTCTGCAATTGTAACAGATTAATTGTCTACGGCCCCTTCCTAGCCCCATTCCTCCTCGTCCTTGACCTCGCCCTTGAAATATAGCGCGCGCCATCCCCGCGGTTGGGTCAAGGCCTCGCTTTTCCATCTGCATTCTATATGCTGGGGTTCGCTCGATCATTAACTCGTAGTTGCGACAAGTATGCTCATCGTGGCCCACTAATCTAAAAAAATTGCAAAATAGCTGCTGGGGAGTCTGTGTATACCTCTGTAATAAATGACAGTTGTCTGTCATGTGCTTTCCTCCCACCTGACAGATCACACAACACAGCGTGGGTGCTGCACTTGGCCCTACCTGTGCCTCTAGTCTCAAGGGCATTGGTCCCCTCCTACCAAGTAGTTTGCGAATACTGGATAATGGTCTTTGTCATGGCCCTAGCCTTTTACATTTTATGCACCACACTTATTCGTACGCCTTTGGTCGGGGTGCCCTATCCTACTTCAAACTCTGCATTTCCAAGCACAGATTCTGAAGATGCGTGTGGATCTGTTCAACTCCCAATCCCAGATCCTGTATTGGTGTTTCATGCAACCTTATTGCCATTTCCAACACTTCTGCCTAGGTTGAAAGCTTTTGTTGTGACAGCATCATCCTCAGGTGTGGTGTCAAAGACACCACAAACCATGCGTAGTGTTGCAGATCCGTTAGTGTCATATTAGCCTCGCGGATCATATTCTTTAGTCTTTGATCCAAATCCCAGGGGGTCTCACCTGGAAGTATCGTGATTTCTTTAAATTCGATGATTGACTGTGTCTCTGATTTCGGCCGGTTAAATTCTTTGTTCAATGCATCCTGGATCTCTATTATTCCTGCATTTGGGTGATCATTCAAGTGCTTGATATACCATGTTAGTGCGTGATCCTGCAGTGCGCTCACCAATGTGGCCTTCTTAATGTTGTCATCCGTTATCCCTTGTGCTTCCCACACTGCTCTTACCATGAACCAAAACTGGTCCAGATCCTTATTCCCGACTCCTTGGAATACGGGTAGCTTGATCGCACTCGCCATGCTGAACCATGGGGGTGGTGGAGGTGCGGTGGGTGAAGATGGAGGTGAAGTAGGTGAAGTAGGTGACAACATAAGTGGAGGTAATAACTACTAAATGCGCTGTCTTATCAAACTGACCACACTTCTCGGAGAAACCTGAGCGCGCTCTTCCTCGTTTTCTCACGAAGGTGAAATTAAAGGGTTGTTCCCTAATCCTTCAATCCCTTTATAGATCTTTCCACTCCACGTCGTTCCAATCATTAATGTATTCGCATAATCCACTTTTCACATAACAACTTCTTAATCTAGGTATTCAGGGATTTGATGTACCTACGTCGTGGTCCCTTGTGAAAATGTTGTTATGCTTTGCTATAGCTCATGGTTGTGTCTATCATGGATTCAGTGATAAAACCCCCTATTATTTGGTTGAGCCAATGGTCCACGTCCCGCATGATCTTATCTTCTGATGCCTCTAGTCTGCGCACTAACTCCAGAGTCCACACTATTGGTTGATCAAGCTTATACCTTCCCTAGATGACAACTAACCTCGCGATCCAATTATACAGCTCTAAAGAGAAGGATGCAAAAAAGATCTCGTGGATTTCCGTATATACGTAGAGATCCAGCCACCTCTTCTCAGATATTTTCAGTGTTCTGTTTTCCTGTGTCACGAATTCGTGAAGCTTCTTATCCAACCAATCTTGAATTTCCTTCTTCATAGGATTGTAGTGTTTCGACATCAAAAATCCCTTAGGTAGAACCCAGTCCTGGAAATGGAACCATTTGTTGGCTTGTTGGGGCATGACTCAGGTTCAAAAGTGATTTAGCCAAACAAATCCTGAAACTACCCGCCCTTTTGGCAACATTCTGCGGTGCGTGGACTAAGATCTCACCCGAGGTAGTACAGGAGGGTGTTGGAACCAGGTTTCCGAACCCTAGGGATGCCTTGATGAAGTCCGGGAAGTTCGTGAACCAATCTTGTGCACTTGCACTGCTCCACGCAGCTGTCTGACCTTCGTGTGGCTCTATAAAGAGCGCGAAGAGGTGAAGTCTAGATCCTTTATCTTTACTACATTATTATTATAGATCTTAGCTTAATTTTGTGGGCCCAATATTATTATCAATCATTCAACATTTATAACCAGTGTCCACAATCATAAACTGTAAAGAGATGCATAAACATACAACAGAAGCACAAACATATAGATCTACGAATAGATGCACAATATTTCAGAATTAACTTAGCTTTTATTACTCTTCAGTTCCATTACAATCCCAACAATGCCCTGCACAGTCAGTTGCAGGGGTCCACGCACACAGCTGCGGACTCTACCAGGCCTCTGCGCACACAACTATAGAGCCTCTTCCTACTCCTACAACCCATGACTTGGACTTACAGACTCAAAGTGAATATCGCATTCAAAAACCCATATCACTTAAGATCGCATCAAAAGCTACCTTCTACACTTAGAACCTCGTTTTATTTATACATTCCCATTGTCCGGGGACCATGGGTAGGCCAACACATTCTTTATTAAATTACAATATTTTAGGGCAGACAACCCTAGACTCTCATGCTCTGCACATGCATTTTATTGTGTTATACATTATATTTGACCAAAATTCGGGCTACAAGCCCCAAAAACCCGCTATGGGGGAGATCCGCTGCCTAACAGGCCCCCAACACAATCATCATGACTCGTCCTGTCACTCAGCTGGTGTGGCGACCCTTGCACAAAGTCCATCCAACTGTTTCTATATAGCGTGAAGGTCTGCAACTCATCATGTTATCGTTGTCTGGATTTGCTCCCTTTCTGCTTCAAAATCATCTTCATCTGACTTGATATTCTATGGTGATGCCAGCTGCTAATACCTATGTTTATAGTCTCGCACCTTTGTCCGACTCCTCGAGTCACGAAGAATATGCCTCGGTTGATTAGTCAGACAGCTAGCCCACCCATGTAGGGCTTCAGGTGACTGTGATTTACTCTTCCTGGGAAGGGCTCTCCATTAAGTTTGACTAGCTGGACCGTGCCGCCATCTGCAACCTATTTTACCACATATGGTCCAAATGAGTGCATTCTAAATTTCCCAGGAAATTTTTCAAACTTGCTATCATACAGCAACACTAAATCATTTATTTTGAATGTGCACAACTTGATATGGCAATCATGCTAAGCTTTTTCACGTTGTTTCTATACCTGCTGATGGAATCCCGCTAGAAACCATTCTTCCTCAAGTTCATCCAATTGCGCGAGTCTCTCTTCCAAGGCTTTGCGGTCTAACTTGCCTGTCATTGCTGCTATCCACAAACTGGGTATGATGTATTCCATTAGCATGACTACTTCTGTGCTATAGACTAACCTGAACAGTGTCTGACCCACCAACTTCTTGCATGTGGTTCTATATGCCCATAATACGGTAGGTATGCACAAGTCCCAGTCATTTCGTTGTTTGTTACATACTTTGGTCAGCGCAATTTCTAAGATCTTGTTGAATGCTTCTACTTTCCCATTAGCTTGTGAATGGTACGAAATACTTTGCGGATGATACACCTGGAATTCCTTGGTGAGTGCAGTGATAGTTTCATTTAGGAAGTGTGTTCTGTGGTCACTCATTAAAATTTTCGGGCATCCAAACTATGTCAACACATTATCGAACAAAAATTTCGCAGTCGTGGTAGCCGTGCAATCCTTGACCGACTATGCTTCTACCAATCAAGTCAGGTACTCTATCATGGTGATGATGTAGCGCGCCCCCATCTTCCCTTAAGGTTTGATTGGCCCCACAAATTCTATCGCCCATTTTTCAAATGGCTGCAGTGTCATCTGTGGATTGAGTGGCATCTCATCCCTTCGCGATGGTTTCACAGTCCATTGACATACATCATAGGCTTGACAGTGCACTTTCGAATCTTGATGGAGGGTTGGCCACCATAGTCCAGCGTAAATAATCTTTTGCGCTATTGCCCGTCCCGCATAGTGTCCTCCTGCAGCCCCCCCATGTGCTTCTATGAGGATCTGTCCTCGTTCAAATTCAGGTACATATCTTCGTAATATCTCATCGTTTCCCATTTTGTAGAGATGCCCCGCAATGACAAAAAAGTTCATCATGCGTACCACCAATTCCTTCTTCTACTGGACTGAATATCCCTGCAGCGCAGTCCCTGTGGTTAAGAAATGGATTATATCTTCGAAGTGGCAGTATACGACGTGCACTGCATAGAGTTGTGCATCAGGTAGTCCTTCCTCCAAATTTCTTGGCTCCTCGTTGTTCTCAATTCGTGATAGGTGATCTGGTCCTGCATTTAGGTGTCCCACCTCAAAGTCATATTCTTGAAATAGTAACAACCATCTGCATATGTGCCCCGCCAACACAGGCTTATTTGCTAGATATTTCAACGCGGAATGATAGGTATACATCTTGAAGTGCCCCCCAAGTAGATAGTGGTGGTACTTCTAGAGCGCGTATACCATGGCCAAGCCTTCGTGCTCAGTAGTAGAATAGTTCTTTTCTGCTTTGGACAGCCGTCGACTTGCGAACGCAATCTGGTGATCCATGCCTTCTGCGCCTTCCTGCGTAAGTACATCGTCCAGCGTGATACACGACACATCAACATGTACATGAAATTCAATGTCCCATTTTGGGAAGACCAAAATGGGAGAAGATGCCATTTTTTCCTTGAGAACATCAGGATTTTTCTTACAATCATCATTCCAACAATATGTAGTGTCCTTTTTCAATAACTATTCCATTGGTGCTGTGATTTGTGCATAGCTTTTAATAAACTTTCTATAGTAACCATTGTGCCCCAACGTGGCGCGTAGTTGTTTGACACTTCACAGTGCTTCTAGATTGAGAATAACAACAATCTTCACAGGGTCCACCATCAGGCCCTATTTGCAGACCACATGACTGAGAAAATTTCCAAAGGGGACTATGAAGGTGCAGTTCTTAAGATTAAATGCAATCTGGTGTCATTAGCAAGTATCCAACATCAACTTTAAGCTTGCTATATGGTGTTTAACTAACCCAAATACAGTCCAGACATATAGATAGACCTCTAAGAACTTGTGGATATATTCCTTGAATGCAACCACCACTACGTGCGAAAATATCGTTGGTGCATTCTTCAATCCAAAGGGCATAATGGTGTTTTGAAAATAGCCCCATTTGATTTTGAAGGTTGTCTTGCTCCTATCTTCTAGCACGATCTTGATCTGATGGTACCCTGAGAACCCATCCGTGAATTAGTAAGCTTCCTGCCCACCAACATTCCCCAATACTTCATTTGTAAACGATGTTGGGAATGGATGATGAACATAGGTGTCACTAAGCTTCCTAAGGTCCACACAGATTCTAATTTTTCCCTTCTGTTTTTTCTCCTGTACTACCATAGGACTCACCCAATCTGATTCTTCCACTGGTTCAATAATTCCAGCTGGAAGCATTTTGTCTAATTCTTTGCGTACCTTTTCTTTATACTTTAGATTCAAACGGTAAGGTTGTTATTTAACTGGCTTCACGTCTAGTTTTAGAGTGATCTTCATCACCCCTAAGTCGCCAATGATCCCCTTTAAATCTGTGATTTTGGTCGAGAACAAATCTTGATATTTGCAGAGTAACTTGATGACCTTATCTACCATCGCATCGTCCCAATAGTCCCCAAGCATCGCATACTTCGGCTTTGCGTCTGTACCAATGTTTACCTTCTTTGTCTTTAGCGGCACAGTGATGTCAGGGTCCTCAATTGACAGTCCTCGAACTTCGTGACACCCTTCGGTTTCTAGAATATTAATGTTTCGGGGGTCATCATCATCCTTATCTACTTGTACGTTATAACATTCTAGGGCATGGCTTAACTAGGTTGCCCATGCTGGTTGAACTTCTTCCCATGTTTCCTGTGGTATTTTGAAGATGGAGACTTTCATGGCTTGCAGCGCATCATCAACAGTATCTGCCCATCGGTCTTTAAATGTCAATGTTAACAAAAATCCCTCACATAAAACATCCCATTCGCCCATACCATGTCAAAGTTCCGTCTCACTATACCAATTCATGGGTATGACATCCAGAGTATGATAGAATAAGTGTACCCATTTAGGCTGAGGCTCTTCTCCATAAGCCTTGGTCCATTTTGCGAGGTGCGTGCATGGGTCATCGCATCCATCGTATTTATCTACTATCCATAGTTATGGTTTCCCAAATTGTAGCAGCGTCATCCTCCTACATCTGCACCAGTCCTCAAAATTTCCTTGATGTGTTCCTCACCAACGCGCAGGTGTCATACGCAGCGCCCACTTCAATGCATCGAACTGCTTTTTCTCTGGTACTGTGCTCTCAAACTTTCTGAAGAACTCATCCACCGCTATCAATCCATCATATCTTGGGAGATCTCAGGCTTGTGCTATTATGCAACGCAGTGACCTAGTCATCATATTGCAATTTAGCGTTGTCACTTTGTTCAACCGATTGTGCCAGTGTTCATCTTCTTCGTTTGAATCTGAGGTGCAGGAGCCTGCGCGCTCCCACGAGATTCTTCCATCTGCAGTCAAATTCACCCAATCCTAATCTCATGTGGTTATCCTGTAGATATGATCCAGCTCATTGTCACTTCCATCGTCATGCATAGATTCAGTATAGCGTGCTCCTTCGGCGAGATCTAGCAGAATGACTAAGTGTAGGGACTTTTTTCTCGAATATCACCTTCTGCTTCTTCAGATTGATGACTCCATTCATAACTATGGCCGAGTCTATTCCTAGCAACACGTGGTAGGGGTTGTGGTCATCAACAATCTCTATCACCTCAAAGTCCATCTGCGTGCTTGTGCCTTCGATATCAACTGTTACCCCTTACAACCTCCCCATGGGCAAGATCTTTTGTTAGTTCTCCATCTGTAATTGAATATGGGACCAATGTAATGCGGTCCTACCCATGCATTCCCATATCTTCTTTGGTAACAGATTTGCGTCTAAACCCAGGTCTAGGATTACCTGATCCATTTCATATTCACCAATCTTCACCGTTAATCTTATCTCCCTCCCAGTGAGCAATGTATGCTTTCCTAGTTTCCAGACTAAGCGCAGTTCCCTTGACCCTGCACACCTAGTTATCAGTTCTTGTAGTCCTTTAACTGCTTTATTATCATGCAACAATTTATGCACGTCCCTAAAAAGGTAGTTAGCATAGAAGGATCCATCCCTGTCTCTGGTTGATCCTTACTACCTGAAGTAGAGGCCTCCGCGAAGCTCTTCTTAGCTTCCATAAATGTCTCCTTTGCACGTTCCAAGTCAAACTCAGGTTCCTTTTTAAGAGCCTTGTGAACCCATGTATCTTCCTCGGGCTGCTTCCCCTTATCTTCCCCTGTGGTAGGATCGCTTCTAAGCACCATGTTCACATTGGGGTCTTCTTCGCGCGGAACAGATCTCATCATTTGAATATTCTACATCGGATTAGGCTGTAGTACCCATTTCTCATGCATTTGTGCAATCAACATAAGACAATCTATCATTTCATGATCAAACTAATCACAGTATGAATAAGATATTCTTTTTGGGGTGGTACAATCGCGAGCGTATTTCCCCGGTCCTCCACAATTGTAACAGATTAATTGTCTACGGCCCCTTCCTGCACCCATTTCTCCACGTCCTCGACCTCGCACTTGAAATCATGCGCATGCCATACCCACGGCTGGGTCAAGGCCTCGCATTTCTATCTACATTCTATATGCTAGGGTTCGCTCCATCATTAACTCGTAGCTGCGACAAGTACGCTTGTGGTGGCCCACTGATCTACAAAAATTGCAAAACAGTTGTTGGGGAGTCTGTGCATACTTCTGTAATAAATGATAGTTGTCTGCCATGTGCTTTCCTCCCACCTGACAGATCACGCACCATGGTGCGGGCACTGCACTTGGCCCTTCCTGTGCCTCTGGTCTCAACAGCATTGGTCCCCTCCCGCCAAGTAGTTCACGAATACTGGAAAGTGGTCTTTGTCATGGCCCTGGCCTTTACATTTTATGCACCACACTTCTTCATGTGCCTCTAGCCGAGGTACCCTATCGTACTTCAAACTCTGCATTTCCAGGTAGAGATTTTGAAGCTACGTGTGGATCTGTTGAACTCCCAATCCCGGATCCTGTATCGGTGTTTCATGCAACCTTATTGCCATTTCCAATGCTTTTATCTGGGTTGAAAGATTTTGTTGTGACAGCACCATCCTTAGGTGTGGTGTCAAAGATGCCACAAACCACGTGTGGTGTTGTGCATCTGTTAGTGTCATATTAGCCTCGCAGATCATATTCTTCAGTCTCTGATCCAGATCCTATGGGTTCTCGCCTAGAAGCATCGCGATCTCTTTAAATTCTATGATTGACTGTGTCTCTGATTTCGACCGGCTAAATTCTTTGTTCAACGCATCCTAGATCTCTGCTATTCTTGCATTTGGGTGATCATTCGAGTGCTTGATATAACATGTCAGAGCGCGATCCTGAGCATTCTCACCAATGTGTCCTTCTTAATTTTGTCATTCATGACCCCTTGTGCTTTCCACACTACTCTTACCATGAACCAGAACTGGTTCGGATCCTCATTCACGACTCCTCTCAATATAGGTAGCTTGATCGCACTCGCCATGCTGAACCATGGGGGTGGTGGAGGTGCGATGGGTGAACATGGAGGTGAAGTACGTGAAGCAAGTGACAGCCTAAGTGGTGGTAATAATTGTGGAATGCGATGTCTTATCAAACTGACCACACTTCTTGAAGAAACCCGAGCACGCTCTTTCTCGCTTTCTCACCAAGGTGAAATTAAAGGGTTGTTCCCTAATCCTTCAATCCCTTTGTAGATCTTTCCACTCTGCGTCATTCCAATCATTAATGTATTCACATAACCTGATTTTCACATAACAACGTCTTAATCCAGGTATTCAGGGATTTGATGTACCTACCTCGCGGTCCCTTGAGAAAACATCATTTTCCTTCGCTATATCTCATAGTTGTGTCTATCGTGAATTCAATGAAAAACTTCCCTATTATCCGGTCGAGCCAATGGTCCATGGCCTACACAATATTATCTTTTGATGCCTCTAGTCTGCGCACTAACTCCGAAGTCCACACTATTGGTTGATCAAGCCTTTACCTTCCCTGGCTATCGGCTAACCTCACCATCCAATTATATAGCTATGAAGAGAAGGACGTGAAGAATATCTTTTGGATTTCCATATATACGTAGCGATCCAACCACCTCTTCTCAGATATTTGCAGATTTCTGTTTTCCTGTGTCACGAAATCGTGAAGCTTTTGATCCAACCTATATTCAATTTCCTTCTTTTTAGGATTCTAGTGTTCCAACATTAGACATCCCTAAAAAGAAGTGATTTATCCAAACAAATCCAGAAACTACCAGCCCTTTCGACAACAGTCCGCAGTGTGCGGACTGAGGTTGTTAGAAAATTATATATTACAGAGCAATAGAACACATAGAATATTGCATAAATATAAACACAGAAAATGCATAAAACCAGAGAGACACAGATATATGTGGTTCACCCAGTTTGGGATACGTCCACCCTGAACAGCCAGTCCTTCCTTTCTATTATCCAACAAAATTAAGAGACAAAACCTATAGCAGATCCACTGTAATATCCTCTATTTTCTCTCACAGTCTCACCTCTCTGTTTCTCGCTCAAAGAATACACATACATTACACACCCTCAATACAATGCCCTCATACAAAGAGAGGGGTTGCCTTCTAGGGCAAAAAAAACGCTAAACTAAACATAACTTCTACTGTTAGATCATCTACCTAATGAGCGGCCTAGATTGACTAGAAATTACTATACTTTTACAAGGAAATTTTACATCTATTTTTAACTTGAGGGGAGCTGCCCCCAAAACCCCCGCCGGGGGATCATTGGCCCTCGAACCCCCCATCCAGGGGGCATCGGCCCCCCGAACCCCTGCAGGGGGGACAAGTCCACCCCACACTCCCCCACATGGAGGGGTGTACAAACTTCCTGGGATATACATCCAACTGAAACAAATACCTTTAAATAATCATGCTCCACACCCAACAATCTCCCACTTGGAGAATGATTGTAGCAACTCCACCGCTGCTTCATTTGCTGGATAATGACTTCTCTTTGGACCTGGTTGTTTCTCATCTTCATTGTCATCCTTGAAGACCAATTGAAACTGAGCATATTCTCAATTTCTCCCTGGTTACAACTTTTGTTAGCATATCTGCAGGATCCTGGCTAGTGTGTATCTTTTCCAGCTTCAACTCTCCATCTTCCAACACTGATCATATGAAATGGTACTTTAGTTGTATGTGTTTAGTCCTAGAATGAAATGTTGATTTCTTTGCAAGATGAATGGCACTTTGGCTATCACTGTATAACGTGTCCATATCATGCTTCTTACCCAATTCACCCATAAACCTTTGTAACCAAATCATTTCTTTACTAGCCTCTGTAGCAGCAACATACTCTGCTTCTATTGTTGAAAGTGCAACAACACTTTGGATTTTTGAAACCCAACTGACAGCTGTTCCACCTACAGTAAATACATATCCTGTAGTTCTCCTCCTGTTATCTCTGTCAGCTGCCATATCTACATCAACATATCCCTGTAGAGAAATGTTTGAACCACCAAAGCATAATGCTTGATTTGTGGTACCTTTCAAATATCTGAGAATCCATTTCACTACCATCCAATGTTCCTTTCCTGGATTTTTCATGTACCTGCTTACAAATCCCACTTCATGTGCAATATCAGGCCTTGTGTAGACCACTGCATACATTAAGCTTCCAACTGCATATGCATATGAAACTTTAGACATATAATTCATGTCTTCTTGGGTCTTTGGGCGCATTTCCTTACTAAGTTTGAAATGGCTAGCAAAAGGTGTACTAACTGGTTTTGCATTGTGCATATTAAATCTTTTCAACACCTTTTGTATGTACTCATTTTGAGACAATGTTAATTTGTGATTTTTCTTGTCTCTAGTTATTCTCATACCAAGGATTTGTTTTGCAGCTCCCAAATCCTTCATTGCAAATGAATTTGCCAATTTTATTTTGAGTAAATTTATTTCCTGCATGTTAGACCCTGCAACAAGCATGTCATCCACATACAATAACAATATAATATAGCTACCATCATTTCGCTTTTTCAGATAAACACAATGATCAAAGTGACATCTAGTATAACCTTGTTCAAACGTAAACTTGTCAAATTTTAGATACCACTGCCTTGGATCCTGTTTCAAGCCATACAAGCTCTTCTTCAACCTGCACACTAGTTTCTCCTTCCCTTTCACCTCATATCCTTGTGGCTGCTGCATATATATCTCTTCTTCCAAATCCCCATGGAGAAAGGTTGTCTTTACATCTAACTACTCAAGATGCAAATCTTCAACTGCTACTAGACTTAAAATAGTTTTGATTGAAGTCATTTTAACAACAAGAGAAAATATTTCATCAAAATCAATACCTTTCTTCTGTGCAAACCCCTTCACCACAAGTCTAGCTTTGTACCTTTGTTTTCATCCATCTTCTTCCTTCAGCCTGTAAACCCATTTATTCTTCAATGTAGTTTTTCCTGCAGGCAACCTGACTAAGTCCCAATTCTGGTTATGCATTAACGAGTCCATCTCTTCTTCCATGGCTAGCTCCCACTTCTTCCTGCTTTCAACCTGCATTGCTTCTTCATAACATTCTAGATCACCAGAATCAGTCAACAATAAATAATATAATGAAGGAGAGTATCGTTCAGGGGGTATACTTATCTTGGTAGATCTTCTAACACCACTTTCAGATGTTTGGGGTGCCTGTTGCTGTTGTGGTGGTTGTTTTTGTTGTGGTTGTTGATTATTATTATTTTCAGACACCTTTACTTTTTCAAGGATCTCATCAAGAACTGTGTATTCCTTGTTTTCTTTTTCCTGTTTCTTTTCCTGCAACTGATTCTTATACATGACCTTTTCATTGAATATTACATCTCTACTCCTAATGATTTTGTGATTTTCATAATCATATAAGCGATAAAAAAAATCATTAACACCATATCCAATAAAGGTGCATTTCTTTGATTTTGCCTCAAGCTTTGTTCTATTTTCTTTATTAATATGGACAAAAGCCGCACAACCGAAAGGCTTTAAAAAAGAGTAGTTTACCTTTTTACCTGTCCATGATTCGTATGGAACACCACCATACAAGGAACTTGAAGGCCCTCTGTTTATTAGATAAACAACAGTATCTACAACATCTGCCCAAAATTGTAAAGGAAATCCTGCATGCAATCTCATGCACCTTGCACACTCCATGATTGTTCTATTCATCCTTTCTGACAAACCATTTTCTTGTGGTGTTCTTGGAACTAACTTCTCTCTGCGAATTGCATGGTCTAAGTAGTACCTATCAAACTCTTTGCTACAATATTCACCTCCATTGTCTAATCTGAGACACTTCAATTTCTTTCATGTCTCAATCTCAACCAAAGCTTTCCATTTCTTGAAAGTATCAAATACATCAGATTTATTCTTAATACAATAAATCCAAGTTTTTCTAGTTGCATCATCAATAAAAGTAACATAATAATGAGAGCCACCGAGAGATGATACCTGAGTAGGTCCCCCTACAACTGTATGCACAAGCTCTAATTTTTCACTCTTCTTTTCTTTCCCAACTCTAAGAAATCTGACTCTCTTCTGTTTTCCATAAATACAATTCTCACAGAAGTCCAAATCAACATTCTTTAAACCTGGCAACAAATTCCTTGAGTGAAGAATCTTCATCCCCTTCTCACTCATGTGTCTGAGCCTATGATTCCATAATGTTGCATCTGCTCCTTTGGAAGTTAAAGCATTAACAGAGTTAGAAATACCATTGCATAAATACAATGTACCAACCTTTTCGTCTTTTGCTATTACCAAGGCTCCTTTGGTGACATTCCAAGCTTTATCTGTGAAGGTTGTCACACAACCTTCACTGCCTAACTGCCCTAATGAAATCAGATTTTTCTTCAGATCTGGAAGATGCCTTACCTCCTTTAGTAGACATTGGTTTCCATTCTGCTGTTCTACAAAAACCTTACCCATTCCACCAATTTTACAGGGTTTACCATCACCCAACTGGACTTGCCCAAAATCTCCTTGAACATAGTCATGAAAATATTTCTTATCAGGTGTGGCATGGAATGAGGCCCCTGAATCTACCACCCAGGAATCAGTAATATTTTCAAAAGAAAGAATCAAAGCATCTTGTAACACCTCACCTGTCACATTTGCTTCATGATTGTTTTCTTGCTGTGCATCTCCTTCTTTTCCCTTCCGAGATCTACAGTATTTCTTTAGGTTTCCTTTCTTTCCGCCTTTCCAGCACACTATCCCTGATCTGGACTTGGATCTGCCTTTCCTTGATTTATTGCGATATCCTAAGCTCTTTCCTCTTTCCATTTTTCTTCCCCTAGACTCTACACTCGAAGCATTACCCAATGTCTCACTGGAGCTTTTCCGTCGCATTTCCTCACTGAGGATAGCACCGACAACATCATCAAACTTAAAAGTACTAGATCCAAAAACATAGTTACTAATGGCCATTACTAAACCATTCCAACTTTCTAGCAATGAGCACAAGAATAACAGAAATCTAACTTCATCATCAAAGTTTACCCGTACAGAACTTAACTGGCGTAACAATATTAAAATCATTTAAATGGCCTGCAACAGATCCACCTTTCGACATCTTCATATTAAATAACTGTTTCATAAGAAATACCTTGTTTGAGGCTGAGGTTTTTTCATATAGTTTCACCAATGCCTTAATCAAACCCTCTGTCATTGTTTCCTTCGAAATGTTGAAGGCAACCGACACTGCGAAGCACAACTGTACTATTCCAAGTGCCTTTCTATCGAGAAGGTTCCATTCTTCATCTGTCATACCCATTGGCATCTTCGTTTTTCTGCCCAATGGTAGGTACAGATCTTTCTTATACAGATAATCTTCCATCTGCATCTTCCATAGCGAGAATTTTTGGTCGTTAAATTTCTTGACCCTAAACTTACCATCTTCCACCATTGCTCCCACTCGAACTAGGAACCCTTCTCTCCTGCAAGTTTGTCAGCCAAATAGAACTTCGACTCTGATACCAATTGTTAGAAAATTATATATTACAAAGCAATGGAACACATAGAATATTGCATAAATATAAACACAAAAAATGCATAAAACCAGAGAGACACAGATATATGTGGTTCACCCAGTTTAGGCTACGTCCACCCCAAACAGCTAGTCCTTCCTTTCTATTATCCAGCAAAATGAAGAGACACGACCTACAGCAGATCTGTTATAATATCCTTTGTTTTCTCTCACAGTCTCACCTATTTGTTTCTTGCTCGAAGAATACACATACATTACACAGCCTCAATACAATGCCCTCATACAAAGAGAGGGCTTGCCTTCTAGGGCAAAAAACCCTAAACTAACCATAAGTTCTACCATCAGATCATCTGCCTAATGAATTTCCCAGATTTACTAGAAATTACTATACATTTACAAGGCAATTTTACATCTGTTTTTAGCTTCGGGGGTGTTGCCCCCGAACCCGTGCCGGGGGACCGTTGGCCCCTAGACACCCCAACTGGGGGGGTTCAGCCCCCCCGAACCCCTGTGGGGGGGACAAGTCCCCCCCACACCCACCCGCCTAGATGGGTGTACAAACTTCCTGGGGTATACATCTGGCTGAAACAAAGACCTCTAAATAATCATGCTCCACACCCAACAGAGGTATCACCCGAGGTAGTATGGGAGGGTGTTGGAACCGGGTTTCCACACCCTAGGGATGTCTTGATGAAGTCTAGGAAGTTCATGAATCGATCCTGCGTGCTTTCACTGCTCGGCGCAGCTGTCTGACCTCCGCATGGCTCTGTAAAGAGCACGAAGAGGCGCGGACTAGATCCTTTATCTTTACTATGTTATTATTATAGCTAGCTTAATTTTTTGGGCCCAATATTCTTATCAATCGTTCAACATTTATAACCAATGTGCGCAATCATAAACTGTAAAGAGATGCATAAACATATAACATAGGCATAAACATATAGATCTACGAACAGATGCACAATATTTCAGAATCAACTTAGCTTTTATTACTATTATGTTCCATTACAATCCCAACTCCGCCCTGCACACTCAGCTGCAAGGGTCTGCGCACACAGCTGTGGACTCTACCAGGCCTCTGTGCACACATCTGCAGAGTCTCTTCCTACTCCTATAACCCAAGACTCGGACTTACAGACTCAGAGCGAATATCGCATTCAAAAACCCATATCACTTAAGATCACATCAAAAGCTACCTTCTACACTTAGAGCCTCGCTCTATTTATACATTGCCATGGTCCACAGACCATGGGTAGGCCGACGAATTCTATATTAAATTACAATATTTTAGGGCGGACAACCCTAGACTCTCACACTCCGTGCCTGCATTTTGCAGGGTCTTACATTATATTTGACCAAAATTCGGGCTACAAGCCCCAAAAACCCACTATGGGGGGATCCACTGCCCAACAACCCCTGTCACAGATATCAGTTTCAAATCCCTCTGAAAGGCTAACTGAAGTTTTGGGGGAATTTTCATTAACAAACAAAGAAGTAGAGAAACTAAAAACAACTCTTACGAAGATGGAGGAAAACAAATTAAAGGAAGATAATGCATACTGTGGAGAAGTGCAGAAGAACTTCAAGCTCATCCAACAAATTCAAAAGTATGAGGACCAATATTTTATCATTCAAATGTTAGGAGAGGAAAATAACAGCATTTTGCATAACAGAAATGCTAAAATTTTAGATTTATGGCCCTCCATTTAAATCAGTTTTGAACATGAGGAATTAGTATGAAGAGTAAAAATAACAGTAGAGAAGACAAGAGCTGACATTGAGCATAGACCAGAAGAAGCGCACAAAATTATTAGGAAGATGAACTCTAAAACCAAAGAAGAATTGGAGGAGCTTGATATCCATGACAGAATAGAAGTAGTGATGGAATTAAAAAGAGTTTTGACTAAAAATAATTTGATGGTACAGTTGGAAAACAAATATAAAGAGTTGGAGCTACAGGTAAAGAGATTGAATCAAACTATTTATGTGCTACAGGAAAAGGGACTTCTAGAGCTCAGAAACTCTAATGGAAAATTGATTCCATGAGAGAGTTATTAAGAAAAGATGTGTAACATTGCTGCAAATGTATTAAAGTTTGCAAAAGCAAAAGGAATCATCAGTGGAGAATTTTTCCTACAAGGCCTGCAATATGATTTTAATATACAACACGAGATACATCATTTGTTTGTAAATAAACCAAATTTTCGAATTTACACTGAGGTGGATGAAAAATTTAGGATCATGGGGAATTTTTTTCAATCCCACATGAAGAAATATGGGACAAAATTGGAGTTGGTTGAGCAAGCATAAAACTAAAGACCTACACTTTTGACATAAAAGCAGAAGCAAGGGCTTGGAAAAGAGCATAGTTAGCAACATATTCCCCCACAAAATTTCAACAGAGAACCTAATTTATCCAGGGCTTCTATTTTTAGTTCATATTTTAAAGAAATATAGAATTTTTAGAATGTCTTTTAGAATGAATTGCTTTTAGAATCTGAAATTAGTTTAGCAGAGAGTCTATAAGTATATTGTAATAAGGCTTAACAAGGGTTGGAACCTTTATGAAGAAATCATATATTTTGATGTAAGTTGTGCATGGTATTGAAGTGATCAATTTCAATAATACAAAGAGTTTTTTTCCAGGGTTCTCGTGTCCAGCAATTGGCGATATATCGTCTCATGTGAAATTGTTATTTTCTCTATTTTCCATAAGTTTTTTTGTCTTTATTGTTTCAAGAATATAAAGGGACTAATTTTCTTAAGTGTACTCTGCTATGGCTTGTAAACAATATCAATGTTTTCATTATGATATTAAGTATAGAATTCATCCCAGCATGCTCTATATTTAATTGAACTTAAATCATATTCATCCTACACACTCCACAAATACTTTAAAATATCCAACAATTTTCCTATCCTACCCTGTTACAACTGCTCTATCTTTTTTGTGTTTGATCACCCAAAGACTCGACTTCATACCCAATGGAATTTTCCTGCAATTTTCAACCAAATCTTTATAAAATCAATCTAGGAACCCAATAACTAGCCTAATATCTTAAACCATAAATCTAAATCAGAAAGAGAGATCCCTCTCTGAAGTTGGAAGGGCAAGATCCAATCTTTGCAAGTGGTTCTGTGGCTACCTCTGGGTTTCTCTCCATAGCCTAAGGAAATTACGGAGTGATAACATTTTGGTGAATATACTGGGGACTCGAAAAAATATGATACAAACTATATGTTTTCCCTGTCAAATATTCCTTTCAAAGATCAAAGCTATTTCTTATGTGTGACTTTGAATTAAATGTTATTAAGGTTGTTTTTCCACCCAGAGTGTGTACATATATCTATCTATAAATAATCTATTTAAAATCTGGCTCCTAGAAAGATCTACACTAGATCCCATCCAAATCCTAACCCACCTAAAATTGTAAATAAACCTGAGACTTATTATGAAAACAAGTTTTACTGAGATTCAAGCAAGAATTAATACATTGCCCAGAGTTAATTCTCTCCCTGGAAGTTTCATAAGTATAGAGGATATTGAATTTGACTCACCCTTTGAGCATAATATTTTCCAAACCAAGTCATAAAGCTTCCTCCCTAAGATAATTTTTTATGAAAATATATTGAAACCTTATATCTCAACACATCAACCTGTCATTCAATATTTTGATGAAGATGTTATAAAATAGTTTAATAAACTTCAATATTTGATGACTAAATTGAATCAAGTTGCTCATAAATCATTTACTAATCAATAAACTGTTTCTTCTTCATCTGCCTCATCACCAACCCCTCCAGCGGTTTCTATCATCACCACTATGCCTATTTAATCTACCATCATTACTAGTAATATACCAACTCAACAAAGTATAATTCCACCTTCTTTAATACCCTTAATATCCACATTAATTGTAGTTTCATATTCTTCCCATTCCCATTTACCAATCATGGCAGCTAGTTATGCCTCCCTTGTCTTACGTAAACAATTTCATTCCATGCCACAGAATTATCAAAGCTGTATACCTCAATTTGATGGAACATGGCCAATTACAACACAACAACACATAGATGGAATGAATGGTTATTTAGATTTACAAGAAGTTGATGATGATGATGTGAAAATTAGACTCTTTTCACCAAGTATGATAGGAGAAGTTAGTAAATGGTTCAAGGTGTTGCTAACAACTATTATTGCGTATCTCCCACAATTTCACCAAATTTTCCTCACACGATGGGAAGTAAAGAAGAATCCTCTCCAAATCCTAGTTGAATGTGAGAGTATAAAGAGAGCTCCTAGTGAAACAGTTTAAGATTATTGTACTAGGTTCAATAACATTTACAATTCTATTCTAGCTACAATACATCTCCACCTAGGCCAGTTCTGATTAAATTCCTAGATGGTTTTGATACAGACATGTCTTATCAACTAAGGGAGGGAAATCCTGCTACCTTAGAGGAAATGAAAATAATTATTTTTCATGTGGAAGAAAATGTCTTGGACAAGACAACCAGGTTAAAGGCTAAGAGGAGTCACGATCAAAGAAGAACATTTTTCTTCTTCATCAGATGCAAAGTTGGACACCTTAGTTAAACCCATAGAGAGAATTATGGAAAGGATAAGTGTAACTAATAGGGCTCCATCAACAGAAGCTCAAGGGGGTCCTCAAATTAAACAAGGAGAGAAAAGAGGCCTAGTTGATCAACATTAAATTATACCTCCATTATAGGACAATTATACAGATGAAGAAGCTGAGATAGCAAAGGATCTCGAAGAGAATCAAATAAACTTATTTGGGGAAGGAGAAATAGAAAATATTTTCTTAATTAAGGAGGAGCGATATCTTTTCTTTTTATCACAGCCAGAAGTCATCCCTACAGATTCAGATGATTATAAGAAGGGATACCAAAATTCGGAAGGGATACGGCACGAAATCCTTCCAAGAATATTCAGAGTGATGCCCATTCCACCAACTAGGCAAAGGATGACTCTCAAAGAGAGACTTCCCAAAAATAGGATGTAAGTATCAAAGAAGTAGATAAACCTCAAACATCTTTTAGTATTGAAAATGAATTCGCCAAGGTCAAAATTTCTATTCCACTGACAAAATTGATTAACAAGAATGCATATAGATCTCAAGTCATGAAGCCACTAAAAATAGTGGAGAGAACATACACAATCAACTTAACTGATGAACAAACTAAATTATTGTTTGGACTTGAAGTTGAAGGAAATTCTCAAGATGGTAATGTGCCACCCTTCTATGTAAGTTTGAACATCCATGACCACATTCTTCACAATCCCATGCTTGATTCTAGTGCTTCACACAGTCTTATGCCTACAATCATCATGGAAAAGCTAGGATTAGATATAACAAGGCCCTACAAAGATTTGTATTCTTTTCATTCTAGCAAAGTAAGATGCTTAAGTCTCATCAAATATTTATGTGTAACTCTGGCCCAAATACAAGCAAAGAATGTCGTGATGGATTGGTAAGTATCCAATACAAACCAAATAATTATCCCCTGTATTTTGTGCATTCAGATATGGATTCCTTCATTCGATATAATGACATATGTGGAGAAGATCAAGTGTTAGACCTAGAAACTGAATTGAGCAAACGAAAGGAGATGAAATTAGATTTTGGGAAAGAAGAAGAAGAGGGTCAATCCCTTTGGGACATGGATTTTGATGGGGAAGTGAGTAAGGAAGGAGCAGGGGCAGGTGTTTGGGTCTCGAACTCACAAACAAGTATAGAAAAGGGATATTATTACAAGCTCAATTTCCAATGCACCAATAATATATCTAAGTATGAAGCATTGATATTAGGGCTGCAAATTTTAAAATGGTCAGCAGCTAAAAGGATTTTTGTACATGGTGATTCAGAACTCATCATTAATCAAATTAAATATGAGAACTCATCTAAACACCCTAGGCTAAGGGCCTATAGAAATGTTGTCGTAGATTTTCTACAGTGTATCCTAGAGTATTAGTTATCTTTGATTCCTAAAGGTCAAAATATCTTAGCTGATGCATTAGCTACGTTAGCTAGTACTTGTAAGATGCCTTTTAATCCCAATAGAAAATATGAGGTTGAAGTGAAGTATAGGCCAATTGTCCCAGATAATGTTATATATTGGCAGGTTTTTAGTAGTGATAAGTAGGTAGATTTTTTTCTCCAATTAAAAAAAGAGTTCTAGAATGTACATATTGATATAGATAACCATGTAGATGATGATATGAATGAAATAGTGTTGACTGATATTGATGAAAATCCAGAAGAGCTTGAGGTCCTTCAATTGAAATACAATGTTTTACCAAGGGGTTTGGTTCCATTAAAGGAGTAGTTTGATTTTAATTATGTAGCTAAAAAGCCAAAGATAGAACATGTAGGAGCTAAGGTTGAAGACTGTAATATAGATACTGGGGAAAATCTAAACATTGTAAAGATGTCTAAGTCCTTCCCTCCCAAAGAAAAAAAAAAGTACATTAATCCACGAAAGGAATATTATGATGTGTTTGCTTGGGGTTATGAAGATCTAAAGGCATATGATACTAGTATTATACAACATACCATTCCCATCAAAGAGGACCAAAAACTTTTCAAGAAGAAGTAAATCCAATTTTGTTACCCTTGATAGAAAAGGAGGTTAAAAAACCTTTTGATGTCAAAATCAATGTGCATTTAAGATTTTCAAAATGGGTGTCAAATGTAGTGCCAGCAAGGAAAAATATAGGACAAATAAGGCTATGTGTGGATTTCAGGAATCTAAACAAAGCTTCTCTCAAGGATAACTACCCTCTACCTAAAATGGATGATATTTTAGAGGTAGTTGGTTCCAACGCAATTTTTTTCTTGGCGGTTTTTTAGGATATAACCAAATTCTAGTACATCCTGATGACCAACATAAAACAACTTTCTCAACACCTTGGGGAACCTTTATGGATGTGAAGATGCCCTTTGGCCTTATGAATGTAAGGGCCACTTTCCAAAGAGAAATGGATATTTATTTTGTAGATGAGAAGAATAGATTTATTGTGATTTATCTAGATGACAATACTGTATTTTCCAAAACAAAATAAGATCACCTGCTTCACTTAAGGAAGGTTTTTGAGAAATCAAGGAAATATGGTATTTCCTTGAAGCCCAAAAATTCTCCTTTTGGTTTAGAGGAAGGAAAGCTACTAGGTCACATTATTTCAAAATATGGCATCAAAATAGACCCCAGCAAATTTGAAGCCATAATGAAGATTCCTCCCATGAACAAAAAGTAAATTCAGTCTTTCATTAAGAGGAAAAATTTCCTGAGAAGATTCATCCCAAACCTAGCTGAGATTTTGAGAGAAATCACAAACATGTTGAAAAAGGATACAGAGATAAAATGTAATAATGAGGCTAAAAAATATTTCAGTGAAGTGAATGTGGCGTTGACATGTGCTTTTGTTTTAATTAGCCCTGATTTTACTAAATATTTCAAGATTTTCTCTTTTGCATCAGAACACACTATTGCAGCAGTATTGTTGCAGAAAAACAAGGAGGGACATGAAAAACCTATAGCATTCTTCATCATAGATTTAAGAGATGCCTCCTTGAAGTACAATATAATGGAAAAACAAGCTTTTGCTTTAGTAAAGGCGTTGAAGGACTTCAGAGTGTATATTATACATTCCCACTAAATTGCTTTAATTCCAAGTGCAGTGGTAAAAGATATCCTCACTCAGAATGATCCAGATGAGAAAGGAGGCAAATGGATTGCAATAATTTTAGAATATGGCATTGAGATAAAGCCTACTAAACTCATCAAAGGTAAATGACTAACCAAATGCATGGCTAAGTAAAATTTTCATGCATTAGACATAAACTTCGTAGCTTCTCAAGGTGAACACCAAGCTATGGCAACTCCACGTGTGTCAGAAAATTTTCTTGTTTCCTTATGGTATGTAGATATTGTGTATGTTTTGCAGAATTTACAAGCTCCTACTGGTTTGACCAAAACCAAGGCTAGATATCTTAAACAAAAAGTTGTAAAGTTCTACATTTTGAATCAGTCTCTATATTGGAAGGATGTTGGAGGTATCTTGCTAAATTATTTATTTAAGAATGAAGAAGACAAAGTCATGGAAGAATTTTATCAAGGGGATTGTGGAGGAAATTTATACTGGAAAGCCACTGCCAACAAAATCAAGAGAGCTCATTTTTACTGGCCTACCTTGTTTACAGTTGTTCATAAAAAAAATTCAGCTTGTCATCAATGTCAAATTTTTGAAGGCAAGAGAAAACTCTTACCTCTATTGCTCAAGCCTATCTCAGTGGAGGTGCCTTTCCACCTGTGGGGTTTGGATTTTATTGGAGAAATTCACCCAAGTTATTTAGCACAACATAAGTGGATCCTAACAACAACATATTACTTCACCAAATGGATAGAAGCAGTCCCAACCAGGCAAGCTACAAATTTTGTCATCATTTAGTTCATTGAAAACCATATTCTCTTCAGGTTTAGTTGTCCCCAGAGAATTATTATAGATAATCTTGTAGCTTTCAAATAAAAAGGGATGACTGGTTTTTCTAAAAAGTATCACATAGTGTTAGGTCATTATACTGCCTATTATCCCCGAGGAAATGGGTTTTCATAATCTTCTAACAAGTCACTAGTGAACATTGTAAATAAACTACTGTAAGAAAATAAGAAATCCTGGCACAAGAAAATAATAAATTCCCTATGGGCTGATAGGATAAGCACAAATAAATGAATTGGAATGTCACCTTTCCAATTGGTTTATGGAGTAGATGCATTTTTTCATTTTTTCCATAGGAATTTTAGTGTTGAATTTGTTGCAGGAAGAGGATGCAAAACCAAATTATGCCTAGAGAAGGATAAATCAATTGATACATTTGCAACAAACTAGAGAATAGGTTTACAACAATACACAAGTCATTCAAGGTAAAATCAAGAGAATTCATGATAGGAGGATTAAAGCAGATGATTTTCATTTAGATGACATTGTTTTAAAGTGGGATGACAGGTGATTACTTCTTTTGATAACTTCTAGGGAAGACTTTTGAGAGACGGGAGCAAAGGGTTTTGAACAGGGAGAAAAGGGTGCGAACTGGTAACAATGGAGGGGAAAGGAGAAGCGAGCTCCACTCCCTCCTACAGTCAGGTAGTAGCAGACATAAACAAGGAGGGAGGTCCAAATCGATTCAAAAAGCCAATGGAGGTAGAAACAGGGAAAACAAGTAAAAAAAATGTCGGAAAGCAGAAAACATCATGAACAGGAGGAGGGCCAATAGGAAGTCAGAAAAGGGAGGAAGACAGGTGACAGTAGTCAGGGAACTGAGAAAAATACTATGACTAGACCTTGTAAATCTAGGTCAACTATCAACCCCCGGGTTGTCCTAAGTGATCCAGTGCTACAAGCGCACAGAGATCACATGGTGACATATGCGTTCATTTGCAAATTTATGGGGATATGGCCAACGGAGAAGGATTTGTACACTTGGATAAGGAATTATTGGAAGCCAAAGGGAGAAATAACCCTTCATCTTGGGTCCAAGGGTTTCTTCACAGTGGTTTTCACAAACCTAGAAGATAAAGACAGAGTGTTTGAAGGGGGACCATACTTCTATGTTGTTGGAGGACTTTACATGCGACCATGGGTGATGAATTTTGTCCCAGAGCAAGAAACATTCACCTCGGTACCGGTATGGATTGGACTCTACTCCCTACCTTTAGATTATTGGCTACCTAAATCCTTAAAAGCCATAGGCAATAAATTAGGTCATTTTTAAAAAATATCAGACACGACTCTACGAGGAAATTATACCTCCTTCGCACGCATATGTGTAGAAATGGACCTATCGGGAGCACTTCTGAATGAAATTGTTCTAGAAGTATATGATGAAGAATGGGTGCAAGCGGTGGACTATGAGCATGTCCCATTCAGATGCTTAAAATGTCATGAACATGGGCACCTCTTCAAAGACTGCCCACTTAACAAACTGGAGGACAATATGAAACCTAACACGGGCAAATATCCTGAAGGCTTCACAAGGGTGGGAAGCAGAGGGAAAGGAGGGGGAAAATGTACCAAAATAAACCTAACGAAGGTAAGCAACCAAGCCATAACAGTTTTAATATTTTAGAAGAAGAAGGTGGGGACAATGGAACGGACACGGCACCAGAGAATAGTACTGCAGAGAAGGGAAAAGATGAAAGAATGGAGGTCACACATGAGAACAACAAACTAAGGGAGGATCTGCCAAGCACTATGGAGCTAGGCAGGGACCAGGTAATGACCCCAAGTGAAGTTGGGACGGAGGACCACAAACTACAGGAGATTCTTGAGAGGGAGAATCTGGATCTAGAAAAGTTCCTGGGCAGGGAACCAACAAAGGTGTTGATTCTATATGACAAGAGGAGTTTGACAGGGTACGACAACTCTTCCTCTGGAGAACTCAGGAAAAGGCTGCTGGAATCAAAAGGAACCATGATAGCCAAGAAAGTAGAGGGGTAAAACCGATGGAGGTAACATCAGAACACCCTACCAAGACCCCATGCATTAAAAGAGGAAGGAAGAGATAGAATGAGCTACTAACAGAGTGTGGGAAAATCATGATTAACTCAAGCAAGATGAAATATCTTACTAGTTACTCATTTACAAACCTTTCATAATGAAGCTCACAACTTGGAACATTAGAGGACTAGGAAGTAAAAGAAAATAAAGAAATCTCAACAATAGAATAAAAGAAGAAAAACCAGATATGGTGTTTATACAGGAAACAAAATGTTCAATAGAAAAAATAAGAGAGATACATAGCAAATGGCTTATTAAGTACGAGTATCTAGAATTCAAAGCAAAAAACATAGCAGGAGGGATTCTCACTCTTTGGAATCCACAAAAATTTGGAATCTTGGATGCTGAAGCATCCGGGAATTACCTTTCAATGGTTATCCAACCTTTGGGTGACAAGGAACTCTATATGATCACAAATCTATGGTCCTCAAAAACTTGAAGACAAACTCAAGCTTCTCAAATCACTGGAGGAGTTGAGAGAGAGACATCCTGTGATGTCCTAGATTCTGGGAGGGGACTTCAACATGATCAGATCGCTTACAGAGAAAAAAGGCAGGACCAGGATACTAGGTAGAGACTCCATTGCCTTCCAGAACTTCTTAAACAACATGAGGCTGGTGGATATAGAGACAATAAATGGCACCTTCACATGGAACAATAAGAGGGGAGGGGCTTCTCAAGTTGCCTCTAAGCTAGAAAGATTCATTATCTTGGAAGGCCTATTTCTCACTAGCCTTGACTTGACTACTGTAATCCTTCCTTTCAGAGGCTCGTATCACTGGCCTATCCAGCTTGAAGTTGCTTTCATAGGCACTCCAAGGAACAGACGTTTCAGGTTTGAAAATATCAAGCTCACTCACCCTGACTTCATCACCAACATTGGAAAATGGTGGGTGGAAGACATACCTGTGCAAGGCACGAAGATGTTCCTACTACAAAAGAGACTAAAACACATCAAACTTAGGCTTAAAGAATGGAACAAAAATGAGTTTGGAAATATTTTGAAAGACAAAAGAGAAGTTAAACAAAATTCAAAGAATTAACCAAATCCTCATCAGTGATGGCTTTACTGAGGAAAGGAAAATGAAAGCTGACTCTCTTCAGTAGGAATGGGAGAACTGATGCCATCAAGAGGAGATCTTTTGGAGACAGAAATCGAGAGTGCAATGGATTAAAGAAGGGGAAATAAATACAAAGTTTTTCCACAAGTCAACCATGGATCACAAGGCTCACAACAGGGTTGTAAAACTCAAAGATACTCAAGGGAAAGAGCTAAGAACCCACAAAGAAATGGAGTCTGTTATGGTACAAAGTTTTCAAAGTATAGCTGAGGAGCCTCTCTCAGACAGATTATAATTTATCAACAACTTCACACAACACATTCCAAAACTAGTAACCAGGGAAGACAATTACAATCTCAATGGGCTAGTGACTAAAGAGAAGGTCAATGAAGTCATCAAAAAGATGCAAAATTGGAAAGCCCCAGCCCCAGATGGATTCAATGTAGACTTCTTCAAAACATGCTGGGAAATAGTCAAACAAAACATCATTGATGTTGTGGAGGATTCTACAAACTCCAAAACAGTTATAAGGGCGCTCAATGCATCCTTCATAGCCTTAATCCCAAAGCAAGAAAAAGCTATGACACTTGATAGATACAGAACCATAGCTTTATGCAATGTGGGGTACAAAATAATTTCTAAAGTGATTGCAAATAGACTCAAACCCCTTCTTCCAACTCTTGTGTTTAAGGAGCAAACTGGATATGTGGAAGGAAGGCAAACTCTCAATAACATCATTCAAGCTCACGAGGTGGTTCATTCTCTCAAGAGCAATAAGCATATGGGTATGATCATACAGCTTGACCTAGAGAAAGCTTATGATAAGCTAAGCTAGTCATACATCAGGGAGGTACTAAAATCTTATGGCTTCACTCACAACTGGATAAGATGGGTAATGGCCCTTGCTACCACAGCCAATTTTTCTATACTTCTTAATGGCTCTCCATCCAGAACTTTTAGACCTTCAAGAGGCCTCAGACAAGGAGATCTGCTTCCCCCTTCCTCTTTAATCTCATGATGTAAGGTTTGGTTAAAGCGATCAAATCAACCAAAGTGGAAGGTAGAATCCAATGTCTCAAACTAACTATGAATGGGGATACCTTGACTCGTCAACAATTTCTGGATGACACCATGCTATAGGGTACACCCACGGTCAAGGAAGCTAAATCTTTCAAACAAATCCTGAACAATTTTGCACTGGCTGGCCTCAGAAAATAAAAAATTTTCTTTTTTAATATTGATATTGCCATTCAAAGAAATCTCACCAAAATTCTTGGATTTCAAAGAGATCAATTACCCTCCAAATATCTGGGAATACCTCTTACAGACAAACCTCAGAGCAAGGAAGTTTGGGAGCCAGTGATAAATAAATTGCAGGACAAAATCATAAAATGAACAAGCAGATCCTTAAACTTAGCTAGAAGGCTAGTGCTGACAAAATCTGTCCTACAAACCATACCCATCTACATGTTTTCTTCTCTACCTACACCAAAAGGAGTTTTACAACACATCAAGAACATCCAAAGAGATTTTCTTTGGGGCAAAGGGGAAGAGAAAAAGAAATGGGCTCTAGTATCTTGGGAAAAGCTTTGCAAACCCAAAAACCATGGTGGTTTGGGACTTGATGACTCGGAAACCCTAAGCAAAGTTTTAGGGGCAAAAATTTGGTGGAGATGGCTAAAGGAGACAAGAACCTCTTGGGCTAAGATCTGGAAGCATAAGTATGCAAATAATTGGCATGAAACGGACCATATCAGAATGATAGGGCTCATTAAGGGCTCTCGTATTTGGAACAATTTCTGGGAGAATAGAGCTATTGTGCAGAAGCATAGTTTCTGGGAGATCAGAGATGGTAACCTGGCCTGGTTTTTGGAGGATAACTGGAAGTAGGAGCCTAACCTATGCAGAGAAGGACTAGACATGCTCAAAAATGACACTGTCAATAAAGGGCTGCTTAGGGTTAGTGATTTTTGGGATCAGACAAGGGACAATGGCAAATGGAGAACTTGGAAGGACCTAGTACACAGTGAAGAAACCCCTTTGAAAGCCCAGGTTGAAGCTTTTGCAGTGATCCTAGAACTAAAGAGATTTTGACTTCAGGTTCATCTAACCAACTAAGATGGGGAAAAAACAACGAAGCCAACTTCAACCTCAAAGAAGCAAAAAGAATTGCCACTAGACTTGACCTTCTAAACCCTGATAAGATATGGGGAGACCTATGGAAGAACCCGCACTAGATAAAAATCAAACTGTTCATGTGGTTGGTACACCAAGAAAAATTTCTGACTTGGGAAAATCTAAGAAAAAGAGGCTTAGTTGGTCCATCTAGATGTCAGCTATGTGGCCTGCAAGAAGAAATGATGGATCACTTACTTAACCTCTGCACTTTCACCTCTACCTTATGGAATTAGGTAGCTTCAATGTTCAGGCAAATTGATAGGGATGAAAGTAGCATCACTATCACTCTGAAGAATTGGAGGAAAGACTTCTCAAAAGATGAAACAGTCAATAGAGCCTGGACTCTGATCCCAGGTTTTTTGATCTGGGGTGTTTAGAAAGAAAGAAACAACAGAATTTTCAAGAACAGAATGGGCTCAACCCAGAGCATCATAGCTCAGATTTTAATACAACTCAAAGAAACCATAAGCACCCTTATAAAGCAACCCCCCGAGAACCCTCCTTGTAAACAACATGCTCACATTCTTTTCAATTTGGGACTCTAGTCACATGTCCCCCAGGGCATAAGCAAGATAGTAAAACATACAACAGTAGGGAAGGACTTCTGGCAACCGCCCCCCCATAGCTGTTCAAAATTTAATATAGATGGAGCCTCCGAGGGAAACCCTAGGGTTGATGGGTATGGAGGAGTCATAAGAGACGAAAATGGAAGCATAAAAGTTATCTTTCATAGTCATTTGGAGAATGCCACAAACAATATGGTGGAGCTCATGGCCCTAGAGCAATGCCTAGAAATCTTGATTGAGTAGAATTTACACAATACAATCATAGAGGAAGACTCTGAATTGACAATCAATTCGGTCAAAAAGATAGGTAATGGATCGGCACCAGAAAAAGCATCCAAACATTGGTGGTTATTAGAGGTCTATCAACACAATCAACTCCACCTGAGGGCCCTAAGAACACTCATATTTTTACATGTACACAGAAATGCCAACAGATTAACAAATCAACTGGCGAATGAGGGCGTGTTGTGTACAAGAGATAACAGGTGCTATGAGTGGGATGCAACTCCCTCAGGGAAACTATGCAAGGACTATCATAGACAAGCGATTGGAGATAGGGAATATCTTCAAAGCATGAAAGACAAGCAATAATTTGACCTAAGGAGATAGCAAATAGTGCACCAATGTTAGGAAAGAGGAAAGGAGTAAAGAGTGAGAAGGTGAATGGGCAAACAACCTTTGATGGTAACGAGTGCGAACATCCGATGGATATCGGGCGGAAGGTTGCACGAAGGATAGCCCAGAAAATGGACCCAAAATTTTATAAAGCGGCAGTTAATGCCACCCATCGGGTCCATTTGAAATTTTAATGAGCATGCATGTTGTGGGCCCAAAATCGCATCAGAACCATCGAATCGGAGAGGTTTGGATCACACGAGATTCGGGCAGTTAAACTAATCGAAAGTTAATATAGAAAATCGACCCAAAATTTCATAGAAAGAAATTTTATTTTCATTTCGAGTCCAATTTTGTTTCAAGTGGTGGGCATGTTGGTGCATCCGAAATAGATCATAGCCGTCAGATATTCATGGGCTAACAAGAAACTTTATGCTTTGTGGGCCATTGTTTTTTTCAGTGGGCCCTCCTTATTAAGGAGTGAAGGACTCTTTGTGGCGTGGGACTTCTGAAGTCTAGCGGACCCACCAACGCTTTGTAACTTTTCATTTTCTATCGGGTTAAGAAGGAAAGAAGGTTTTCTAGTGCTGTTGTTGATGTTTAAATAGTGCATTGGTGGTGTATGCACTAGTTTTGTGGTTTTGTTTGTGTCAGATGTTGCTAATTTTTGGCACTATCTAGCAAAATGTACATTATGTAATATTTTTTCTTGATTAATGGAAGGAACTACTCTTATTGGATCAAAAAAAAAGTGGGATGCCAGGAATGAAGAAAAAGGGAAACAAGTTTTCTAGTTTGTGAAAAGGCCCTTATAGGATTGCAGCTCTCTGAGGAACTCATGCATTTTTGTTAGAACATCTCACTAGTGAAACATGTTAATGTCAATCTTTGAAACCTTCCACCAGTGATCAAACATGCTCTTACAAAGTGGTATTAGGGTGTAAAAGTCAAATTTTGTCATTTCAGTGAGTCTTCAAGTAAAATTTGGTCACTAGGTATTAGGTCTAGGATTTGTTTTCACTCCTTTCAAAGTTTTCCAAATGTCAGTCTATGTCACCACTCAGCTGAGTGTACCATCATTCAGAGATTTGTCATCATTGTTAGGCCTTAGTTTTGGTCTTACTTTTGCTCAAAGAAACTTATTAATCCATCTATTTCCCATCCATTTTCCCTTCATTTATCCCATTTTGATGTATATTTGATATCCATTCAGGTATTTAATTTTAATTTCTCAATTTCTAAATTTTTTATGAAAGTTTGGTTTTTAGTGCAAAATTGGAAGATTCAGAAATTCCCGTAATAGCTCTATGGTTGATATGGTTGCAGGACACTTGGGCACAAATTGAATGCATGGATGGACAGCTTGGGAACTAGGACTAATCCAGATATGCTTAGTTCGAACATAACAAGCTTTATTAGGCCCATTTGGTGCTAGTCAATCATGACTAGTCATTCAGAAATCCCATAGAAATAGGGCAGTTTTGGGATTCTATAGGATTGGTCATCTTTCTTGGGATGGGAGTAATGAATTCAACTTATATAGGTGGATGAGAGTAGATGGGTTTGTTTGAGTGAATATAGATCAGTTTGTTTCATGAGACTTCTTATTTAAAGCCAAAACTTTGATGGCTTATGTATTGACTTATTATACTTTTATGTTGTGACACCTTTGGATTGAGGAGTTAATTTGAAGACTTGTGTTATTATTATTTTTCTGTTCAATTCTATGGATGTGTGACTGAATTTAAGCTTCTGATATCACCTCTCAAGTGTGCAAGGCAAGGGTGGAGGGCCCCCATTCCAAGCTAAGTACACTTCCTTGTTAACTAGTTTTATTTCCTTGTAATCTGGTTATTGTAGAACTGGTTTTTCAAAGCTTTATTTCAGATTGCTTTATGGTTCATGCATAGTGATTGATTTCATTAGTTAATAGCTTATTCATCACTTTAATGAGTTGGAAAAACAGGTGTTCAATTTGAGCATCCCTTCTACTAAAATTATGAATTAAAACTAGTTTCCTTTGTTTGCATGCAAGTAGTTTCTTATTGAGATTTTGATATTAAGATGAATGAATTATGATGGAATACCTTATGTGTCTCTTAAGTTAAGAGCTTATTTCATTAATAATTTATCCATCTTAAGTTCTTGGTTTTAATCTCTGATTCATTAAGTGGTAATTGAGGTGAAAGTGGACTTCTTGAGTCAAGAACCATTTCAATGTTTTCCTCTTTTTAAACTGATTGAATTAGAGTTATAGAATGTATTACTTTTAGCTTTTGAATAACTTATCTTTCAAGGTTTGATTACATCTCATCTTCACATATAGTGAACTTGCCTCAAATCATAAACAAACCGGATTGATAAGAAATAATTGTGTTAATTTAGTACACAAATTAGCTCAACAATCATCATTTCAGGTTCCAATGGATCATTTTACACCTTGTTCGTGCTTTAGTTATACTTGGGTAAGGCTCATTTCCCTCTCCTAGGGTTTTTTTTCTGAGCAAGAAAAAATGAATTTGGAAAAAGTGAGAGAGTTAAAGAGAGATTCCATACAGGCTGGTAGAATTTTTTATTGCTAATGGAAAAACCTGTGAGCAATTTATGAAACCGACGTTTCGGACTAGCTCATAAATTGCTCACAGGTTTTTCCATTAGCAATAAAAAAAAAGTGAGAGAGGTTTTTGTCTATAACAGGCCAAGGAAGAAAAACCTTCTTCACTTTTTACACAGGTGTCACGGTTTTAGAGAAATGTCAAAAATACAGTTGCCTTAGGATGATTGCTGCACCTTTAGAGTGACCTTGGGAAAATCAATATTTCTCCTAGCCTGGTTGGCCAAATGACTTACTGGATGAGTAAAATGGTAACTAGACACAGATAAATTTCCAACGAGCTATCACACGCCCAATTTGGACACTGGGAAGGCCTCCAAAACTGGTCTGCAAAATGGCGTTGTGCATTGGGAGCTCGGTGCTGTGCATCAGGTAGTTTTCTCCTGTGTTAATTTACACTGGCACTACGCATCGGGGAGGCATTGTGCATTGGGCTGGTGGCACTATGCATTGGCTAGTGAGGCTTCAAAACCATCAAACTTCACCTCAAATCTCCCTAATTGCTGCATTTCTCTTCTAATCAAGTATGTAAACTCATTTTTGATCTCAGATAGGGTTTTATGCTTAAATTATTGTTTTAGCCTACTAAAACTCAAAACCCTAGTTGTATTTATTTTCCCATTATCATTTGCACTAAATTTACTTTTAAATCCCATCTCACTTAACCCATATTGCCTTCCCCTATTTCCCTAAAAAACTAATCCCCTTTATCAAATCCTGAGTCCCTCATCCATCAAAACCCTAGCTCCCCAATCCTTCCCTTCATTCCCCTACCTCATCTCATTACTATTGTTCCATTTACAAAACCTCTTCATACTCATATTTTGTTCCCACCTGATCTTTTGTTTTAAGTTAAATCTCCTTCCGGAAGGAGGACGGAGCTCTGCAGCTAGAGTTCTGACCATACTCTGCGATGGCGCAGACTGTTCAGACGAGGCAACAATCAAGGGCCTGACCTCCAGCTTTCTTTCGACAAAGAAGTACGAGGTATAATTGAAGGGCGCATGGACTCCCCCCATGGGGGCATCAAAGCCCTCCCCCAATGAAAATAATATGCCGCCAGGTCTTGAGGGGTCTATTGTGTTCAGATCTGTTGATGAGGAGGCGATCAACAAGGAGATCCCGCAGCACAGCAAGCATAATGCGACAAGAAATCAGGCATACAAGACAGGCGATACTCCAGGAAGAAAGGATAAGCCAGAGGAAGGACCTAAGATCACTTCGAAAACCTACAAACCAATAGCAGTCGAATGGCCCAGAATAGAGCTGCCCGACCAGAAGATTGATGAGCGAATCCAATACATGAGGGATCATGCCTCATTGGGAAATTTATAGGGTTCTGGCCGACAGAAAAAGCCCTATATGGATGGATCACAGCTAAATGGAAACCCAAAGGCCACGTGACACTGCAGCTAGGACCGAAAGGGTTCTTTACTATGATTTTCTTTTGCCTAGAAGATAAGTACAGAATCTTGGATGAAGGGCCATATTTTTTCAACTCAGCTGGACTGTATCTAAGGGAATGGGTAGCAAGATTTAACCTGGACAAGGAAGACCTCACCTGGGCTCTAATTTGGATCAGAATGTATTCACTTCCAGATGAATATTGGGATGAAGGCATACTCAAAGACATAGGCAATGGATTAGGGGAATACATTAAAGCGATGGAAGAAACGAAGCTGCGCAGATACACATCCTATGCCCGCATCTGCGTTTTCATGCGCCTGGACAAAGCCCTGCCAGGCTCGGTAAGTCTTTCTCATTGAGACAATGAATGGACCCAACCCTTGGATTACGAACATGTTCCTTTTCGCTGCCGAAAATGTCATGCTCATAGGCACTTAATTATGGATTGTCCGCTAAATGCCAAGCCAATGCTCCTGACCCCTCCGACTCTTTGACCCATGATGGCTTTACCAAATCACCCAGCCGCAAACGAGCGTACAAAGCCTTCGACTGGAAAAAAGCCCCAGCAAGATACCGCCTCTAGCCCTGCTACAAATAACAGCTTTGAAATTCTAGCCCAAACCTCCGACGAGAAAATCCTGTTCACCAAGCCAAGCTCCGCGCCCACCTCCTCCTCATCCCAGCCTCCTCCTTCGGGCTCCCCTCCTAACTCACAAACCCCCAAAGGTGTTAAGGCTAAACCCAAGGATCGACAAAAGGAGCCGGCTGAGAAAGAAAAAGATATGGAAGTTGATGGAACTCCAGATCCCCCCCAAAGCTTAGATATATCCACAGAAGGAAAAAGTCAGGTGCAACAGATGGATGAAGCACCAGAAAGTATAGATCTGGAAGGACTAGACATTTTACAACTAGAGCTAGCATGCAAAAAGAAGGATTATGACAATATCGTAGAGCTTCAACTCAACAAACTGGAAGTGGTCATCTCAAGGGCTTATCAACAGAAACAGCTAGGCATCCAGCTGGGAAGCCATTGGGATGGCGGCCTCCCCCCAAAAGACTCCAAAAAGAGGGGAAGAAGAATGGATCTCCAGCGAACTATAGCAGTAGGGAAAATCCTGGTGGACTCAGGCAGGTATGCAAAATTGAAAAAGTACTACAAACCCTCTATCAATAGTGAATCATGAAGCTCATTTCATGGAACTTAAGGGGGCTCAATAGCCCAGGGAAACTTAGAATGTTAAAAAATATGATAAACATGGAAAAGCTGCAACTATGCTTTCTTCAGGAAACTAAGTGTAACAACACTACACTAGGAAGCATCCTTTCAAAAGCATGGCCAGGTTGTCAATCGGTGGTAGTGGATGCCTCTGGAGCATCAGGTGGGCTTGCCATTGCATGGAACACGCAAGCGCTAACCCTCTCCGACTTCCATGCTTCTCACCACCTCATTCAAGCCACCTTCCACATTTTAGGCACCAATATACATGGAAACCTCTCCAATGTTTATTTCCCGCAGGAGGCAGGAAACAAAATAGCTCTTCTCAATACTATAGAAGCTCCGAATAACAACAGATTTCATCCTCTCTAGATCATTGGAGAGGATTTTAACATGATCACCAAGTTGGAGGAAAATCTTGGGGGAAGAAACAGGGTGGAACAGGAAAATACCCACTTTAAAGACTTCATCCAAAATACTTCTCTAATTGACCTGCAATATTTTAATGGCACATACACATGGAGTAATCGAAGAGTAGGGAAGCATCAAATTGCTTCTAAACTGGATAGATTTCTCATATCAGATAACTCGGTTCACTTAGGAGGAGACATAACTGCTGCAATTCTCCCCCACTCAGGGTCAAATCATTGGCCAATCTCCCTCCTGTGGCAAAGACTGGGCAACACCACCAGGAGGCCCTTCCACTTCGAAGAGTTCTGTCTCACCCACCCTGCATTCAAAGACTTCATCAAAACCACTTGGAAAACCTTCATTCCACCAGAAGGCTCCAAAATTTTTCAGTTCCAACAGAAACTTAAATATTTAAAATCCCATTTAAAGCGTTGGAACAATGAGACCTTTGGAAACATCTTTAAGGTGCAGCAAGACTTAAACAAGGAATTGGCAGATCTCTAGCAATAAGTAATCACAGGGGGTCACATGGAGGGGACCCTGGAGTAGGAGCAGCGCATCCACAATCAGCTGGAGGAGAGGAGAAAGCAGGAGGAGATTTTATGGAAGCAGAAGTCCAGGATCAGATGGCTGAAAGAGGGCGAACGAAACACTAAATTCTTTCACCGAACCAATTTTCAACGAAGAATGCACAACAATATTCCCTTCATTCAGAAGCAAGGTGGGGCAATGGTAGAACAGCATGAAGAAATCGAGGAGGAATTCCTAAATCACTTCAAGAAAGTTCATCAAGAGCCCAATGCAGACAGGCAACCTGCAATAGAAACAATAACCCAGAATGTGCCAAAACTTATCACTGAGGAACACAACGAACTTCTCCTTTGTCCTGTACTGACTCAGGAGGTGGATAAAGCCATGTCCCAACTCAAGGAGGGCAAAGCCCCTGGCCCGAATGGTTTCACCACAATTTTCTTTCACACCTTCTGGGAGCTGATAAAAACTGAGGTCTAGCAAGTGGTGGAGGAATCGAGAGCTCTTCATTGGCTGCTACCTTCTCTCAACTCAAATTTCATTACAATTATAACAAAAGAGGAGGAATCCATCACCCCGGACAAATTCCGTCTGATTTCTCTCTGCAACGTCATATACAAAGTGATCTCGAAAGTTATCGCCAACAGGTTAAAGCCCCTCTTGCCTTTGCTCATATCTCCGGAACAATCTGGATATGTGGAAGGGAGACAGATCATTGACGGCAGTATCATATCACATAAGATTATACACTCCCTCAAGCATTCCAATCAGGCAGGTATGATTCTTAAGCTTGATCTTTCTAAGGCCTTTGATAAGCTCAGTTGGACTTACATCCAGAAAATGTTAATTTCCTTTGGATTCTCTCCCATGTGGATTCGTTGGATCATGAGTCTTATCTCCTCATCCTTCTTTTCCATTCTTGTGAACGGGATCCCATATCAACCCTTCAGTCCCTCTCAAGGAATCAGGCAGGGTGACCCTCTTTCCCCCTTCCTCTTTGTTTTAATGGCTGAAGGCCTGGGTCGTCTCATCAAACAAGCCCTCCTCTCCCAGCAGCTTAAAGGTCGCTCCATTCACCACTCCCCAGCTATAACTCATCAGCAGTTTGTTGATGACAACATGCTCTTTGGTTACCCATCTGTCCAGGAAGCCTCCCGCTTCAAAGCCTTGCTCAATGACTTCTCTAAGGTCTCAGGAACCAGCATCAATAACACCAAGTCGCAGATCTTTTTCTTTCACACCCCACCTGTTGTTAAGAATGCTATAGCCCGAATATTGGGGTTCCCCATTGCTACTCTCCCTTCCAAATACCTTGGAGCCCCCCTTATTGCTTTGGCCATCAAACACTCCTCCTGGCACATTCTCATTGAGAAGCTCGAATCCCGCCTCAACCTTTGGATGCACAGAACACTGAACATGGCCAGTCGTGTAGTGCTCATAAAATCAGTTTTTCAGGCAATGCCACTCTACTTATTCTCAATCCTAGCGGTGCCTAAATGGGTTCTAAAAAGAATTCGGGATCTACAGCGAAGCTTCCTCTTGGGAAATTCTGCTACAAACCGCAAATGGGCCCTGGTAAAATGGACCACTGTCTGCACGCCCAAGGAAAAAGGGGGCATTGGCCTGAGGGATCCCACTCACAGTAATGCTATCATGAGCACAAAAATTTGGTGGCAATGGCTCTCTACCCCAGAAAAACCTTGGGCAGCCATTTGGACTACCAAATACGCCAATCATAGACCGCAGGAGGAGCTCATCAGGTTCACTCCCAACGTCAAAGGTTCGCTAATATGGAACGCGGCCAAACAACACTTCCAGTTGATACAGTAGCACAGTTTTTGGGAAGTAAGAAATGGAAGAACAGTGCATTTCTGGACGGATGCCTGGAACCAAATGCCATAGCTTAGCTGCATTCTAAATCTGCTTCCAAACTACATTGGAGAGGAACAACAACAAGAAAAGATTTGGCAGTATTGGACTCAGGAGACAGAGCAAGGCTTCAGGAAATGGAAACAAGGTGACTAGCTCATCGGAAATGAGGAACACCTATTCATTGAGGATCTGGAAAGGGAGCTACGCAAAAGGAGCATTAGATATGCCAAAGGTAGAGACATTCTACGATGGGGATACCAACCTAAAGGCGCTTTTACTACTTCTGAGGCTTACAAAATTATGTGCACTGACCCTACGCACCCTGACCCAATTTGGAGCAAAATCTGGGGGTTAGGTTCTTGGCCTAAAGTCTCCATCTTCCTTTGGTTGGTCAGACATCAGAGAATCCTCACCTGGGATAAATGTAGATGAAGAAACTATCATGGACCCTCTATCTGTGTTAATTGTAAATCTGAAGAGGAAACACTTCAGCACCTCTTGGACTCTTGCCCCTTAGCCAATCAATTGTGGGAGAAGGCAAGCTTCAGATGTCAAAGAAGATGCAGACTTGCAGACGAAATCACCAACTCATTGCGTCATTGGCAACAGAATCCATATAAAAGTGAAATTCTCAACCATTTATGGAAATTAATCTCCAGGCTCCTCTTATGGAGCGTATGGAAGGAAAGGAACAAACGCATATTCAAAGATCAATGCTCCCCGCTAGAAAATATCTGGAGCACGCTCTGTGTGAATCTCAAAGAGACGCTGATGCTTCGCTCATGGAAAAAGGAGGACCTTCCGACTCTAGATAATGAGAAAGCCATTTGGGATAACTGGCATATGCAACTCCCTCAAGAATCTCACAACAAAGTCCCTCCTAAAAGCAGCAACATAAAAAAGGTCTCTTGGTCTGCCCCTCCAAAGCATACCTTCAAGCTTAACTTTGATGGAGCCTCAAAGGGAAATCCTGGAAATGTAGGCTTTGGCAAAATTTTTAGAAATCATGAAGGCACACCCCTTCTGATCTACCATGGAAACATTGGGTGGGACACCAATAACTCGGCTGAGTTAGAGGGTCTATGGCAAGGTCTCCTTCTTTCATGGAAACACAACTTCTACCCCCTAGAGGTGGAAGGAGATTCCCAAATCCTAATTAATATGTCCAAGCAACTCCTAAATGGATCTCATGCAAGGAAAATAGCCGCCAGTTGGAGTCTTGAAGTAAGACTGGAAGCCATCGAAAAAGCGCTTCATAGTAACAGGGCCATCACCTTCAATCACATAAAGAGGGAAGGCAACAAGGTCGCCGACCTTATGGCCAATTTAGGAGTGGAAAATGAGAATACTCTACTCACAGGGACTCTAGACATTATATTGAATCATGATCAGGCAAAGGAATGCACCCGTCTGGTTCAAAATGATGTTTCCCCCCCCCCAGATGCGGGTGCTTGAGGATATGGGACAGACGATCACCCGCGGCCACCTGCCCGCCATGCGCAGAGGAGCTGTTTACACATGGGAGAAGGGACACTCTCAGCTGCACGGGATCGGAATTAAAGGCATACAGCAGAGGAGCATAAATGCTCCGTTCACCTCCGCACGCGAAGCAGGGTCAGGCTTCTCAGCTCCCATGAATGCCACAGTAATGGTGGGAGAGCCTCGAGGCAAAGTGTTATGAAACAAGCTCAAGAAAAGATAGAAAAGATAGATCAACGCCTTAGAATTCAGCCTCTTCGAGGGGGCAACCTCCTTTACATTACATAAATGAACAATTCTTGGATGATTCAAATGACAAAACCTCCTTTCTATATATAGGAGTCTATGGAGTCACAATATAATCCAACCGACCTAACAATAATAATATAAAGCCACAAAAATAACAATAGAGGGATTCTATGGGGCACAGAAATAACAATATGGGGGTAATAGGGGCACAACAATATAAATAAGGGGTATAACTACAATAGTAATGGGGTAGTCACTAGTATTATAGGGACCCAACATGCCCCTCTCCTTCAAAAAAGTGTTGTCCTCAACGCTTGAGTAGTTCTGGATACTTCTGCATAAAATTCTCATCCTCCCATGTGGAATCTTCAGCGGATAAGTTCTTCCACTTGATAAGATACTCTGAAATTGATCAATTTCGTAGCTGTCAAGTTCTTGTTTCTGTGACTGCTTCAGGTTCCAATATAATTTTTCCTTCCTCATCAAGTTTTGGCAATATTGTTTGAATTGGGAGCTTGTCGCCTATAACCTTCTTTAAACATGAAACATGGAAAACTGGGTGCAATCGAGAAGCTGCAGGAAGCTCCAATTTGTATGCCATAGTACCAATCTTTTGCAACACCTTATACGGACCATAATACTTTGGTGATAATTTATTATCCTTCTTAGCTTGCTTTAGGGACATTTTCTTATATGGTTGTAGCCGTAGGAATACCCAATCACCTACATCAAAACTTCTTTCACTGCGATGTTGATCTGCCTATTGTTTCATTCTATTTTGTGCCAACACGAGGTTATCCTTTAAGAGTTGGAGGACTTGTTGTTGATGTTCGATGTGATGTTCCACTGCCTGAACCTTAGAATTTTCTCTTAAATATGATGTGATGGATGGTGGTTGATACCCATAAAGTGCCATAAATGGGGTCATTTTTGTTGCTGTATGGAAGGAAGTGTTATACCACCATTCAGCCAGAGGCAACCATTTGGCCCATTATGTATGTTTATCAGATATAAAGCAACGAAGATATCCTTCCAAACATTTGTATACTATCTCAGTTTGCCCATCAAATTGAGGATGATAAGATGAGCTATGAGCTAACTGAGTACCAAGACAAGAAAATAATTCTGTCCAAAAATTTCCAGTGAAAATGGGATCTTTGTCACTTACAATAATCTTTGGGTTTCCATGTAGCTTTTGAATTGTTTCCATAAATGCAGTAGAAACTGTACTGGCTTTAAATGGATGTGATAATGCACAAAAGTGTGCATACTTGGTAAGTCTATCAACTACCACCATGATGACACTCTTTCCCTCATACTTGGGTAAACCTGTGATAAAATCCATTGAAACCTCCTCCCAACGTTGGCTTGGAATGGATAAAGGTTGTAATAGACCCGGTGTCTTAATTGTTTCAACTTTATTTTGTTGGCAAACCAAACATTCCGCCACAAACTTTTGAATATCTGATTTAAGCCCATCCCAAAAAAATTCCTTCTTAACCCTGTGGTAAGTTTTTAAAAATCCTTAGTGCCCTCATGAGGGAGAAGTGTTCAATTCCATAAGAATCTTTTGTTTTAGTTGGGAATTCTTACAGAGGTATAAGCGATCTTTGTACCATAACGAATCATTTTGCCAGCTAAATGTATCAGAAGTACTGGAATCTTGTTGTAGCTTTCGAATAAGTGCCCACACTTCTTCATCATTCTTCCATTCCTCCCTTGCTTCGTTTATCCAATCTGGTTGGATAATAGAAATGGTACACAACAATGCTTCCACATCCTCATCCTTTCTTGAGAGTGCATCTGCCACCACATTTTGCTTCCCGTTTTGTAGATGATTTCAAAGTCATAACCCAACATCTTTGTGACCCACTTTTATTGCTCTTCAGAGGATAATCTTTGTTCTAAAAAGTATTTAAGGCTATCATGATCCGTTTTTACCTTGAAGTGTCTTCCCATTAGGTAGGGTCGCCATTTCTTAAGTGCATGGAGTATTGCCAACATTTCCTTTTCATAAATAGCTTTGCTTAAAAACTTTCCCTTGATTGGACAACTTTCAAAAGCAATGGGTCTTTCATCTTGCATTAGAATAGCACCAATTCCATTTCCTGAAGCACCACATTCCACAATAAAGGTTTTTGTGAAGTCCGGTGTAGCTAAGACTGGTGCTTGGCACATTGCCTCTTTAAGATGTTCAAAGGCCTTTGTTGCTTCCGGAGTCCATGAAAATGAATCTTTCTTCAATAATGTTGTTAGAGGTGCTGCTATTCTCCCATAATTCTTAACAAACTTGCGATAATACCTTGTCAACCCAAGAAATCCTCGCAGATGCTTTATGGATGTGGGGATTTTCCATTCCTTAATGGCTTTAATTTTGCTAAGGTCTACCTTAACTCCTTCATGAGATACAATATGACCCAAATATTCCACCTCCTGGACTCCAAAGAAACATTTGGATCTTTTTGCATATAATTGTTTCTCCTCCAATAGTTGTAGCACCCTGTCAACATGTTCAACATGATCCTTCCAAGACTTGTTGTAGATTAGTATATCATCGAAAAATACTAACACAAATTTTCTAAGGAATGGTTTGAAAATTGACTTCATCAAACCTTGAAATGTTGAAGGTGCATTGGTAAGGCCAAAAGGCATGACCAAAAATTCATAATGACCCTCATGAGTTCTAAATGCCATTTTCGGAATGTCTTCAATCTTCATTCTGATTTGATGATATCCCGAACGAAGATCCAACTTGGTGAAGTAAATTGATCCATGAAATTCATCCAGTAATTCATCAATGACAGGAATGGGGAACTTATCTTTAATAGTGAGCTTGTTGAGCTCCCTATAATCCGGACACATGCACCATGATCCATCCTTCTTGTGCACCAATACTACTAGAGCTGAGAAAGAACTTTGACTCGGTTGAATTATACCAGCCTCTAGCATTTCTGCAACCATACGTTCAATTTCACTTTTTTGGGCATAGGGATATCTGTACGGCCTTATGTTTGGAGGAACACTTCCTGGAATCAAATGAATAGCATGATCATGATCACGCATAGGTGGGATACCTTTGGGAGTCTCAAATACCTTGGAATGATTGTCCAGGACTTTTTGGAGATCTGGAGAAATAGATGATTCCAATGTGGAAACATCTAGCGAACATAATTGTGCAATTACACCTCTTTGCTCCTTTTTGAGAAGTTTAGTCATGCCATTAGAGTTGATTATCTTTCCTGGTTTTCCTGCAATACCCCTTAATTCAACTTCCTTTCCTTCCATAGAAAATTTGATGAAAAGTTTTTGAAAATTAAAAGCTATTGTACCCAAGGATTGTAGCCATTGGACTCCTAGTACAACATCAGCACCTCCCATTGGAATGGAAAGCATTGGGCTAGTCAATACATATTCTCCCATGGATAGCTTGATATTATGGCACTTTCCCGAGAAATTTATTGTTCCTCCATTTGCAATCATCACTTGACACTTTGGTGCTGGATATAGGAAGCAATTCAATTCTTTTGCTACCCTACAATGAATAAAATTGTGGGTGCTTCCTGAATCAATCAACACTATTACCTTTTTCTTCTTGATTTGTCCTTCTATCTTGATGGTTTGAGGAGTGGTAATTCCCACCAATGCATTACAAGATATGGTCGGATTTATTTGTTCTTCATCTAGGCTTTGTTCTTGGAGTATATACTCTTCTTTTGACCATTATTGCTCCTTTTCTTCTTCCTCTTCACAATCTATGTAGAATAATTTCTTCTCAGCACACTTATGACCTTTTGTGTATTTGCTATCACAATTGTAACAAAGCCCTTTTGCTCTTTTTTCTTCCAATTTTTGTGGTGTCAACCTTGTAGGTTGTGGAAGACTAGGGGCAGCAACACTTCCGTCTTTATAGTTGTGAGTGGTATGCTTCCTAGTTTCCATAATTTTGCTTTCCATTTTTCTTGCTAACCTGAATGCCTTCTCTAATGAATCAAGTTCCCATAGGCGGACATCATGTTGGATATTATCCTTTAAAGACCCTATGAACACATCAATCCTATGCTCCTCTGGAATATCTTTTACCCTTATGTTCAATTTTTGGAACTCCTCAATGTGCTCCATTATTGAACCCTTTTGTTTGAGACTTATCAATTGGCTAAAAAAAGTGTTTCTTTCTGTATCCTCATAATGTGCTATCAATTCTTCCGTAAAAATTGCCCAACTGATAAATTGTTTACGAGAACAAAGCTATTGATACCATACAAACCGATTTGGTTCCAAATATACAGTTGCCATACGTACCTTTTGTGCGTTTTGCACATTATTGAGATCGAAGAATTGATCCATCTGTAATATCCATGTGGCGGGATCCTTGCCATCAAACTTCCTCATATCGATTTTTGGAATATGGTGATTCTTCAATCCAACATTAGCATCTATGGAATCATGATTAACATTTCTTTTGTTCTCATCATGAGTTTCCTTTAGTACCCTTTCACCCTTAGGGACCATTTCTTGTAGCAACTTATTCATATTTATCTTCAATTCGTCCATGTCTGTCTTCAAATCTATCTTCAAATCATCCATCTTAGCTTCCACGTCAATCATCTTAGCTTCTACGCCTTTCTTTAAACAGTCCATCTTAGCTTCTATACCTTTCTTTAAACCATCCATCTTAGATTCTGTTGCTTTTTGTGCAAGGGACAGTTGTTGCACTTGGTCTTGTAATTTTGATATATCATGTTGCATTTCTTCCTCTTCTTCATGAGTCATGCTAGAGCTTTCAGGTTCCTTACTAGGTATTTGCATTTTCTTTCCTCGGGGCATCAGTTACCGATAATAATGCTCTACTATGCCCTTTGAATTCCTTCAAAATAAATTTTCAAACCAAGCTTAAGCAAAAATTTAAGAAAATCTACACACCTTTTTTCACTTTGTAGGAGCTCGATATTGCCTCTGATGTATCTCTGTACTTTCCAATCATCTAGTTCTGAATTTGTGATCTGTAGTAGCCCTCTATGTTCTCTTTCCAATGCCACAAGTCTGACCCTTTGATTCTCCAAGGAAGAGTTATGTGAAATCTCCCACAGTGACTTGCTTTTAGACTAGTTCAGTTGAGCGAACTTGTACGACGTGCCACGAGTCACTGTTTCAACCTTTGGATCTGAAACACGTAAAAAATAAACTATAGTCCATCCTATTTCTGTGGCTTCTGACGAAATTTCAATCCGATCCCCAGAGAGAAAGTTATGATGATTTTCCCCAGGTCACCTGTTTTGAATGTAATTTAGGAGTCTGCAAAATGACCAACTTCCTCAGATCATATCTCCACAAATATCGCGTGAGAAGCTCTTAAATTCAGACCCAAGGTTCAGCACGATTTCTTCTCAAATGGGTTTTTTTTGCGACTTCTGAAACGTCCCAAAAAAAAAGTTATAGCAAAAATTCCACGATGACCTGTTTGGAGCAGCGAAACCCTAGAATCCAAAGCTCTGATACCAAATGTTATGAAACCAGCTCAAGAAAAGATAGAAAAGATAGATCAACGCCTTATAATTCAGCCTCTTCGAGGGGGAAACCTCCTTTACATTACATAAATGAACAATTCTTGGATGATTCAAATGAAAAAACCTCCTTTCTATATATAGGAGTCTATGGAGTCACAATATAATCCAGCCGACCTAACAATAATAATATAAAGCCACAAAAATAACAATAGAGGGATTCTATGGGGCACAGAAATAACAATATGGGGTTAATAGGGGCACAACAATCTAAATAAGGGGTATAACTACAATAGTAATGGGGTAATCACTAGTATTATAGGGACCCAACACAAAGGCAGATGTGTTATATATGGCTGTGGTATGGGATTCACAATGCGAATTCAGGGTATGCTTCGTTTGTTTCTGCAGCCTCTGGCATTGCTGGTCGCTCCAAGCTTTTGTCTTTCTATTTGGGCCACTCCCACGCCTGCATATGGTCTTTCCTTGGCTGTTTTGGATTCAATTTTGCTTTGAGCTCTATCTCTGCCTCAGGCATAGAGACTCTGTTGGGCCCTGCAATCATGGTTCGGCCTCGACAGCGAATGCTCAGCCATCGAGGCACATCCCGAGGTGGGTCCTCGCACCCTCTTGTCGACAAAAACTCTCCCCATCACTGCCATTTCCATTGCCCTCGCACTCAAGGAGCAAGCCTCCTTCGGTCCAGCCAATTTCTGGATGCCAACGCTCCTGGGTCCTCTTCCTCGCCCTCCTTTGGCTCAGCAATTTTCAATTTCAACAGTTCTTTGAACTGTCCCTGGATCAACGCCCATGTTTCGGTTCTCTTCGTTGAGGAGACCCAAGATGAGGGCGATTCCAGAGCCCATCAGGGGACGATGCCAATTGCTGGCTCCACGAGAGCCATGGAGACACCGTCTTCTGATCATGTGACTGTTTCAGAAAGGCCAGTTGTTGGTCCCTCAAGCAATAGGGAAACAATGTTCAGCCAGAACGAGGATGTCAAGATGGAGACTGTTTGGAGAGGTAAATCCCCTCTATGGATAGAGGCGATCCCTACTAGCCCAGAACGGGTCTAGCAACAATCAGTCAATGCTACTATGCAAGTTCCTAATTGCAAATAAAAGGTAGGCAATGAACACCTACTTGGATTCCAACGCTATTGTTTGATGAAGAGCCGTCACTCTCGCTCCTTCGCTTTGGCCGGTCACGATTCTCCAAAATCCTCATGGATGGACACCTGCACACACAACGAGAAACACAAACACAAGTGTGAAATCTAATAAACGCAATTATACATCAGTCAGAAAGGACATAACTCACATTAACCATTACAAAGACAAATGCGAGTGGAACCATAATAGTAGTCATCTATTATTAATCAATAACAGAGAAGAGTACAACCAAAGTTCTGACGTTGAATCCTTCTCAAGAGGGTCCAGCCAGCAAGTCTCTTAAGCATTCACCCTTGGAGGTAGATCTCCCAAGACAAAAACTCTCTCTCACACAAGCAACACTCCACAACCTTCCTTAAGCTCTCTAGCAATCCCACACTTGTCACACCAACTACCTACTAACAGCAGCACTCTAAGCACTATCAATTCCACACTGTCAAAAACTAGCTGCTCATGGTAATGGTAGAGGCTTAAATAGGAGAAGGAGTCTCCATGAATGGTGGGAGGATGAGCTTATCTCCAAGGAAGGTGGCTCAAATGACGAAACAAACATGCCAGAGAAGGGAGGGCGACATTTACAAAGCCAATAACCAGGTCTGGAGTCATCTGGAAGGTCGGCTGTTAGAACAAACTCACCCAAACTGGATCAACGCGGGTGTATAATTGCACTGGAGCACTGACATCGCATCTGAATAACAGAGAAGGTTATGTCAGCGCGACTCAATATAAACATAGGACCAAGCACCTTAAGGCAAGATTAAGGAGAGCCTTAAAGGGCAAAATGAAGGATGATAAGCTCAACATTTTGGCTAATGTCACACTAGCCCAACAAAGTAACCAATGAAGTACATTTGAGCCAAAACTGGGAAAATTTTGAAACAATTTTGTCAATTTCAAATTTTTGAATTAGGCAACGCAGGAAATTCTAGTGGATGTCGGCACTGTGCATTGAATTGGTGCATCCTATTGACAAATGGCTTATGTATTTGGATTCATCATCAAAAAATAAGCAAACCCAGAAAGTTTTATCAATTTTGGAGGAGATCTTGGCCACCAAAAGGGAAAAACACTCGAAAAGCACCCTTTCTCCCACTTTTTGGACACACAGGAACCAGTCTTGGGAGAATCCACTGTTGAGGGGGGAAATTACCTCCAAATCAGAAAATTCAAAGTGTTCTAGAAATTAGACAAGTAGGGATTTCAAAAAAGCTATCTTGGACCTGATTTGGATGAGCGGAAGGCCTCCAAAAGTAACCTTGAAGTAGGGAATTTTCAGAGCCCTCATTGCTCTGGATAGTTAATGGAAAGTGGGGCTCCCAAAAAGAAGATTCCTCCAAAACCCCCGAAGCCGACGTGTTAGGTCCTGGGCCTTTTTGCGGGGTCCCCTCCCAAAATAGTTTACCACTCATACCTTCCTCCCTCCCCCCTAAAAACCACCCTCATATTTGTGCCTCCACATGTCACCTCCACCTATTCCCCCATGCCATTTATCCATCCTCCATCGTCCAAGTCACTGCCACCTTGACCCTCTCCACATCAACATCCCTTTGTACCACCTAACTATTCAATTGTTCAATTTTAACCACCAATTGAATGCTAGGAATTTAATCCTTCCCGCTACTTCGATCCATTAAAAATTAATGTTTTCCCCCACGCCTGAAATGGTTAATTTTCTGTTACGTTCCCTCACCATTCCCTTTATAAACCACCATATGGGCTAACCTTTCTTCCCTTTCATGATCTTATTCTATGTGCAGGTAGTTGCAGGGTGAAATTACATTGAGCAAGCATTGTTGTCATTTGTTATCCCAGCAAGATACATTCAAATTGCAAACCGGGTGACCTGTTTCTTGATCATTCTCAGTTCAAAATGTCTATGTAGAAGGGAAAGGGAAAAATGGTGGAAGAAAACGTGATGATTCCTCAAGTCCTAGACCTTCATAAAACAACTTTGATTGACACCCAATTCAATATTGTTGAGACTGGTTGTGATTTCAATTTATACGAACTTCACAATTGGGGGAAGAAGAAATACCTCAATAGTGGCAATGATCTAATAGTCTATGAATCCTTTCTCCCCCAATTCATTTTCCCCCAAACCCATTTCTTCCCCGATTTCTCCACCTGGTGTCGCCTTCGATACCTTCCTAGCAAAAAAACAGTCATTGCTCAGAAAAACAAGATTATTTTCTTTTTATCTCCTGAAATCATTTTTCAAGCTTTACAATAAATCCCCAAGCATCTTTGCATCTCTTTCTCTCAAACTCATTGATGGAATTATACAAACAACTTACCTTTCCTTAGAGACCTCATATTTTTTAGTGTTTCCTCCCTAAAAAATATCAAGTTAGCAAGAACAAACCCTCCATACCTTGTTTCCATTTTCCCATAACTTTCCAAATAGGTAATTTCAATTATCACTCGATGATATGAAATGGGGCACTAAAAGGCTTCTTGTCAAGCTTACAAGAACCTCTCCCACTCCAAAGCTTAAATGTTCCCAAGACCTTATGATTAACCAATTGCAGAATTAAAAAGTGCTTGAAAATAGGTGTATGCTTGTGTTTGCTTTTAAACTATTCAAGTGCTTATGTTCATTTTCTTATGCTGATCTAAGACACACATAACAGTAAACAATGTAGAAAATAAGAAAACACATGAGACAATAATATAATATGGAGTTCACCCTGATATCTTGGGCTACGTCTCCTTGAGCTCTAGTCAACTCAACTAGGCTCTCTGGGATTATGGCTTAAATTCTTTTACAAGCTCCATGCTCAACTTCATTGGTTTACAACTGAACCTATTGGTTTAGAATGCCATCTTACCCCTGGTTGTCCTTACTCTGCAGACAGATATAGGCTTTTCTAGACTTGACTCCTTTAGTCAGTGCTCTGAGCTTCTTAAGCTTATGGCTTCTCTGACTCCCTTAGAATCCTCTTAACTATCTCTGTAACTCCTTCTTCTGTCTTCAGCACACTCTGGACACTAGCAACAGCTTGATCATTTGATCTCTTTGTTTCTCTGTAGCTTCATTACGACTCCATGGATCTTAGAAGTCTACTGTGAGCTCTTTGGCTCTGGCTCTAGCTCTGGCTCTTAGCTCTTGTTCTCACAAGCTTTTGGGTTCACTCGACCTCCAAGTGACCCTCTGTCAGTTTTGATCTCTATGTTATCTCTCGGCCTCTGCACACATTCTCAGCCACCCTTAGCATTTGTGCTCTCTGTGTATTTTTAACACATCGGTCACAGCCCTCCATCATGGAAAACCCAACTGTTTCACCACAAGAATCCGTTTACAATGGAAAGGAACCGTTGGCATGGGAAACCAGATCGTTTCTCCTTCCTCTGGCTGAAATAGCCAAATAACGGAAATACATAGGAAAACACATCATGGAGTTTTTAATAGGAACTCAAAATGCATTCAAACGCATTGATAAACCTATCAGGTTTGTCCTAATATCACTTGTCGCAAGTCGCACAATGAAATGGTCAAAAAACCTGATACACGGGAAATACACAGAAATCCCATAAATTCGGACTTCAAAAGTTATGAAATTGCGCTTATAATCTCGATCAGGTCCACCTTTGGTTGCCATATCGCAATCACATTATCGCATTGGCCCTGGTATCAGGGGTTCTCCAATTGCTAATCTGACCGATCGACCCATCGGAACATCGGAATATCGCAATATCGTGTATCGGCGGTCGCATGGTCATGGGTCTTGGCCCTTCAACCTTCCCAATTAGCAATCGGTGAGTCAATCACAACTGTTGATCTGCCTTTTAATCCAATAGTTTGCACTGAACCCGAAATGGCAAACAGTCCGCCCAATCTCCACTGTTGATCTTGCGATCTCCAATCCAACGATTGGCCGCATTTTTGGGTGGCCTACTTGCACGGAGATTACCTACCTAAAAAAGTGGTTTTCTTTCTCCTACGTCATGCCACATGTCAGTCAATGTATGGAATCAGGTGGAGCCCATCCAATACCACTTACTGCTTGAAGCCTGCCCAAAATACCATTTACTACCTTCCTTTTGGAACTCAAAGGTTTTAGCTCGTTTTATATAATTTCTTCGGGTCCGCCTAGCCGCTACTGCCCACGTGCTTTATCCAAATTTCAATGTAAAATGCACTTTTATGAAGGTTTAGTGCTTAACAAATTTTTTTAGCACATAATGCTAATATTAACCCCTTTAGGCCACATTTAATAAGAAATGCCTCCTTTTCTAAGGACATTGGGCAAATCTTCTTTTTACAGTAACTCCTTCGTCCGGAGCCTGTTTTGGCCCATTCAAATTGAGTTGGATTCAGAATGGAACAATAAAAAAGATGAGACTATTTTCAAAATCATCTAATGAATTTCATTTTTCCTCTGTGAGGAAAATTCATAGACTTAGAAGTCTATGTTAGATCCATTTTGGATCACTCGACTACTTGGTATTAATTCAGACCAATGGGTAGATGAAGTAGTTTTAGTATTCTAGTCATTTTTTCTGAGTGGGACAAAATCCTTCATTTTTTTTAATTATATTCAATTCCTATCTGATGCCATTCATGACCAGTTTATGAAATTCAAAACTGAAGGAGTATTCAAGGTCAGTCAGTATTAGTATATCTTATGTTATATTATCCAAAAGAAAGATTCAAATTCCAATTGTAGAATATGGATGGCAGGTGTCATAGCTCCAAATATCACCCTTGGTATTTGTGATGCTTGGTTTATGGCCTAGGGAAACCCCTCCTTCCAAATTTGGTCTAAATATTTTAAAAACAGTGTTTTACTCCCTGTATGCTACTTTTCCCTATGTTAAAAGCATGTACATGTGGGTCAGTCTATACCTAACCTGCGTATATGTGTTAAAACACTTAAAAAAATTAAATTTCCTTAACTATGGGTGGAGATCACTTGTTTTACCTATTGATTACCTATTAGTGCCCGTGGCCCAACTGTTCCCAACTGTTTCCCAACTAAAAAACTAATTTGGGAGAAGTATAAAAATACTTCAATGGGAAAGCCTTAAGGAGGATAGAAAGGGTAGAATTACTATACTGAGATTATCCCCTGACCAAGTCTGAAGAATCCTTGTGCTTCATGCACTTCTCCAAGTTCAGGAAACCCTTGTTTCCTTGAGTTTTGATATTCTCTCACATGCTTGGAGATATCATGGTATTAGTTATGGATGGAGGCTGTTGAAGACTGGGACTGGACGGACCTGGAGGACGGTTCCACTTGGAGCCAGAAGAGGAAGACTCACGTGAACTCTTTCCATGTTTTATTATAGTTTTCTAAAATAAAAAGAAACGCTATCTTGTTCCTGATATCAACTTTGTTTATGCATCTGATGTTATTGTTATGGTTTATATATGAATGATTGATTCAATGTATAACTAACCATCTATTGATCTAAAAATCACCCTTGAGTGACCTCAGTTAATTAATTAATGAATGAAGGTATTACAGACTCATGTGTTGGTGTGTGCGTCTATTTTATTTAAGGCAACGGATTGATCAGATTGCAAAATACACAGACACTGGAAAATGGAAAACAGTAAAAGAAACACAATAAGCAAATACAAGAACACAACAAATTAATAAGGAGTTCACCCTATCCTCCAGCGCTACGTCTCTGGTCCAGCGTTTAGTGTTGTCCTTCCTTTATTGTGTCTTTAAAGCAAAGAATTACAATGAGGAGCTCTATTGGAGTCTCCTGAAATAGAATTGCTTGGCAGGGTGGTTCTTAGATTCCCTAAGCCACTAGAGTGCACAGACTCTTTTCCTTACCAGCTCTTGACCTCTCTGGTCTTTAATGGGAGCAGCCTAATGTGGTCCTCAGTTCCTGACAGATCCTCTTAGGGATGGCTCGATGCTGCCTTATGTTGTAGGTCAGCTCAACTCTCTGTCTTTTCTGCTCTTTGCTTCACTGTCTCTTCCTTTCTCTGTCTTCGTCTTCTTCTCTCTGGTTCTTCCTCTCGGTGTCCTTTGTTCTGTCTCTATTCATGGCTTTAAAGTCAATCAATCTCATGACTACTCGCTTCCTCTTCTGTCCCCGTTGGATCTCATGCTGCTATTCGCTTGGAGTTCCCTGTCTTGGCGTCATCATCAACGGCTCATAGGGAGTGGCCACTTGTCCTCTCGTGAACTGTGCCAGCTCTTCCTCGTCGGTTAAGGTCTTCAGTTATTCTATGAAATGAGTCATCTGCCATCTCAGTGGTCAAATTCAACCTCAAATCCTTATCCATCATAGCTTAATCCCCTGTCAAATCCAGTTCCTTCATCGGGAAAATTCTCAGCTGTTAGATCTGGACCCCCCAGATCCAATGTCATTCGCTCATTTCGCGCGGTTGACTTGCTCGACCGTTAGCGTGCGATGAGCGGTGGTTTTCTCTCTCATCCACCTGCAACGCATCGGGCGCTGAATGGAATCGCTCATTTTTCTCCAAATCCCCGATATCCTGCCAGTTTTGGAGCGCAGGTCCTGCCTTTAGCCTTGATCGCTTTCCCCATGGTTTTCCTGGCTTCCATGCGACCGAGCACTTGGGGCCTTTCCTTCTCGAGGGTTTTTTCCCAACAATGCGCAATTAGTGCTAAGTGATAATCGCGCATCAGAAATGCCCTCTATTTCCCGATCCGGGCTTCCCAGGTGCTAGTTTCACCTCCTGCACAGTCTCCATGGGCCTTTGTAAATGAACTTTGACCAAGGTCCTCGTCATTCCTCGCTAGCTGCCAACTGCCACTATTCAGAGGTCTTCTTGATTGCTCTGTGCTCTTGAATTTAAAGTTTTGTCCTAATTTGATACAGTCATGGTGCTATGATAATTCTTCATGGATGTTAAGGGACAAATTCCCCTAAGGTCTTTGGGTTGAAACCTTAGCAGATCAGAGGTTGTCTATACAGAGAAACACACATTCCATAAAACCATAGTGCTAATATAAGCAAACTAGATGATAAGGGGCGTACCTGGGGGTCCTATGTTTGGGAAGAGCCTTCCAGGGTCCAAACCCTTCTTGGAGTTCCTTTTGCTCCTTCAACCTGCAAAAAAATCAATTCCAGAAAGTACAGCAGTATATGGACTAAACATTATAAAGAAATCATCTTCATAGTATATTGAAAAGTAGTTAGTTATACAATTAAACAACCTTTCATATATGAATCATAACATGGATATCATAAACATGAAGAAGATTTATATCAGGAACAAAGACAAGTGTTTATTTTATTATAGACAAATAAAGTACAGAAAGGAATAATTTCACCTGATTCGTCCTTTCGCAGGCTCCAAGCAGAACCGTCCTCTGGATTCGTCCAGTCTCAAGCCTTTAACAAACTCCTTCCATGACTTACTCCATGATATCTCAAGTAGTAGATGGACATCATCACACAAGGAAACAAGGGTTTCCTGTAAATGGGGGAAGTGCAGGAGGCACTAGGATCTTCAGACCTGGTCAGGGAAATCTCAGCATAATAACCTTTCTCTCTCTTCTCTCCTCCCTTAGGCCTTCCCATTGAAGCCTTTTTATACTTCTCCCAAAGTAGTTTTTTAGTTGGGAATTCGTTGGGAACAGTTGGGCCACGGGCACTAACAGGTGATCAGCAGGTAACACCTGCAATCTCCACCCAAAATTAAGGAGATTTAATTTTTTTAAGTGTTTTAAGACATATACGTCGGTTGGGTATACACGGACCCACGTATACACACATTTAGCTCAGGTCAATGTCGTGTATAGGGAATAAAACACTGTTTTTTAAATTTTGGACCAGGTTTGGAAGGAGGGGTTGCCCTGGGTCATGAGTGCAGCATCACAAACCTCAAGAGTGAGATTTGGAGCTATAACAGATGCCCCCTAATATATGAGGTTATAAGGGGAAAATGATCGCCGAAATGTATTAAGCAAGTACATGGAAAGGAAATCTGCCAAAAACTAAGAAGGACTTCACCAGAGTTCAGCCTGCCAAGCCACAAAGGGAGATTAGAAAGAAACACTGTCTGAGGCGGGCATACCCATGCTCAGAGAAAGTAAAGCATGTTTGCATATCACATACAAGTGGATCCACTAAGTATACAAGTATAAAGAACTGGAAAAAACATAATGGATCATCTGATCATTATCGAAAAAGTACATGTCTGAATATCACATATAAGAATGTCAATGATGCTGAAGGATGAATTGGATCACTGATATCAAAGACTGATCACAAAAGGTACCAACTGAACATGATGGAATAGGATGGTACTACACTGTAAACTCAGGGGCCAGCATATAGAATGTCGCCATGAATGACTGCAACATATAACGTGGGGTGGTATCAACTAGCAGCAACAAGAGCAACTGTCAAGTGAACCAATGAATGTTGATGCAACCTAAGGTCTTCACCGACCGTCGTGGTACATTTCTACACCATGAGAATAAATGATCTGAAGTCGACCATGTTAGAAATCGTTTGATTACCGGTCATTAATGTATACCGTTAACAAATGCGAGACTACTCACCGATAATGAAAATGAGCGTCAAGGTACCCAGTACAATCTAACAAGTGTGAATAGATGAGCTGGAGTCAAACACCTGTAAGAATCTATCGATCAGGAGACAATGATGGTTTCCCACTGTCGATAGCAAAGGATCCGCCACTAATGACTGCAAACCCCAAGGTACTACCAAATGGACTCTAGATCTTTGCACTAGAGCAATGAGTCAAAGTCGATGGGGAAAGATCTGCTAGAAGGAAGGCATTAAGGCATCCTTCATCAATCTAGCGCGAGTGTAACCCGTAGGCCAATAATGTGGAAGGAATCAGACGAAAGAGATGTAGTAACTTGACTGAAGTACGTTTCCAGCGTACACAAGATGTGGCTAGTGCATGACAAAAACCCTCTAAATCAATCAATAATGAAAGCTGACACAGAGGCGAGGTATCCACCAATAGGGTCAAATGGAAACCAAGGTACTGTACGAATCCCAATGTGTGATAATGTAAGCTGATGTCGAACAGAAGGGAAACCACTCAGTCAAAGACCCATGATACTGACCGATGTTGAGCACAAGGTCACCTATCAATAATGAAAATAGGGCCAGGGTGCAGCTCTAGGTCTGTCCTCAGAGCAAGATGTCATCGTCGATAAGGACAAAACCCGCCAGCAAGAAGTCAATGGGGACCTTCTCAAACCAGCATGAGTAAAATACCAACATAGATGATGTGATGATAGACATGATACTGACAATCAGGGATGGCCGACTGAAAAATGAGTCAAGAGACACCGCAGAGAGGCCGACTCAAGCTAACTTCCCTTGAACAAAAGCACGACTCGATGTGACTATTGGCAGCATATGATGACTCTATATAAGTTCGTCATGCAGGAGGCACGAATGAACCCTCCATATGATTGGAAGAGATAACCAATCAGGGGCGAATTGAATCAGTAACAAGGTTAAGGCATACCTAAGTCAAACTAAATCTCGCCCAAATGGAGGAGACTTTGCTTTGAGTGCTTTGTTCAAGGGTGACACGACTGACTCTAGCTGCCAACAATAAATGGAAATATTGTCCCATTCCCGCTCATTTTTGGAATATGTAATTTTTTTTTTGTCTTTTTCTTTTAAGCTCGAAAAAGAATAAAAGAATGCTATAGTACAGTGGAAAGAACGAGTGTCGGTGAAACAGATGATCTAGTTCTTGGGATTGGAACGTTCCTATGCTCAATGCAGGGAGGTGAAAACTGGTCAATGACACTCATAGGTGTGTTCCTTCCATGGGTTAAGGTGTGTCAAGTTGCAAAAGTTAAAGGTATGCAAGTTTGATTTTGCAGTCATCATGGTCAAAAGTTGGCTTAAACACGAGTCCAAGTGAAGCCGGCTAAAGACCAAAAGGTGAAAATGGTCAAAATGCAATGCAGTAGTACAACTCAACACAAAGGAGCCACTAGGGTATAAAGCCAGAACAACAGCAAAGAAGCAAAGAGGAATGAGCCTTCATTGCATAAGTCATGGCGAGACTACAGGGGACTCCCGAGCCTACTCAGATCGGAGCAGCATGGGCAACAAATGTCAGTGAGGTGCTAACTATGATGCCCATGTAAAGGATGGCTTCTACCATCGTGTCATGATTTAAAAAATCGGCGAGTGAAGATGGCTTACGAACCATAACACGATGGGATCGACTCTATGGAAAATGTATCGACAGATGGAGGCTAGTATGCATAATGCAACGGAAAAATGGCTTCCCTAACCTATATGCCAGTGAGAAAATGATACCTGCCATGATGGGTCAGCAGTCATGGAACTGTCTCGAAACTGTCGAAAAACGTCCAAAATGTCTTGAAAATCAAACCATTCTCGACATTCCAAGCTCCCAAGTTAAAAGTTACATGAGGCCAAACAAAATAAAATTTTGAAAAAATTTTGCATTTTCAAAACCTATAAAAGAGTTTTTGGACTCACCATTTTCACCATTTGAGTTTGAGAGCAGAGAAGTGGAGCAAAAGAAGCAAGTTTTCCATACGCCAAATTCAACCATTCAAATTCTTCCAAAATCCCTAGGTAACTCTTATACTTGACTTGCAATCAATTGTGACTAGTTTTAGAATTTTTAATTTATGTTTTACCATTGGATTCTTTGTCAAAAATTTCACCGCGGTGTATACGCGGGTTGGAAATATGAAACCCGTGTACACGCGGGCCCTACACGCGACTGTGTGCAAAGGGACCCACGTATACGCTGCGAACATTTTAAACAAAAAAACTAATGGTTGAAAATCATTTTTTCTTTAGGATGCCAGTCACTTGGCGAGAAAGAGAGCATACCACAGTGGATGATGAGGTCATGAACGATCTTGATGCTTTGGATGCCCTACGGGGATGTGGTTTGCTAAAATTCTTCAAATTTCCAAATATGAAAGCAAACACACATCTGCTTGAGATGCTCATTGATTACTGGAGTATCGATGATGATGCATTCATGATTGACCAGATGCCACTCAGGATGGAAGTGGATGACATTTACTTCATCATAGGCCTTTCCTAAAGGGGAGAGGTAGTACATTCTAGGGGCAGGACACGAGGCAGTCTCTCAATCGAGGACTACATACATATCTATTGACCGAGACATCCAAAAAAGGTTGGAAGTCAAATTTCCATCACACATTTGGAGAGTCTATTGCTGAGGATAATCCTGTTCACCATAGCTAGAGTGAATGGATCAGCTTCTCTACACCAGGTATCATGGCTAACCATGAGCTTGGCAGTAGACTATCTCACTACTGTATTCGGCTGGTGTACTCCTCTTCTGGCCAGCTTGAAAAGCCAGCTTACTTCCATCAAGAGAGGACAGACCAAAAACTTTGGATATGGGACTATTTTGTGTTCTTTCTTTTTTGAGAGGGTCCTTGCACTCCGCCCTAGGGTAGAAATTTCCATCATCACCCCATGAGATCCACGCATGGGCAGGTGGGCCGACCTGATGAAACGTCTAGGGGGTGAGGATGTCCCATGGACTACATTTGACAATGACTTCTTTTCCTGGTGGGATCAGCAGATCATCGCCATAGATGACTACCCTTATGTTGGGTTGGATTTCTGAGGAGATCCCAATCTAGCATTACCACCGACCGCAGCATGGGGCGACATTGGTAAGTATTTTTTGATTTTATGATTTTTTTGGATTTTTCAAATATAATAATGAATTTTGAAAAATATTTTTGATAGGATTCAAATGACTAATATGATGATCATGTTCCAGATATTGGGCCGGTACGACCAAATGATTTCCCACGGTACAGATGTCGCAACCGAGGGGCCAAAGAGGCAGCTGCAGACACAGAGCAACTACTTCACACCATCCAACGACACTTGGTGAGACTCACTCACGGAGTACCGATGGCGGCGGTAGAGGATCTTCCTGAGGATATGCAGTGTCATGTGGATGGCATGCCATGTGACTGGGTTTGCACTTTTCGGCGTGTGGCCAATGCAATAGCTACCTACTAAGCTGCTCATCCTGAGCCAGGGCACTAGATGTACTAGACATGATTATGGGCATGTGAGTCCCAATTTTGCATATTTTTTGGACAGACTTATGTACACTCGAGATGTTTTATGATATATATATATATATACATATATATATATATATATATATATATATATATATATATATATATATATATATAGATAGATAGATACAGTTCTACTTTTTGATGCTTGATTTTATTGTGATGAATGATTAATGTGCCAGTCTAATGCTTGATTAGTGATAGAATCAGCTAACTGATTATGAGATCTTGGAATGTGCAAATAATTAATATAAGTAAACGATCTTTGCAAAAACCTCACCCTTAAATACTGGCGATATAAACATGGATCCCTTACCTGATAAATGTTATTCAATTGCGACACTATCAATCGTGAATCAAGATAAACTACCAACGAGTCGATTCCATAAGAAATTGCATCGGATAGTAAATTAATGACGGAAGTATACTCAGCCATATTATTTGAAGCAGGACCAATGCATACGCCTCTTGATACCATCAATTGACCAGTTGGATAGTAGAGTACCCAAGCTGCGGAAGCGAGATTCCGAGTGTGCCGACTAGCACCATCGGTGAATCCAAAATAGACCAAGTCATCCATCAATACCTACCACAGCAGAACAAAAAGTGTTGATATCAAAAACTCTCGATGAGATATGTACAAATATACATAATGTACAAAGAAGCCATTGCCTAGTTACTAAGCAAAGTACTTCTTAAGGTAGAGCCTGTCAGGGGGCTCCGCCCACTTTCTCCTAGGGATGTTTATAGGTACAATTATCGAACCAATCAATATACTTCCTTCGGCGAATAACTGTGTTGGAGCCAAAGGAACCATACAAACATCGCTAGTCAGACTAGGGGACCTGGATTCGACTTCATGCAAAGGGGAATGAAAACATGACCGACGATGTAAATCTTCCGAAGGTCGATCTACAGCCATCATTGCTTCGAATATCGCTTCGTCAGATGGAAAAACAATATCCGAGCAATCCAACACAGAAGTGGAATCAAGGGTCTGAGAATGAGCCACATCACCATCTATCTCTTTCTCATACGAATGAGTAGAATGGTTATCTGCATAGTTATCGATAGATTCAAATCTAGGCTCTACTGCAGACATAAGAGATTCTATTCCACCTTCCTTGGCGTCATCTGATGTGGTCATAGATGAAGATAAGGTTCCAGGATCCGAAAAATAATGAGCTTGAACAAACTCTTTCCATAAGGGGTCCTTGGAGGATGAAAATGTATCTATTCTAGCTGTAGGAGGGGGAAGATCAAATGTACCCATCAATGAAGAGTACATCCCAACTCCTAAATTCTCAGTAGGCGGACAGGGGTTATCTACTAAGGGAACGGTAGAGTTTGAAGTTGCCCGAGGATCAACTAGAGAATAGTCCAATTGATCAACCTTAACAATTTTCCCTTCATGAGGAAAGAAAATGACATGAAATAGGGTCGAAACAACGGCCTCCATTTCATATACCTAGTTCCTTCCTAAGAGGAGATTGTAGTCTAGGTTAGCCTCGATGACTTCTACTTCAATATTAATGACCTTCCCCCCAACACATATAGGAGAGGCCGAGATAATCCCGTATTGCCTATGAAAATGACCATCAAAAGCTGTCAAGAGGGTAGGTGAAGGAACAACCGAAGGCAATCCAATGGCCTTCCAACATGACATAGACATGACACACTTGGGATCTCCCTCATCTATAACCGTCCGAAAAATATTAGTTTTCTAGTATGTAGACTTTATTTGGAAAGCCATATGATGAGGAAGTCTCTTTTTGACATTATGCATATCAAAAGTGAGAGCTAAAGAATTATTTGGATCTACTACCCCCATTGCCGACAACAAAGAACCTCTTTGAGCGGGACACGACTGGAGCACCTCTAAAGCGGACATAGCACATGGACTCTGCACCAGATCCTCAACAATTGATTAATTCTAGGCTGCCCTAATATTAGGGTTGATAGTCGCGTGTTTAGCGGAACCTTTCGGTACCCGTGGTATAGTCTCGACAGAGGGTCACTCAATATGAAGTGGGTTATTAGTTTCGGGAAATGCTTTACCTTTGGAAGTTTCACCTTCACCATAATCACGTGACCGTGTGGCCACATTAGCGTGAGAACCCATCATGAAAACATTTGATGATTTTTCCCCTTCCTGGTTTCCCCCTGCGAAGGCACCAAGGTTTGAACTCGCGCCAGCAAGAAGTTGCTACCCTTGGGGAAAAGGTTTGGTTAACACAGCTTGAGAACTAGAAGTTCCTTGCTGTCCTAACAAGCACTGAGCGTCTTGAATCTTGGGGCAGAGATGAGTTAAATGGTTTCCACTGCATAACATGCATGAAAACTTGACTTTCTTTTAGACTCATTTCTACCACCACTAGCATTATTGCCAGGATTATTTGCATCAGTCTTCCCATCTTGACTCTCTTTTTTACCTCGTCCTTTCTTCTTCCCATTGGAATTTTGATTTCCTTTGGGTTTGGTTGATTGGATAGCATTGACTGAAGAGGGTTGGGAAGACGAAGGGTTAGACAATGTGACTTGGTTGTTAGAAGCAGTTTGTAAAGACAACTGCTACAATTGACTCAACAAGTTCACCGCATTTGTGTCTACCGATCCAACGATAACATCTACATGGGTTCCTGGCTTCGACTTGGCTATATCAACCTTAGACCCAGGAGCATCTGGCAAGATTTTTTTAAGGATCCCAGACTCAAAGTAAATCAATTCTAACTGCTGGGCCCTAAAAATAGCTTGCTCCTCAGAATAGACTCCGGACGTGGAGACATCCTTAGAGATTTCAAATTGTAAAGATTTCAAAAACCATTCAAGATGGTATTCCAGTGGAATCTCGGCTTTAATGAGCCTCTTTCTCCGTCTCCATTCCTGAATATGGTCAGAAATGTGAGTTGCCTTGTCCTGTCGAAAAGTGGCCAAAAGTTCAGTTTTGGCATCATAACAGATGGGCAACTGGAAATGGTTTAAGAAAATATTAGCTAAGTCAGCGAAAGATGTAAAGCTGCCCCCTGGCAACTCTATTTACCATTTGGCCACATTACCAGTCAAGGTGTGTTGAAAAACTCTCAACCTAATCGAGTCATCAATAAGGGAGTTTGATGAGCACCACAAATGGAATGTGGTTACATGGTTGCCTGGGTCTTCACCACCCTTCCCTTCGAATTTTGGAATTTTCGAAGGGAGTTTTCTTGGGACCGGAGGCCAGGCTGGGTTGTATTTGATTGGATCGTTTGTTAATTTTGTGAGATCTGGCAAATTCAAAGTTGCCAGAAAAGGAAGCCTAGGAGGACCTTGGGGGTTCCACCCTAACTGGGCAAAGCTCCCAAAGTTCTGAAAAGATTGGCCTGGATTTTCAAAGGCACCAGGCTACCTGAAGTATCCAGCAAAACCAGCTAAACCAAAAGGTAAGCCTTGTGATCCAGCAAAACTCGGAGTTTGATCAACTCCGGCCGCAAAACCTCCTTGACAGGCGAAGCTTCCTCCTAAAGGATTATAAGGAGTGGATAACCCCTGATAAGGATTCCAAGCAGTAGCTAAGGGAGGAATACTTCGAAACGAGCTAACTGTGGAGTACGGCCCCTTCCCTTGTTGGCGAAAAAACGGATTCGCAGTTCCTATGCCACTAACAGCAGGGTTATTCCAACCTTGGAAAGGATTGATGCTTTGTCCTATAGAAGAAAAAGACATAGATCCTACTTTCGGGTTGGAATGTGGTATATGACCACTTCTGAAAGGAAAACCCTATAATGAAGCCGATCCACCCATCATGGATGTGGAGGCACTAAACGGAACTGATGGAATACCCTGGGAATGGGTGCCAAATGGGAAGAATCCAGTACTAAAAGCATTGGCTTGGGAATTTCCACTCGTAGAAGGAATGGAAGTAGACCCAACAAAAGATGTGCTAGCAAAAGACCCAAATAAAGATGCAGAGGGGATGGAAATGGTTCCTCCCCCTTGTACTGATGTTAGAGTCTACATAGTTGTAGCACTTGTAGTAGAATCCATGCTTCCAGTAGTGGTCATCGATGGTAAGTGCGTAGTGTGACCTGGACTTGACAGTCTATTCCTCGGAGTCCCAACGTATCGTAATACTTCTGGATAACTAGAAGGTAAGGGAGAATTCGGAGCCGCTAACGATTCTTGAACTTCTTCTACTTCTATGTTATCTTATGTATGAAAGAGAACTCGAGAAAGAACTGGAGTGTTCCTCTCTTGTTCTGTAGAAGTACCAGGCCTATTCTGAACACTAATGCCCCCGAGAGGAGGATCAATCCTGATGCGTCAGCTGCCACGGGTCGAAACCCACCGACAGTATTACCTCTGCACCTTCTGGGTGAAGGTTCTTAACTTGGTGGTGAAAGACCACGAAGTCTTCGAGACCGTCTAGGTGATCGGTTAGCCACTTTGAATTTTTTATTAAGATCTAGCTAAAGACTCAAAAAATTGAAAGCTAGGCCAACTAGGAGCATATATCACACACTAAAAAGTCCCTAAAAGATATCAGCCAATCAAACAACTTTCAAGTATTTCCACTCTGGGTGATGAGGACTGGACACCAAAATACAAGAAAGTAAAGTAAGGGGCCTTCCGAAGATAGTCTAGGATAATGACGGCCAAGTCCTATCAATGAAGGTAACAGAGGAAGTTACGTTGACCTCCTAACAATAGCCTGCGCCAGTGCAAGGCCCCAAGCTTCGCAAGGGTGCCCTCTAGATCCCTAGGAGTAGCAACTAAGGTTACCAACTCGTATCAGAAGCCAGGCGGAACAGTCTTGATGTTAGATCCAACAAGTAGGAGAGGGGGTATCTCTCTTCCCTGTCTTCAAGAACCCTCGTGCTTAACTCCCAGATACGGAGCTTTCCTGGTCTCCCTAACGCTATTGGATTTTCACTCACTATTAAGACTCCTATGTTTGACAGTTTAAATGGCCTTGGAGAGTTATCTCTCCACTCACATATTCCAAGGCCATAAAATATCCTAAAACTTGTTGGTGTGTCTAACTTGACAATTATAAAAAGTTCTAGTATATTTTAATTAGCGCTTGTTTTTAAATGGGTTGTTCTTTAAGTCAAGGGATAAGCGGAAGTGAAACTAGTGGTGTTTTGACGCAAAAGAAATTAATAAAAACCAAACTACATGCAAATGCACTTGTTTTCGTTTTTCGATGAAAAGAAATTTCTACATGGTTCAGAGGAACTTCAAAAGAAACAACAAATTTTTCTTTTCTTTTCTTTTACTCACGCTTCACACTCACAAAAGTTATCAAAACTATAGATGCCTAAAAAGATGTGCAACTCTATCCTAATGCAATGGGTACATGCTGATGCAAGACTTAAGACTACTCTAAATCAAGAAATGAAAGTTACTTGTTTATCAACTTTTAATTTTCCACTTAAAATGTTTAGATGGAATATGAGTTGCTAATCGTTCATTTCATCTAAACACTAAAAACAAGTTTCAAAACAAACAAAAATGTACTTTCATTAACTAAAAGGAAACTAAATCGAAACAAAGTTCAAGAAAGAAAAACCAAGTTTTTCAAAAAGTTTTCTTCAAAAGCAAAAGCAAAAATGTCTTTTCAAAAGTTCTCTCAACAAGACTGAAACTTTATGATTGAAAAATTGGCACCAAACACTTTGCAAGCTGACAACATAAAATGGATGAAAACTCAACAAAAAAGATGTGTTTCGAGATGCTTTCAACAATCAAAAGTAGCAATGAGAGGTTTGGCAACAAAGACCAAAAGATCAAAAAGATAATTTTCAAGAAAGTGTCAATCAACAACTTTCGAAAGCAAGAAAAGTAGATGGTCACAAAAATGTAGTTTTAATAAGCAAACACAAAAGGTCACCAAAACAAGATTTGACACAAAGACTGAGATCAGCCTTTCTGCTCTGGCAAAATAGAGCAGCCAAGACTCCTAACAAGAAATCTTGTGTGCTTGACAAAACTATGACGCTTGCAAATAAAACCAATAAGACCAACACTTTCCAAAATCAGAGAGAATTTGAAATCAGATACTTGCTGTAAAACTAAAAACTAACACTGAAAAGTAACTGTTCAGGACTAAATCAAACCAACAGACAGACCTTCAAAAACAAAAAGATTTAAAAAATCTTGAAAATTGCAAGATATACGCGACTGTATCGATGTACAGTTACATGTATACGTGACTAAGCCTAAGGAAACCTGCATATACATGGGTTTACTTAAGGAAACATGCGTATATATGCCTCTGTAAACAAGAAAAACAATGTATATAAAGGTTTTAAGAAAAAATAAAAAACAGTCTGAAGAAACTGACCAAACTTACAATTCAAGTTCCTACAGGAACAAACTACACAGCAACAGCAAGCAAACAGACAGCTGAGCCCTAATTGGCTTGAATAAACCAAACTAGGAACAACAATATTGTTGTCCCCAGCGGAATCGCCAATTCTATTAAGGGACAAATTCCCATAGGGTCTTTGGGTTGAAACAATAGCAGATCAGCGGTTGTCTATATAGAGAAACACACATTCCATACAGCCATAGTGCTAATATAAGCAAACTAGATGATAAGGGGCATACCTGGGGGTCCTACTTTTGGGAAGAGCCTTCCAGGGTCCAAACCCTTCTTGGAGTTCCTTTTGCTCCTTCAACCTGCAAAACAATTCCAGAAAGTACAGCAGTATATGGACTAAACTTTATAAAGAAATCATCTTCATAGTATATTGAAAAGTAGTTAGTTATACAATTAAACAACCTTTCATATATGAATCATAACATGGATATCATAAACATGAAGAAGATTTATATCAGGAACAAAGACAAGTGTTTCTTTTATTATAGACAAATAAAGTACAGAAAGGAATAATTTCACCCGATTCGTCCTTTCGCAGGCTCCAAGCGGAACTGTCCTCCGGATTCGTCTAGTCTCAAGCCTTTAACAAACACCTTCCATGACTTACTCCATGATATCTCAAGTAGTAGATGGACATCATCACACAAGGAAACAAGGGTTTCTTGTAAATGAGGGAAGTGCAAGAGGCACTAGGATCTTCAAACCTGGTTAGGGAAATCTTAGCATAATAATCGTTCTCTCTCTTCTCTCCTCCCTTAGGCCTTCCCATTGAAGCCTTTTTATACTTCTCCCAAAGTATTTTTTTAGTTGGGAATTCATTGGGAACAGTCGGGCCACGGGCAGTAACAGGTGATCAGTAGGTAACACCCGTGATCTCTGCCAGAAATTAAGGAGATTTAATATTTTTAAGTGTTTTAAGACATATACGCGGGTTGAGTATACACAGACCCGCGTATACACGCATTTAGCTCAGGGAAATGTCGCGTATAGGGAATAAAACACTATTTTTTAAATTGTGGACCAGGTCTGGAAGGAGAGGTAGCCCTGGGCCATGAGTGCAGCATCACAAACCTCAAGAGTGAGATTTGGATCTATAACAATGGGTCCAATTCGAATCATGGCCTTCCCACTGAAAAAGCTTTTGGACCACCAAAAGTTGGTTTTCAAGCATCGACTAAGTGAGGGTACAATTTTCTCACTTGTCCAATCTCTATCCAGTTTTCACTAGAAGACTTTGAACCTTTGAGCCCAATTTTGAGGTACTCAACATCGCCTCTTTGCATCGTCCTCAGCTTCCTGTCTAGCACTGTGTCTTCCTGCAATTCATTAAGATATTCAAGTAGTAGGTCATCACTAGAAGGAAATTGACTCTGCTCTTCAGGATCCTCAATTAGAGAGGGTTCAAACAATCTCAAGCAATCTGCATTTACGACTGAGTAGATGTGCATGTAAGTTGGTAGATCAAGGTGAAAAGCATTTCCACCAATATTCTCAAGTATCTTGAAGGGTCCATACCTGTTAGGCTTTAGCTTCTTACCGTCACCATGCATCCTGTCCTTGCTGATATATAGCCAGACTTGGTCACCAACTTGGAAACTATGCTCCATACGATGCTTGTCATGCCTTGCCTTGTATTTGGCTTGGCTCTTTTCCAATTGTTCCTGTACTGCTTGGTGGATCTCCTAGATTTGTTCAATGAACCTAGTTGCCCTATCCACAACATTGTGTCTCTCGACTATGGTATCTTTACCAAAGACAAAATCCAAAGAAGACCTTGGTGTGAAACCAAAAAAGGTCTCAAAAGGAGATCTATGTGTAGAAGAATTTTTTGCTCTGTTGTAAGCATGTTGCACATAACACAAATGTTCATCCCAAAGCTTAGGATGTTTGCTGCAATATCCTCTGAGTAACTGGATCACTGTCCTGTTAACTACTTGTGTCTGGCCATTAGTTTATGGATGAAAAGTTGTGCTTTTCTTCAGTTTTGTGTCCATAAGTTCCCACAGACTTGACCAAAAGTTTCCCACAAATCAGGTATCTCGATCAGATATAATGGAAGTGGGTAATCCAAAATGAACCCATACATGTTCAAAGAACAGTTTTGCAGTTTGTTCAACTGTAATCTGTTTATTACAAGGTATCAAAATACAAATTTTCCTGAACCTATCCACAACAACATACAAATAATCATGACCTTTCTTAGATTTAGGCCGTCCTCCAACAAAATTCATGGAAACACTTTCCCAAGGGTGAGAAGGAACTGGTAATGGAGTTTAGAAGCCTAGTTTTCTATTGTTGGGCTTGCTTTTAGCACACATAGTACACCCTCTTACATATCTAGAAACTGTCTCATTCATTTTTGGCCAATAACAAAATCTTTGCAGCTATGCAACTGTTTTACTTACCCCAAAGTGACCTGATATCAAAGAAGTGTGCGCTTCTCTAATTATCTGTACTCTCTCAGTTTGTGGAATGCATAACTTCCCACAATGGTATAAGAGTCAGTCCTTTACATGATAATCCAATTCTTCTACTCGTTTTCCTTGACTTAAAGTTGCATATACATCTTTAAAGTCTATATCTTGAGCATATTGTTCAATGTAGCTTTCATGTAGCACAGAATTATGCTTAAGTATAGTAGATGCATTTATAATAGGTCTGGATAGCATGTCTGCAACTTTATTATGTATGCCCTTTTTATATCTGATGACTAAATGAAACTATTGTAGAAAACCCATCCATCTGTAGTGTCTTGATTGCTGCGACTTAGTTTGGAAGTGTAGGTATTGAAGTGGTTGATGATTAGTATGTATTACTATCTCTTTGCCCATTAAGTAATGTTTCCACTTTTTCACACTCTGAACTAATGCATACAAATCTTTATCATATGTAGGATAGTTAACTACTGCAGGATTAAAAGTCTCAGAATGATAACATATGGGTTTACCGTGTCGTGTCAACACTGATCCCATGGCATAGTCACTGGCATCTATTTGGATCTCAAATGGTCTTTGCAAATCAGGCAGTGCTAGTATAGGTGTTGTACTAATCTTTTCTTTCAAGGTGTCAAAGGCTTTCTGCTATTTGCCTCCCCACTGAAATACGTTGTTCAATCCTGTTAAAGCATGTAAGGGCGCTGCAATTGAGGAAAAGTTAGAAATGAACTTCCTCCAATATTGTGTTGCCCCTAAGAAGCTTCTCACTTCTGTAGCAAACTTGGGTTGAGGCCAATTTACAATGACTACCACTTTATAGGGATCTATTTTCAATTCACCACCCCCTACTATATGACCCAAATAATTCAGAGATGTTTTGCCAAATTCACATTTTGAGAGTTTAACATGAATTTTTTCTCTTTTTAAAACATCTAGTGTCTACATAACATGATTTAAGTGTTCTTCCCATGTTTTACTAAAAATCAAAATGTCATCCAGATACACAATAACAAAATCATCAATAAAAGGTCTGAGTACATCATTCATTAATCTCATGAAAGTAGCAAGAGCATTAGTTAAGCCAAAAGGCATAACTAGCCACTCGTACAATCCCTGCTTTGTTTTGAAAGCAGTCTTCCATGCATCTTGTTCTGCAACTCTGACTTGATGGCATCCACTGTGCAAGCCTAGCTTGGAGAAATAAATAGCCTCCTTCAGTTGATCTAAAATATCATCTATGCGAGGAAGGGGATAACGATTTTTTATTGTTATCTTATTCAGTGCTCAGTAATCAATGCACATTCTCCACGAGCCATCTTTCTTTCTCACCAAAACGATTGGTGACCCACATGGTGATGTGCTAGGTCTAATGAACCCCTTCTCAAGAAACTCCTACACCTGCTTCTTGATTTCAGATTTCTTTAAAGTAGATAACTTGTACATTCCAATGTTAGGCAATGGAGCATCTTGCTGCAAAATAAGATCATGTACTATTTCCTTTTTGGGTGGCAAACCTTTAGGTTATTGAAACAAGATATCATACTCTGAAACAACCTTTTCTATATCAGCTTGTTGTTTATCATTACAGCCCTCAAATACATTGGTTTTATCAAGTTTATTTTCCTTTACAACCATCAGTAAGAATTGCTTGCATGAATTTATCATTCTTTTTATCTGCACTGAGTTTATGAGAGTATAATTATTCTTGAGCTGATGAGCTCTTACAAAGTATTCAATTCCATCTTTAACAAGTAGATACTTGTTCTTAGCTCTATAGAAAATAGCTTTCCTATCATACAAGTAAGAACTTCCTAAAACAATTCCACATATATCCAAAGGAATTATGTCTAACTCAACCTCATCTACAAATGCTGACCCAAAAGAAACTTGAGTTTGCACTGTCTAGTCACTTGTAGTTGTGCTTTATCATTCAGCCATCCTAATGGGTATGGTTTCTTGTGAGGTGTAGTTGTTAATCCCAATTTCTTTACAATTGCTTCAGAAATTAAATTTACTTGTGAGCCACTATCAAACAAAGTATCAATCTTTTGATATTTGGAAACAACTCGAATATGGAAAAGCTCATGTCTTTTTCTCTCATTTTCTTCATCAATAATAGATTGAGCAGAATTACTAGTAGATGCTTTAGAATTCTTACCTTTTATACCTATGGCTGCAATGGTTGTTTCATCTCCCGAGTCTGACCCCAAATCTTTCTGAATAGCTGCAACAGTCTTCTTCTTCTTGCCCTCGAACTTCTTATGTATCAGCTCTAGATGCAGAATCCAACAATGCTAATCATCATGCCCGTCCTTTTTACAATGAGTGCTTGAAGCTTTGCTTCTCTGTGCAGTGTTAGCCTTCCTTGCTTTCCACTTCTGCTTTCTTTTCTCCTTGTTCTTACTTGCAGTGGGTTGGGATGGTCCCGCAACTTCTGGATTTCCATTCTTTCCTCTAGCCTCTAGATGAGTAGCTTGTAAAGATACCTCATCTCTACTAGTGGGATTAAACATGAGGATGGTATGCCTCATGTAGCTGTGTAGACCACCAATCTACTTCAAAAGAGTCTCTGGTAAGTCTAATGAGATTCCTAGAATCAATGCTCTTTTTCTAAATTCTTGAGTGTACCCTTGCACACTTTGCCCTTTCAACTGCAGAAGAGTTTACCAAACTCATCATGGCTTGTTGCATGTAGGCCAACGTATAAAACTGCTTTTTGATTGCAGAAACAAATTCACTCTAGAAAAAGATGGTCTTACCATGTCTTTTCATGTCAGCTTGGGTTCTGCCTTCCCACCAAACCAAGGCAGTGCCTCCAAGGCGTACGCTTTCCAGTGGAATCTTGCTCTTTCCTGAATCGATGTCCTGTACTCTGCAATAAACATCAATTTTTCTAATCTAATTGTCCAACTTTTCTGCATTCAACTCTCCATCATATATAGGCAAATCAAATTTAACATCTAGTTTTATCAAAGATGCTTTCTTTTTGTGTTTAGGGTTTTTAGGAGGCGTGAGAAAGCTTTCCTCTTTCCCTTTTCCTTTGGAGTGGTCATGGAAGTGAGACTGATCTTCTCCTTTGTCTTGCTTGGAGCCTGATGAATCTTCATCCTTGTGCTTTCTAAAGTCCCTATACATTTCTTCTACCATGGACTTTATGGCTAGGAAACTTTCTATGAATTGAGGGTGTTATCACTCAAATTTTCTTTGAAGTTGTCAGAAGAAGGAGATAGGTCTGAGGTAAACACAAACCAACTTTTAAGTACAAAATCTAGCCAATCTGTACTCAGAGAGGGCTCTCTCTTTAATATTTAGCTTTGTTTTATAGGATATTAAGCTAGTTATGAAAGCTTGGGGGTTCTGATTGTGTTTGGTGGTGGAATTCTGGAGTAGATGGATAGAACAGAGTATATCATGCCATTGGGCTATGGAGTCAATTGAAAATGGCTTAACTAGATTAGGCTTTTTAAACAAAGGAGGGCTTCATAGGACAAGATAGCTAAACAGGGAACAAATGGTAACTTGAAAGGGTGAAATGGTATTAAAAGGGAAAAAGGGCATTTAAGAATCCTTCAACAAATTTTAATAAGAGGGAACGTGGGTGATCATTAATAAAAAGCAATTAAGAATTTTTTATTAAATGACCACAATGATAAACTAAGAAGCAAAGAGCAATTAAGAATTATTTGCCTATGATAGCTTAGAATAAAACATTTAGAATAAAAATGATTTTAAAGACAGATTGCAATAAAACACTTTCTGAAATATAATTTTTCGTTAATTATTTAGATATGAAACATAAGTGAAGTATTAAACCAGAAAACAATAACACTTGAGATATAGAATACTTATTTGTCCAATGTTTGACACATGAATCCTATAAAAGAACTTTGATTTATTTCTTCATCCAGCCAGCCATACAAGATTTGTTCAATCAACACTTCTATTCCAAAATAATAAGTCTATAGAAATGTCTAAGAATCCACCCTAAGTACTTCGAATGAGGAAGTACTTATACAAAAATTTACAACAAAATATCTCATAACTGAGTGAGATTTAATCTAGGAAGACTAACTATATTTACATAAAATTAGAGACAGATGGTCTCAGAGATTGAGACTAGAAGTGAACTGATGGTTTGCTATCCCTGTTTTTGTGAATGAGCTAGAGGCAGGCCCTATGATTGAGCATCTTGATGTCTTGCTCGTAATTTTGTGCTTGCTATTTTGTTTTTCATATTCTTACTGATACTCTTTGATCTGTTCTGATGCTCTTTGACCTATTCTGATACTCTTTACCTGGTTTATCCTTGTTCACCTTCTTTTACCAAAATTGACTATGGTAAATACTTCAATTTTACTTTTTCACCAAGGTAAATTATAAAATTTCTGTCATATCTACCCACCAATCATCCTTTGGTATCTTGGTCCTTTTTAGCTTTCAGAAGACTTCATCAGCCTTTGTGTATTTAACAAAATTAGGCTAAACTGGAAACAAATGTTTTAATTCATGCTCAGCATAAAAAAGGTTCTCTAGATTGTCATAGAGAACTCTGCCTATAGGTAGTGCCTTGGGTGTAGATGCACTAACTGATGAACTGGCATGGTTATTTGCATACTGACCCAACCTGTCGACATAATCTTCATGCCTCATTAGTTTATCATTAATAACTAAAGGACTGGGAAATCGTTTACTCTGTAAAATGCCAAACTTCTCTATAAATTCATCTATATCCTCCTGCATGTTTTGGCATTTTCTTTCTAGGTTCTGCATTAGAGCTCTTTTAGTCAACAACTTCTTGATTTTTAGGATAGTTCCAATTCTATCCTCAATATTCAGCTCTTCTAGCTGGTGCCTGGTCCTGCTATTCAAAAGGTTTATCAGCCTGATAGCTTCCTCGGGCTTCCCTCCTAGCTCTTCCTTGGTTTTCTGAATTTCTTGAAGAGCCACTTTCACCAGGACAATCTGTTCAAAAATAATTTGTATGGATGACCAAAAATCATTTATTGACTGAGTGATATTGGTCCATAAAATTTTTCTTACATCTATTAAAGGCTTTTCAAAGGTGAGATCCTTTTCTAATGTTTTCACTTGTTGAGCTAAGCCTTTATTCTTCCTCACTTCTTTAGCAAAATTAATCTTTGAAACATCATACTTTTACTCTAAAGTGACAAATTTCTCCATTACCTTCTGGAGTTCAGAAACTTGGAGTTTCATTTCCCTCATTGACTTGATTAACTCTTTAGTGCTTTGACCTAAAGTTTATGTCTGTACTGCACCTGTGCTTGTACTTGTAACTACACCTGTGATAGCTTCTGCTCTGACCAAAGGGACATTTGGTGCAAGAGCTGTTGCAAGTGTGGATGGGACTGCCGTGGAGACCACTGGTATCACATTTTGAGGCTGATAGGTGGACTCACTCTACCTACTCTTTAGTGATTTTTCTAATTCCTGCCCAGTATCCTTCAACTGTTCATTTAGCTTGAGGACTAAGTCCATAAGCTCTTCTTCAGACTTCTTTTGGATAACTTCAAGAGTTTGTGGATGCCTTAATGGAGGCAACTTTAACTGCTTTCTCAAGGCAGTTATGTCTTAATCTTTTTTCTTTATCAAGGTCTCTGTAGCTTTTACATCTTTTGGGTTGTGACCCAATCCAATAACCAACTCCTCCAGTGATTTGATTCTATTATCTTTAGCCTGTGAGGAGGATCTTTCTAGCTGTAATTGAGCAGTGATATTATTCAATGAATTTTCTAATCTGTGGGCCATCATGGCTTTACTTGTCAAGGTGGAATACACCATCTCCCCTGTCTACTTATGTCATTCAATCTAACCTAGGGGGTGAATGTCCTTGCGCATGACCTCAAAATCAATTTTGAGGTAGTCTGCAATTGACTGCAGCTGTTGTACATTGGGCTTGAAAAAGCTCATCTGCATTTTACCCTCCTTGATGTCATAAGCTGACATCAACCTATTCTAATTGGTAGGAGCCATCTTTAAATATTGATTGTAGACTTGGACCCTTAATGGTTCATTTCTAGCCTTTATTTCTTTGAATTTCTCTTTAATGTCTAGGGACTTGTTAGCTGAAGGCCTGAAGGATGATACTTCAGCACTTTGTTGTCTTTCTAGCTCCTGACTTTGTGAGCTAGAAGGTGTCCCACCTGCTAGGAAAGTATGTTGACTGTCTGCACCTTCTTTCCTCTGACTCCCTGTAGTATCTTCAAAGAATTCCTCTTCTAAATGGGGATTTAGCCAGTGCCTCTTAGCACCAGGCTGATCTGAAGGACCACTGGCATGGGTAGCTACTTCCGTGTCTCTCTTTAAGTTCTTTTCCTCATTCAAAGGAGACTGCAAAATTGGGGTATCTCCCATGTTAACTTGAGTCAGGTGGGTTTGTGTTTGAGCTTGTTCTTGAGAGGTTTTAGGCTGCTTTGACATGCTTGATTTCCCTATTGCTAGAGTGTTGGTTTCTTGTTCTCTTCCTTGTGATGTCTCTACAAGTGGTGTACTTGCTTCCTATGAGTGCCTTTGAGAAGTATCTGTTGTTGAGGCACTAGTCCTTGGTGTTGGCTTCTGATAATTCCCAACTGGCACATGTTCAAAAAAGTCCAATTCAAGTGTCTTTTCTAGATCTTTCATTACATTTTCTACATTGACCTGATCACTATCCATCTCTACAAGAGTCCCTTCCCTCCATTCATCCATGTTAGCATATTGCCCAATTTCTGGGATTTTGTGATGAAAATAAGGTGATACCCTATTTTTCATTCTCTTATCACAGATGAAACTGTGGGGGTCATATGGAGTCCAACCAAAGCTTCTGTTTAATCTCATGTGATTTTCTAGGATTTTTTCTGCTACTTTTCCTGCTTCTCTATTGTTGCAGACAAATGGGCCTAGGTGATTCTTGATTCTTAATTTTGCTTTCTTCTTGGACTTAGTAAAACGAATTTGATCTGAGTGGATCATTTGTCTATAATATTCCAAAGAAAATAGTCTCATTGGAACATATTTTGATAACTTGAATGGAAAAATCTTACAGCCATCTATCCTGATCTCTGTGTGATTCTGGTACAAGTACCAGTCACCTACCCTATACTTTTTTTATAGCTAAAGGATCCTTTTGATTTCATCATTAATCCTAGGAGGAGGATTTTCTGTCAGCAAGGTGGTTGCTGGGTGTACAAACTGGTCAATGAACTCATTATATGAATAAGGGCAAGCAAAAGATTCATGGAAGATAGAAGTCCAATAAATGACTAACCTTGGATTACCCTTTGTATCAAGTTTCTTGACAGAAAATGGGAACTTGTCATACTGATAGTATAGGGTGAGGTGATATATGAATGTGGAATATTTTAAAACTTTTTCATTCTCCAATCTCATGAACTGGTCATGGATTTTCTTAGCAATAAATGAAGCATAATTGTACTTGATAGCAGGGGGCTGACCATGGGTAAAGATAGACAACAATACTAGGGTCAATTCATCTACAAACTCACTAGTGTTGAATTCCATGACTGCAGCTATCATATCAACTACAATTTTACCTGTATCTATGAAGAATGATGACATATAAGGAGGGGGATCTTTTGGTTGATGGTTCTTATCCACAAAAGTTTGACAAAGGCGAATGAGCTCAGATTGGGATAATTTAGTTGATTTCTCAAGCAAATCTCCAAGGGAAATGGGGGTGAGGGCTTGACTATTTGATTGGGAGACATCACTGCTCTAAGTTTGGGGTCATAATTTGAATGGAACTGATGGATTATGTCTGGGAAAACATGTACAGAGGGGAGAAAGTACATTGGTAGATTGGATTCCCACAGTCCTATGGCATCATAGCCATTCAATTGATTATCTCGGCATTGTCAAAACACTTTCAGATGGTCTTTATTAGTAGTTAGGTCTGTTAGGACCTAAATCTGCCTTAGGCCGAAGGAAGGCAAAATTCAGGGTAACCACAAACCATGCTCAGTGTGGTAGCTAGCCCTACCAGAACAGGAGACGGCTCTCTCTAGGTCACACTCAGTTAAAATAGACAATAGGGTTTGAGATGACTCGAAACGAATGCTGATTTTAGGCTAGTAAATGGATATGAAAAAAAGGAAATTTATCGAATGACTGAACTTTCTGGGCTGTATGGGACAAAGGGCAGCCTGAGATGGGAAATTAAATCAAAGACGCAGAGTATTTCGGGAGGCAACATAGGGAGGAGGTTTAGCAGTCAAACTGGAATAATATGTGGTGGAAAGACTGTTGAGAAAGTTGAAAAGGGCATATACATGAATCCTTCTCAGACAGAGGAAGACACACAAAGTATGAATGCTTTACTAGGCAGAGCATAAAAATGGATTCTACCTTTCCTACTTAAGAGCATTCAACTGGAAATGATTCTGAATGAAATGTAAAAAATAACAAGGCACATATGAAACTGAAAGAGGGAACATCTGCTAAACTTCATACCACATGAATCTCATGAATCAGAGCTACATCATTGATTAAGTTCCTGTCCAAGCTGTACAATGAAACACTGAGTTTTTTCTCCACACCGTTTCCCAGAAACTCCAACCTTTTTCAAAATGATTTTTCATGCAATAAATAAACTATCTATGAGGAAATGGAGTGACCCAGAATAAGGAATTGTTTCATCATTATTAACTGAAGATGAAAATCCAGTCATCGCTAAAGGGAGCAACGTTACATTTTTTTACTTCAATCTGTTGATGACCAATGAAATCTGAAGTGTAGACCTCCTGAGTCATAACTGAAGCCAAAAACAAACATCCGATACTATTTCTCTGCCACGATAGACATCTAGATTTTTAATTTAGGTGTTTGGTCTTTGACTGTTCGCTTTCCGTATGTCGTTTGAATAAAACAAATTTTTTAATAAAAATAGACTTGAACGAAGATTTGGCCTTTGGTGAAAGGAAAACGCATTGCAAATGAATGGTACCAGTTGCCATAAGGTGAATCCGCACGTTTTTTGGGCGATCATAGTGAGTCTGGAGAATTCTCGGGCTTCCTGGCTGTGTGCGCCGTGCAGCACACCCAGTGGGCCACGCCCATGTAAAAACACACTGCGTGGAGGCGCCCAATGCATTGTGCTTGCTCAGTGCACCGCACCACCTGCTCGATGCACCGCACAGACTTCCTGGGCATCCAAATCACTTCCCGAACACTCCTTTGGATGGGGTCTTTCGCCTTGCTGTGGAAAAGCTACGAAATCAACCATATGATGAAGCTTGGGAGTGTTCATCAACTAGATGGCTCTGAGCACATCTAAGATCTTTGGGTAGCATATCATTGGTGTTCATTGCATGCATCTGAGAAGTATCTGCTTGATTTATTCTACTGACTAGAATTGAAGACCCGCGGGTTGCTAACGAGAGTATGGCATTGAAAGAGTGTGGTATAGCCATTGGGGGGGCTTTCCGCATCTTGTGGAAATTTCTTAATTTTGTCCACATCTCTTCTTTGTCTGAAGAATGACAGTAATCATTACTGGCAGTCCCTTTGCCCCAAAGCAAACATGGAGCAGGCTTATCATATACGTAACAGTGGCACAGTGCGCAATGCTTCTCATGGGGAGTACTTTTCATAAGTCTTAGATGTTTACAAAGTTTCATTGCGACTTTCTTGGCTATCAGAACTCCTTCAGGACCAAATGGCCCGGTGGTAGGAACCCACCCTCCAGAAGTAGGTAAAGCCTTCAGATTCTTCATATTTTCATCACCTTATACCTGATCCTGTCCATATTGCTTGGGATATAAATATATTCAACAGCAGGTCTCAAAATATTTCCCATCCTAGGAACTTTCACTTTATCCTACAAGGCCACAATAACCAAACTATTGGAACGCTACCCATTGAACCTCCTTACTGTGTTACTTTTTCCCTGCAAATGAAGTAGAAACTTCATATTGGAAACAGAACAATTTCACAGATTCAAAGGCTTTTAAAGGCACTGCTTTCAAAGGTCTTAACAATGTTGTTGCCTTACACTCCATGAATTGGACCATCTATGATAGCTTCTATATCCTTCCTACTCTTAACCAAGGTCCGTTTCTTAGTATCAAAATCAACTTTCTCCAAATCTCCAGCGATTTCCACTAGAACCATAAAATTGTTTCTTGTCATCCTTTACATTTCCATCAGCCTGTAAAAGATCTGAATCTTCGGAAAGATTTTGTTGGCTTTCATGTTGGGACTAAATTTGAAGCTAGTCACTTCTTCCACAACAGTTTTCTCTGCAATATTTATGCAATCATTCAGCCTCCTGTAACCCAGAAAAAGTTGGAGAAAATTTGACAAGTAGTGTGCCTTGAATAGTACTACTTCCATTTACTACCTTCATTTTGTCATTTTCGAATCCAAGTCCTTGAAGAATCTCATCCATATCTAGATTGCTAACAACATGCTCAGACCTGTCTTTCTTCCTTTCATTGTTTGCATTATGCACAATAACCAGTGGTGGCCATAGAATAATATCTTCTTTCATGACTCTTGCATCAGGCAATGGAAGTAAATGGTACCCTTTCGCATTATCTGGTGGTACAACGTGATTCCAACCCATCAAGACACACAAACCCTTATGCAGGCCCAAGTGTTATGCTCTAAGGCCAACTTTTAGAGAATTGAACGTATGCATAACCAAGCTGTGCGCATCTATGAAATCCTTTGGAAACTTGGAGAAGAAAAATGGCGTTTTTTTTTGAGTTTTGAGGACAAAAACGGCATAAAACTGGCCTGTAGGCTCTGTGCGCCGTGGACAAACCCAGTGCGCCACGCTTCCTGGATGCGCCGCGCCCATTGGAAATTGCACTGTGGATTTGAGCCCAATGCACCGCGCGGCCTATGTGCACCGCACCTGCCATTTCACCAACAGCCGGCCTTTCAAGACTCTATTTCACCTTCCAACTAAGTTTTCCATGATTTATCTTGGCTCCACTAATGTCTTTAGTGCATAATAGGATTGTTTAAAAATGTCTTATATATCATGCACTCAGACTCTTTCTTTAGACAAACCCATTTTTGCAATCCTTTAAACTCTGACGCCTTCACATAGCTTTGTTTTTGCTTCCACTTTGATTTTTGGTTGAATGATGAAAATCTGTCTATTTTTGCATGAATAGTTATCATTGGATTCGAAAAAGGGGGCCAGGGTTGAGCTTGAAGAATTTCGGAGGAGCTTTGAGAATTACATATTTATTACAAAGATGAAATGGACGATTTTTCTTCAAAATAGAGTTTTGAAGAAGAATCATGGTCAAGCATAATGATGATGAAATTTTGTCATGAAAACTGCTTCGGAACCTCCCTCTGGCCTGTTGGCATAATTGGACTCTTTTGAGGACCAAATTTGCGAAACCCTACACATGATGACTAAAATAACTTTTGCTGATCAAGAGACTAAAACAGAACTGTAAGTGACTTTACGACTTGATTTTGATGAACAGACCTGAGCCGGCAGGGGAAGGCATGAGGGGTAACGACTGACAAGACCCTTCCATCTGATTTCTGGCATGCCCCGAGCGGAATGCAACTAAGTAAATTGAGCGAGACATCTAAAAAATGAAATGCAAAAGAGAAATGATCTCCGGCGGAGGGATGTAAAGACCGACTCTAACATTGGCTCCAATGGGGATGGTAGCTCCTTGGAGGTGCCAAGAACACCAGATCTCTGGAAGAGCTAGACAGTGCTTTCATCCATTGGGCTATGCAGTCCATTATTTTGACAAACAACACAAAACTCTGACTCATTTATTAGATGAAACTCAACTCAAACTGACTCAAATTTCAACTTAAAACGACTCAAAGACTGACCTGACTAACATCAAACAAAAACTGAAATAAAATGGTATTTACAGTGACAATGTAAACAGCAGAAAGAACTCAGAAATGATACTGCTTGAGCAGCCGACCATTGACCGGCCCTCCTGGACATTCTTCTCCATTCATTTATTTCAGAAGGAAAGCATTCTGGCCCCGATATGCTGTAATATTGAAGTGACCTTTCCAGAGATTCTCGAACTTACCGTGCTTACCCTATTCCTCATTCCTTGCATCCCACTTCAGCACTACATCATCTAACTGAAATTTGTCCGCCTTTGCTTTTCTGTCATAAATTTTCTTAATCTTCTCCTGCAACTTGGATGTGTTTTGGAAAACTTCTTCTCTTGTCTGCTGCAAATGGATCATTTGATTCAATCTTCTCTGCATAGGATCATCTTCACCACCGACTTCCTGAAGAAGTTTGACTACTGGAGCTACGAGAGAGGTAGGGAACACTGTATCAACTCCATATACAAGCTCAAAGGGGGACATACCAATATATTTCTTCTGACTAACCCGATTTGCCCAAAGTGCATTGACCAATTTCTTATGCCAACTCTTCTTGTTGATTTCCAGCAGCTTCTTGATGCTATTGACTAAAGATTTTTTAGAAGACTCCACCAACCCATTGCCTTGTGGATGATAGGTAGTTGAATGACCCAAAATGATTTTATACTTGATACAGAACTCAATCATCTTCTTTGTTTTGAAAGCTGCTGCGTTATCAGTGATAAACTTATTCGGGCAACCAAAACGAGACAAAATGTTGTTTTCCAGGAATGAAATAATCACTGCATCTGTAGCTTGTCTGGTGGGAACTGCTTCGATCCATTTCGTGAGATAATCTGTTGCCGTGAGGATCCATCTATGCTGACTAGAATAAGCAAGATGAATTTCGCCAATGAAATCCAACCCCCACTGCTGAAAAGGGGCACTCACCTCAATGGGTTTAAGTGGCAAAGGCTGTAATTTCTGCTTTCCTTCAAAAATCTGACATTTATGATAGCTCTTGACAACCTTATGTACATCTGCAAACAATGTCAGCCAATAGTACCCGGCTCTCAAAATTTTATTTGCTGTAGTTTTCCAAAAAAGGTGACCACCACAATCTCCTTTGTGGAAATCCTCCATGACCTTCTGTGCTTCTTCTTCCACCAAACAATTCAACAGAACGCCACCGGGATCTTTCCAATAAAGCACAGAATTTAGAATGCAAAACTTGGCAGCCTTTAATTTGAGAGTTCTAGCTTTGTTTCTAGTCATGCCGGGTGGTGGTGACAAATTTTGAAGCACATATATGATATCTGAATACCAAGGAGAAAGAACAAACATTTCAGATACCTGAGTTGATGAACCTTCCTCATTCTCATAGGACATAGCAGCGATCAGATTTATGTCCAAGACGTGCAAGTTTGATTCGGCCATTAACTTTGCCAATCCCTGTCCTTTAACAAGATTTGTGGGCTTTATTTCCACATCATACTCCAACAAAGCAGCAATCCACTTGCCTCGTCTTCCTTCTGAATCTATCTGCACTAAAACATCCTTGACAGCAGCGTTAGGAACATAAGCAAAAATATGAGAATGCAGAATGTATACCCGAAAATATTTCAATGCTTTCACAAGTGCAAGGGCTTTCTTTTCAATGATGTTGTACTTTAAGACTGCATATCTTATAGCTCGGCTGAAGAAAGCAATTGTTCTTTCGTGATCATCTCTTTTCTGCATCAACACAGCTGCCATAGTATGCTCTGAAGCAAATGAAAACAATATAAAATCCTGAGTGTAATCTGGGTTGATTAGAACTGGAGTTGAAGAAAGAGCCAATTTGACTAAATTGAAAGATTTTACAGCCTCTTCTGTCCACTTCACTCGGTTGTCCTTCTTAATCATGTTTGTAATCTCTCTTAGGTGTTCAGCAAGATTAGGTACAAAGCGGCATAAAAAATTCATCTTACCATTAAAAGATTGAATCTCCTTCTTATTCTAGGGCAGATCAATTTGCTGAATTGCTTGTTCATGTGTTGGATCAATATGAATGCCATATTTTGAGATAATGCGTCCAAGTAGTTTGCCCTCCTCCATGGCGAAAAAGCTCTTTTTCGGATTCAGCGATAGACCATATTTTCTGCACTTTTGAAAGACAGTTCTCAAATGATACATGTGTTCTTCATCAGATTTGGAAAACACCGTCAGATCATCAAGGTACACAACCAAAAAGACATCCTTCTCATTTGCGAAATCCAAGTCCATTGGCCGCTGAAATGTGGCACCCACATTCTTCAAACCAAAGGGCATTTTAGCGTAATGAAAATTTCCCCATGGAGTGCTGAATGTTGTCTTGTCTCGATCATCTTCATGGATAGAAATTTGGTTATATCCAGAATAACCATTGAGTATTGACATACGAGATGCTCCAACTACTCGCTGAAGTATATGATCCATTTTGGGCAATGGATAGTTATCCTTCAATGAAACTTTATTGAGATTTCTAAAATCAATGCATAAGCGAATCTCACCTATCTTCTTTCGTACGGGTACCAAATTAGAGATCCAATCAAAAAATCTGATGGGAACAATGATTCCTGATTTGTACAACCTGTTTATCTCCTTTTCAATTGATGGCAGTAGTTTTGGATTTAGCCTTCTCAACTTCTGTCTGAAAGGTTTTTGATTAGGCTTAATGGGTATAGTGTGTTGAATTATATTAGTATCATATGTCTTTAAGTCAGAATAATCCCAAGCAAACACATCAGCAAAAGATGACAAAAAACTGATATATTTGGCCTTTATCTTTTGTGGCAATGCTTTAGACAGTTTTACCATTTTTGGATTTGCAGTTGTTCCAATATTGACCTCTTCAACCCCCTTCTCCGTTGGCTGCAATGTTGGTTTGCGGGCTACGTCATCTTGATCAAAGAGTTCTTCTAAAGGTATCAAGCCTTTAGGAATAATATTATCCTTGAGTTGCAACACGTCCATTTGATTGATCAACACTTCATCTTTACCATCATCATTTTCTTCATCAATTGAGGTATGTTTGAACTTGCCTTTGTTTTGCAGAAAATCATCAATCTCCTCATCATCTTGGAAAACTTTCCAATATCTCTGATTGTCCAGGATAGTCAGACGATGTTTGACATGGATTTCGAATTCGTTACTGGAGTTCATTGGAATGTTCAAACTACTTGCTGCCTTAGCAAGTGCATCAGCAATGCCATTTTGAACACGAGGCACACACGTCAAGGTATATTCTAAAAATAATTTCAAGATGTCTAGGACTGCATTTCAATAAGCTCGCATCTGAGGATGTTTTGCTTGATACTCGCCTTTAACTTGCTTAATCACCAATTCGGAGTCGCCATATACTGCAATCCTCTTAGCATTCAGTTTTCTTAGAATTTTCAGGCCAGCAATCAAAGCTTCATACGCAGCCTCATTGTTCGAACAATCAAAAGCTAATTTGTAAGAACATACCCGCACATTACTAGGCACTTTGTTCAGGGCGGAGAAAGGATTGCGTACCCAAATACCAATTCCAGCACCATCATTTCCTACTGCACCATCGAAATCCATGGTCCACAGGCCCTCTTCATCTTCCTCTAAGTGCTGAAATTCTGCTGGCTCTGTTTTTCCTGCTTGCTATCCTTTATTTTCAGCGGATTTCTCAACGGTGTTCTGCTATTCTTGTCCTTCTTTCTTCATAACTTCTTTGAAAGTCTCTGTTATTTCTTAAATATTTTCTGCTTCAACTAACTGACTACCTATCTCATTGAATCTATCTGAATACAAAACAAATGACTCTAGATCTGTATGTACATAACTAATCAGATGGTTAACTGGTTTCTCCTTGCTTGTGATCATGTATTTCATTTTTTGTTCCTGATACAGTTTTCTCATTTGGCCAAACACTGGAATCGTTGCATAGGAGAAATCCAGTTGTAGTGTCCCTTTCAATTTTGTTGTCCAAGACCTGGAAAGAAGCATACTGAATCGGGGAGGAATATCTGCCACAACAATATCCATCAAAACATTCTTCATTGGGATTTGATCCAGACTTACAACCAAGTCTTTGATGAGCCCGATACATCTTACTCTGCTGGAATCAAATGAATAGAGATCATGGTATTTCCTGGTGATGTCCAAACCTAGCTTATCCATGATAGCCTTTGGCATTAGATTGTGGGAAGCTCCGGAATCGAACATGGCATTATGTAACAAAAAATCATGCAATCTTAAACTGATATAAAAAGGTGGTACATCGCTACCTGGAGACACACCATTCAATGCTAGTCCAAAAATCATTTTGGGTTGATCATCTTCGACATTCACCATATCAGACATTCGATCAAAATTCAAAATTTTAGAAACTTGCCCTCTATAATTGTTGTTCCTCATTATTTCAGTCAAGGGAATGGATACAAGCAAATGAACACAGCAAGATTGCGGAATTTTGAACTGGAATTTTTATTATATGGATGCAGATATTACATAAGAAAGAAAATCTCCTTACAAAGATTGACTGTCTACGCATTCACCGGACTTTATACCGTTCTCAAGGAACAAGTATTACCGGAAGCTCCTGGCAATAGACAGGCTCTGCCTCAGAGATTACAGACAAACTCCCAGACTTTCCTAATGGTTCAGCCACTTTAGGTTCTCACCAGTGCCGAGCACACTGATGCGCAGGCTTCCAAACCAGACTCTAAGACTTACAAAACTCTTCGTGATGCAAGCAGATCAGACACAAATGTCCGCAGATGCAGAGCAAGAAAAGTTTATGACTCTAAACTCTCTCGACTCGAATGAATCTTACTTCGCAGCTAGCTCTTATTTATAAGCTGGAAGGGAATAAACATTCATGAGTGCGCTATGTACAGACTGATGACTCAAAAACACAAGTACTCAGACAGATCTGAGTAGATCGCCGAAAGCAAGATTCGGGCATAGGACACTATCGTCCTATGTTATCTCATCCCTACTCTTTATCAGAGAGCCCGAGGCATGTGGGGACCGAATCTTAGTACCAACAAACTATTTACACAGAGGAAATTCATCCGTGAACCCTCGAAAGACTTAACATGTCATAAAAGATGAGATTTTCAAATCCCATGGTTTGTACAAAGTGGAGATTCCAGAGCGAGGGAATCCACGAAAGCTCGTCCGGCACCATAGTCGGCCAGAAAGACGTCACTTAATCCATAGTATAATATTCTATTTGCGGATGTGTATAATGCTGATATCTGAATCTTTCAATCAGAGAATTATTGAAGTATTGTACTCTTATTTCTTTCTCTGATTCCCACATTTGTGAAATATTTTGGTTGGGCGGTTCCAAAAAGTTGATAGGTTGGAAAGGATTTGATGTGATATCAACCTGATGGTGGAAATCTTCATAATTAGTACTATGAGATATCATCCTTGCCTTGTACTGGTTTGTAACAAACCATCTGATGTGACCACAGCGTCGGATTGCTTGTAGAAAAGATAGATCACTGATGTCGGCAACATTTTCAACATCTTTGTATACAATTCCATTCATATGGGAAAAGGGTTCACTGAAACCAGGGATTTTAAGCATATGGAGTGTATATGGTTTGATGATTAGAGCTGAAAGACCATATATCTGCCACCACTCAATGAACCATTCTGGTGTAGGATCTTCTTGTTCCAAGGCTTCTGCTGACATGCCTTCAAATAAAAATGAGGACTGTATAGAATAAAATAAATTGGCTGAGCAATTTTGGAGATTCATAGCTGTATAGAAACATTCCTTTTGTCTGTCAGGGTCATAATTTTCTCTGTGGAGAGGATTATCAAACCTCCTCAGTGTGATGTGGCAGCTTGTCATCCGATCATCATCCTCATCATCTCTCTCAAGAGTATAGTGTATGTTGTCAATGTATTCCAGATAATCCAGTGCATCTACTGCTTCTTGGTTCATTTCGTCTTGCATTGTTTCTGTCCATAGGTAAGGAATATCTTCTCTATGTCTAATTTCTTTGATTGGGTACCAATCTACATCATGGATAAGTACTGGAGTTTCAAGCATATAACTTACCCAACCATTTGGTGTTTCTATTTCAACAGTGCTTTCCCTTCTCCTGATATAATTGCAATGTAGACTCAAAATTGAATGTTCTGACAGAAATTCTCTACTCAGCATATCTGCGAAATTGTTTTTATCACCTTTAACAAATTCAACATCAAAATTGTACTGGCTTAACTGCATGATCCACCTGACCATAGCAGCATCTTCAAAATCACATTTATGAATTGCAAATTTCAATGCCTGGCAGTCTGTCTTAACAGTGAATTTGGTGTAGATAACAAAATCCCTGAATTTTTCTATTCCTAAACAAACTGCTCTGAGTTCTTTCTTCAAACTTGACCAATTCAATTGATTTTTTGCCCATAATCCATATGCATATTGGCAGATTTCAATCTCACTTTTGCTGCTGGGATTTTTCTGACATAAAACTGCTCCCCATCCTTCATAACTGGCATCTGTCATAATGATTTTCTCCCATTCTTCTCTGATAGGGGAGAGTGGTTGAATATTTCTGACCTTTTCTTTTATTGCCCTGACTGCTTGTGTGCAATCATTATTCCATGGAATTGGATTCTTTTGAAGCCTTTTGTTCAATAATTTCCTTTCTTGTGCACAATGCTTCAGAAACTTTGAAATGTAATTCAGGCTTCCCAAAAACCTTTGCAGTTGAGTTTTGTCCTTGATTTCATCAGGGAAATGATCAACAAAATTTAAACTTCTTTGGATTACAGTATAGGATCCGTACTGTATATTGTAACCCAAAAAGTCTATCATTGGCCGGAATAATTTCATCTTAGATTCTGATAATACTATACCCATTTCTTTAACCCTGCGAAGAAAGATTTTCAAATGTTTGATATGGTCAGCAATATTATCAGAATGAATTAGTAAATCATCAATATATTTCTTCAAGAAACTTTCCATTCCTTCGAAAGTTTCATCCATTATTCTCTGGAAGGCCGAAGGAGCATTAATCAGGCCAAATGGCATGATATTCCATTCATAATGCCCTTCTGGTACAGAGAACGCTGTCTTCCATTTATCATCTTCTTTAATTCCTACTTGCCAGAAACCAGATTTGAGATCAAACTTGGAAAATATCTTAGACTTTGATATCTGAGCAAGTATGGAAGATGGCTTTGGCAAAGGATATGCATCATAATCCAGAATTTTATTCAGAGGTTTATAATTCACAACTAACCTTGGTTTACCTTTGGCAACTTCAGCATGCTTATTTACATAGAATGCAAAACATGCTATGGGGCTTTTACTTTTCCTGATAAGCCCTTTCTTCAAAAGATATTTAATTTCTTCTTTGCAAAGTTTCATTTGTTCTTCATTCATTGCCACTGCTTTAGACCTTCTTAATTTTCCACTGAAATCTTTCTTTAGAGGAAGTTCTACCTCTTGTTTCTTAATATGCCAAAAGGCATTTGGATCATCTGAACAACATTCTTTAAACTGAGAGGTGAGATTTGCTATCTCAGAAGCATACTTTCCGTTATCTAGATGTTCTTCTGTTTTCAATACTTCTCTTTTCACTTCCATCTTTGCCAAAAGATTTTCCATTCTTTCAACTCTCTTAATCCTCATTAGAGAATTAGAATTGATAAATGGGAAAAAGACTTCCTTATTATCAAAATTAATAAAATATCCATACCTCTGGGTGCTTGCATCAAATTTTGCTCCATGCATGCTGAAATTCTGAAAAAATGGTGTCCCGAGGTACATTGCACAATCCAGTCCTGGAACAACAGGACAAACCAAATGAACTCCTATTTTGTCTGTGAGCAGAACATCAATTTCTGCTTCATGCTTTGTGGGAATGTCTCCACTTGCTGTGATCACCCTTGGACATGTTGTTGGCCTTCTGTGATGCACGCCAACTACTGTATCACTTACGATATTTAATCTGGAACCAGTGTCCATAAGTACCTTCCAGAACTCATACTGGTGTCCAACCTTTACTTTCATTTTTACACAATACATGACATCTCTATTCATGCTATTGCATCCAAAATCTGTTCTTGCTACTTCTTCTTCTTCTTCTTCTTTGTTATACTGCTGTTGAACTGGCCCTGTATGATAGGTCCAGTTTTCTGTCTTCCCCGAAATAGGATCTTGTGATGAAGAAGCAAAAGGAGCTTGTGCATTTAACATCTTTAGGCTTAACTCATTGTGCCTTTCAACACACAATTTTCTATTCTCTTTGATTGTTTTTCTTAATTCTTTTATTGCCTGATGCACTGCAGGTAAAGTCTGTGGCAAGTCTTCTCCAAAATCTTCATTCTTAAACTGTCTAGTTAAGGCTTCAACAGAAAAAAGAGTAGCAGGAGGCACATACCCTTTATTTGAAGAATTCTTTGAAGTAGAGGGTGCTTTCTTCAAATGTTCTGTCAGCAAAGATCTGTACATTTCTTTCATTTGTGGATCTGTAGCAGCCATCATTTGTGCAAAAATATTCTTACTGATTTCATCATAATCAGTGTTCATCATCCTGACTGTATTGCATGTACAAATATCAGGATCATCACAATCACAGGATTTACATTCTGTACAATGGGGATCATTACAGAATTCTTCATCAGATGATTCATCTGAATCAACAAAATTAAATTCATTTTCAGATTCTGAATCAGAAGATACCAATTCATCACAGCTACTAGGAAGATAGAATGAATTTATCTTTCCTTTCTTATTTCTATACTGGACTTTCTTTTTAGAAGAGTCTTTCTTTTTATTTGGACAATTTGGAGTTGTGTGACCTTTTTTGTTACAGTTGTAACAAATTATTTCTCTATCCTTAGAAAACATTTTTGTATGCTTGTAAGGTTTTGCTTTGTAATGTTTTCTTTTTGGCTTATCTTGGGAGATCTGGGAATTCTTCTTGAAATGTCTCTTTCTCCTCTTATTCCCCTCAGAATTTCCAGCTTTACCAAGATGCCATTGTTTGCAGAGCTGTTGATATCCATGTGGCTTTTTAGGGTTGGTTGCTGCTCTTGCAATTTTCATTTGTGAGCACAATTCTACAATGATTGCTTTTACAGCTTGTCTGATTATGCCAAATTTATAGTCCCCAACCTTCCCTGGTAATTTATTGACAATAGCTGAAGAGACCCATTGGGGAAGGGATGCAACAAAAATTTCCTTCCATTTTGGCTCAAGAATGAGATCTGGAGTCAATGTATGCAGTCTGTGAAGGAATTCATTAAAATATTCATCAAAATGTTGCATATTATGCAACTTCATGGCCAGCAAAGTAATGGTTGTAATATCATTGGTTATCTGAGGAAAACCAATGAAATTGACTGTAATAGCATAAAGAATCTTTCCTATCATATTGCTGACAGGCAAACTAGTGACAGGATCTATGTGAGTAGATCCATCTTCATTTTGGACGACTGCTTGTTCCCATCCTGCAAGGAGACTAGGATCTTTCAATTTAGTAATTTCATTCTCTAAACTAAAAGCTGGAGCTTTTTCTACCTCTTTGGCTGGGACTTCTTTCTTTTCCTTTTCTTTCGATACAATGGGCTGATTTAATTTTTCTGCTAATGGTGATTTGCTAATATTAGGATCAACTGCCTCTTTTCCTTTCTTTTGCACAACAGGTAAATCATTCTTTGATGCTGAAACTTCCTTCATCTTCTGAATTGGGTTAACCGGCACATCTCTGTTTCTAAGTGAATATTTTCGCTGCTGAGCGGACAGAGCATTCATATAGCCTCTTTCATACTCATCTGATTCTTCTTCCAAAACTGTGTCACTTGCTAGAATGAAATATGCATCTTTGTGTGCCGCTAAACTTTCTGCATACTCCTCATCTTTAGTAATATAAATAGGCAAATCATCAAGAGTAAAGAAGTGGTTCTCTTCCCCTATTACATTCCCTTCCTCCTCTGACTCCGGTCCATTCACAAAATTTTGCTGCAGAGGTGGCTGTTGTGCTGTCTGATCTTGGGCTCGCTGCTCTCTCTGCCTTATTCTATATTGTGGCTGCTGCTGGCCACGGAAGTTAGGATTTCTAACTTGTGGCTTAGGTTTGTCAAGTTTCACCCTTTCAAGCATTTTCTCTACCTTCCGGATTAATTGGTCTACCAAGGAAGACTCTTCTTTTATTGTGACCTTCTTTTCTACTTTTGCTCTAGCCCTCTTGGTCAGCAGATTTGCTTCAACACTGACTGTAATCTTCTGCATGTCTTCCATAGTGGTCGGCTCTCTCTCTCTTAATTGATAAGCCATGTCAGCATCAAAACCATCTAGAAACTTCATCATGGCTAGCCCCATAGGTGGCCTTAGATGATCACGAATTTCATTATAAACAGAATTGAATCTAATGCAGTAGTCTTGGACCGACTCACCAATCTTTCGCTTGATCTACTCATATTCAGTAAGAATTTGAAGAGGATTCTTTTTCACTTCCCAACTGTCTAAAAATTGTCTTTGGAGGTCGGCCAAGGTAGCGATACGTGCAGCCGACAAAGCTCTGAACCATTTCCTAACTTCACCCGCAAATTTTTGTACAAAGAGTATCATTGTCACATTTTCTGCATTGATCTCATGAAGATCACATAAATCTGCCATTCTGTCCACATGTTGCTGAGCGGTAATGCTGTGAGGAGTACCATCAAACAAAGGAATTTTGTTTTGATAATCTACGTGCATATCATCCAAAACTTGAGGCAACACAAGAGGTGCAAAACGAGCAGCCATCACTCTTGGTGGATTTGGTCTTGGGGATGTTGGAGGAGTGGGTGCAGCTTGGAGGGAATCAACAATTGGAGTTTGAAGTTGTGTCACAATATAATCATCAATAGCCTGGTTAGCCCTTTCAATTTCTAGGTCTACAAGAAATTGCGGATTGGGGACAGTAGAGTCAACAACACTTTCGGATTTGGTCTCAAACAATGATATTTCAAACTGCTAATCAAAATCAAGCTCTTCAAGATACTCAAAAATGGCAGGACATGAATGGGATTTGAACACATGAGTTATAGAGCTCTCTTGACAAAGAAGTCTTGGAATCAAATTGGGAATTTCATAGATATGAGGAGGATCCGGGTCTGGATTAGCTCTGGTATATCTTCTTGAAGCCAGCATGCTATTTTCAAAAGATCAAAAGGACATAAACAACTTACTCAGCATATCAAATCCTAAACTTATCATCTGGAAGCTTAGAAATATCAGAAGTATGGGGTGTTTGTAGGTTAAGCTTGCCGTTTATGCGATGAAGAAGACTAACAAACAAAGAATTTCTTCCCCAGTGGAGTCGCCACTATGTTAGGACCTAAATCTACCTTAGGCTAAGGGAAGGAAAAATTCAGGGTAACCACAAACCACGCTCAGTATGGTAGCTAGCCCTACCAGAACAGGAGAGGCCTCTCTCCAGGTCACACTCAGTTAAAATAGACAATAGGGTCTGAGATGACTCGAAACGAATGCTGATTTTAGGCTAGTAAATGGATATGAAAAAGGAAATTTATTGAATGACTGAACTTTCTGGGCTGTATGGGACAAAGGGCAGCCTGAGATGGGAAATTAAATCAAAGACGCAGAGTATTTCGTGAGGCAAGATAGGCAGGAGGTTTAGCAGTCAAATTGAAATAATATGTGGTGGAAAGACTGTTGAGAAAGTTGAAAAGGGCATATACATGAATCCTTCTCAGACAGAGGAAGACACACAAAGTATGAATGCTTTACTAGGCAGAGCATAAAAATGGATTCTACCTTTCCTACTTAAGAGCATTCAACTGGAAATGATTCTGAATGAAATGTAAAACATAACAAGGCACATATGAAACTGAAAGAGGGAACATCCGCTAAACTTCATACCACATGAATCTCATGAATCGGAGTAGCATCATTGATTAAATTCCTGGCCAAGCTGTACAATGAAACACTGAGTTTTTTCTCCACACCGTTTCCCAGAAACTCCAACCTTTTTCAAAATGATTTTTCATGCAATAAATAAACTCTCTATGAGGAAATGGAGCAACCCATAATAAGGAATCGTTTCATCATTATTAACTAAAGATGAAAGGCCAGTCATCGCTAAAGGGAGCAGCGTTACATTTTTTTACTTCAATCTGTTGATGACCAATGAAATCTGAAGCGTAGACCTCCTGAGTCGTAACTGAAGCCAAAAACAAACATCTGATACTATTTCTCTGCCACGGTAGACATCTACGGTTTTAATTTAGGCATTTGGTCTTTGATTGTTCGCTTTCCGTATGTCGTTTGAATAAAACCAATTTTTTAATCAAAAATAGACTTGAACGAAGATTTGGCCTTTAGTGAAAGGAAAACGCATTTCAAATGAACGGTCCCAGTTGTCATAAGGCGAATCCGCGTGTTTTTTGGGCGATCATAGTGATTCTAGGCAATTCTCGGGCTTCCTAGCTGTTTGCACCACGCAGCACACCCAGTGCATCGTGCCCATGTAAAAACACACTGCGTGGAGGCGACCAATGCGCCGCGCTTGCTCAGTGCACCGTACCACCTGCTCGATGCGCCGCGCAGACTTCTTGGGCATCCAAATCACGTCCCGAACACTCCTCTAGATGGGGTCTTTCACCTTGTTGTGGAAAAGCTATGAAATCGACCATATGATGAAGCTTGGGAGTGTTCATCAACTAGATGGCTTTGAGCACGTCTAAGATCTCTGGGTAGCATATCATTGGTGTTCATTGCATGCATCTGAGAAGTATCTGCTTGATTTCTTCTACTGACTGGAATTGAACACCCACGGGTTGCTAACTAGAGTATGGCATTGAAAGAGTCTGGTATAGCCATTGGGGGGGCTTTCCGCATCTTGTGGAAATTTCTTAATTTTGTCCACTTCTCTTCTTTGTCTGAAGAATGACAGTGATCATTACTGGCAGTTCCTTTGCCCCAAAGCAAACATGGAGCAGGCTTATCATATACGTAACAGTGGCACAGTGTGCAGTGCTTCTCATGGGGAGTACTTTTCATAAATCTTAGCTATTTACAAAGTTTCATTGCGAATTTCTTGGCTATCAGAACTCCTTCAGGACCAAATGACCCAGTGGTAGGAACCCACCCTCTAGAAGTAGGTAAAGCCTTCAGATTCTTCATATTTTCATCACCTTATACCTAATTTTGTCCATCTTTCTTGGGATATAAATATATTCAACAGCAGGTCTCAAAATATTTCTCATCCCAGGAACTTTCACTTTATCTTACAAGGCCACAATAACCAAACTATTGGAACGCTACCCATTGAACCTCCTTACTGTGTAGAAACTTCATATTGGAAACAGAACAATTTCACAGATTCAAAGGCTTTTAAAGGCAGTGCTTTCAAAGGTGTTAACAATGTTGCTGCCTTACACTCCATGAATTGGACCATCTATGATAGCTTCTATATCCTTCCTGCTCTTAACCAAGGTCCGTTTCTTAGTATTAAAATCAACTTTCTCCAAATCTCCAACGATCTCCAATAGAACCATAAACTTGTTTCTTGTTATCCTTTACATTTCCATCAGCCTGTAAAATATCTGAATCTTCAGAAAGATTTTTTTGGCTTTCATGTTGGGACTGAATTTGAAGCCAATCACTCCTTCCACAACGGTATTCTCTGCAATATTTATGCAATCGTTCAGCCTCCTGTAACCCAAAAAAAGTTGGAGAAAATTTGACAAGTAGTGTGTCTTGAATAGTACTACTTCCATTTACTACCTTCATTTTGTCATTGTTGAATCCAAGTCCTTGTAGAATCTCATCCATATCTAGATTACTAACAACATGCTTAGACCTGTCTTTCTTCCTTTCACTATTTGCATTATGCATAATAACTAGTGGTGGCCATGGAATAATATCTTATTTCATGACTCTTGCATCAGGCAATGGAAGTAAATACCCTTTCACATTATCTGGTGGCACAACATGATTCCAACCCATCAAGACACACAAAGCCTTATGCAGGCCCAAGTGTTTCTGCTCTAAGGCCAACTTGGAGAATTAAACGTATGCATAACCAAGTTGTGCGCATCTATGAAATCCTTTGGAAACTTGTAGCAGAAGAAATGGCGTTTTTTTATGATTTTTGATGACAGAAACGGCATAAAACTGGCCTGTAGGTTCTGTGCGCCACGCACAAACCCAGTGCGCCGCACCTCCTGGATGCGCCGCGCCCGTTGGAAATTGCACTGTGGATTTGCGCCCAATGTGCCACTCGGCCTATGTGCACCGCGCCTACTCCCAATGCGCCGCACCTACCATTTCACCAACAGCCGGCCTTTCAAGACTTTGTTTTGCCTTCCAACTGAGTTTTCCATGATTTATCTTGGCTCCACTGATGTCTTTAGCGCGCAATAGGATTGTTTAAAAATGTCTTATACATCATGCACTCAGACTCTTTCTTTAGACAAACCCATTTTTGAAATATTTTAAACTTTGACGCATTCACATAGCTTTGTTTTTTCTTCCACTTTGATTTTTGGCTGAATGATGAAAATCTGTCTATTTTTGCATGGATAGCTATCATTGGATTCGGCAAACGAGGCCAGGGCTGAGCTTGAAGAATTTCGGAGGAGATTTGAGAATTACATATTTATTACAAAGATGAAATGGATGATTTTTCTTCAAAACAGAGTTTTGAAGAAGAATCATGGTCAAGCATAATGACAATGAAATTTTGTCATGAAAACTGCTACGGAACCTCCCTCTGGCCTGCTGGCATAATTGGACTCTTTTGACAACCAAATTTGCGAAACCCTAGACATGATGACTAAAATAACTTTTGTTGATCAAGAGACTAAAACATAACTGTAAGTGACTTTACGACTTGATTTTGATGAACAGACCTGAGCCGGCAGGGCAAGGCATGAGGGGTAATGACTGACAAGACCCTTCCGTCGGATTTCTGGCATGCCCCTAGTGGAATGCAACTGAGTAAATTGAGCGAGACATCTAAAAATGAAATGCAAAAGAGAAATGATATCCGGCGGAGGGATGTAAAGACTGACTCTAACAAGGTCTTTTATTTGAAAATCCTTATCTGCTAGGGGCAGATAGTCCAAGTCACAGTGAGGGGTGGTAATGGGTGCAATATTTAGGGCTACCAGGGTTTCTATTCTGGTTCTTGTGGATTCCGATAGGAAACCAGGGTTTTCTTTGTAAAATTGATGAAACAGAGGGTCTAGGGAACTTGAATTTCAAGTGTGGTAACTAAATATGGTGAATGGGGATTCCTTTTTATTAATTTGCAGTGAAAGTAAGTATTCAGAGGGTTTCTTGACGGGAATTTGGTAATACCTGCTTTTAGCGACGGGCAACGTAATGCAGGTACACTGGGTGTGAATGGAGGACTCTGAGCAGTGTCGATTGCAAATTTTGAATTTGGTTGGCGGCTGGGAGCACAAGCTGGTTGACCTCGTCATTAAGTTTGCATGGATGTATATGGTTTGCAGAATGGAATGAAAAAATGATTTATTTTGTTTTTTATACAAAGTCAAGAATTTGGTGGGTTTCAGGAATTGGATGGGTGGCGTCAGCGAGAGGATTTGATGTTTTTTCATTAGCGGGAGGCAGTAAGCAGTTTTTATCGCACCGCAAATGGAGGGGGGGTGGTATTTGAGCTCATTTGCATGATACCATAGGATGAGTGACGTGTGGCGAGGGCACTATTCGCAAAACTACTTCGTGATCACGCGCTAACGTTCAGTTGCGGAGGGCCGTGTGATATGCATGATAGCCATTGGATGTGGGGGGCTTGATCGGATGGCTATCAGGGAGGTGAGGTGACGGGAGTTTAATGAGGGCGGGCCCAACATAATTAAGGGTTTTCTAATTATATCGGGAGCAGTGGGATTGGTCATTCAAGTTATTAATTAACCGTGAGGGTTAATTAATTCTTTTTTAATGTGACAGGGGTCGAGGTTCTTAATTAGTTACAGATCAACTAATTAATCCCAATTAATGATGTATTATGGTTATATTTTAACTAAGGGGCGGGATATATATGTATTTTGGGTTTTTACATAGTTAAAATAATATGGGAGCAGGTGAATTCTTATAGGGGAATTACTTAATAACATAAATTAGTAGTTAATATGACTTTGAATGGAAAAAGCGCTAAGTCTAAAAACATTTTCATGTGTATATTCAAAACTTAGGCTACGTGAAAAATGAGGGTTTTTTATGGAAAATATTTTAATTTTCCTAAGTAAAATAGAATTTTACTTAGCAAAACATTATCAAGGGAATAAATGATTTATGAAGGGGTGTGATTATTGTTGAATGGACTTTAAGTACTTAGGCATTATAAATTATTGGGCCAAGGGTCTGGTCCCTCCAAAAGTTAGAGAAATGCTTTGAGCCCTCTAACTTGGTAGATACCTTGGCACTTAGGGGAAATTAGTGAAAATTTAGGGGAAATGAATAGGGAAGTTAATTATTTTGACTTTGCTTGCTTGATGTGTCTTCCACGTGATACATGCCATTTTCCTTGTGATGAAAGTAAAATATTTACACATTTAGACATATTATTTTGCAACCATCATTTACCTACCCTACTTACTTAACCTAGCATTTTTGCTTCTTTATTAGGGTGCACTTAGACTGGCAAACCCTTATCAAAATTTCTTTTCTTTCACATGGAAATGCCTATCTAAGTCTACACTTATTACATCCAAGGACTCAGATTAAACTGTTGAGCTCATTTTTTCACTCTACCTATTTACTTATCTGCCAAGATTAAACTGTTTAGTCAGATCTTTATTCTCTATTTCTACAACATGAAATTGGAATATGAACTAGCCAAGTTTAAATTGTTTGACTATTCATGAATTGTGGCATAAGTGACAAGCTACACATAATTTTTTATTATACAAAAGTGAAAAAGTAGTGGCATTTAGACTTGCACACTTTCCTGGTCTTTCTTTTTGTTGGGGTTCATTTTCTTTCATTTTTTGACCATCTTTTTATTCTTTTCACCCTTTGATTTTTCTTTTAGGGTATACCCTCTTTACATTTTTTTAATTTTTTGATTTTTTACAAATATGGAAAACCTTTGCAATAAGTAAAGGTATGAACATATTACATACTCAACCAAGTCTATCATGATATATGACACCTAGTGGTATAGGGGCATAATAGTGGCTCCACCTGGGCATGGATTTCCCTGGTGGAAAGTCAAGAACAGTAGATCAGAGGCCTCTGAATGACTTTGACTGTGCTCTGCAATCTCCTTCTGCTTGCTTCTTTATTATATTTATGACAGTGATACTCCTGAAGCTTAGGGCCTTCCCTTCAGGCTTCAACTCCACGAGTTACTGTCCAATAAAAACTGTGACATTACAAAGGATATAATATGTACATGTTAAGAATATTGTAACATTAGTAAGTAGGATCAAAGTAATGCTTTAACATCCGACCATTAACTGGTCCTTCTTCTGCTTATGTACCATCTAACTCTTTAAGAAAGTATGCATTGTTTCCTTTGAACGCATAGATGATGTATGGTCCTTTTCATAGGAAGTCAAACTTCCCATGTTTCCCCTTATCCTCTCTTCTAGAATCCCATCTTAACACTTTATCTCCAAGGTAGAAATCTTCTGCCTTGCTTCTTTTGTCAAATATTTTGTTAAGCTTTTCCTGCAACACTTGGGATCTTTGGTACACCTCCTCTCTGGTCTGTTGCAAATTTATAGTCTGGTTTATCCTTCTTTGAATATCATTGGGTTCCACTTGAGCTTCTTGGAGTATTTTCATAACAAGAACTCCTAATGATGAGGGAAAAACAACCTCCATGCCATATACTAACTCATAAGGACCGGTTCCAATAGATTTTTTGGTTGTAAGCCTATCTTCCCACAATGCATTTATCAGTTTTTTGTTCCAAGTTTTCTTGTTTTCTTCCAACAGTTTTTTGATGATATTAATTAGACTCTTGTTGGAAGATTCGGCTAGTCCATTTCCTTGAGGGTAATAGGCTGTGGAATGGCCCAGTGTAATATGATACTTGTTATAGAAACTAATCATTTTCTTTGATTTGAAAGCTGCAACATTATCAGTAATGATCTTAGTAGGGCAACCAAACCTGGACAATATATTGGTCTCTAGGAAACCTATGATCACTGTGTCATTGGCCTGTCTAGAGGGGATGGCCTCTATCCATTTAGTAAAATAGTCAGTGGCAGTGAGTATCCATTTGTGTTGGCTTGAAGAGGGTGGATGGATTTCTCCAATGAAGTCAAGACCCCATTGTTGAAAAGGTTTCTCAGTGGAAATAGGTTTTAGGGGTAAAGGTAACAACTTTCTCTTGCCTTCAAAAATTTGACATTTATGGCAAGAAGTTACAAATTTCTTCACATCTGCAAACAAGGTTGGCCAATAGAATCCAACCCTTAGGATCTTATCTATAGTTGACTTCCAATAGAGATGTCCACCACAGTCTCCTGCATGAAATTCTTGGAGAGCCTTGTCAGTTTCATCTTTTAATAAGCAATTCAATAAAATTCCTTCATGATTTTTCCAAAAAAGAGTATTATCTAAGATACAAAACTTTGAAGCTTTCATTTTTAAAATCGTATTCTTGGTTTTGGATAACCCTAGAGGAGCTTGCAGGTTTTGTAAAACATAAATTACATCAGCATACAAAGGTGAATCTACAAAGGCCTGGCTGATTTATGGAGTCGCCATCTCCTACTCATTATCAAGTTCATTTATGTCCAAGGCTTGACAATTAGTTTCTGCCATGATTTTGGCCAATCCCTGTCCCTTTATCAGTTTTGTAGGTTTCATCTCTATATCATATTCTAAGATGGTAGCAATCCATTTACCTCTTTTTCCCTCAATTCCATCCTAAGTTAGGATGTCTTTGACAACTGCATTAAGTACGTAAGCTATCACATGAGAGTATAATATGTAAACTCTAAAGTCTTTAATGGCTTTTACCAGTGCAAAAACATGTTTCTCCATTATTTTGTATTTTAATGATGTATATTTGAGTGCTTTACTAAAAAAGGCTATAGGTTTTTCACCCTTGATCATCCTTTTGTAATAAAACTACTGCTATGGTGTGTTCTGATGCAAAAGAAAAAATGATGAAATCTCTATCAAATTGTGGACTGGTAAGGACGTTCTGGTTAAGGCCATTTTGATTTCTTCAAATGATTGCTTGGCCTCTACTATCCATTTGATACTTGAATCCTTTTTTAACATGTTATTTAGTAATCTAATGAGTTCTGCTAAGTTAGAAATGAATCTTCTTAAAAAATTTATCTTCCCTAGGAAAGCTTGAAGTTCTTTGATACTTCTTGGATGAGGTATCTATAGAATAGCTTTGATTCTAGAAGGGTCAATTCGAATGCCATCCTTGGATATGATGTGACCTAAAAGTTTATCTTCCTCCAGACTGAACAAGGACTTTTTTGGATTCAAAAAAATACCATATTTTCTGCATTTTAAAAAAACTTGTCTGAGATGGTCCAAGTGTTGTTGATCTGATTTAGAAAAAATAGTTATATCATCGAGATATATAACAAGAAAATCATGAATTTCTTTGGCAAATTCAATGTCCATTGCCCTTTGGAAGGTTGCTCCAGCGTTTGTTTAGTCCAAATGGCATTTTGATGTACATAAATGTGCCCCATGGTGTTGTAAAAGTAGTTTTCTCTTGGTCATCAAGATAAACCAAGATTTGGTTATATCTTGAAAACCCATCTAACAATGAAATTCTAGAAAAACCCACTACCCTTTGCAAAATATGATCCATTTTGGGTAAAGGGTAGTTATCTTAAAGAGATACCTTATTCAGATTTCTCAGATCAACACATAACCTTATTTCCCCAGTTTTCTTCCTAGTATGCACCAAGTTAGACACCCACTCTAAAAATATGATAGGGGCAATAATCCTTGCTTCATACATGCATTTAATTTATTTTTCAATTAATGGTAATAACACATGTTTGATTCTTTTGAGTTTTTGTTTAAAGGACTTTTGATTTTCTTTCAAAGGTATAGTATTTTGAATAATAGAGGTGTCATATGACTTCAAATCTTCATAACTCCAGGCAAAGATATCCTGGAATTCCCTCATAAGTTCAACATACTTTAACTTTTGATTAGGAGGTAAATATTTTGACAGTTTTATCATCTTTTGATTGTCCTATGTTTCTAAATTGAATTCTTCAATATCTACTTTTAATGGTTCCATTTTAGGTTTCTTGGGAATGTCATTGGAATCAAAAAAATCTTCTAGAGGAGTCAATCCTTTGGGTAGATGATTGTCCTTTAGGTTGAAAATCTATGTTTCTTCTTCCATTATTTCATCTAGGTCCATTTGTTTTAGGTATTAAACTTCTCTTGTGTGAATTTTGTGGGATGAAGCATATTTATTGAACTTTCTTCCAAAATGTTTATTTCTACCTTATCTATTTGGTTAGAACTAATAACTGAATCAAAAACTATGTGACTGTTAGGAAACTCTTCATCTAATGTTAAAAAGTTATTGATCTCCTCATCACTATCAAAAACCTGCTAGTTCTTCAGATTACTAGGGATGGCTGGTCTGTGCCTAATCTCAGCAGTAAACTGGTGATTAGGTTGATAAGGTAATTTTCAGATTCTAGCAAACATTGCCAGGCTGTGGGTGTTAGCTTTGCTATATAAGGATGATTTTCTAAGGTCGGAAATGAGCTTGGTCCACTTGGTTATTCTTGAAAGAAGCTCATAATGGTCACCTTCTCCTTTCTCTCCTACCCCGCCTATCCTTCCCCCAATCTTTGTTTCCTCTATTTTTCCTCTAAACACAAACAAAACCCCTTTTTGCTTTAAAGCCCCGATCTCGAAGGCATAAACCTACCATAAAACCTTAGCCATAGGACTTCACGCCTTATAAACCTATCACCTCATCTCAACCATTCATCTTCCCTGCCGATTCAACGACTCTAGTAGCACCTGATAAAGCAACCTATGCGCTCTTTTCCCAATCAGCCGATCACATCCGAAATGATCCAATAGCATTCGCTCTCCCCGTGCCCATAACCCGATCAAATGTTAGTGCGTGATGAGAGTGGTTTCTCTTTCTCATCCACCGCTACGTGTCGATCACTGAGTGGGATCGCACGCCCCCGTCCTTTTACTGCTTTATGACTGTAGGTGGTGCGATCAATACCATTTACCACCTAACTGCTTGCCTGCTAAACTCCCACGCAGCTTCACCACCCGATCACCATTAGATCTGGCTACCCAAGATCTAATGGCCCAAAATCAATCCACTCCCACATCATCGAACAAACTCCGTTGAGCCATCTCGACGGTCTATTCTCCTGATCTGATGGTCATCCTTCTCTATCATCTCGACTGTCCATTCACCCATGCACTGCACATCCTTTGACCACTTCGTTTGCCCGATGAAGGGAGGTGACTAGTATGCCTGTACCAGTCGCAATAAAGCCCCAACAACCATGTTTAACAGGTAGTATGAATAAGGGAGAGAAGCTACAAGCACGATCCTGTAACTGCATTTACCAGTTATGGAGCTACACTGATACGAACACTCTGACTGCCTAAGAGGACAGCACAGCACCTGAAAGGATAAGATTCACTCACTAAAGCAAGCAAGCATATTTAGGGGCTCCATGAGGTAGTTAAATGCAGTTGGTGGTCAATTATGACTCCTCCATGCCTAAATGGCCAAGTGCCTTTGTAATGGAAAATCTATAAGTACCCAGAAACAAGATGTAATCAAGGTTGATGGTAGATGTTTTGATGTAAGGTTCAACTTCTAGAGACTGTGGATATTTCACCACTTGCAGCGTCTTGTCTTCATTTTCAGCTAATACAAGCTTCTTTTGGTGTTAATTGCTCACTTTCCATTTTCTCTCTGTTCTAAGTTGTACCTGATCTGCTGTATTCTTGATCTTTAAGGTTTAGCACTAGAAGTTGTCATCCTATCTATGTGTTAGATAGTTAAATGAATCATTGAATAAGTTATCCAGGTTTCCTTCTATCTAGTGTTGGAGAGCTATCATCCTGTCTGTGCATTAGTATAATAGATTTACAGGCTTCTTATTGGTTGCAGACGACCATCACATGATGTGTGCTTCTGCTAGTGTGGTCAGTGTTCTTCATATTCACCTTATCTCTAAACTGTGAGTAGTTGGTGGTCTAAATCCTTGTAGTCTGGGGGTGTTCACGGATGTCTGGAGTGAAACGAAGTAGAAGCGGTTATCTGGCTTAGACAAGCATCATTCCTTCCATTCATCCATTGCAACATTAAGTTGAATTTATATGTTACCAGGCATCTCCGAGCTACAACCTAGGAGAGTTTCTTGGAGTGATAACATAATTGGCGCCGCTTCCAGGGAGAGGATATTGAATCTCAACTTCCCTAGGAGAATGAAAAAGATCCAACTTTGATGATAGATAAATTCTGGACACATTTCTGGTTGTAATCATCTATCTAGAAACTCTACTGGAGGACCAACCTATGTTGACTCCACATCACAGTTCTAGCTCAGTTTGTGAGGCATACTCAGAGAAATCCTCAGAAATCACCAGTTGACCCAGTGCTTGACCCTGAGAAGACTATCAAGCAAAGAAAAACATCACAGAAAGGAGCATCAGGATTAGGTAAGCCTAAACAATCTCATGTATCTCTGCAAGAGAGGTTCGTAACTGAGAATGTATATGTTGAAACTATAGAGCCTGGCACTATTAGTGGAGAAATTTTCCCAGAGATTCATAAAGCTCCTTGTTTGATAAGTTCCCCTTTGGATCTCGGTCCAAAGAACCTCCCCTATATTCCATCAGTTTCCTTTTTCCCTGTCATTCATTTCTCAGCCTTCTGTCATCCAAACGACCAGTACTCTTCCATCTACCCCAGTCATGGCAGGCCAACCAGCACCTACCAAAATGGAAACAATCATCGCTGCTAGGTATGGAACCCTGGTCATGCCTGTCCCTTCAAATGCTATGCCTACAGGTGAGTATTAGAAATATATGCCTAAGTTCACTGGTACAGAGGGAGTAACAGCTAAAGAACACCTCAAGTCTTTTTACAGTTATGCTGATAACCTATATATCAGTGAAGATGATGTGTGGATGAGGGTTTTTGTCCAGAGCCTTGATGGAGAGGCTAGAAAGTGGTTCAGAGAACTTACCCCTAGGTCTATAGCAGACATTGAAGCATTAGATAATGTGTTTTTGAAGCATTAGAGAGATAAGAAAGACCTGCTATATTACCATACCAAGTTTGGCAACCTCAAGAGGGAAAATGGGGAATCATTGTTTGATTCTAATAAAAGACTCAATCGTATGTATAGTAAGATACCAACTGAAGTGAAGCCTACCCCTACCTCTACCAAACTCACCTATGCCAATGCATTTGAATCTAACTTTTTCCTTCTATTAAGAGAAAGAAGATGTGCCACCCTAGCTGAAATGCAAGATGCAGCCTTAGAGGTGGAATCCAATATCATGGCTACAGAGAAACTAAAAGGGAATGCTGATAGAAGGAGGCAGAGGGGTGAAGCTTCTTCTTCCTTTGCTTCATCATCAAAACCTAAAATAGATAAAATGACTAAAATGATAGATTCATTGGCTACTGAAATATCCAAACTGAAGGTGGAGCAGAACTCTAGGAAAGCAAGGCTTCCTAACACATTTGTTCCCAAAACTAAAAATCCATTCAAAAGAGAAAATGAACAGTTGTAGATCATTCAGATGGGTAAAGAATCTAGTGAAGAACAATTTGGTAAAGCTCCTTTCCAGAACGTGGTCATGGAGGAGGAGCATTTTGATGAAGAGGATGAGATTCATTGTATGGAAGACAAGGGCAATGCTGCCTTTTTGACATTGGCCGCCTATGAAAAATCATTACTTCAGGACCAGACCAGTCAAGAGTCAGACAAAGAAGCTATTATGCAGAATGATGAACAACAAAGATATAACTTGAGGTTATGAACAAACAATGTCAAAGAGAGTCCTACCCAAAGAGTTGTTGTCCCCACAAAGAAGCAGACCAACAAACAGAAGAGATCAGCAGTTGATCCAGTCATCCTCAAAGGACCAACTCAAGAGGTAAGAGGTCCTGACAAGTCCCCTTCCCCTTTCAGTTTTGAATCAGAAGTTCAAAAGTTAAAAATATATGTACCTCTGATAGAGCTTGTAAAGAGTGAGGCCTTTAGGAAGCCTATCCTTGATGCCCTTGAGCTGAAAGCCACGCAAGCTTCCACTAACTATGTCAATTTGCAAGATGACAAACTTGCAGTTGTGCGTAGCCCAATGACCAAGCCCGTTGATGATAATTCTCCATCATTTTATGTCTTCTTGACTATTCATGACAAAATCCTCCACAATTGTCTCTTGGACACAGGAGCCAATCATAATCTCATGCCCAAAGTCGTCATGGAAGAGTTAAGCCTTGATATCACCAGACCATATCATTATTTATTCTCCTTTGATTCAAGGAAGGTGAAATGTCTGGGATTGATCAAAGATTTAGCTATCACCCTAACTTAGATGGTAGCAGATGTCCCCCCTAAGTTTGGCATGCTACTGTCCAGAGGGTGGATTAAGAGGCTGGGGGTAACATTGCAAAATGATTTATCTTATGCCATTGTCCCAGTTTTTGGAGGATAAAGCAAAAGATTATACAGAGAATCCCAGCTGGCTTATATCATCAGTGATGAGAAGAATCCTTCTAATCATCCTATTTACGTTGTGGACATTGACTTTAGGGCATGTATTGTCCAAATTGAAGAATCTCAGAAGGCCTCAATGCAGATCAGGAAACCAATAGGCTAGGCCATGGAGGAGGAAGGGACACAAACTTGGGATATGTTCTTTGATGGAGCCTATTCAAAGGAAACAGTAGGAGCAGGAGTGGTGCTGGTATCTCCAAAACAACACACATCTGTCTTTCAAACTGATTTTCCAGGTCATGAACAATATAGCAGTGTATGAGGCTCTGATATTGGGCTTAAACGCTGCCAAAGACAAAGGAATCAGGAACATAAAGGTGTTTGGAGATGTTGATCTCATCATTCAGCAAGTGAACAAAACGTTCCAAGCAAGGCAACCAAGGCTGAAAGCATACAGAGATGAGGTATGGAGATGCAAAGACTCTTTTGATAGTTTTTGTATCTCATATATCCCTAGAGTCAAGAATCAGCTTGTTGATTCCCTTGCTATGTCTACTAGCATGTTCGTCCCTCCTATGCCCCCAGGTTGGTTTTTGAAGTCCAGATAAAATATAGACCATCCTTGCCTGATAATGTCCAGCATTGGAATGTTTTTGAGGATGATGATGAAGTGAACAAGTTTCTGCAAGTCATTGATGAATTCTCTGAAATGCAAATTGACCAAGAGAATGAAGCTTTGGAAGAAAGCCCCCAGCCCCAGCTTAAGAATAAAATTGGCTGTGATCACATTGTTTAGTTGCCTAGCAATTATATACCTAAAGGGCTAGTGCCCCTTGAGAAGCTGTTTGACTAGAATGACGTGCCTTATAAGGCTGCCCAAAAGGAAGACCAATCTACAGTCCATAAGCATAACATAAGGAGTTCGGATCATCCCAAGTATATAAATCTGTCCACCCATTTGTCTGCTGCACAAAGTTTTGAATATTGCACCTTAATGAAGCAATTTGATGATGTCTTTTCCTGGGAATACAGTGACCTTAAAACTTATGACAAAAAGATTATCCAGCTTAAGATCCCATTGGAGAAGGACACCATCCCTTTTAAGCAGAAACTAAGGCCCATAAATCCTTTGCTCCTTCCTTTGATTGAAAAGGAAATCAAAAAGTTGTTGGCTGCCAAAATTATAGTTCCTCTAAGGTATTCAAAATGGGTAGCTAACTTGGTAGTGGTGAGGAAGAAAAGTGGAGAAATCAGGCTCTATGTTGATTTCAGAAACCTGAACAAGTGCTCTAAGAAAGACAATTACCCCTTGCCTAAGATGGAGCATTTGCTGCAGAAGGTCTCAGGAGCCAAAGTAATGTCTTTCCTGGATGGATTTTCAGGATATAACCAAGTTGTTGTACATCCAGATGACTAAGAAAAGACTGCATTCACTACTCCCTGGGGCACTTTTATGTATTCCAAGATGCCTTTTGGACTGATGAACTTTGGAGCCACCTTTCAGAGAGCTATGGATATAGCATTTATGGGATAGAAGGATAAGTTCGTCCTTGTCTACCTGGATGATATAACAGTATACTCCAGCGGTCATCAAGATCATTTGCAGCACCTAAAGAAAGTGTTTCTAAAGTGCAGAAAGTTTCAGATATCAATCAATCCTAAAAAATCACAGTTTGCTTTAGAAGAGGGCAAGCTGTTAGGACACATTGTCTCTGTTGCAGGTGTCAAAATTGACCCAGAAAGAGTGAAAGCAATACAGACCTTGTCTGTTCCAAGATCGAAGAAGGACATCCAATCCTTTCTGGGTAAAATAAATTTTGTAATGAAGTTTATTCCTAATTTTGCAGAACTTATAAAACACATCACCTCCATGCTAAAAAGGGGATCATAAATCAAATGGACTGATGCAGCAAGAAGATCATTTGAAGCCATCAAAAGGGCTATTATGGAAGCTCCCACTTTAATCAGCCCAGACTATAGCAAGGAGTTCCATATATTTTCATTTGCCTCAGGTGACACCCTTGCAGCAGTTTTATTGCAAAAAGATGATGAAGGTTCAGAACATCCAGTGGCATTCTTTAGCAAAACCTTAAGAGATGTTGAACTGAGGTATGATATTATAGAAAAACAGGCCTATGCTCTTATCAAATCTTTGAAAGCTTTCAGAATATACATTCTGCATTCCAAGGTAATTGCATATGTGCCCTCTGCTTCAGTAAAAGATGTCCTAACACAGCCAGATGTTGATGGAAGAAGGGCTAAATGAATTTCAAAGCTTATTGAATTCAACATAGAATTGAAGCCCACCAAGCTTGTTAGAGGTCAAGGCCTTGCCAAAATAATGGCTAAAGAAAATTGTAGAATGATGGACATGAATTGGATAAGCACAATTTTAAAATATGGACAGACAGAAGAAATAGTCGGACCAGGGCAGAATCAGTCATTGGCAGAAAATCTAGCTTCTTGTGAATGGTATTCTGCAATAGCTCAATTCTTGTTGAAGCTAGAAGTTCCTCCAGGTCTTAGTTCAAGTCAAGCTAGAACTATCAAGCTCAGAGTAGCCAAGTTCTTTATCTATGATGACTTGTTGTATTGGAGGGATCCATCAGGAATACTTCTGAGATGTCTGGACAAAGAACAATCCATGGAGGTCATGCACCAGTTTCATTCCAGCATATGTAGAGGACACCACTATTGGAAAACTACAGCCCACAAGATCCTTAGAGCTGGGTATTATTGGCCCACCTTGTTTTCTCATGTATTTTCATTTGTAATATCTTGTGACAAGTGTCAGAGATTTGAAGGAAAACAACAGTTGAAGTCCCTGCCCTTAAAGCCAATACATGCCAGTGGCCCTTTTCAGCAGTGGGGTCTGGATTTCATAGGAGAAATTAACCCACATTCCAGTGGCCAGCACAGATGGATTTTAGTAGCCACTGACTACTTCACTAAGAGGATTGAAGCCATCCCTAATAGGAAAGTTGATCACCATATGGTCATGAAGTTATTGATAGAAAACATTCTCACCAGGTTTGGCTATCCACACAAATTAGTTACAGACAATGCAGCAGCTTTCAGGGAAAAGGAGTTGGTGGACATGTGTGACTCAATGGGAATTAAGCTAGTTCATTCCACCTCATATTACCCTCAAGGCAATGGTCTAGCAGAATCTTCCAACAAGAGCCTGATAAGGATAATCAAGAAGATGTTGGAAGACAACAAAAGGAACTGGGATTCCAAGCTGAAGTATGCATTGTGGGTTGACAGAGTGACTACCAGGAGATCCACAGGGAGTTCTCCATTCAAGCTGGTATGTGGCACTGAGGCTGTATTCCCAATTCAATTAAACCTCCCTGTGGTAAAGTTCTTACAGTAAGAGTAGAATGAGGAAGATGACATGGAAAAAATGATCAGTGATTTGGCAAAAGTGCATCAAATCAGAGAGCAGCTAGTTGAAAAGTCTGCAACACATCAAAAGAGAATCAGGGAAGCCTTTGACAGAAAGGAAAATATGGGCAGTTTTCAAGTTGGATACTTGGTTCTTAAATGGGATGCACTGAAGGAAAAGAAATGAAATCATGGGAAATTCGATGCTCTATGGACTGGACCTTTTATCATTTCTCAGATCCATGGGAACAACACTCGCATGCTGCAAATTATGGAAGGAGAGACAGTTTTTGATGGCCCAATTAATGGGTGATTTCTGAAAGTTTATGTTATTTAAGGTATTCTGGCCTTAATTTTGTAAATATGTTGTTTTATCAGTTTTATTGTAGGCTCAATTAGACGACTCCATGCCCAATGGAACACTAGGAAATTTTGTCGATCGGGTTTTGTAGGAAAGGCATTGGTCTACAGTTCTTGAGACCTCACAAGGAGGATCTCATCACCAGAAGGAGCCAATGTTAGCTTTTATATATAAAGATTATTTTCTAAGGTCAAAATTAGCTTGGTCCATGTTAGGGTCCCACCCTAACCCCCTTATTTATGTCATGGGATCATGTCATAGTCAAGAGTCAATAAAGCCCATATTAATATTTGTAAGTGGTTAACCCGCAATTAATGACGGGACCACAGTTAGTTGCAAATGGGCGGTAGTATTAGATAGATGGTATTAATAAAACCCACAGTATTGGCCCGTGGTATTGCATGTATGAGTCATATATAAAGGATAGAGACTCCCTGCAAGGAGTATCGTGTCTTGTTTTTGTAATCGAGCTCTGCTCTATTGGAGGTTTCCCCCTTGAAGAGGCCTGTGAACATTTCTCTCTGAATAATAAAATCATTGCTATTCTGTGTTCTGGGTATCTTTTCTTCGCATATTCTATGTTCTGGGTATCTTTTCTTCGCATATTCTGTGTTTGGGTCTTACTTTGCAGGTTAAGAGCATAACAAGTGGTATCAGAGCACTTTCCAGGGCTCGGTGGGATCTCCAATTTTTAGCAAAAAGAAATTTTTGGCTAGAGACGTGTTCCGGCGTCTTTAAACCACAGGATCTGTCGTTAAGCACATAAACCTGCGGATTTGGGGAGGCATGCATGCAGGAAATACAAGAGGTGGTCACGTCTGTTGGACTCCCTTGTAACCCCTGTGGGTACCCCTTCGAGTAGTAGCGCATTAGACAGAACCACGCACGGACTGTCTTCCACGTACCCTCTGGGTATATAGGAATCCCCCTAGCTCCCTTGAAACCTCACCATAGATAAACCTTCGGCCGTCTTGTGGCTACAGTACACCGAGAACAGCACTCGGAGAGATTACTCGCCCGTACGATAGGGTAGTCGGGTTGTACGGCTAAGGGTACGGTCGATCCTCCTTAGTTAGAGCCCTGAAACATTGGGCCGAGTACTACTGTCAGACCCTTATGTATATTGCGATCTGTAGCACCTGACACTCCTCAAGACCATAGTTCCCTTTCTATCGGGGGATCACACATCATCTATTCTAGATCAGCAAGTGCAGCAGCAGCAGACATCAGTCCCGCAGCTCCATCAGATCAACAACAGCAGTTGTCCCACCATTCAAATCTCTCAGATCCACCAGATCGGAGTAGTTGTGAAGGGTTCCTCTACCTGGATATAATTTTCGCAGGACTTTTGGCGGCAATGACATTTTGAGGATTTGGCGACTGCAGTATTGATCAGGAAGGAGTAAAACTCCGTTACAAAAAAAAAAAAAAAAAAACGAGTCTGAGATCTTCCAGGGCGCTTATTGGTGACCTAGCCCATCAGAATCAAGCCGACGAGCTGAGCAAGGTGGTACCATTCAATTTCTTAGTAAAAAAATTTTGGCGGTCCCAATTTTTCATCAGGTTGGTGTATGGTAGAAACTCGCGCTCAAGCGATGGCCAATGAAAGGATGGACAAAATTGAAGACCAGCTGAACTCCATCCAATTTTCGGTGAACGAAATACAACATGAGATTAAAGGAATAAGTATCCAGATACAGAACGCATTGAAGGGCAAGGAGCCAGCCCACGAGGAGGCGAATAATGGCCATGAATACCATGAGGGTGAGTCTAGCCACTCTCCCCACGTCTGGCACACCCACCCACCACCCAGTCAGCGACCTCCCAAGTTGGATATGCATAAATTTGACGGTTCTCACACGTCCACATGGCTAGCACAAATGGAGCAGTATTTCCAATTGAATCATATCATAGATGAGGGGACTAAGCTTATGGTGGGCACCATGTACTTGGACAATGAACGATGGAAATGGAAGGAATGGCATCAGCGTTGCAATGGACATTTTCAAAATTGGGCCCAATTTGCCAAAGCTCTTCGAAATCGCTTTGAACAGGAAGACTCTTTTTTGGGGCGTCTCACTAAGCTCTGACAGACGGGTACAGTGGATGAATATATTGCCGCTTTTGAAGCCTTAGCCTTCCGCACTAAGGGTCTCACAGATGAGTTCTACATGGAATGCTTTATGAGCGGTCTGAAAGAAGCCATCAAAGCTCAGGTTCTCCTCCACCACCCTCCCACGTGGACAGAGGCTTGCCAGGTAGCTCGTAAGGTGGAACGTGCATTAACAGCCCAATCCAACTGCCTCAACTTCCCCGCTAAAGGTCGTCCCCCACAGGCTCCCAACACGACTCAGACACTTAAGATTCAAAAGGTGTCACCTGTGGAAATGGCCGAAAGAAGGAAGCAAGAACTATGTTACTATTGTGATGAAAAATATATCCCGGGTCATAAATGCAAGGAGCCCAAGTTTTTTCAAATAGATGCCACTGACTACATCTCCACCGAGGAAGATCCACCACTTGAGGAACCAGAGGCGATCGAAGAAGATAACCAAAAGGAGATTGTATCTGACGAACCAATTATTTCGCTAAATGCATTGGCAGGCATTTCTTCCCCTCAAACTCTCAAAATCAGGGGTTTTCTTAAACATCACCCAGTAGTAGTCTTGATTGATAGTGGAAGTACCCATAATTTCATCCATCAAAAGATTGTTGAAGCAGCGCATTGTTTTGTCCGTGCAGTTTCTAACTTCCAAGTCCAAATTGCAGATGGGGGCACAATGAAATGTGAAGGCCACTGTGAAAATGTCAAACTTCAAATGGGGGATTATCAGTTGAAAACCCACATGTTTGCAATACACATGGGGGGTTGCGACATTGTCCTAGGCGCGGAATGGCTCCGCACTCTGGGGCCAATCACAATGGATTTCCAGGAGTTATATATGAGTTTTAAGTAGAACAACTCCACACATACCCTCCGTGGGCTACAGGCGGGAGCCCCCTCTATCATTAGCTCGCATAGGATGGAAAAATTGTTAAAAAAGGGCCATCATGGAGTGTTAGCTCAATTTAATGCCATCCAGGTAGTCGAAACCATGTCTCTGCCAATTCATCCTGAGATGCAACAGATTTTAAATAAACATCAGACAGTCTTTGATAAGCCTCATGAGCTTCCACCCTCGCGAGGGGAACATGATCATAGTATCACATTGGTTCCAGGGGCCCAACCCCCAAATGTGCGGCCATACAGATATCCGTTCACCCAAAAGAATGAAATAGAAAAAATCATCAAGGAATTGTTGGAAGCATGTGTCATTCGTCCCAGCATTAGTCCTTATTCATCCCTAGTGGTCATGGTCCTCAAGAAAGATGGGGAGTGGCGGATGTGTCCCGACTTTAGGGCCCTCAATAAGCTGATAGTCAAAGATAAATTTCCCATCCCGGTGGTTGACGATTTGCTGGACGAACTCAATCGGGCTCAATTCTTCACTAAGTTGGATCTTCGCTCAGGCTACCACCAAATTCGCATTAAGGAAGTCGACATTCCCAAGACGGCTTTCAGAACTCATGAAGGCCATTATGAGTTTCTAGTCATGCCATTTGGTCTCTGTAATGTCCCCTCTACTTTTCAGGGCCTTATGAATCACCTCCTCAAACCATATCTCAGAAAATTTGTCCTGGTCTTCTTCGATGACATCCTCATCTATAGTGGCACTTGGGCGGCACATCTTCAGCATGTAGATCTACTCTTGCAACTGCTCCGCCAGCATAAATTATTTGTCAAGATGTCTAAGTGTTCATTTGGCATGGAAGAAGTTGAGTATTTGGGCCACATTGTGGGGCGTGAAGGTGTCAAGGTGGACCCCAAAAAGATCCAGGCAATGCAAGAATGGCCTCAACCTAAGACCTTGAAGAGCTTGAGAGGATTTTTGGGTCTAACAGGCTATTATCATAAATTTGTCCACAACTATGGCCGCATAGCAAAGCCCCTCACTCAACTCCTAAAGAAAAATTCCTTCTTCTGGAACGAGGAAGCACAACAGGCATTTACCGCTCTCAAAAACGCCATGTGTTCCACTCCCATCATAGCACTACCTGACTTCACCAAATCCTTTGTCATTGAATGTGATGCTTCAGGTACAGGTATTGGAGCGGTCTTAATGCAGGAAGGGTGGCCATTGGCCTTCACCAGCCAACAACTCAGTGGAAGGAATCTAGGCCAATCTACCTACGAGAAGGAAATGATGGCCATCTTACATGCAGTCGAGACCTGGCGACCTTACTTATTGGGGCGACGTTTCCAAATCCGCACAGATCATCACAGTCTTAAATATTTTTTGGAGCAACGCCTATCCTCCCCACAACAAAATAAATGGTTAGCCAAAATGCTGGGATATGATTATGAGATCATTTACAAGAAAGGGAAAGACAACAGTGTAGCAGATGCATTGTCGCGCCAATTTGAGGAGGAAAGTACTCTGCTCGCAATTTCCCTCCCCATTCCAGACTGGATTGAAGAGGCTCGCAGGGAATGGTTTTCACACACAGGGCTCTCCCAACTCATTTCTCAATTGCAGGTAGATCCTAATTCCCACAAGGGCTACTCGTGGCAAAATGATATTCTTCGCTACAAGGACAGAGTTGTAATATCACCAACATCTACCCTCAAAAGTCGCCTTTTGGCAGAATTGCACTCATCTCCCATTGCAGGACATTCGGGCTTTCAGAAGACGTATGCTCGCACCAGAAGATCATTCTTTTGGACAGGCATGAAAAAGGATGTCCTTACTTTCGTAGCCGAATGTGATGTCTGTCAATGCCACAAAGGGGAAACCGTCAACACACCAGGCACCTTACAACCATTGCCCATTCCGGCCTCAATTTGGACGGAGGTTTCTATGGATTTCATTACAGGTCTTCCAAAATCAGGAAATAAGTCAGTCATCATGGTGGTTGTGGATTGACTGTCGAAGTATGCTCATTTCTGCGCCCTACCCCACCCGTTTACACCTACCTTGGTTGCTCAAACTTTCATGGATCAGATCTTCAAATTACATGGCATGCCCACTTCTATAGTGTCCGACCGCGACCCGATATTCACCAGTAATTTTTGGCAGGAACTCTTCAGAATACAAGGCACTCAACTCAAACTCAGTACTTCATATCATCCGCAAACAGATGGTCAAACCGAAGCCGTCAACAAATGTCTAGAAACCTACCTTAGGTGTTTCACTTCAGAAAAGCAACACCTTTGGGCACAGTGGTTACCTCTGGCGGAATGGTGGTATAACACCAACTATCATGCCACCACCAAAATGACTCCCTATGAAGCAGTCTATGGTCAACGTCCGCCTTCCCCTACTTCTTATCTCAAGGGATGCTCCAAAGTACAAGCAGTGGATCAACTCCTACAACACCGCGCAACCATGCTCGCCCATCTTCGCGAGAATCTTCATCAAGCTCAGAACTGCATGAAGCAACAGGCCGACCAACATCGCTCAGAGCGCCAATTTCAAGAAGGGGATCAGGTCTTTTTGAGGCTGCAACCATATAAGCAAACATCACTCAAAGATAAGGGTTGTCAAAAGCTCGCTCCAAAATTCTATGGACCATACCAAGTACTTCAGCGCATTGGAGAAGTGGCTTACAAGTTGGCTTTGCCCCCTACGGAAAAAATCCATCCAGTTTTCCATGTATCATGCCTCAAGAAAGTGATTGGGAACAATTGCCGAGTTCAAACCAGTCTACCTGAATTAGATGAAGAAGGGTCAATCTGGCTTCAACCCAAACAGGTTCTAGACACACGAGACAAGCACCTGCGCGGCCGCATGATTAAGGAGGTCCTCGTCAAATGGAAAGACACCTCTCCAGAAGATGCAACTTGGGAACCCGCCACTATTCTTCAGCAGTTTCTGCAGCTTCAGCCTTGAGGACAAGGCTAGTCTTAAGGGGGAGGGCATGTTAGGGTCCCACCCTAACCCCCTTATTTATGTCATGGGATCACGTCATAGTCAAGAGTCAATAAAGCCCATATTAATATTTGTAAGTGGTTAACCCGCAATTAATGACGGGACCACAGTTAGTTGCAAATGGGCGGTAGTATTAGATAGATGGTATTAATAAAACCCACGGTATTGGCCCATGGTATTGCATGTATGAGTCATATATAAAGGATAGAGACTCCCTGCGAGGAGTATCGTGTTTTGTTTTTGTAATCGAGCTCTGCTCTATTGGAGGTTGCCCCCTCGAAGAGGCCTGTGAACATTTCTCTCTGAATAATAAAATCATTGCTATTCTGTGTTCTGGGTATCTTTTCTTCGCATATTCTATGTTCTGTGTATCTTTTCTTCGCATATTTTGTGTTTGGGTATTACTTTGCAGGTTAAGAGCAAAACAGTCCACTTGGTTATGCTTGAAAGAAGCTCATAATGGTCACATTCTCCTTTCTATCCTACCCCACCTATCCTTGCCCCCATCTTCGTTTCCTCTATTTTCCCTCTATTTTTCCTCTAAACCCAAACAAAACCCCTTTTTGCTTTAAAGCCCCGAGAAAAAAGGCATAAACCCACCATAAAACCTTAGCCATAGGACTTCGCGCCTTATAAACCTATCGCCTCATCTTAGTCATTGATCTTCCCAGCCAATTCAACGACTCTCGTAGTGCCCAATAAAGAAACCTATGCGCTCTTTTCCCAACCGTCTGATCACATCAAAAATGATCTGATAGCATTCACTCTCCCCATGCCCATAACCTAATTGAACATTAGCATGCGATGAGAGTGGTTTCTCTCTCTCATCCACCGCTACGTGTCGATCGTTGAGTGTGATCGTACTCCCCTATCCTTTTACCACTTTATGACCGTAGATGGTGTGATCAATACCATTTACCGCCTAACCACCCACCCACTAAACACTTGCGCACCTTCACTGCCCGATCACCATTAGATCTGGTTGCCCAAGATCTAACGGCCCAAAATCAATCCGCTCCCACATCGTCTAACAGACTCCATTGAGCCATCTCGACCGTCTATTCTCCTGATCTGACGGTCATCCTTCCCTATCATCTCAACCATCCATTCACCCATGCACTGCATGTCCTTTGACTACTTTATTCACCTAACAAACGGAGGTGACCAGCATGCCTGTACCAGTTGCAGTAAAGCCCCAACAACCATGTTTAACAGGCAGTATGGCTAGGGGAGAGAAAGTACAAGCACGATCCTGTAACTGCATTTACCAGTTATGGAACTACACTGATACAAACACTCTGATTGTCTAGGAGGACAGCACAGCACCTAAAAGGATCAGATTCACTCATCGAAGCAAGAAAACATGTTCAAGGACTCCATTAGGAAGTTAAATGCAGTTGGTGGTCAATTATGACTCATCCACACCTAAACAGCCAAGTGCCTTTGTAATGTAAAATCTATAAATACCCAAAAACAAGATGTAATCAGGGTTGATGGTAGATGTTTTGATGTAAGGTTCAAATTCTGGAGATTGTGGATATTTCTCCACTTGCAGCGTCTCGTCTTCATTTTCAGCTTATACAAGATTCTCTTTCTGTTAACTGCTCACTTTCCATTTTCTCTCTATTCTAAGCTATACCTGATCTGCTATATTCTTGATCTTTAAGGTTTAGCACTAGAAGCTGTCATTCTATCTATGTGTTAGATTGTTAAATGCATCATTGAATAAGTTATCCAGGTTTCTTTCTATCTAGTGTTGGAGAGTTGTCATCCTGTCTGTGCATTAGTAGAATAGATTTATAGGCTTCTTATTGGTTACAGCCGACCATCACATGATGTGTGCATCTGCTAGTGTGGTCAGTATTCTTCATATTCACCTTATCTCTAAACTATGAGCAGTTGGTGTTCTAAATCCTTGTAGTCTGGGGGTGTTCACGGATGTTTGGAGTGAAACGAAGTAGAAGTGGTTATCTAGCTTGGACAAGCATCATTCCTTCCATTCATCCATTGCAACATTAAGTTGAATTTATATGTTACCAGGCATCTCCAAGCTACAACCTAGGAGAGTTTCTTGGAGTGATAACAGTGGTCTTGCAATTTGTGTTTTCTAGGGATTGTAGCAAGCTGAGTTTCCAAAAAAGTGTTGAGAATTTCTATGACTGTTCCTCTATAATATCCTAATCTAGGATTCCTAGTTAAATATTTTGCTTTAATCTATTTTATTATTAATTCTGAATCTCCTATGACAGATACTCTAATTTCTCCTAATCTTTTGACAAGTTTAAGACCTAGCAAGAGATCCTCATACTCTGCCATATTATTGCTGCACTTAAAATTTAATATGTAGGCATAGCCTTCAGCATGATCATTTTCTAAATTGTACACCCAAACTCCTGCTCCTGCCCCTAGTTTATTGACTGAGCCATCAAATTCCAAATTCCAAAGAATCTCATGCTCATAATTGGTGTCTGGGATAGTAGGAATTTGTTTAACAGTAGGATCTAGATTTTCATTCTCATCTGATCTTTCTTTGTTATCTGATACTTCCTGAATATGAACACTTGATTTTTCTTTTTTAATTTCTTTTGGTTCTGTTGCTAAAACTTCTAAAGTATTGGAAGGATTGGTTTCTGCATTGTAAAGAATGAATGAGTCCATATCAGAGTGTACTGAGTAGATGGGGAAATTTTGGGGTTTTTCCTAACTACTTACTACATATTTCATCAATGTTTCTCTGTATAGTTTCTTTGGTTGGCCAAAAACCAAGATAGTAGCATATGACATATCCAATTGAAGTGATCCCTGAAGCTTAGCGCCCCAGGACCTAGATAATAACATGCCATATTTTGGTGGTATATCTACTACCATTATATCCATTAAAATTGTTTTTGTAAGGTATTGAACCAATGAGACACACAAGTCTTTTATCATTCCTAAACATCTTACCTAACTAGAATCAAAAGAAAACAAATATTTGTATGGTCTAGTGATGTCTAGGTCTAAATTTTCTATTACAAACTTGGGAATGAGGTTATGAGATGCCCCAGAGTCAAACATGGCATTGTGAAGAATCTTATCATGTATGTTTAAGCTCACTTAGAAGGGAGGAATTCCTCCTTCTAATGGTTTTCCATTCACTTATGGGCCAAAAATTAAATCGGGCTGGTCATCAAAAACATTAATTGAATCTTCAGATCCAGTGATTTTCAGTGATCTATGATTTGAGTTTGGTAGGCATCATGTTTAGTTAATTCAGATAATGGAACAACAATTTTTATCTTACCTACTTCAGTTTCCAAATTAAATGGTTTTTGTACTTGGGCTTTTGGATTTTGAACAACAATATTCTCTCTATTTTCTGTGTTTCCTGTGTTTTTCTCCTTTTCAGGAGTGGAATCATGATTTGTTGGTTCTCCTAAATCAACTTCTGGAGGTTCTTCCACATTTCCCTTAGAAGGAAGAGAAGTGGAGGGTTGTTTGTTGTTTGGTTGATTATCAAAGGCATCTTCAATTATGGGGTTAGAAGGATTAAGGTTTGATCTAGAACGAATATGTACAGGTGTAGTGATTGTCTTACCTTTTATGGGCGATTTTGGAACCCTTTGTTCGTTTGCTTCAGGGACATCAATTCTCCTACTCTGTAGGTTGTATTGCTTATGTACCTCAAATATGGTTGTGTCATATCCCTCCCTAAAGTCGAATGACTCCCCTGACTGAGTTTGAAAATGTTTAATTATGTGGGCCTCTTGATCCTCTTGGGTCAAGAAAACTTCTCCTTCATTACCAAGTCGCATCAGGTTAATTTGAGTATCTTTTTCTGGTTCTTCAAAGTTGGAAGCTTTTGCATAATTCTCCTGCAAAGGGGGTCTGATGTTTTGGTCTGGACTAGTCTTCTCGGTGTTCTATTTTTGATTTTTTCTGAAATTAGGATTTCTCCCTGTGTTGGTTGGCTAACCCTCCCAGGGACCTTTCCTTTCAATTGTCTCCACTCTATCTCCTAGTCTATCCATCCCTTTAATTATGGCATCTAGCTTCTATTCAAAATGTGAGGCTTCTTCCTTTAATGGTATTATCCTTTCACTCCTAGCCTTGGCTCTTTTAGACATCAGGTTGGCTTCAACACTGACTTCTATGCTTTGCATATCTTCTAAAGTATGAGGGGCTCATTCTCTTAGCTGGAAGGCCATGTCAAAATCAAATCCGTCAGGGAATTTGAGTAAGGCTAAATTAGGTGGGGACCTAATATTTTGAGGGATGGAATTATAGAAATTATTGAATCTAGTGCGGTAATCCTACACAGTTTCTTTTGTTCCTCTCTTTAAATTTTCATACTCAGATAGAATCTGAAGAGGATCTTTCTTTTTCTGCCATTAGTTTAGAAATTGTCTATAGAGAGTTTCTAGGTTGTCTATACTATTTGCTAGTAAACCTCTAAACCAGGTCCTAACTTCCCCAGATAAACTCTGAACAAATATTCTCATTTGTACATCAATAGTGTCTATTTCATAAATCTCAAAATAATCAGTCATATTCTTGGTATGTTGCTGGGATGTATAAGTACCAATACCATCAAAAGTAGTGATCTTACTTTGGTAATCCTGGGGCATGGAACCTACATTTGCTGGTACTACCAAGGGGACATATCTGGTTGCCATTGTGTTGTGGGGAAAAATGCCTATGCAGGATGATCCTATACACCTAAGGTGTGGCAGTGCCTTAGCAACAAATAGAGACAGCTATTCTGGTTTCTTCCTTTATGAAATGCGAAAGAAGAGAGATCAATAGACTTACCGGTGTCTTCTGTTTGTCCCTCGATCCAGATCCTCTTCTCTTTGGGTGTTCACAGCTACTTGCCTCCTCGCTCGCCCAGCTTCAACAGATTCCTGCGAGATCACAAGAGAACAGCTACTTGCGACAAGAGAACAGCTACTTGCGACAAGAGAAGAACACAACACAAAGACAGATATTCACATTCATAAATGATTCAGGATTAGAAATAAATCAAATACACTAATGCAATCATACATCAAAGATACACCAGTATATAGGAGAAAACCAAGATAGCTTTATTGATAAATAACAAGGTTCAGGAAGAGATACAACCCAGAGGGCTCCAATCCAGCATCTCCTTCCCAGCAGAATGGAATTCCTATCTTCGCCTCCCTTCAAAGCATTAAGCACCCAATGATTCCAGTCACAAACCAACAGTAATTCTTTGCAATATCAAAATTCCAGCCTCTAGATCTCATGGAGGAGAGATCCATATATAGATTTTTTGGAGAGAGGATGAGTCAGCTTGAGATCTGACTAGTGTCCTCTCCCTCTGTTAGTTCTTGATTCCACTTGGAGGTTCTTGCTTCCACTTGGAGATTTGGAACCTCTTACTCATCACTAGTCGAATTCCCTAAGGCAAGTGTCATTTTGAAACTTCCTGGGTTTTGACACCTTGAGGAATGAGCCTGCCACATGTCCACTCTTGCTCAGCGCAGGTAGCTAGTGTTGGCTTTGACATTCAGCGCAGGTAGCCAGTGGAGCCCTTGACATTCAGCGCAGATGGTCAGTGGAGCCATTGACATGATCCTGAATTGACTTGTTTTTGAGCAGTTTCTGGTGGAGAACTTTTGTGAATTGCTGTGGTTTGTTAGCCTTGTTCCTCTAGGGGTAGGAACAACATGTTTAGGGACTTTGGATCCCTTAGATTATGGACATTTCATGCTCAATGCTGTAAGGCACAAAAATGTCTATAACAGTTGCCCCCTAAAGTATGAGGCCGTTTATCGGGTGAAATGCTTTATCCAGGAGGGTCCGAAGTTCATCCAATGCTGGGAGGAGACCTGTAATAAGATACAATACAATACATTATTTTTCATACTGCTTTCATGATCTAGCTGAGGCGGGCATTCCCATGCTCAGCTTTATAAATTCATTTTTTGTACATAGAACAGACGATCGTCTGATGGTAGACTGATAATTTTGGTGAAATTATCATCCTTTGAGTAGGATGATCATCTGCTGCAAGGATGTACGTGTCAAATGTCTTTATCTTTCCTGAATATATATCGCAGCCCGGATGGATGAAACTAGATCCGGGGTCTTCAAACTCGTTCGATATTCACTCTAAGTACAAGTCGATCCATGTGAGAATTGTTCTGAAGTCGAACATGGAAAGACATCGCTTGATTACCGGTCAATGAGGTAAACCGTTAACAAGCGCAAGAGGAATCACCGATAATGATAATGACCCTCAAGGTACTGCAGTACAATTCACGTGGTGTGAATAAAGGACTTGGCGTCGAACACCACGCAAAATCTTTTGGTCGAAGGTCATTGATGTATACCTATCGCCGGAAGTGAGAAACTTGCCATTGAGGCATGCAAGCTTCAAAGTACTGAAGGGGTTGTTCCTAGATCAACTTCTTGGATAATGAGCTGATGTCGACAAGAAGCAATCCGTCAAAGGAGGGCCTTAATGAATCCCACATCAGTGACACGGAACGGAGCTAATGATTTTGATGGAGGTGAAAACGATCTGTGACATATGATTCAGGGTGGCGGTCATGAATGGATGAAGGATAATGTATGGCAGTGGATGGGACCCGATTGACTCTTTCTGAACGACTTCTCTTGAACATATGGCGACACTGATGCGATGGATCGATAGCATTACCCCAATTATGGATGGTATGGCAAGACCATGGTGATGTGACTGGTGAATGAAACAACCCAACCCGATTGTGGTACGGAGGAAAAGTGTCATTTTCAAGAGCGACTTGCTACCATCGAAGTTTTCTTTAGTTTCTCCCAATTTTTCCCCAGCCATTGCTGACCAGTACCTCTTTATTTTTTTCAAGCTTGAGGAGGATAACATATGCTTGTTCTATAACCTGCCCTTCGGGCAAGCCCATCGCTATGTTTTAACGAGCCTAGCGATAGTGAAACTCGTTCTTGTCTAAAGACAAGTTTGTCGCTATTTAGTGATTTTAACGAGTCTAACGACAAGGATAACTCGGTCCTTTTCATTTTTAGAGAGTCTGAAAAGATACATAAAGTTAACTCCAAAATTCCTTTTTCGTCATCTAATCCCTTAAGTCCGAAAAAGTATAAAACAATACAGAAGGGATGAGTTTTCGATAGTTTTAACGAGTCGAACAAAACAAGCGCTCGATCTTTTTGTGCAATAATCCCTCAGGTCCAAAAAGATTAAAATCTAGAGGAGGGATAGCACTTCCTATCCCTTTAACGAGCTGGAAGGCCAAGGACTTGGCAATCCTTTCATATTTTACGAGTCAGTTGAAAAGAGCTTAAAGAAGACTCGTCTTTTGAGGAACGAGTGATAAACAAGGTTAGCAGCTAATTCCAGGTACAGGTTGGAATTTTCCAATCACGGCAGTGTCACAAGGATGGCTAGGTGAAATCACTCTTCGCAGCTGTTCCTCAAAATGGGTAAACAATCAAATGGAGGTAAACGATCGGCCAAATGAAAAGTGGAGGTGACGGTGCAAACACGACCAAGGCTTTAATGGCTGATAAAGTTACGTACACAATGGTTATTTACCGGGTAGTTCATTTTTTAACGAGCTTAAACGCGGGTTGAAACATTTGCTCGGATCTGTTTATTTTTTAACGAGCATGAACTATGGACTAAAACTGCTCGAACTTATGTTTATTTTTTAACGAGCATGAACTATGCGCTAAAACTGCTCGGATCTTGCGTTTATTTTTTAACGAGCATGAACTTTATGCTAAAACTGCTCGTTTATACCAGTCATATGATAAGAGTGTCTCATCAAGATTCTATTTTTTATGGAGCTTCATCTCACTAAGCTTTGCTCCGCATCCTTTCTTTATGCAAGTTCAGAAACGACTAACCCAAAAAACAGATAAATAACCGCTCTTTGCTTGCACTCCAAAAGGTTTGCATGCCCCCAGGTATAAAGTACGATTTCAAGGTTACCTCTACTTCTTTTCCTTCAAAACAATTGTTTTAAAGAGAGAGTCTTACCTCTTTCAGGTTACCCAAAGATTGTCTCGTTAATCTTTCAAACAAAACACTTCCTCGGCAATGTCTACTGAAATAGACAAAGGTGAGTGACGTAGCCCGCCAACTCACATAACTTTGACAAAAGAATCTTATTCTAGAACAACCCTCTTCCTAGATGGACGGGGTACGGACTAGTCATATTCTCCCGCGGAAACCTACCCTATACCCAAAGTTTCTCTGCCGAAGCAGACCAGGACGCATGCCCCCTGGGTTCCAGTCATATCCTCCCGGATTACTCGCGCTCATCAGGAGGACGGACCGTGGGTTGAGACACTTCTTGCGTGAATAGACCATTTAGGGATGGTATATGACTATTTGCGATGCGTGATCCGGGAAACGAAAGTTGGTCCACGAGCTTGACCATTCTTCCTTCATGTGGAAAACACATTACTCTAAAGAGTGATGAGACGATGGCTCCCATGCAATATATATAGTCTCTTCCAAGGAGTAGGTTATAATCCAAGGGTCCATGAACGACCATCACATTCATTTGAACGGTCTTCCCTTTCAATGCTATGGGCACATTGGGGAGGATCCCTAAAGGGCGACTGGTTCCTTTATCAAAGCCTGATAGATTTCTCATTTCAGGAAAAAGCGCAGGCGAACCAAGCGCTTTCCAAGCAATAGAGGAAAGGATACTCACAGATGCCCCTTCATCAATGATAGTGTCAGCCATTACCATTCTGTATATTTGGAAAATAATTCTGAGTGGTATACTTGTTGGCAACTGGGGTCTGCCTAGTTGGTTCCAGTCGAACGAGACAACTAGGTTGCTTGGTGGTGGGACCGAATAGACGGCCGGATATCGCTCTGACGAACTTCCTTCCTGCGATAAAGGAATGGTGGCATTGCCCCCTTGTTCATCAGAGTCAGTGGTGATGAAGAGAATTTGGACGGTGTCGTCTTTATTCTCCTCTGTGATGGTATCATTCGAAGATAGAGCCTCTGAAGGAAAAACCGGGTCAACTGCCGTTTCAACCTTTAGACTTTTGTCAGGTATGGATTCAGACGGTTCATCTTCAATGACTGGTGCTTCGGCTGACCACCTGGGCGGGTCAGCCGGGTTCTCAACTAGCGAAGGACTTGGCAGGAGTCTTTGATATCCAGGAGGAAGTTGCGCTCGTAAAATCGGGCGATCTTCCAGAACTCTTTTTGCCTCGTCTAAGAAGGGACAACGGTGGATGGCATGATCGCCTTCACACAGCCTGCAGGGAAATTTAGCTTTCCCTCTCTGTCCTGGGGCTTCACTCCCGCTAGTTGACGGTGAGCAATCAACATGGCTATCAGAGGTTGACGCTACCGAGTTGTGCAAACGGAGGGACCAGTCCCTTAGTATCCGGGGGATACAGGGACAATCTCTGTGGAAGTGGTCTCCCTTGCATATGACACGTGGCGATTTAGGCCTAGTGAGTGTTGTGTGTGGATTTTTGTCAGACGACACTTGTTTGCCCCCAGTCGCCTTTGGCTCCTTCTTCTTCTTTCCTTTCTTCTTCTTCTCCTTCTTCTCCTTAGGAACTCGGTTTTTTGTTCTACCAGTTCCGTCAAGTGAAGAGGAAGGAGGAGAGGAAGAATTATATGAAGTCGAAGGCTGGTGGGAAACTCTTGTCTGGTCTAACTGTTGACTCGACTGTTTAGGAACCGTGGTGTTCTGAACGACATTGGTTGAAAAGAGCCAGACTGGTAGGCCAATTGTTAGTCCTGGAAGCGACAATGTGGCCATGTGGGGTGCACCAACATCTCCCCAAGAGGAGAAGGGACTAGGATTTCCCCCAAGGGGAATTCCTTGGTTGGTATGCTCCATCTTTTCAACCTAAAGATCAACGCAGGAATACAGGGTGATTGTTCCGTTTAAAATAAATTATTAACGACGCTTTAGACACAACTTGCTTTTTCACTTTTAAAGAGTCGAGAAAAATCTAAAGATGACTCTAGTCTCCTTCGATGTTTTAACGAGCCCGAAGTGACAAATGCTCGGATGGACTTTTTCTGTTATAGAGTCTGAAAAAGGCCAAAAGAAACTGCTCTGGAGTTCTAGGCAGAGGGTGTGCCAAACTTTTCGCAAAACCGCAGAATACTTTTTAGGGTACGGGCGGTCGATCTTCCTGAATGCTGTGTTCAGTGCATTGCGATCAGTAGGCCGGCCGACACGGCTTCCTAAGGATAAAGGTTATATTCCTATAGGGGTCTCCCAATATATACGCGACGGTACGTGGGAGCACAATCCGTACTGGCGCTATCGTCCCTCAGGAGGAATCACCCACCTTCCATGAGATCGACAGTCACCAGGCTTAACGACGCCAGAACACGTCTCTAGCCTAAACCTCTATGTTGTGCGTTATGTTGCAAAGCGTTGTTAGGTTCATTCAGTTTATTTTAAGTTGATCTTTTTAGAAGTTTGCCTTTCTGGATCACCACGAGATGTATGGTACAATTCCTAAATGCAGTCTAAGATGATAAGCAAGCTTTATATCTTTTCAACTTTGAAAATCCTAGCTACTAAGGGAAAAGAAAGACACCATCTTTTCTCAAAGAGCAATCAGCACACTCTAATGCACTCTTCCTAAATCAAGCATGCAAACTTATCAAAATGCAAATGCACAATGCAAGTGTTTGTTTTCCGCTTTCTTAGTATTGATGCCTACAAAGGAAGCTTTTTGTACAACTTTGAATTTGCTTTTAAATGACAAGCACAAACAAGTTTACTTTTCCGAAATCAACAAGGGTAGAAGAGATTACAACACTTTGGGACTTTCGAAATGAACACTTGTTTCGACACTTAAAAGAGACAAACTCAAACCAATAAGCAAAAGCAAATGTATAATCAACTGTAAACAGCCAATGGACTCTCTCCTAAGATCACTATCAACAGATCTGAATCAAGGGCTACAGGATGATTATTTCACTCATGCAAAGGAAAACTATAAATGACGCCACAAACACATAAAAACACTCACAGTATTTTTGTACAAAAGGAGGCGGAATTCAAGCAAAGAAAAGGAGTTATCAGACTGGTACCTATGCTGGTTAAAGGCTGCAAAAACAGAGATCAAAACAGGGAAACAGAGAGCAGAGAACCCTAGCTGCACAAGGCCAAACTGGTTCAGCGCAACCTCAACACTGTGGTTTTGACATTCAGCACAGGTAGCCTTCACGGGACCTGCGTTGAAATGCAGAATGCCTTCACAGCAGTTGCGCTAAAGGAGAAACTCTCGTTTCTCACTGGGTTTTGGGTCACAGATTGCTCAATAATCAACGATTTCAGGCCAAATCAGAAACACAAGCAAGGTATAATCAAAGGGATGCTTTGAGAGGGTACTAAGATCTATCACAAAGGATCATCAAATCATTTGTGAGTCCATTGTTCAGATCATAGACAAAATCCAGTGAAGGATCAAGGCAGCAACTGCCTACTTTGCAACTGATAATAGCAGAAGCAGTTCGATTGTTGCTGTTGAGTCTATGAAACAAACAATGATAGAAACACAAATAAAATGACTAAAACAAATGTCCCCAGCGGAGTCGCCAATTTGTTGTGGGGAAAAATGCCTATGCAGGACGATCCTATCCACCTAAGGTGTGGCAGTGCCTTAGCAACAAACAGAGGCAGCTATTCTGGTTTCTTCCTTTATGAAATGCAAAAGAAGAGAGATCAATAGACTTACCGGTGTCTTCCGTTTGTCCCTCGATCCAAATCCTCTTCTCTTTGGGTGTTCACAGCTACTTGCCTCCTCGCTCACCCAGCTTCAACAGATTCCTGCGAGATCACAAGAGAACAGCTACTTGCGACAAGAGAACAGCTACTTGCGACAAGAGAAGAACACAACACAAAGACAGATATTCACATTCATAAATGATTCAGGATTAGAAATAAATCAAATACACTAATGCAATCATACATCAAAGATACACCAGTATATAGGAGAAAACCAAGATAGCTTTATTGATAAATAACAAGGTTCAGGAAGAGATACAACCCAGAGGGCTCCAATCCAGCATCTCCTTCCCAGCAGAATGGAATTCCTATCTTCGCCTCCCTTCAAAGCATTAAGCACCCAATGATTCCAGTCACAAACCAACAGCAATTCTTTGCAATAACAAAATTCCAGCCTCTAGATCTCATGGAGGAGAGATCCATATATAGATGTTTTGGAGAGAGGATGAGTCAGCTTGAGATCTGACTAGTGTCCTCTCCCTCTGTCAGTTCTTGATTCCACTTGGAGGTTCTTGCTTCCACTTGGAGCTTTGGAACCTCTTACTCATCACCAGTCGAATTCCCTGAGGCAAGTGTCATTTTTGAAGCTTCCTGGGTTTTGACACCTTGAGGAATGAGCCTGCCACATGTCCACTCTCGCTCAGCGCAGGTAGCCAGTGTTGGCTTTGACATTCAGCGCAGGTAGCCAGTGGAGCCCTTGACATTCAGCACAAATGGTGAGTGGAGCCATTGACATGATCCTGAATTGACTTGTTTCTGAGCAGTTTCTGGTGGAGAACTTTTGTGAATTGCTGTGGTTTGTTAGCCTTGTTCCTCTAGGGGTAGGAACAACATGTTTAGGGACTTTGGATCCCTTAGATTATGGACATTTCATGCTCAATGTTGTAAGGCACAAAAATGTCTATAACACATTGCTATAGGTAATGGTGGAACAACAACTAGGGTTGGAATAACATTGGGTGTTTGAGTTTTGGATGGAGAGCTAGAGGTGATGGGCTGATGTGGAGTGGTTTGAGGTTGATATGTATGAGGAAATGATGATGAGCTTGCAGAAACAGTAGTGATTACAGATGGATTTGGTGTTCCTTTAGTGGTAAGATCAGATTGTGGTGAGTCTTCCAAATGTCTGTCAATTAACAAATTGACAGATTGAAGCTATAATTCTTCGAGGAATACTGGGTCTAGGACTAGATCAATTAATTCAGAATCGAATGAAGTCCTAAACAAAGAGGTCTCAAAGTACTCCTCAAAGGGTTGGTCTTCAAGGTAAATCCACCTAACAGGATAGGATTTTGATTTGAAGGGGGGCGAGGACTAACAAAAATTTCTTGACTTTCTTGTCTCCTAAGCATTCTGGGGATCAGATTGGGGTTTTCAAACACTTGTGGTGGATTGGTATCAGGATTAGCTCTAGTGTAACAAGTACTTTCTGAAGCCAGGTTTTTAGGTTTTGTTTTTGGTTTTCTTAACTGATATCAAACAAAAAACTTCTATGATTTCTTTAAGATGCTTTAGATTTGGGGTTTAAACTTTCTTAAAGATTTATTATGACTAAGGAATTCACTCCCCAATGGAGTCACCACTATGTTATCACTCAAATTTTCCTTGAAGTTGTCAAAAGAAGGAAAGGGGTATGAGGTAACCACAAACCAAATTTTAAGTACATAATCTAGCCAATATGTACTCAGAGAGGGCTCTCTCTTTAAGATTTAGCTTTGTTTTATAGGATATTAGGTTAGTTATGAAAGCTTGGAGGATTTGATTGTGTTTGGTGGTGGAATTCTAGAGCAAATGGATAGAACAGAGTATCTTAGGCCATTGGGCTATGGAGTCAACTAAAAATGGCTTAATCGGATTAGGCTTTTTCAACAAAGGACGGCATCACAGGGCAAGATAGCTAAATAGGGAACAAATGGTAACTTGAAAGGGTGAAATGGTCTTAAAAGGGAAGAAGGGCAGTTAAGAATCCTTCAACAAATTTTAAGAAGAGGGAAAGTGGGTGATCATTAATAAAAAGCAATTACGGATTTTTTATTAAATGACCACAATGATAAACTAAGAAGCAAAGATCAATTAAGAATTCTTTTCCTATGATAGCTTAGAAGAAAACATTTAGAATAAAAATGATTTTAAAGACAGATTGCAATAAAGCACTTTGTGAGAAATACTTTTTCGTTTATTATTTAGATATGAAACATAAGTGAAATATTAAACCAGAAAACAATAACACATGAGATATAGAATACTTATTTGTCCAATGTTTGACACATGAATCCTGTAAAAGTCCTTTTCTTTATTTCTTCATCTAGCCAGCCATACAAGAGTTGTTCAATCAGCACTTCTATTCCAAAATAATAAGTCTACTCAAATGTCTAAGAATCCACCCTAAGTACTTCGAATGAGGAAGTACTTATACAAAAATTTACAACAAAATATCTCATAACTGAGTGAGATGTAATCTAGGAAGACTAACTATATTTACATAAAATTAGAGACAGGTGGTCTCAGAGATAGAAACTAGAAGTGACCTGATGGCTTGTTGTCCCTGTTTTTGTGAATGAGCTGGAGGCGGGCCCTATGATTGACCTTCTTGATGTCTTGCTCGTAATTCTATGCTAGCTATTTTTCTTTTCATCTTTTTACTGATACTCTTTGACCTGTTCTGATACTCTTTACCTGCTTTATCCTTGTTCACCTTCTTTTACCAAAATTGACTATGGTAAATACTTCAATTTTACTTTTTTATCAAGGCAAATTATAAAATTTCTGTCATATCTGCCCACCAATCATCCTTTGGTATCCTGGTCCTTTGTAGCTTTCGGAAGACTTCATCAGCCTCTGTGTATTTAACAAAATTAGACTGAACTGGAAACAAATGTTTTAATTCATGCTCAACATAGAAAAGGTTATCTAGATTGTCATAGAGAACTCTGCCTGTAGGTAGTTCCTTGGGTGCAGATGCACTAGCTGATGAATTGGCATGGTTATTTGCATACTGACCCAACTTGTCGAGATAATCTTCATGCCTCGTCAGTTTATCATTAATAACTAAAGGACTGGGAAGTCCTTCACTTTGTAAAATGCCAAACTTCTCCATAAATTCATCTATATCCTCCTGCATGTTTTGGAATTTTCTTTCTAGGTTCTGCATTAGAGCTATTTTAGTCAATACCTTCTTGATTTCTAGGATAGTCCTATTTCTATCCTCAATATTCAGCTCTTCTAGCTGGTGACTAGTCCTTCTATTCAAAAAGTTTATCAACCTGATAGCTTCCTTAAGCTTCCCTCCTAACTCTTCCTTGGTTTTCTGAATTTCTTGAAGAGCCACTTTCACTAGGTCAATCTGTTCAAAAATAATTTTTATGGATGACCAAACATCATTTATTGACTAAGTGATGTTGGTCCATAAAAATTTTCTTATATCTGTTAAAGGCTTTTCAAAGGTGAGATCCTTTTTCAATGTTTTCACCTGTTGAGCTAAGCCTTTATTCTTCCTCACTTCTTCAGCAAAATTAATCTTTGAAACATCACACTTTTGCTCTAAAGCGAAAAATTTCTCCTTTACCTTCTGTTAGTGCCTAGATTTACCTCAGGCTAAGAAAGGTAGGATCCAGGGCCAACATCAAAACATGCTTAACCTGGTAGCTAACCCTACCAGGTCGGGAGAGGGCTCTCTCTTGGTCAATCTCAGCAAAATATGATCACTAAGGGCTTGAGATGACTGATCTAACTACTGATCTTAGGCTAGGTATATGTACAAAGAATTTGATTGAATAAAATGATGATTTTGTTGGCTCTAATGGAAAAGCAGATCTTGGGTGCAGGGAATGAGGCTCAGCCTTGCAGAGATCTCAATGGGGCAAGGTAGGCAACTGAATTTGGCACTTCAAATCGAATGAGATGGAGGGATTAGAAAGGTGAGGAGCTAAAGAGGGCAAGAGAAACCATGGATCCTCTCCAAACAGCTGAAAACATCAAGAAACTAAAGCAAAACTCAAGTAAAGCACTGCAACTTCAGTGGATTCTACTTTCACTCTTGTTTGATTTAGTTGAGAAGAAATAAGATAGATAATGATATACAAAACACATAAGTAAATTCACAATTACAAAATAAAACACTGTACCCAGAAAAATTTCCACATGAATCCCAAAGAGTGCTGCAAACCCTGGTCTCAATTCCTTAGCCAAAATGCTGATATGAGTGTACAATGAAGCTCAAGGCTTTCTCAAAAGTCCAACCATGCTAATGACTGAAAGATCACAAGATATATACAAACCATATCTCATCCTAGCCTCTAGGGGTCTAGCTCATGAGTTTAGGATTTGTTCCAACTAATTCTAACTGAGAACTACAAATTAGGCAGTGGAACAGCATGCCTCTAAAAACTAGGGAATTGATTCATTCAGTTGCAAACTAACTTTTCATGGATGAATCTACCTTCATGAGTGAAAATTTGACATAATTACATAAATATCCACTAATTTACATTAAATTACATCACAAATTTGACATCAAGAAGGAGAAAAAGTCAAACTGGCAAAAGCTAGGCGAAAAATAGAGCATTCTTTGTCAAACTCGGCCAAATTTCCTCTATGCGGAGCGCCAAATTCTCTATGCATATTGCCTGTTTTGACCCACTTTTGAAGGCCTTTATGGTGTTCAAATTTTCTCCAAGTGTTCTTGTTGGAAAGGTATGCCTATCTACTTTCCAAACCAAGTGGAATTTTTTAATTTGGCCTCCATTTGCCCTCCAAAATTCAATTCTCCCAACATTGCTTCCTATGTGTCAAAATAGGGGCAGTAAGGTCATTTTTTGAGTGTTTTTGACTATTTTGAGGGCTCAAAACCTGTCAAAATTTCTTGGCCATTGGTAGGCATGCATATTTTTCCAAGAAAAATCCAAATATGCTGAGTTTATATCATTTTGAGGCCTTCATCAAAAGTGAGCGCCAGGTGGCGCAGTGCATAAAGCAAAAATTTCTGTTTTTTGAGCAAAAAATTCCAAAAATGCAAAAAATGCCTCAAATTTTTTGAAATTTGGGCTGATTCTTCTCCATCAAGCATTTTTTTGTGCCAAGGAAGCCTCAACTAATATCTGAAGTCGATCATGCTCCTTTTACCTTTTTTATTCTCTCTTCAATTTTGCCTTTAAGCTCTTGATTCTCGCCTTGCAGACTTTATTTCTCGCCAAGTAATGATGGGCCATGTGCCTCAACATAGTTTTCGCATTTTTGGCCTTCTCTAGCATCCTTTCCCAAGTGCAATTTTGTCCTCTCAAGCCAAGATTCCCGGTCATGTTCAATCTCTTGCTCATACCCATGATCACTGTGTCTTTCCATTGTTTTCCTTTGATTTTGAGAAAAGTGGTTGTATATGGATGGTTTTGTGGATAATAGTGTGAAAATATGGTGGAGGAATGAAATGGGTAAAGTGTATGGAAGAGAGTGTAAAAATGTATGTCTGAATAGAGTTTAGGGATGGGAGTAAGAGTTTTAGGGATGTGAGTAGGGTTTAGGGATATGGATAGGGTTTTGGAAAGCAATTAGGGTTTTAGAATTAGTAGACTTAGAGATATGGGGATTGGGGGAATGGTTTGATAAAATGTAATGAGAGAATGAAAGAGTGAGGGAGTGAGAAATTTTTTGGAATTGGCAGCAAAAAACACAAGTGCAAACCCTAAGCAATTGTTTTTGAGCAAAAATTGCAAGGAGGTAGGGTTTGAGTTTTGTCTCACTAAACCACCATAAATTTTATAAAAACTCATTCACTAGCAAGGGAAGAAAGCTTGAATTACTTTCACACCATAGGATTGAGAAAATTTGGAAATTTGAGAGAGATTATGGGTGAAATTAGGCTTATAGCTCTATGCGCCGCGCCACAAACCCAATGCGTCACGCCACCAAACCCCATGCGTAGCACTTTTTGCAGGATACTTTTGGAGGCCTTCCTAGTGTCCAAATTGGACGTGGGATAGCTTGTTGAAAATATTATTGAGTCTAATTTCCAACCCAACTAGAATCTTTCAATTTGGGGTTCATTTACCCTATCAAAAGTAAAATCTCCCAAGACTGGTCAAAATGTGCAAAATGAGGCTACCTAAAGGCAGAGTGATGTTGCAGTCAACTTTTGAAGGTCTTTCTTAACTCCAAATTGAGCTCATGATAGCTAATTGGAAAGCTATTTGTGTCTAGTTATCATTTGACTCATCACGAAAGTCATTTGGCCAACCAAGATAGGAGAAATCTTGATTTTCCCAAGGTCACTTCAGAGGTGCATCAATTCTCCTAAGGCAACTGTATTTTTAACATTTCTCTAAAACCATGACACCTGTGTAAAATGTGAAGGAGGTTTTTCTTCCTTGGCATATTGTGGACAAAAAATTCTCTTATTTTTCCCAACATTCATCTTTTATTTCTCATAAACATCATTGGAGTAAAACCTATCCTAATGTGTGGAACAGGGGATTTGTCGAAATGAAGTGAAATGAAGGGGATAAAGGGCTTCTAAATTATTAAGAAGATTTTTGGGAGTGGGGAGGGATGTTAGGAAGCAGGGGAAAGTGGAAGTTCAAAGATTGAGTGAGGGGAAGGGGTCCAAAAGGGAAAAACACAAGCCTAGCCTAGAAAATTGTCAAGTTGTAGCAAGAAACTAGGGTTTGTGCGAAAATGAGGAATTTGAGGGATATCAGTGATGGGAAGTGTTTAATAAGGTACATTAAGGATAGGGGAAGGTGTATGAACATCATGATACAAGTTTTGCTGATGATTTGACCATCCAAGATAAATTACCTTCAAAACCCTAGGAGATGGAAATGAACCTTACCTAGGCACAACTGAAGCATGAACAAGGTGTAAAATGACCCAGTGGAACTTGACATGATGATGACAACCCTCTGAATGATGGTACACTCAGTTGAATGGTGACATGGACCAAAATTTGGACAATTTTGAAAGGAGTAAAATCAAACCCTAGACCTAATACCTAGTGACCAAATTTTGCTGAAGAATCACTGAAATGACAAAATTTGACCTCGACACCTTAGAATCACTTTGTAAGAGCATGTTTGATCACTGGAGGAAGGCTGCAAAGACTGACACTAACACCTTCTGGAGTTCAGAAACTTGAAGTTTCATTTCCTCCATTGACTTGATTAACTCTTCAGTGCTTTGACCTGAAGTTTTTGTCTGTACTGCACCTATGCTTGTACCTGTAACTGCACCTGTGATAGCTTATGTTGTGACCAAAGGGACATTTGGTGTAAGAGTTGTTGCAAGTGTGGATGGGACTACCGTGGAGACCACTGGTATCACATTTTGAGGCTGAGAGGTGGACTCACTTTGCCTACTCTTTAGTGATTTTTCTAGTTCCTGCTCAGTCTCCTTCAAATGTTCATTTAGCTTGAGGACTAAGTCCATAAGCTCTTCCTCGGACTTCTTTTGGATAACTTCAGCAGTTTGTGGATGCCTTAATGGAGGCAAATTTAACTGCTTTCTCAAGGCAGCTATGTCTTCATCTTTTTTCTTTATCAAGGCCTCTGCAGCTTTTACATCTTTTGGGTTGTAACCCAATCCAATAACCAACTCCTCCAGTGATTTGATTCTATTATCTTTAACCTGTGAGGAGGCTCTTTCTAGCTATAGTTGAGCAGTGGTATTATTCAATGAATTTTCTAATCTGTGGGCCATCATGGCTTTACTTGTCAAGGTGGAATACACCATCTCCCCTATCTGCGTATGTAATTCAATCTGATCTAGGGGGTGAATGTCCTTGGCCATGACCTCAAAATCAGTTTTGAGGTAGTCTGCAATTGACTGCAGCTGTTGTACTTTGGGCTAAAAAAAGATCATTTGCATTTTTCCCTTCTTGATGTCATAAGCTGACATCAACCTGTTCCGATTACTAGGAGCCATCTTTAAATATTGATTGTAGACTTGGACCCTTAATGGTTCATTCCTAGCCTTTATTTCTTTGAATTTCTCTTTAATGTCTAGGGACTTGTTAGTTGAAGGCCTGAAGGAAGATACTTCAGCACTTTGTTGTCTTTCTAGATCCTGCCTTTGTGAGCTAGAAGGTGTCCCACCTGCTGGGAAAGTATGCTGACTGTCTGCACCTTATTTCCTCTAACTCCCTGTAGTCTCCTCAAAGAATTCCTCTTCTGAATGGGGATTTAGCCTATGCCTCTTAGCACTAGGTTGATCTGAAGAACCACTGGCATGGTAGCTACTTCCCTATCTCTCTTTAAGTTCTTTTCCTCATTTAGAGGAGTCTACAAAATTGGGGTATCTCCCATGTTAAATTGAGTCGGGTGGGTTTGTGTTTGAGCCTGTTCTTGAGAGGTTTCAGGCTGCTTTGACATGCTTGATTGCCCTATTGCTAGGGTGTTGGTTTCTTCTTCTCTTCCCTGTGATGTCTCTGCAAGTGGTGTACTTGTGTCCTGTGAGTGCCTTTGAGAAGTATCTGTTGTTGAGGCACTAGTCCTTGGTGTTGGCTTCTGAGAAGTCCCAACTGGCACCTGTTCAAAAGAGTCCAGGTCAAGTTTCTTTTCTAGATCTTTCATTACATTTTCTACATTGACCTGATCATTATCCATCTCTACAAAAGTCCCTTCCCTCCATTCATCCATGTTAGCATATTACTCAATTTTTTGGATTCTATGATGAAAATAAGCGATACCCTATTTGTCATACTCCTATCACAGATGAAACTGTGGGGGTCATATGGAGTCCAACCAAAGATTTTGTTTAAGCTCATGTAATCTTCTAGGATTTTTTCTGCTGCTTTGCCTGCTTCTCTATTGTTGCAGACAAATGGGCCTAGGTGATCCTTGATTCTTAGTTGTGCTTTCTTCTTGGCCTTAGTAAAATGAATTTGATCTGAGTGGATCATTTGTCTATAATATTCCAAATCAAACAGTCTCATTGGAACATATTTTGGTAACTTGAATGGAGGAATATCACAGCCATATATCCTAATCTCTGTGTGATTTTGGTACAAGTACCAGTCACCTACCCTGTACTGTTTTAATAACTGAAGGATCCTTTTGAATTAATCATTAATTCTAGGAGGAGGATTTCTTGTCACCAAGGTGGTTGCTGGGTGGAAAAGCTGGTCAATGAACTCATTATATGAATAAGGGCAAGCAAAAGATTCATGGAAGATAGAAGTCCAAAAAATGACTGACCTTGGATTACCCTTTGTATCAAGTTTCTTGACAAAAAATGGGAACTTGTCAGACTGATAGTAGAGGATGAGGTGATATATGAATGTGGAATATTTGAAAACTTTTTCATTCTCCAGTCTCATGAACTGGTAATGGATTTTCTCAGCAATAAATGAAGCATAATTGTACTTGATAGTAGGGGGCTGAGCATGGGTAAAGATGGACATCAATACTAGGGTCAATGCATTTACAAACTCACTAGTGTTGAATCCCATGACTACAACTATCATATCAACTACAATTTTAACTGTATCTATGAAGAAACCTGACATATAAGGAGGGGGATCTTTGGGTTGATGGTTCTTATCCACAAAATTTTGACAAAGGCGACTGAGTTCAGATTGGGATAATTTAGTTGATTTCTCAAGCAAATCTCCAAGGGAAATGGGGGTGAGGGCTTGACTAGGATGAAATTGTAGCATCTCATTGATTGAGTCTGCAGATATTGTGAAAAGGGCTGTTTGATTGGAAGAGATCACTGCTCTAAGGTTGGGGTCATAATTTGCATGGCACTAACGGATTATGTCTGGGAAAACATGCACAGAGGGGAGAAAGTACATTGTGAGATTGGATTCCCACAGTCCTATGGCATCATAGCCATTCAAATGATTATCTCGGCATTGGAAAAACACTTTCAGATGGTCTTTATCAGATGTTAGGCCTTTTATTTGAAAATCCTTATCTGCCAGGGGCAGATAGTCCAAGTCACGGTGAGGGGTGGTAATGGGTGCAATATTTAGGGCTACCGGGGTTTCCATTCTGATTCTTGTGGATTCAGATAGGAAACTGGGGTTTGCTTTCTAAAATTGATGAAACAGAGGGTCTAGGGAACTTAAATTTCAAGTGTGGTAATTGAATTATGGTGAATTGGGATTCTTTTCGATTAATTTGCAACAAAAGCAAGTATTCAGAGGGTTTTTTGACAGAAATTTGGTAAATACCTGTTTTTAGGGATGGGCAACAAAATGCAAGTACACTGGTGTCACACGGAATTTGTCAAGGGTGCGGACACGACTGACCTTCCTAGAAGTCTAAGACATTCTAATGACAAACAAGACAAAATGGAGTGATCTTTCTCTAAATACACCTTTTACAACATGAAAACTACAAGTGTTTAGGCTTACCTTATTCCAAAACGCTGTTGTTGAAGTCCATTCTTGACGATCCGGATGAGCTCCTCCTTCAAGTCAATTCCTGCAACCACAAACAATCAAACAATTACCAAGCACTTGCATTTCATATAATAAAACATATATTCAACATGCAGACCAAGGAACACATGAAATAACTCATTAACACAAGCTATTGAGAAAAATAAACCAGTTTGTATTAATAACGAAACAAAGAAACTCTTACAACCTGGCCTTGGTGTTGTGCAAGTTCCTCCCAGGGTCCATCAAGGGTTTTCCTCTACTTTGACAAAGCTCACCCTCTCCCAAGTAGAATCAAGTGAAGACAATCTCTCCTCACAAAGGCTCTAATGGAAGACCTAAATCCTGCAGCATTTACCCAAAGAAAATGTATAGCTCCAACCTCCTCTCCTTCTGGCTCAATGCCTTTATTTATAGTGTTGTAAAGAGGTTATTCAGGTCCACTATCAATGGGATCATCCCCCTCTATGGGTGGGATAGCTCCCTTATTGATGGGATAAGTCCCCTCTTAATAGAGATACATGAACCAACTGGAGGCGCATCCATTTCATCAAACCGACCTCTAGAATGTTCTAGAAGTAACCACAAGTAACTTTTTCAAGATAAAACTTGCGCATTTTGCCTTTTACAGAAGGACGCACCTGTCCTTTAACATACAGAGCGTCCATGGACGCAGTTTTTGTGAACATGACCTGCGTCCCCGCAGGTAAGGCTAGAGAGAACCTGCGACCCCAGAGATAAACATAGTTTTTACAAGACTTTCTCTCTTCTTTGAGTTTGAGATGGATAACAGAGGCATAAAGACTTGCCTAAGAGGGTAGCATGACTGTTGATTTGAGCCATACTAACTGTAAGTAGTCAAGGTGACATTTTTTAGTGTAACAGATTGCCCCCTAAAGTGCGAAGCCTGGAATAGATTGGTATTTTGTAATTCTAGGAAGGGTGAAGCGCTTTATCATTTCAAGGATTGACTTGTGGATGACCTGGTTAGAACCTGCAATTTTCAACACAAAATACATGTATAAGATTATATCATCACTGAGGTAGGCATTCCCATACTCAGATTCAAAACTTTAACTAATGGACTAACTATTCTGATACAGGAATGATCTTGCAGTTCATCATTTTTATAGACTTTTGTAGACACAGTATGGGCGCAGCCATCTGTTTATGATTAATCTACATAGACAATGAATACAAAACTCCTCGCAGCCTGGATGGTGGAAACTAGATCCAGGGTCTTCACTTCTACTTCCCGAATTGGTACGATTCTAAACATGTGATTAAATGATTTGATGTCGAACATGTTAGAAACCACTTGATTACCAGTCGATGATGTGAACTGTTAACAAGCATGAGAGAGACCACCAGTGATGTCAATGGTTCTCAAAGTACCAAGCACAACCCGTGAAATGTGAATAGATGTTCTGATGTCGAACACTTCACGGAATCCTTTGATCGAAAGTCAATGATGTAAACTGTCGTCAAAGGCGAGAAACCTGCCATTGATGCATGCAGACTTCAAGGTATTGTCGATTCCTAAGTCATCTTTCTAGATAATGTGTCGATGTCGATAGAAAGCGACTCGTTGCAGGCAAGCCTGCAACACGAAATCATTGTTCAAGTTGAAGAAATGTTGCTGTAAGGACTGACTCAGGGATGGTCAAATGGATGATAAGTATTTTGCAGATGAAAGTTTTGCTTGCAGACCTCTTGAACACATAACGACACAACAGATGGTTTTTGGTGACGAATAACTCAAAGTTGATCCCTGAACCCGGTTAAAGATTTTCAAAGTGATTTGGTCAACTGTGAGGTAAAAGATTTCCCAACCCAGGTGAAATGCAAAAGTGTCGTGTTCAAGAGTGGTAATAAAGTTTCGTTTGAGACAAAAGGTGACAAATAGGTTCATTCTTCTCTCTTTTCCCCCACCATTTCTGGCAAGTACCTCTTTATTTTTAACAAGCTTGAGGAGGATAACATATGCTTGGTTATAAGCTCATCCTTCGGACGAGTCCAACCTAGTTTAAATTCGAACCCTAGGAAGGAGTGGTTCGTTCCCGTTTGTAATTGAACAGGTCCTTTACTGTAAAAGTTTAACGAGCCCAGTATAGGAGAAACTCGGCGTTTTTCATTTTTAGAGAGTCTGGAAAACTTAAGGAAACTCCACGTTGAACTTTTTCGTAAATTTGTGTCCCTCAAGCCCGAAAAAGTATAAAATAATACCTGGGGGAACCGCTTGATCTTGCGACCAAGGAGTACTTTCATAATAGTGTCGTTGACCTGAAAAGTAAAAAGCGATCAAAGACACGTCGTTTTAGTTCCTTATCGAGTTTGAAACGACAAAAACCCGGCAATCTTTTCCTGATTTTACGGTCAGAAAAGAGCTAAAAGGGGACCGTCTTTTAATTCCGTTTTAACGAGTGTAAAAGAAACACTCGGCGATCTTTTCATGTTTTAGGAGTCAGAAAAGGGCTTAAAAGATGACTCTGAGGTTTCACTTTTTCGTAAGTTTTAATGAGTTCGGAAAAGGGATAAAAATGTACTCATATGGCCGACTTTCAATTTAATTTACGAGCAAGAAAAGACGGAAAGAACTCGGCATTTTCATTTGTTTTACGAGAATGAAAGATAGCAAAATAATCTCGGGATTTTCATGAGTTTAACGAGTCTTGAAAATAACTGAAATCGACTCGAGATAGGTTTCATTTTTACAAAAGCTTGAAACAGATAAAAACTATGCTTCAAATTAGTTTCATTTTTACACAAGCTTGAAACAGAGATAAAACTGTGCTTGATGCCCCCTAAGCATAACTGTTAGAGCGCATGCCCCCCAGCTTCATTGCATTCAATGAGTTGGATGGAATGAAGCTTTACTTTCAAGATCTTGGAAAGACTTGTGGGAGTTGTTTCATTTTTTAGTGAGCTTGACACAAGACAAGGAACTATGCTCATAACTACTTTCTACAATCTACTTAACAAAAACTCTACTCTAAAAACCTTGATTCATTTTTTAACGAGCTTGACACAAGATAAGGAACTATGCTCTAAAAACCTTGATTCATTTTTTAATGAGCTTGACACAAGACAAGGAACTATGCTCTAAAAACCTTGATTCATTTTTTAATGAGCTTGACACAAGACAAGGAACTATGCTCATGACTAATCTACCTACTTAACCTACCCTTGTTTCATTTTTTAACGAGCTTGACACAAGACAAGGAACTATGCTCAAAAAACTCGCATGCCCCCAGCATAATGATGCAAAGCGAGGTACATGCCCCCCAGGCTTCATTGCATTCAACCGGCTGGACGAAATGAAGGTTTACTTTCAATATTTAACTTGAAAAGGGAGTTGTTTCATTTTTAAGGAGGGTGACACAAGAAAAGAACTATCCTCATACCTGATTCATTTTTTAACGAGGTTGACTCAGTAATAGGAACTATCCTCAAAATCCTACCTTCTACAATCTATCTACATATCCTAAAATCTAGCTGATTCATTTTTTAATGAGGTTGACTCAGTAAAAGAACTTTCCTCTCAACTCCTTGTTTCATTTTTTAATGAGCTTGACACAAGACAAGGAACTATGCTCATGACTCCCAGTTTCATTTTTTAACGAGGTTGAGACTAGAAGAAACTATCCTCACCATCCTATTTCATTTTTTAACGAGGTTGATACAAGAAAAAACTATCCTCACTCTATCCTGTTTCATTTTTTAACGAGGTTGATACAAGAAAAAACTATCCTCGCGCTAGCCTGTTTTATTTTTTAACGAGGTTGATACAGGAAAAAACTATCCTCGTTCCTGATTCATTTTTTAATGAGGTTGACTCAGTAAAAAGAACTATCCTCTGACCAACTGATTCATTTTTTAACGAGGTTGACACAGTAAAAAGAACTTTCCTCATACTCACTGATTCATTTTTTAACGAGGTTGACACAGTAAAAGGAACTTTCCTCACAACCCTTGTTTCATTTTTTAACGAGGTTGATACAAGAAAAAACTATCCTCGCTAATCCTACTTTCCTATATAACCTACTATCTACCTGATTCATTTTTTAATGAGGTTGACTCAGTAACAGGAACTTTCCTCATAACATCCAATTTCATTTTTTAACGAGGTTGAGAGAGGAACAAACTATCCTCGTTACACCCTATTTCATTTTTTAACGAGGTTGACATAGGAACAAAACTATCCTCGCACTCACTGATTCATTTTTTAACGAGGTTGACACAGTAAAAGGAACTTTCCTCGGAACCCTGATCATGTCAATGGACACACCTTGATCATGGCTTCCAAGAGATCTTCATCAGAAGGAAGAATAGTTCTCTGGAAGGAACACATGTCAAGGGACTCAAAAGGGATAAGAACATCGTGTTCAAGTAATCCCATAGAGTTTTCCATGTCAATTACCGTATCTAAATCAAAGGAAGATGAGCAACCAGTGAGAGGCTCACTTACATTGGTAACTGAAAACATGGGACCAGTTGCCACATAATTAACCCGTGGCAGGGTTGATACCACTTTAGAATCAGGAACATTTAGGGGTGTCAAACTATTGGTAGTTGAGACAAGACTAGGGAACGAAAGCTGGTCTACAGTCACAATACTGCCATTGTGAGGGAAAGACATCACCCGAAAGAGTGTCGATACGACAGCTTTCATTGCATAAACATAGTCTCGCCCAAGGAGTAAATTGAAATCCAAGGGACCTCGAACTACCATAAGATCAACACAAACAGTTTTACCTTCCAAGGTAATAGAAAACTTAGGAAGGATCCCTAAAGGTTCACTAATTGTTCTGTTAAAAGCTTTCAGATTCTGCGTAATAGGCGCAAGCTGAGGGGAACCCAAAGCTTTCCAAACAGCTGAGGATAAAATACTAACAGAAGCACCTTCATCTACCTGAGTACGATGTATGTCCCTACTACCAGCCTTAACAATGATTTGGAAAGGGATGGAGGAATGAAGACGAGGTTCTGTCAGTCTATTCCAATCAAAGGAAAAGACCTCAGTACTTGGAGGGGGTTCTGTAGAAACAGGTGAAATGCCCCGCAGCATAGAAGAATCCGATGTAACAAGAAGAACATCAGCGGTATGAAATTTACTCTCGAAAAGGAGAGTGTGATCGACCGAATGTGAAATTGAATCGACCACTTGATCAACTAATGGATCATCAACCTGAGTGACATGAGTTTCACTCTCCAATGGGAGAGTGTGATCGACTGTACTTGAATTTAGATCAATCACTCCGTCAGTTGACGGTAGGTTGGGAGAAAGTTTACAGTAACCAGTTGGAAATTCTTGCTGTGGAACAGTAAGGTTTTCCAACAATGTTGAGGCTTCATCCATGTGAGGGCAAATGTGAGTTTGATGACTCCCTTTGCATAACTTACAAGGAAACCTAACTTTACCCTTTTTCCCAGGAACCTGACTATCACTGGTTGATGGATCAATGGAAAGTTGATGAGATTTTTCTGACCATACTTCCAAGACCTTTGGAATACTAGGACAATTGACAAGGAAGTGGTCACCCTTACAAAGCCTGCAAGGGTATTTGGGTTTACGATGCATGTCGGAATTTTCCTCAACACAACTAACACTTACAGCCATGGTTGGTTGGTTGACTTCTTTCTTATCTTGCTTCTTCTTCTTCTTCTTCTTCTTCCCTTTCTTCTTCTTCTTAGCCTCCTGGTTACTAACATCAAGGCTTTTACCAGGCGAAGAGGAAGAAATGGAGGAAGAAAAATTAGGCGAAGAAGGTAAAGGGTCAACAGAAGGTTGGTGATGTTGAGATGTTGAACTCTGTTGAGGTGAAGCATCCGGTTGAGATGGAACAATTGGAGTATTTTGGGCCAACGAAGTTGAAAATAACCATATCGGTAAACCTATTGTAAATCCAGGTAATGACAAAGTAGCCATATAAGGAGGACCGACATTTCCAAAGTAAGGAAAAGTACTAGGATTCTCATTAGGAGGGGTTCCTAGGTTGATAAATTCCGGAACATTTGCCATTATATTCAACTTCAGTGAATTTTATTAACAATTTTAAACTAAAATTAACAATTCACAATTTACACCTAACAATTAAAATTCACAATTCACACCTATGGTCTCTAAAAGTAAAAATAAACAAATTAACACGCGCTATCAAATCTAGGAGTCAAACCACACACAAACAGTATTCTTCCGGACCAAAAACGCTAGTTGGTGATGAAGCCCAACCTCGCTGGATTCAGTACAGAAATGGCGGGTGGAACAGTTACGCCGACAACCTGCTTAATGAATAGACTGGACCAAGTTCCTCCACTTTAACCGTCTCGAGTGAAGTGAACCCCCCAGAAAATCCAAGTGAGTATAGCCGACGTCTGCTCCGGGTACAGTGGGACCTTCCCTCCACCGTCACCTTGGGTAGAATCCTAAAGATTATGGTCACTAAGGTTACCAACGGCCACAAGTACACCTGGGGGAACAGTCTAAACTCCGACAGCACGCAAGGGCAGAGTAGCAAGCTCAATCCCCTTACCGGCTCCTTGACAGTAATCCAAGGTTTACCGATAAGTGACCCCTGGCTCCTCGACAATGGTTAATCCGAGGTTTACCGTTTGTAATACGTACTGTCTGGCTTCGTTCCCAACGAGGGGGGAATGATCCCCTCACTGGTTCGGACACGAGCTCGTGCTTCTCCTTTAAGAGGAGCTTTCCCAGAGTGTAAATGTAACAATTGGATTTGATTCTATCACAAGATCGACTACTTGTTTGGTTTTACTGTCTTGGAGAGTTAAGTACTCACCTACTCCAAGACACTAGCCTAAGCTATGTTGGTGCTTCAGAGCCCTAGAAATGTAAAAATTACTAGATGAATTTTAATTAAGCGCTGTGTTATTAAGGCTGTTATTACTCAAATGGGTAAATGGAGATGAAACCAATGGTGTTATGACCCGACTCAACTGAATGCAATCGAATATGATAATGCAATCCTTTCAATTCGATGAATCCTAACTAGAGTAAGGAGAGAGTTTCCATTCACTTCCAACAATGCAAAAAATTGATCATTAAGAGAAAATTTAACAAATTCTCTAATGCACTAATTTCATCAAGAAAAACTAATGCAAATCAATTCCAAACCAATTTTTATTTTTATTTTTGTGTAAATTCAAATCAAAGAAAGCTGATCTAAATCTACGATTGATTTTTCAGAATGTAAACTATGCAATTGTAATCTATGCACAATTCACATGAAAAGTATGCAAATGTAATCTATGCACATTTTTCATTCATATTCTGAAACTGAGAACTCTAATTATGCAAATGTGATCTATGCAAGAGAATTCTCAAACACAAGATGATTCTAATGTAATCTAAGAACCAATCAAGTGCAAGTCGAGAAAATTGGGTGAGAGTTCCAAAGATCAAAACATAAAAACACTCAAAGGCGATTAACACTCATACACAATTTAGCCCCCCCCGGCGAATGAGGGGGAAATTTTTTTGCAAAAAGATGCAAAATTGTGAAAAGACTGAGAGAAACCTCCAAGTAATGACCAAATGAAATCAAATTAAGAATTTCTCAAAAAAGAGACTCAAAACACCCAATTGATGAAAGCTAAAAGCAGGAATGCTAATGAAACAAGTTCAGGTGAAAATTTTTGACAGGGTACTAAAGGATCTGGGCAGAAAACACTAAGGAAAAACAAAATCTAAAAGCAATTTAAAGCAAAAATGGAATTTTCTTAAAGTTTACAGGAAGACGCAGGCAACCCGTTAGAACAGGCGCGGGCCCGCTCTGTGCAAACGGCAAAAGCGCGTCCAAAGACGCACTGTGCAGTACGCAAAGGGTGCGTCCTTCTGGAAAAGTTAAGAAAAACCAAATCTAACTAAATCTGAAGCTAAGCCACCCAAATACTAATTCTCACAGTCAAAAACCAGAAAATAAAAATAATTTTCTCAGAGCAAAGTTCACACAAAGGAAAAGACTTTCACATTAATGGATTCCCCAGTGGAGTCGCCAATTTGTCACACGGAATTTGTCAAGGGTGCGGACACGACTGACCTTCCTAGAAGTCTAAGACATTCTAATGACAAACAAGACAAAATGGAGTGATCTTTCTCTAAATACACCTTTTACAACATGAAAACTACAAGTGTTTAGGCTTACCTTATTCCAAAACGCTGTTGTTGAAGTCCGTTCTTGACGATCCGGATGAGCTCCTCCTTCAAGTCAATTCCTGCAACCACAAACAATCAAACAATTACCAAGCACTTGCATTTCATATAATAAAACATATATTCAACATGCAGACCAAGGAACACATGAAATAACTCATTAACACAAGCTATTGAGAAAAATAAACCAGTTTGTATTAATAACGAAACAAAGAAACTCTTACAACCTGGCCTTGGTGTTGTGCAAGTTCCTCCCAGGGTCCATCAAGGGTTTTCCTCTACTTTGACAAAGCTCACCCTCTCCCAAGTAGAATCAAGTGAAGACAATCTCTCCTCACAAAGGCTCTAATGGAAGACCTAAATCCTGCAGCATTTACCCAAAGAAAATGTATAGCTCCAACCTCCTCTCCTTCTGGCTCAATGCCTTTATTTATAGTGCTGTAAAGAGGTTATTCAGGTCCACTATCAATGGGATCATCCCCCTCTATGGGTGGGATAGCTCCCTTATTGATGGGATAAGTCCCCTCTTAATAGAGATACATGAACCAACTGGAGGCGCATCCATTTCATCAAACCGACCTCTAGAATGTTCTAGAAGTAACCACAAGTAACTTTTTCAAGATAAAACTTGCGCATTTTGCCTTTTACAGAAGGACGCACCTGTCCTTTAACATACAGAGCGTCCATGGACGCAGTTTTTGTGAACATGACCTGCGTCCCCGCAGGTAAGGCTAGAGAGAACCTGCGACCCCAGAGATAAACATAGTTTTTACAAGACTTTCTCTCTTCTTTGAGTTTGAGATGGATAACAGAGGCATAAAGACTTGCCTAAGAGGGTAGCATGACTGTTGATTTGAGCCATACTAACTGTAAGTAGTCAAGGTGACATTTTTTAGTGCAACAACTGGGTGTGAATGGAGGACTCTGAGCGGCGTCGACTATAAATTTTGAAGTTGGTTGACGGCTGGGAGCACGAGCTGGTTGACCTCATCATTAAATTTGCATGGATGTATATGGTTCATAGAATAGAACGACGAAATGATTTCTTTTGTTTTTTATACAAAGTCAAGGATTTGGCGGGTTTTGGGATTTGGACGCATGGCATCGGCGGGAGGATTTGATATTTTGTCTTTAGCGGGAGGTGGTAAGCGGTTTTTATCACACCACAAATGGAGGGGGGGCGGTATTTGGGCTCATCCGCGTGATACCATAGGATGAGTGATGCATGGCGAGGGAACTGTTCGCAAAATTGCTTTGCGATCACGAACTAGCATTTGATCATGGAGGGTCGTGCGATATGCACGACAGCTGTTGGATGTGGGGGGCTTGATCAGAAGGCTATCGGGGAGGCGAGGTGACAGGAGTTTAATGAGGGCGGGCTCAACATAATTAAGGGTTTTTTAATTATATCGGGAGCAGCGAGATTGGTCATTCAATTTATTAATTAACCGTGAGGGTTAATTAATCCTTTTTTAATGTGGCAGGGGTCAGGGTTCTTAATTAGTTATAGATCAACTAATTAATCCCAATTAATGATGTATTATGGTTATATTTTAATCGAGGGGCAGCATGTATACGTATTTGGAGTTTTTACATTGTTAAAATAATACAGGAGCGGGTGAATTCTTATAGGGGACTTACTTAATAGCATAAATTAGTAGTTAATATGACTTTGAATGGAAAAAGTGCTAAGTCTAAAAACATTTTCATGTGTATATTCAAAACTTAGGCTAAGTGAAAAATGAGGGTCTTTTATGGAAAATATTTTAATTTTCATAAGTAAAATAGAATTTTACTTACGAAAACATTATCAAGGGAATGAATGATTTATGAAGGGGTGTGATTATTGATTAATGGAATTTAAGTACTTAGGCATTATAAATTATTGGGCCGAGGGTCCGGTCCCTCTAAAAGTCAGAGAAATGCTTTGAGCCCCTCTAATTTGGTAGATACCTTGGCACTTGGGGGAAATTAGTGAAAATTTAAGACAAATGAATAGGGAAGTTAATTATTTTGACTTTGCTTGCTTGATGTGTCTTCCATGTGATACATGACATTTGCATTGTGATGAAAGTAAAAGATTTACACATTTAGACATATCATTCATCACATATTATTCTGCAACCGTCATTTAACTACCCTACCTACTTAACCTAGCATTTTTACTTCTTTATTAGGGTGCAATTAGACTGGAAAACCCTTATCAAACTTTCTTTTCTTTTACATGGAAATGCCTATCTAAGTCTACACTTATTACATCCAAGGGCTCAGATTAAACTGTTGAGCTCATTTTTTCACTCTACCTATCTACTTATCGGCCAAGATTAAACTATTTGGTCAGATCTTTATTCTCTATTTCTACAACATGAAATTGAAATATGAACTAGCCAAGTTTAAATTGTTTGACTATTCATGAATTATGGCATGAGTGACAAGTTGTACACAATTGTTTATTATACAAAAGTGAAAAAGTAGTGGCATTTAGACTTGCACACTTTCCTGGTCTTTCTTTTTGTTGGGGTTCATTTTCTTTCATTTTTTGACCATCTTTTTATTCTTTTCACCCTTTGATTTTTCTTTTAGGGTATACCCTCTTTACATTTTTTACATTTTTTTATTTTTTACAAATATGGAAAACCTTTGCAACAAGTAAAGGTATGAACATATTATATAGCTCAACCAAGTCTATCATGATATATGACACCTATTGGTATAGGGGCATAACAGAGGGTTTGGCCCCATTGAACCTTTCTCTGACATTGTCTTCCAAGGATAGACTCTCCCAATTTCAAGATTAGTATTGACCAACTCTCCTTCTCCTAATTTGAGCTTTGATCTAGTGAGCATTCAACAGCTAAACCAACACAAGCTCGTCTAACCTTAACAACCTAAAGCTCTGATACCACTTCGTCTGAAAATCACCCTTGAGTGACCTCAGTTAATTAATTAATGAATGAAGGTATTACAGACTCATGTGATGGTGTGTGTCTATGTTCTTTTAGGCAATGGATCGATCAGATTGCAAAATACACAAACACTGGAAAATGGGAAACAGTAAAAGAAACATAGTAAGCAAATACAAGAACACAAAAAATTAATAAAAAGTTTACCCTATCCTCCAGGGCTACGTCTCCGGTCCAGCTTTGAGTGGTGGCCTTCTTTTATTATGTCTTTAAAGTAGAGAATTACAATGAGGAGCTCAATTGGAGTCTCCTAAAATAGAATTGCTTGGCAAGGTGGTTCTTGGATTCCCCAAGCCACTAGAGTGCACAGACTCTTTTCCTTACCATCTCTTGACCTCTCTGGTCTTTAATGGGAAGAGCCCAATGTGGTGCTCAGTTCCCAACAGATCCTCTCAGGGATGGCTGGATGCTGCCTTATGCTGTAGTTCAGCTCGGCTCTCTGTCTTTTCTGCTCTTTGCTTCACTATCTCTTCCTTTCTCTGTCTTCGTCCTCTTCTCTCTGGTTCTTCCTCTCAATGTCTTCTATTCTATGTCTTTGTTCATGGCTTGAAAGCCAATCGATCTCACGACTTCTTGCTTCCTCTTCCACCCCTGCCAGATCACCTATTGTTGTTCGCTTGGAGTTCCCTGTCTCGGCGTCATCATCAACGACTCACAGGGACTGGCCACTTGTCCTCTTGCGAATTGTGCCAGCTCTTCCTCGTCGGTTCGGTTCTTCGATTATTCTGTGAATGAGTCATCTGTCATCTCAACGATCAAATCAAACCTCAAATCCTTATGCATTGCAACTTAATCCCCTTTCAAATCGAGTTCCTTCATCGGGTGCATTCTCAGCCGTTAGATCTGGATCCCACAGATTTGACGTCATTCGCTCATTTCGCGCAGTTGACTTGCATGACTGTTAGCATCAAATGAGCGGTGGTTTTCTCTCTCATCCGCCTGCCACACGTTGGGTGCTGAATGGAATGGCTCGTTTTTCTCCAAATCCACTTACTACCCAAGGGTGCCCCTAATATACTGCCGGTTTTGGAGTGTGGGTCCTACCTTTAGCCTTTAGTGCCTTCCCCACAGTTTTCCCGGCTTCCATGCAACCGAGCACTTGGTGCCTTTCCTTCTCGAGGGGTTTTTCCCAATGGTAATCGCGTAATAGAAATGCCCTTTGTGTAGGTTTTAACCCTATACAGAAATTACCTGCATACGAATTCTTAAACAAAGAAAATAAACAATGTGAGAGCATAACCCATAAAACACATATGCACAGAGATTTTTCCCTGAATCCCAAAACCGGGACTACCAGCTTGATTTTTCATTATGTTCCTTTCAATGTTACAATACATATTTATACATGCCGAAGCATCCAATACCATGGACCGAAAAACCATCGCGTCCAATACCATGTGCGAAAATCATGCACAAAACCATAGGTAGGTTCGCCCAAATAATATAACACAACCCAACACTTTGTTTCCTGATCCGGGCTTCCCAGGTGCTAGTTTCGCCTCCTGCGTAGTCTCCATGGGCCTCGGTCAGCGCGCTTTGACCAAGGTCCTTGTCTTTCGTCACTGGCTACCAACTGCCACTATTCAGAGGTCTTCCTGATCACTCTGTGCTCTTGAATTCGAAGTTCTGTCCTAATTTGATACAGTCATGGTGTTGTGATAATTCTTCATGGATCCAATTCAGATCATCTACTTATGACATAAAGTTTATTTCACTATAATGCTTTATCTATATGCTGCTATGTGTATTAGAATTGGTTGATTTGCAGGTTTGAAGATCATTAGGAGTTACAAAGGGTTTGAACCTTGGGTGGAACTACCCAAATGAAGGACATCCGGGTTAGTTTGTTTAAGCACGTTGCCTGAGTTGAATGCTCGTTTCTTGATGTAGAATACTCCTGCTCTGCTAAGGTTCTAACCCAAAGCCCTAGGAGACTTATTCCCTCAACAGAATTGGCGACTCCGCTGGGGATAACAATCTTGTTATTCCTAGTTTGGGTTATTTAGTGCCAATCAGGGCTCAATTCTTAGTTTGCTTGCTGTCACTGTATTGCCTGCTCTTCTAGAAACTCAGACTTCAAGTCTGATCTTTTTCATCATGCCCCATTTTTTATTTTTCTTGTAAAACTTCATATACCCATATTTGTCAGTTTACAGAAGCATACACACGCTTGTTTCTGTGAACAGAAACCACGTATACGCGAGTTTATTTTGGTAGAAGTGCGTGTACACGCAGCTGTGTAGGGACACAGTCGCGTATACAATTTTTTGCATGATTTTTTCAAATATTTCTACCTGGAAAGATTTGTTTCTTGGTCTGTGTGGTTTCTGAGTGGTCAATTTCTGTTTTCAGAATTTAATTTTTCAGTGAGCTTACTGTTACAAATTCTCTCCTGCTTTGAAAAGTTTTTGGCCTCGGTTTGCTTTACAGTGAGTTTTATGATTTATGTTTGAACACACAAGGCTTCTTATAGAGGTTCTTGATTATTCTAGTCTTCCAAAACAGAAGATTGTTTGCAATCTTTGTGTCAAACTTCATTTTTATGGTTTGCTTGCTTTGCTTCCCGTCATTTTTGTGGCCATTCACTTTTTCTTGCTTTTCGAAAGTTTCTTGTTGATGAATTTGAAAGTTTGTTTTTCCTGATTTTTTTATCATATTCTCAAAGATCTTTTTGTTGCTTTTGGATCGTTTACTGCAAGTTGAAACACTTATTTTGTTCAAGTTTTCATTCGTGTTGAATTGACAACTTGAAAAGTTTCCTTGTGATTTGCTTTTGTCTTTGAGTCTTTGGTGGCATTTTGAGTGCTTTTGAAAAGCTGTTTTTATTGTTTCTTGAAAAAGAAAAGTCCTTCAAAAACATTGTTTTTGATTTTTTTGCCGAATTTGAGTTTGGTTTCTTTTGGTTTTTGAGTGTGACTTGGGATATTTTTTATTAGTCCTTCTTGTTTGGGAAAGATTTTGTGTTCAATATTCATACTCCTTTAAAACACTTAAGTTGGCTTATAAACAAATTGTTTTCACTTATTTTTATAGTAATCTAGAATTTTTGCATTATCATGTACACCTTGCATTAGGGTAGTTTTGCATCATTGGAGCATCAATAGTATTTTTTTTTTGTGTGTGTGAAGTCTGCTACAAGAAAAGAAAAAGAAAAAGAAAATTTCTTTATAGAAGTTTCTTAGAACACAAGTAGAAGTCGTTTTTCATCAAAGAACAAACAAGTGCATTGCATATAAGTTAGTTTTTCATTAATGTCTTTTGCGTCATAAGAACACCATCAGTTTCACATCCACATTGTCCCTTTGACTTAAAAAGAACAGCCACTTAAAATCAAGCTCTTAATAAAATAAACTAGAACTTTTTATATTGTCAGTCAGTATACACCAACAAGTTTTAGGTTATTTAGGGCCTTGGATTAGATGAGATGAGAGTAAACTCTCCAAGGCCACTCTAAATTGTGAAATATAGAAGTCTGAATAAAGAGTGAAATCCAATAGCGTTAGGGACCGGGAAAGCTCCATGACTGGGAGTTAAGCACGAGGGTTTGTGAAGATAAGGACGAGAGATACCCCCTCTATTACTTGTCGGATCTTACCTCACAACTGTTTCACCTGGCTTCTGATACGAGTTGGTGTCTTTAGTTTCCAATCCTAGGGATCTACGTAGGTGGCTGTGGAGGGGAATCCCATGGCACCTGAGGTTAACGTTGGATCACATTCAATAGTACTTCTGGAGGAACCCTTGCGAAGCTTGGGGGCTTGTACCAGCAAAGGCTATTGTCTGGAGGTTAGCGTAACTACCTCTGATACGTTCGCAAGTAAACATGGGGCGTAATTACCCCAGTCTATTTTCGGAAGGCCCTTTTTATTCACTTTCTTGTATTTTGGTGTCTGGTCCTAATCACCCAGAGCGGAAATACTTGGAAGTTGTTTGACTACTGAATTCTTTAGGGACATTTTTAGTGTGTGTTCTATGCTCCTAGTTGGCCTAACTTTCAATTTTCTTGAGTCTTTAAGAAGATCTTATTAAAATAATTCAAAGTGGCTAACTGATCACTTAGACAGTCCCATACACTTCATGGGCTTTCACCTGTGAGTCCAGAGCCCCTCTGCTTGGGGGCATCAGTGTACATGGTAGACCTGGTACTACCACAGAGTTAGAGAGGAACACACCAGTTCTTTCTCAAGTACTCTTCTAGTCGGAAGATAATATTGAGCTAGAAGAGCTCTCAGAGTCAATTGCGTCTCCGAATTCTCCTCTCCCTTCTGATCATTCAGATGTATTGTTATACATCGGAACTCCGACACACAGGTCTTCAAACCTAGGTCCACACACATACATCCCTACGATGACCACTGCTAGAAGCATGGCATCCACCATGAGTGCTACGAGTATGCAAACTCCTATATCAATACAAGGGGAAGGAACTATTTCCATCACTTCTACATCTTTATTTGGGTCTACTGCCAGCACATCCTCGTTTGGGTCTACTTCCATTCCGTTGACGAGTGGAAGTTCCCAAGCTAATGCATCCAGTTTTGGATTCTTCCCTTTTGGAAAGCCCTCTCAAGGTATTCCTTCAGTTCCATTAAGTGTACCATCAACTGCCTCCACGTCCATGATGAGTGGATCAGCCTCTTTTCAGGGTTTCCCCTTTGGAAGTGGTCATATACCACATTCCAATCCGATGGTAGGGTCTATACCTTTTCCTTTCACAGGTCAAGGTACTAATCCTTTTCAGAGTTGGACAAACCCTGCAGTTAGTGGGATAGGAACTGGGAATCAGTTTTCTGGCCAACAAGGGAATGTGTCATACTCCTTAGTCAATTCATTTCAAAGTTTTCCACCCTTAGCTAATGCTTGGAAACCTTACCAAGGGCTGTCAGCGCCTTACAATAATTCGTTAGGGGGAACTTTTCCAGTTACGAAGGTTTTTGGGCTAGAGTTGGTCAAACCCCAAGTTTTTCTAGACCACAAGGTTCATCTTTTGGTTTAGCAAGTTCTACCAGTTACTTCGGGAAACCTGGTGCCTTTCAAAATCTAGGTCATTCTTTTCAAACTTTTGGGAATCCCGCCCAATCTGGGTGGAATCCCCAAGGTCCTCTGAGACTTCCTTTTCTGGCCACGCTCAATCTACCAGACTTGACGAAGTTGACGAATGATCCAATCAGATACAATCTGAATTGGCCTTCAGTCCCAACCAAACTTCCATCAAATATTCCAAAATTCGAAGGGAAGATTGGTGAAGACCTGGGCGACCATGTAACCATGTTCCATTTATGGTGCTCATCTAACTCCCTAATCGATGATTCAATTAGGTTGAGACTATTTCAGCACACCTTAACTGGGAAAGTGGCTAAGTGGTATATAGAGTTTCCAGGGGTCACCTTTACGTCTTTTGTCGATTTGGCTAACATTTTCTTAAACCATTTTCAATTGCCTATCCATTACGAAGCCGAAACTGAACTTCTGGCCAATTTTCATCAGGACATGACCACTCACATTTCAGACCATATCCAGGAATGGAGATGGAGAAAGAGGTTCATTAAAGCCTAAATTCCACCTAAATTCCATCTGGAATGGTTTTTAAAATCTTTACAACCCGAGATCTCCAAGGATGTTTCTATGTCCAGAGTTTATTCCGAAGAGCGGGCTATTTTTCGTGCCCAGTAGTTAGAACTGATTTATTCTCAGTCTGGGACTCTTCAGAAAATATTTCCTGATGCTCCTAGATCCATGGTTGATATATCCAACCCGAAGCTAGGCCCGCATGCTGATAATATTGTTGGATCGATTGATGCGAATGATATGAACCTTCTGAGCCAATTGCAGCAGTTGTCTTTACAAACTGCTTCTTCCAATCAAGCTGCACCGTCTACTCCTACACCTTCTCAACCTTCTTTCGTAAATGTCGTTCAGGCTTCTTACCCCAAAGGAAATCAAAATTTCGATGGGAAGAAGAAGGGACAAGGGAAAAAGAAGAATCAAGATGGGAAGGGTAATGCAAATAAGCCCGGCGATGGTGCCGTTGAGGGTAGAAATGATTCTAAGCAGAAAGTTAAGTTTCCATGCAAGTTATGCAGTGGAGACCATTTGACTCATCTCTGCCTAAAAATTCAAGATGCTCAATGCTTGTTAGTGCAGCAAGGGTCTTCTAGCTCCCAAGTTGTCTTAGCTAACCCTTTCCCCCAAGGGCAGCAGTTTCTTGTTGGCATGAACTCAAACCCTGGTACCTCTAAAGGGGTCAACCATGAGGGGGACAATTCCTCAAATGTTTTCATGATGAGTTCTAATGTCAATGTGGCTGCACGGTCATGGGATTATGGTGAGGTAGAAACATCTAAGGATAAATCTGTTCCCGGAACTATGGACCCACTTCATATTGAGAAACCCTCTGTCGAGTCTATACCTCGGATACCAAAAGGTTCCGCCAAACATGCAACTATCAACCTTAATGCTAGGGCAGCCCAGAACTGCTCCATTGTAGAAGATCTGGCTCAAAGTCCATGTGCTATGTCTGCTTTAGTGGTGCTCCAGTCGTGTCCAGCTCAACGAAGTGCCTTTCTTTCAGCGATCGGGGTAGTTGATCCAAACAATTCTTTAGTGCTCACTTTTGACATGCTCAATGTAAAAAAGAGACTTCCTCATCATATGGCTTTTCAGATAAAGTCTACGTACTGGAAAACCAATATTTTTTGGACAATTATAGATGAGGGAGCTTCCACATGTGTCATGTTGGAAGGAAATTGGATCACCCACAGTTGTTCCTTCACCCACTCTTTTGACAAAATTTGACGGACATTCTCATAGGCCACATGGGATTATCCCAGCCTTTCCTATATGTGTTGGAGGAAAGGTCATTAATATCAAAGTAGAAATCGTTGATTCCAACCTAGATTACAATCTCCTCTTAGGAAGGAATTGGATTTATGAAATGGATGCTATAGTTTCGACTCTGTTTCGCATCCTTTGTTTTCCTCACAAGGGGAGAATTGTTAAAGTTGATCAATTGGATTATTCTCTAGGTGATCCTCATGCAGCTTCAGATTCTACCATCCCAATGGTGGATAATCCTCGTCAACCTATAGAGAATTTATGAGTTGGGATGTATTCTTCCTTGATGAGTGTATTTGATCTTCCCCCTCCTACAGCTAGAATCGATACAATTTCATCCTCCAAGGAGCCTTTACGGAAAGAGTTTGTTCCAACTCATTATTCTTCAGATCCTGGGACCTTACCTTCATCTACGACCACATCAGATGAAGGGAAGGTGGGTGGAATAGAATCTCCTATGTCTACAGCAGAGTTTAGATATCAATCTGTCATTAACTCTGCAGACAACCATCCTACTCCTTTTTTAGAGGAAGAGTTAGATAGTGATGTGGCCCCTACTTGTACCCTCGACTCCACTTCTAATTTGGATAACTTAGATACAATTTTTCCATCTGACGAAGCAATATTCGAAGCAATGATGATGGTAGATCGACCATTGGAAGGTTTACATCATCGTTCATATTTTCATCCTCCTTTGCATGAAGTCGAATCTAGGTCCTCCATTCTGCCTACTAGCGACATTTGTACGGTTCCTTTGGCACCAAAACAGTTATTTACTGAAGGTAATATATTGACTGGCTCAATGACTGTACCTATAAACATCTCTAGGAACAAGTTGGTGGAGCCCCGAAATGGGCTCTACCTCAAGAAGTAATTTTCTTAGGTTACAGCTGAGCAATGGCTTCTTTGTATATTTTGTATTTTTGTACATATTTCTATCAGGAGTTTTTGTGATATCGACACTTTTTTATCTGCTTTGGTAGGTGTTGATGGATGACCTGGTCTATTTCAGATTCGCGATGGTGCTAGTCAGCACACTTGGAATCTTTCTTCCACAGCTTGGGTGATTTATTATCCAACTAGTCAGTTGATGGTGTTAAGGGGAGTATGTATTGGTTTTGCGTCAAATAATATAATCGAATATACTGTCGTCATTAATTTACTATCTGAATCTATTTCTTATGGAATTGATTCGTTGGTAGTGTATCTTGACTCACAGCTGGTAGTGTCACAATTGAATAACATTTATCGGGTTTGGGATCCTTATTTATATCACCAATTTTTTAGAGTGAGAATGTTGCAAAGATCATTTGTTTTTATTACTTATTTGCATGTTCCATGATCTGACAATTCATTAGCGGATTCTATCACTAATCAAGCATTAGATTGGCATATCATTCATTCATCAAGATAAAAACAAACATCAAAAATCTGGAACTGTATATATATATATATATATATATATATATATATATATATATATATCATAAAATTTCCCGTGTGTACATAAAGTGTTTCAAAAATAATATACAAAATCGGGACTAAATGCCCATAATCATGTCCAGTATATCTAATGACCCAGCTCAGGATGAGTGGCTAAGTAGGTGACTACTGCTTTTGCCACACGTCGAAAAAGGCAAACCCAGTCTTGTGGCACTCCTACCACGCAGCACTGCATCTCCTCTGGTAGGTCTTCTACAGCCTCCATCGGTACCTGCTGAGTCAATCTCACCAAGTTTTGTTGGACTACATATAATACCCTCTCTGTCTCTGTAGCTACCTCTTCGGCTCCTCTTCCATAACGCCTATGTCGCGAAAGTCCATCTGGTTGTACCGGACCCACATCTGGAACATGATCATTATATAAATATTTTAATCCCATCAAAAATATCTTAAATTTCATTTTCACATTTGAAAAACACACAAAAAAAAATCTTAAAATTGATCAAACTTAAAAAATGGTTACCTATCTCTCCCCATGCTGCGTTTGGTGGCAGCACCAAATCCATATCTCCTCTGATATCCATGCCAGCATAGGGATAGTCGTCCATGGAAATGATTTGTTGTTCCCACCAGGAGAAGAACTCATCATTGAATGTAGTCCTCAGCATGTCCCAACCTCCAAGGTGTTTCATCAGGTCAGCCCACCTACCCATTCGAGGATCTCGGGGGACACCGACAGAAACTGATACTCTGCGACATAGCCTTGGAACCTTCTCGAAGAAGAAGGAGCATAAAATGGTCCTGTATCCAAAATTTTTGGTTTGTCCTTTCTGAATGGAGGACAACTAGCTCTTCATGTTGGTAAGAAGAGGTGTACACCAATCAAATACTGTAGTGAGGCACTCCACGGCCAAGCTCATGGATAGTCATGATGCTTGGTGCAATGAGGCTGATCTATTTATCCTGGATCCTCAAGGACAAACTCTCTACATATTTTATTGGAATCTGGCTTCCAATTTTCTCAGGATGCCCCGGACAGTATATATGTACATAGTCTTCCACTGAAAGACTACCTCATGTCCGGCCAGTAGAATGTACAACTTCTCCTCTCCAGGAGAGACTAGAGATAAAGTAATTATCTTCTACCTCTATCCTCAAAGGCATTTGATTAATCGTAAATGCATCATCTTCAATACCCCAGTAGTGGATTAACATTTCAAACAAGCGAGTGTTGGCCTTCATATTTGGCATTTTGAAAAATTTCAATAAACCGCATCCTCTCAATGCATCTAAGGCCTATTGATCATTCATAACTTCATTATCAATGGTATTATGCTCACTCTCTCTCTAGGTGATTTTCATCCTGAAAGAAAATTAAGTTTCAACCATTAGTTTTTGTGTTTAAATTTCAAACCGCGTATATGTGGGTCCCTTTCATACACAGTCGCATGTAGGGCCTACGTGTATGCGGATTTATAATATCCAACCCACATATTTGCTGCATTGAAATTTTTAACATAAATTCCTACGGTAACATCTCAATTAAAATTTCTAAAAACAATCATAAAGTAATGCAAGATAGAATTAGGAGTTACCTGATGATTTTTATCCAATTTGAACAGTCCAATTCTTTTGGGGGCAAGTTTCCTCTTTTTTCTCCACAGCTTTTGCTCTCAACACAAATGGTACAAATGGTGAGTCAAAAAGTCATTTTATAAGCTTTGAAAATGTCAAATTTTTTTCAAAACTTGATTTTTTTCATCTCATGAATCTTTTAACTTGTGAGCTTCGATTGTCAGGAATAGGTTGTTTTTTCAGGACATTTTGGATGCTTTTTCGTAAATTTCACATCAGTTCCATGACTGCTAACCCGTCATGGCAGGTATCATTTACTCACTGGCATATAGCTTAGGGAAACCATTTTTCCGTTGCATTTTGCATACTAGCCTCCATTTTCCGATACACTTTTCATAGGGTTGATCCCATTGTGTTATGGTTAGTAAACCATGTTCACTCACCGATTTTCAAATCATGACACGATGGTAGATCCATCCTTTACATGGGCATCGTAGTTAGCACCTCACTGACATTGGTTGCCCATGTTGTTTCACTGAGTAGGCTCAGGAGTCCTCTCTAGTCCCGCCATGACTTGTGCGTTGAAGACTCATTCTTCTTTGCTTCTTCACTTCATTCTGGCCTTATACCCTAGAGGCTCCTTTGTGTTGAGTTGTACTACTCCATTGCATTTTGACCATTTGCACCTTTTGGCCTTGAGCTGGCTTCACTTGGACTCGTGTTTAAGCCACTTTTTTACCATGTCTTCTACAAAATCAAACTTGAAATCCCTTAGCTTCTGCAACTTGGCACACCCTCAGACCCGTGGAAGGAACATCCCTTTAAGTGTCCTTGACCAGCTTCGCCTCCCTACATTAAGCATAGGAATGTTCCCATCCCAGGAACTAGATCATCTATTTCACTGACACTTGTTCTTTCCACTGTATTATAGCATTCTTTTATTCTTTTTCCACCTTAAAGAAAAAAGAAAAAAAATTACATATTCCAAAAAAAGAGTGGGAACGGGACAACATTTCCATATATTGTTGGCAGCTAGAGTCAGTTGTGTTGCCCTTGAACAAAGCACTCAAAAGATAGTCTCTCCTCTATTTGGGCAAGATTTAGCTCGACTTAGGTACGCCTTAACCTTGTTATTGAGTCAGTTCTCCTCTGATTGGTTATCTCTTCCAATCATATGGAGAGTTCATTCATGCCTTTTGCATGACGAGCTTATACAGAGTCATCATATTCTGCCACATGGTCATGAGTCGTGCTTTTGTTCAAGGGAAGTAAGCCTGAGTCAGCCTCTCTCGGTGTCTCTTGATCTATTTTTCAGTCGGCTATCCCTGGTTGTCAATGTCTTGTCTATCATCACATCAGTTACATTGTTCCTTTACTCGTGCCGGTTTGAGAAGGTCTCCATTGACTTCTTGGCAGACCTTGTCCTTATTGACGATGACACAATGCTCTGAGGGCAGGTGTAGAGCTACACCCTGACCCTATTTTCATTATTGATAGGTCACCTTGTGCTCAACATCGATCAGTATCATGGGTCTTTGATTGAGTGGATTCCCTCATGTTCGACATCAGCTTTCATTATCACACATTAGGATTCGTGGAGTGCCTTGGTTTCCATTTAACCGTATTGGTGGATTCCTCGCCTCTGTGTCAGCTTTCATTATTGGTTAGTTTAGAGGGTTTCTATCGTGCACTACCTACATCTTGTGTATGCTGGAAACATGCTTCGGTCAAGTTACTACATCTTTTTTTGTCTGATTCCTTCCACATTATTGGCCTATGGGTTACACTCACACTAGATTGATGAAGGATGCCTTAATGCCTTCCTTCTATCGGATCTTTCCCTATCGACTACGACTCATTGCTCTGGGGCAAAGGTCTAGAGTCCATTTGGTAGTACCTTGGGTTTTGCAATCATCAGTGGCAAATCCTTCACTATCAATAGTGGGAAACCATCATTGTCTCCTGATTGATATATTCTTCCAGGTGTTCAACTTCAACTCATCTATTTGCACTTTTTAGATTGTATTGGGTACCTTGTCTCTCATTATCATTATCAGTGAGTAGTCTCGCGTTTGTTAACGTTATACATCAATGACTGGTAATCAAACGATTTCTCACATGGTTGACTTCAAATCATTATCCCATTGTGTAGAAATGTACCACGGCGGTCAGTGAAGACCTCGGGTTGCATCAACATTCTTTGGTTCACTTGTCAGTTGCTCTTATTGCTACTAGTTGACACCATTCCACATTATATGTTGCAGTCCTTCACAACGAAATCCTATATGCTAGCATCTGAGCTGCGATGTAGTATCATCTTATTCCATGATGTTCATTTGGTACTATTGGGATTAGTTTTTGACATCAGTGATCAGATTCATCTTTCGGCTTCATTGATCATCTTCTTATATGTGATATTCAGACATGTACTTGTTCGATCGTGATCAGATGATCCATTATGTACTTTTAGTTCTTTATACTTGTATACCTAGTGGATCCGCTTGTACTTGATATGCAGAAATGTTTTACTTTCTCCGAGCATGGGTATGCCTACCTCAAAGAGTTGTTTCTTTCTGATCTTCTTTTGCTGACTTGGCAGGCTGAAATCTGGTGAAGTCCTTCTCAGTTTTTGATAGGTTTCCTTTCCATATACTTAATACATTTCGGCCATCATGTACCCCTTTTGACCTCATATATTAGGGGGCATCTTTTATAGCTCCAAATATCACCCTTGGTATTTGTGATGCTTGGTTTATGGCCTAGGGCAACCCCTCCTTCCAGACTTGGTCCAAATATTTTAAAAATAGTGTTTTACTCCCTATATGCTACTTTTCCCTGTGTTAAAAGCGTGTACATGCGGGTCAGTCTATACCCAACCCACGTATATGTGTTAAAACACTTTAAAAAATTAAATTTCCTTAACTATGGGTGGATATCACGGGTTTTACCTTTTGATTACCTATTAGTGCCCGTGACCCAACTATTCCCAACTGTTTCCCAACTAAAAAACTAATTTGGGAGAAGTATAAAATGACTTCAATGGGAAGGCCTTAAGGAGGAGAGAAAGGATAGAATTACTACACTAATATTATCTCCTGATCAAGTCTGAAGAATCCCTGTGCTTCAAGCACTTCCCCAAGTTCAGGAAACCCTTGTTTCCTTGAGTGTTGATATTCTCTCACATGCTTGGAGATATCATGGTATTGGTTATGGGAGGAGGCTGTTGAAGACTGGGACTGGACAGACCTGGAGGATGGTTCCGCTTGGAGCCAGAAGAGGAAGACTCGGGTGAACTCTTTCCATGTTTTATTATAGTTTTCTACAATAAAAAGAAACATTGTCTTGTTCCCGATATTAACTTTGTTTATGCATCTAATGTTATTGTTATGATTTATATATGAATGATTATTTCAATGTATAACTAACCATCTACTTATATGACATAAAGTTGATTTCACTATAATTCTTTATCTATATGCTGCTATGTGTATTCAAATTGGTTGATTTTCATGTTCGAAGATCATTAGGATTTGAACCCTAGCTGGAACTACCCAAATGAAGGACATCCAGGTATGTTCATCCTTGCATAGTTAGTTTGTTTAAGCATGTTTCCTAAGCTGAATGCTCAATTCTTACTCTAGAATACTCCTGGTCTGCTAGGGTTCTAACCCAAAGCCCTAGGGGACTTATTCCCTCAACAGCAGGGAAACCCTCTGTTAGTCATCCATTGGACTTCATTGTCAGGAGAATTCAAAAAAATACACCTATACCAATTTTATAGACCACTTCCTTCACTCTTCTCTAGGTTTTCTATGCAGTGACATCATACCAAGGATATATCCAGAAATCAAGAAGGTCTTACACCTGTCAGGACAATCAAAGGTTGAAGACTAGTAATTATACCAGAACTGCACAGAGATCATAATTTATGGGTGTGAAATCCCTCCATATCACCTACCAGTTTTTGCTCTAGAAATAATATTTTCTTTAGAGAATGCTAGACATATGCTAAATATGGATGAGTTGAATTTTGTATCTAACAAGAAAAAATCACAGTTCAAACTAAAAGCACAGGTGGGCACTTACATTGTTAACACCAGAGTAGAAGAAAAGGTGGTGGATATAGTCCTGAAACAGATGAAGTTAAAACTCCATTTTACATGGTCCTATAACCCCTTGGCAATAATCTCTAAGCTAAGGGTTGAACAAAAAAGTACTCCATATCCTCATACACCAAGGCTAAAGATAAAATAGTATCTAAACCAAGAGGAATGGGTAGAAAACACTTTGCAGGAAGCTGAAGAGTAATTGGTTAGTCAGTCATCATTATAGACTCCAATCCCTAAAGATAAAGAAAGAAAGAGGCCAAGGGAAAGTATGTCACCTACCAACTCAGAGACACAAGCTGTAAATTTTCTTGTTTTTAAGAGAAGGAAGAAGGATCAAATGACGACAACCAAATCTGAGAGCATAATTAATCCATAAGTGATCAACATTCAGGAAGACTCTTCAGAAGAAAGGGACACACAAAAGTAGAAAACTATAGTTTTGACAGGCACTCCTACCACCTCACTCCCATTTATAGAAGAAATAACTCAGTCTCCTATTTCTTCTACTTCTCAGGCTCCACTACAGCCAATTATTTTGGCTAGGTACATAGAGATAAAGCTAAAGAAGAAGCTCTCAAAGCCTCAACATACACAAAGTTTTGGAAATAAACCATTATAACTCAGAACAGACTATTGTTTACTTTTGACTCAGAAAAGGGGCAATTTCAAATGTCCTTCTTGGAGCCCAAAGTTGCAGCCCCCAGGGGTGATGAAGATTATAAAGCCTTGGTATTTTTAGTTGACACTAAGAAGGTCCATGAAATCGATCAAATTGATTTGCATAAGAAGGTAGGAGAAATGATTTATTCTACTTTGACTAGCTCTGCCATGGCTGCTTCAAAATTACAGGCTTCATTGAACAATGTGTACTCATAGCTCAAGATTGAGAGGATGTCCTCTATAACTAAAGATAATAGAATTAGGAAATTATAAAAATTAGTTATTAAAATAGGATATAGTCCTAGTGATGTCAAGGTAGCAAAGGAAGTGAACAAAAGAAAGAATAATGACATTCAGACTCTTATAAAACAACTTAATCTCCCCAGACCAAATAAGTCACAAGTTTGGATATGGAGAAAGAGAAGTTGTTCAATTTAGTGGTGGAGTAGAATTCTCAAATAAAAAAATGGAATAGGACATGGAACCACTACTAAAGGAAAAGAGAAAATGGGAAGAAACAGGTACAACAACAGTTACAACAACATATATAACGGTAGGGACATCAGCAGGAACATCAACAACAGAAAATATAATTCAGCCCTTGTCATAGATATCAGTTTCAGATCCCTTAGAAAGGATAACTCAAACTTTGGGGAAATTGTCATTCACAAACATAGAAGTATAGAAACTGACCACAACTCTGACCAAGATGGAGGAAAACAAATAAAAGGTAGATAATGCATACTTGGTAGAAGTGCAAAAGAACTTCAAGCTCATATAGCAAATTCAGAAGTATGAGGAACAATATTTTATCATTTAAATGCTAGGAGAGGTGAAGAGTAGCATTTGGCATAACATCAATGTTAACATTTTAGATTTATGGCCCTCCATTCAAATCATTTTTGAACAGCGGAATTGGTATGAATAGTAGAAATAGCAGTAGATCTGACATTGAGCATAGACCAGAAGAAGCTTAATATCCATGATAGAATAGAAGTAGTGATGGAAGTCAAAATATTATTGACTAAAATGAATATGATGGTACAATTGGAATACAAATACAAAGATCTAGAGCTATAGGTAAAGAGATTCAATAAAAAAAATTATACATTACAGGAAAAGGGACTTTTAGAGCTCAGAAACTCTAATGGAAAATTGATTCCATTAGAGTTATCAAGAAAAGTTGTGTAACATTGTTGCAGATCTATCTAAATTTGAAAAAGAAAAAGGAATCGTCAATGGAGAATATTTGCTACAAGACTTGCAATATGATTTGAATATACAACACGAGATACATCATTTGTTGTAAACAAACCAACTTTTCAAATTTACATTGAGGTTGATGAAAAATTTAATAGCATAGTGAATTTTTCAATCCAACATGAAGAAAGGTGGGACCAACTATTGGAGTTGGTCGAGAAAGCATAAAACCAAAGACCTACACTATTGGCATACAAGGAGGAGCAAGGGGCTTAAAAATAGCACAATTAGCAATGAATTCCCCCAAAAATTTCAATAGACAACCGAATTTATCGAAGGCTTCTATTTTTAGTTCAATTTTTAGAGAAATATTAATTTGTTAGAATATATTTTAGAATGAAATACTTTTGGAATCTGAAATTAGTTTAGCATAGAGTCTTTAAGTATATTGTAATAAGGCTTAACAAGGGTTGGAACTTGTATGAAGAAGGCAAATATTTTGATGTAAGTTGTGAATTGTGTTGAAGTGATCAATTTGAATAATACAGAGAGTTTTGTTCCAGGATTCCTGTGTCAAGCAATTAGTAATGTACCTTCTCATGTGAAATTGTTATTTTCTCTATTTTCCATATGTTTTTCTGTCTCTATTGTTTCAAGAATATAAAGGGCTGAATTTTCTTAAATGTACTTGATGCAGGAAAGACCTGCGAATATGCATAGTGTGTATATAAAATGCATATATCTATTTTCCCCAGGAACTTCAGACTCCCTCTCGAGTCAAATCTTCAAGAATTAAACTTTAAGGCCCCTTAATTACTTCTCATGTGGAACAATTCCATGAACTAACCACAGTTGACCCTTGATCCATCCTTTCTTATCGAGACTTTATTCACCCTTCATTAAACTTTGGTTAATATTTAATGCCCGCACATATAACCTAAACCCCACACTTTGACATTGGTTATATTTGGACTTACTCATAAAACCTACTATGTGCTTTATTTCTATTATAATTCCTATATAATAGAAATACTCAACAAAGCATATGTGAATGTACATTTTCGCCTTTCCTTGGCCTTTGCACATTTACCAAGGCTTATCTTATCGCAATCGCTAGTTTCAAAGACTTGTAAGAACCTCCATTCAGAACTCCCGATCTGCGAGAAGCAGTCACACTTTCCACTATTCTACGACCTTTGTACATTCATTATCCACCATTGATTTCGTCCACCAAATCAACGGCTGTCGCAATATCGCATCACACCAACATGTGACTCATCACATTCTTAAGACTCCTCCTCTCGCATTCGATATGAGATAACACAACCAGACTCCAAATCAAATAAACCGTGTCCATAACCTTCTCGAGTCCACTCTGAATCGCACATTGCAAAAATTCTCGGTCCGCTCAACATCGCACATCGCAATACCACATATCGCAATTGTTAATACCCAAGGTGCATTCACTCACAATTGAAATATTGTGATGTGGGGTTTATCAGTGATCCTCTACCATTGATCAAAGCACCTGATCCAATGGTCAGCAATGATATATGATCCGGATTTAAACAGGAACGCAACAAATTACAGAGATAACCATAAACACAGAGATGTAGTGGAAATAATTTCATTTCATTAATGTAAAATACTGAAATATGCTTGCAAACAGAAATGGAAATAAACCAGCTAGGGCGATGGTAGCTTATCTTTGAGAAGAGATGTGGCAGATACATGTCTCTGAACTGCCTTACAATGAGGCTCAAGGGCATTTTTATTATTTAAAAATAAGAGAAAACCATAAACAACCAAAACCCTAACCCGAGGAGATGTAACACCAAGAGTTTATGTGCCCCGTTGGGGTGAGTTCGAAAGCCAACTTCTCGGGGTCGTGACTTGATCATATTGTTTCTGTTTGATGCGCATGATAACCCATTGGAAAGATCTCTCTGTGGACTACAACGAAATATACAGTTTTCGTTAAAAAGATGATGGCAATAGATTTCAAAAAAACGTTGTTTAGGGCCTCAAAACAGATCCGGGGTTTAAGACCCGAAAAACTACTAAAAATAGTAAATTGTGCTACAATTAAGGAAACTGAAAAACTGAAAGAAGCAATGGTGGGGGTCCAAGTGGAATTGCCCAGTGGCCACCAATATCCACTTGGATCAATATCGCACGTCACAAATCACAATCGCTTAAGGCTAGGTGTTGAGTCTTGAAAATTTCATTCATTTCCATTACACTTTCACTATTATGTCCATTATATCACCTCCATTTCACCTACATTTCACTACTATGTCACCACATTCATCCCACTTTCATTATCATTGGGCCACCTTAATGTTTTTCCAATCTTTATTATTTCTAAGCCTTTTAAGTGAATTTGTGGTTAAACATTAGAAAATAATGTGCATATGCTTATACCTAACAAATGGGTTGAGGTTGTTGACATGTGTAGGTTGAAAGGAGACTTCTAGAAGACCCTTATGTGGCACTCTAAGGCCAAATTCGAATTTGGTTGGAAAGAATCATGGGATCATGAGGATATGTGTCACATCTCCTAATTGTATTGTAACTCTAAAAATACATGTGTCTTATCAGTTCCTATTTTGATTAGGACTCTAGAGGTAGAGGGAGAAATTCATGGACTATCATTAATGAGATTGCTCTCATCTTTTTGTATAAATAGGAGATCTCTCTCCTTCATTAGTTAGTCTTTTTAGTCCTTTTTAGTCTTTTTAGTTTCTAGTTCTCAAGTTTGTAGTTCTTCCTTGATGGCTTTTGAAAGCTTTGGAGAAATTTGTTGTATTTTGTACTTTTGAAGAAATTGAATAAAGCTTTGATGTTCTCAACATGGAAGGAGATGTGAAGTAGATGTCATGGAGCATATTAGGATGTAAGGTAGAGTAGATTTCATTTTGTAAATATTGCTTTGTAGAATGTAAGGTAGATTAGATTTTTCATTCATGCAATTTTAATTCATGCAAGTGTGTTTAATTTTGCTTTGATTTCATGACTAGTGGCATGTGTGATCATCTTATCTATGTTGCTGACCTTTATTTTTCGGTAGTTTGATTTTCATTAGTATCATTTCTTTAACTTGCACTTTACTTTCTGCTCTTAGATATCAAGTTGTTCATCTATTGATGGTTCTTTTTCCATAATCAAATAACTTTATTGGAGCCAAAATATCACTTAGTACAGCTTGGTTTAGTTTGCTTTAAGACTCACATTGCTGACTTGTTCATAACTCTTCTCACATGATAAATCTAGCTGAAAGGCAAAAAGGTTAAGAAAATGTTAAAGTAGTGTGATTTGTCTCCTTTATGTAGTGTCACTTAGATTTCATTTTCATTTTAAATCAGCAGCAGAGATACTGGGCCGATGTCATTATTCCTTTATTTGATGTCTTTATTTTCCTTTAAGCATTTGATTTCATAGGTGGTAGGGGGCCCCTGCCTTGTATAGATGTCATTTTATTTTTGCATTTTATTTTACCATGTATATTAGTTGTACATAAATTGCTTTCAAGTTGATTGTAGATTAGTGATGCACATAGCATTTTAATGAACTAATGACGTGATAGAATCATCTTGTCCTTTTGCTGAAGCAGCAAGGATACTGGGTCTCATAGTCATTCTCTCATTATTTGATTATTGCATTTTATTCCAATTGAATTAGTTGCATTAAACACTTTAGAAAAGCAACAAGAACAAAACCCCAAAAACAACATAAACTATAAAACAACAAAGTAAGAGAAAGGTTAACTAAGCACATATGGTGCACCATACTTCATCAGTTTACGATACCCGAATTGATAATTTATGTAGAGCAATTTAAGACATTAAATTGACTAGACATTTTTGGCGCCGTTGCCGGGGAAGTGTAATTAGGAGACCTTATTTCTTACATCTGAAAAAAAAAGGTTATTCTTGAGTATGCTCTCCTCTTGCACTTTGTGTGATCTAGAGGATCAGAAAAAGGATTGTTAAGTAAAAAAGAAAAATAATAATTCTTGAGTATGCTCTCCTCCTGCACTTTGTGTGATCTGGAGGATCAGAAAAAGAATTGTTAAGAGAAAAAATAGGAGACAAAATAAACTTCATCACTTCAATTGATTCAAAAAAAAAAAAAAAAAGGAGAAGAGAAAAAATAAACTTCATTTCATTTCCATTTTCACTCCATGCCATCCATTTCATCAATAAAAGTTATTTCCCCATGATCATTTCCATTAAGATTGCCTAACTATCTCTATTTAGCTAAGTGGTTGCTGTGACACCGGTTTCCGCAGCCACCACTCTGTTTTTCAAACTTACAGTCAAGATGTTAGTGCAATAAAATGAAAATGCAGGAATGACTAAGCAATATAGAAATTAAAAAATTCAGAGAAAAAAAAATGATATCATTGCCCCAATGCTTCATTCCTGTTATCATATCTGTGTCATACACTTGACAATAAAAGAAATGGCAGGCAAAAACTGTTTTTTTCCTTGTAATTTCCATGTAACCTATAGCCTTTTCAGGCCAAGAGCTTTTAACTTCATCCAAGAGACCATAGACGTCTGTGGGCTTTCTCTGGGAAGCAAGCCAACTCTGCCCACCCAATTTGATCTATCTTTCTCTCCTGTTACTAGTTAGATTGGAACCGACACAAGGAATTAGTTGATGCAACCAGATTGAAATGTGATTAGAGATGCGGTGACATACACAGAGCATGCGAGGAGAAAGACCGTAATAGCTATGGATGTTGTTTACTCCCTGAAGAGACAGGGTCGAACCCTTTACGGCTTTGGAGGCTGAGAAGGATGAAGTACCATTCGTTCCTCCTGTTGCCAGCCATTTATTTGCTCATGGTGTCTGTTGACACCACCCTTGTCTATTCGGGAATGGTAACCTTGAAAATTATCTGTATGTTGAACGGATTGTGGATGCTCTGTTTCAGCATGGAAACAGAATTGTCAATTGTCGTTGGTAGTGGGAATGTTTGGACTTTTGATGTCGATAATGCTGCATGGTGTGAGGTTCAGCAAATAAAACCACCATTTCAAAGGCCGAATGCAACAATTCAGAACAGTAAAAAAATTGATAACTCAGAAAAACGTAAACATAGAAAAAATGTCAAACTTCAAACGTTCTATTTGACCAAACAGAGACGAATTTAGAAAAACAAAAACATGGGTTTTTCTGCCAGTTGGGTTAATTAGATAACCCAGAAACCGTTTGAAGAAATTTGTGGCGGTATGGGAGAAATCCTCGGTTCTTTGGAGCCTCTTTTTTGCTGCCGCGTGAAGAAAAACGTGAGTTAACTGATAGTTTGATGTGTTCAGCGTGCCTGAAGAAGGGGAATTCAACTTTGGTTCTATGCTGCCACCTCTACCACGTCCTCTGCCCATATGCCACCCATTTCAATTCATTAAAACCCGTTAAACAGCAGTTTCAATCCAACACGGCTCTCCATTACGTGATCTGCTTGGATACGGCTCTTCACAGCCGATTGATAGACGTGGCGTGAACCAAGTGACCAATTTTATTACGGCTCTTCCCCACCGCATAACTTCCACTACCTATTATAGACTGGGGTTTAACCATTGTTGCAGGGTTTTCATCTACAAACATATTCTAAAGCCCGATATCGGTGTACATGCTTAGCTTGCTTGGTTGCAGAGATGGTGAAGGGCATCCAGAACTCTGAGACGCTGGACCAAGGTTATGGTTCCAGTAAGCGGGAGTCTCAACTTTAGATTCTCTTTGTTATCTCAAAGCCTAATGCCTTCAGAAGTCCTGCATCAGATACCTACATAGTGTTGTATGGACTTTGAGTCAAGCACAACATCCTTCAGGTTCACCACTTCTACAATCAAAAAGGGTGGTTCCTTTGTTGTTTCCATGGAAAAGGCTATCATATGGAAGATCAGTTCGTTTACACCTTAAATTTGTTTTAGCTGATGCTATAAACTATTAATGTCACACAACATTTCCGCAGCTGAAAACTGTTTCCGCAGCTCGCACCAGTTTCCGCAGCTGATCCCGGTTTCCGCAGCCAATCCCGGATTCTGCAGCTGTTTTCTTAAATGCTATGTTCCAGGTGTCCTCCGGGTAGAAGAGCCACATGGGCAAGTTTGTGGGATCAAGGACATGGTGTGTGTCCTTCCAGCTCAGCCAAATCGGTCATCAAAACCCGTGGTCAACAACGAGGCAAATACGGTCAAACTAAACTAAAGGCAGAACCGGAAGGGCTTAAGTCTATGAAAGGGTCAAATAGTCATGATAATGGTTATAGACTATTTTTTTTCATCAATAAAACTATTTTTCTCTGCAGACAATAAAAAAAAAAATTCAAAATTGATGATCAAACTGTTTTAGCCACTTTCCGCAGCCAGCCCAAACTTTCCGCAGCTGTTTTGTTAAACTCTAGGTTGCAGGTGTCATCAAGCAAAACAAGTCACATGGGTAGCTGGGGGAATGTTAGTACATGGATGGTGTCCTATTCATTCGATCAAATTTGATGAAAAAGACCCCGGTCAAAGGGAAGTCAAATTGTGTGTTATCACTAAGTCGCCACACTGAGTCGCTGCATGTCAAGAAAAAATAATAATTTTGAATCAATGAAATGAACAAGTTATTTTTTCACTTTTCTGAAGGTATTGATTAATTTTGGACTGATGATGAAAGATGAATGGCTAACTTTGTATCCAAGATTTTTAGCTACAGAACTGTGCACATTCCGCAGCTAAAGTCTAATTCCGCAGCCAGAAAAACCTCATTGTTCAAATCAGCCTATCTTTCTCATACAAAATCAGATTTTGATGATTTAAGTATCATTGGAAAGATCTCAACAAGATCTATACAACGAGAAATCTATCATTAGATTTTGAAATGGCAAATAATGAAATAAATTGCTGGAAAGAAGCAACATTCAACTTGGGCACCAATTCCAAAGAAGGTATAAATTCTTTTGATTTTTCCTTTGAGAACTTGTTTCATTAATACAAATTCTTAGTTTTGTGTGTAAATATCATAACTAGAGAGATTGATCACCTCTCTCCTTTGATAATCTTACATTCCATTGCAGAAGAAGTATTAGTTTTTTGTAGGTTTCAGGAGAAGGACAAATGACTACAAGAGAATGGTGTCTCTCTAAGAGACCAATTTGTTTCATAAGAGGATGATCAACAACAAAGAGGAAATATGCTGATGCAAAATCAGATCCAAACACTTGAAAAACTTTCAGATACTATTGTCTCCATCACATCCATACTTCATAATAAACTATTCACCTCATTCCACTCCATATTTTCCATTTACATTCACATACACTTTCCATCTCTTTTTGTCCATTCATAACCCACAAATAAAAGCAAGAGGCTCATTCATATGCTTATTTCCCATTGTCATTTCTACTCTCCATTGCCATCTTCCATTTTCACCTTCCATTCCTTGTCATTTTCATTCAGCAAATAAGCCCTGCTTCAATGCAAATTATTGAGTCCATAGTCCTTTGAGTCTAAGTTCTTTGTAAAAACACCTTGAGGCTTGCATGCCTTAATGGCAAGTCCTCATGCTGACAAACAATGGGAATACATTAATGTCCCTTGTTCGTTAGATCTTCTAGGTGACTCGACATCAGCAAATTCATTTGTACCTAGCAAGATGTGTTTGGGCATCTTGACTCTCATTGTCATCAATGGTGAGAGTTCTCATGTTGACTAGTGGCATCCATTAATGGCCACTAAGCCAACAATTCCCTACTATGTTCGACATCAGAACATCTTTTCACATAGTAGGAATTGTGCCAATGAGTTTTGAAGACATGAAGACTATTATTTTCAGCATTTTGGAGCAGATTCAACAAGTTTTAGTAGAAGCAATAAAAGTCATCTTATCTCTCTATCCATGACTCCTCTTGTTCAGCCACTTGAAGAAGAATATGATCAGAAGTTTTCAGCCACCACACATACAACTCATCCATTCTAAAGGGTAAGTGAAGGTACGTCATTTTCTAACTTTTGACCATAGAATTCCATAAAAAGCTAGAATGATAATTGTTGGAAAAACATTTCTCTTCCTCATTTCATAAAATTGCCAATACCATCAGTTGGGGGGCCGGGGAATACATTCATATTTATATCTTTCCATATCCATATCATATTCAGGAGCTCACATACTTCCAACATATATTAATTATTACATTGCTATTATGAGCATACAATGGCTTTTGAAAAAGTGCTTAAAGGATAAATTGGATACAAACAAAATCATGGTTGTCACACAAGAACCAACCATCATGCAATCCAATAAAGAAATACTTTGCAACAATAATCAAAATATCATTATGCAAAGTTCAAAGATCAAAATAGAAGGCAACAATAAAAAAAAAAAAAATGGTTGTAACACAAGAACCAACCATGTTGCAATTCAAGTAAAACACTTTGCAGAAATATGAAGTTATCAAATGATATCATGCAAAGTTAAGCCAAAGCTCAAGGATCAAAGGAATTAATGTAATATATATTGCATGAGGACATGCAATAGCTTCAGTTGGGGGGTATGTTGAGTCTTGAAAATGTCATTCATTTCCATTACACTTTCACTATTATGTCCATTATATCACCTCCATTTCACCTACATTTCACTACTATGTCACCACATTCATCCCACTTTCATTATCATTGGGCCACCTTAATGTTTTTCCAATCTTTATTATTTCTAAGCCTTTTAAGTGAATTTGTGGTTAAACATTAGAAAATAATGTGCATATGCTTATACCTAACAAATGGGTTGAGGTTGTTGACATGTGTAGGTTGAAAGAAGACTTCTAGAAGACCCTTATGTGGCACTCTAAGGCCAAATTCGAATTTGGTTGGAAAGAATCATGGGATCATGAGGATATGTGTCACATCTCCTAATTGTATTGTAACTCTAAAAATACATGTGTCTTATCAGTTCCTATTTTGATTAGGACTCTAGAGGTAGAGGGAGAAATTCATGGACTATCATTAATGAGATGGCTCTCATCTTTTTGTATAAATAGGAGATCTCTCTCCTTCATTAGTTAGTCTTTTTAGTCCTTTTTAGCCTTTTTAGTTTCTAGTTCTCAAGTTTGTAGTTCTTCCTTGATGGCTTTTGAAAGCTTTTGAGGACTTTGTTGTATTTTGTACTTTTGAAGAAATTGAATAAAGCTTTGATGTTCTCAATATGGAAGGAGATGTGAAGTAGATGTCATGGAGCATATTAGGATGTAAGGTAGAGTAGATTTCATTTTGTAAATATTGCTTTGTAGAATGTAAGGTAGATTAGATTTTTCATTCATGCAATTTTAATTCATGCAAGTGTGTTTAATTTTGCTTTGATTTCATGACTAGTGGCATGTGTGATCATCTTGTCTATGTTGCTGACCTTTATTTTTCGGTAGTTTGATTTTCATTAGTATCATTTCTTTAACTTGCACTTTACTTTCTGCTCTTAGATATCAAGTTGTTCATCTATTGATGGTTCTTTTTCCATAATCAAATAACTTTATTGGAGCCAAAATATCACTTAGTACAGCTTGGTTTAGTTTGCTTTAAGACTCACATTGTTGACTTGTTCATAACTGTTCTCACATGATAAATCTAGCTGAAAGGCAAAAAGGTTAAGAAAAGGTTAAAGTAGTGTGATTTGTCTCCTTTATGTAGTGTCACTTAGATTTCATTTTCATTTTAAATCAGCAGCAGAGACACTGGGCCGATGTCATTAGTCCTTTATTTGATGTCTTTATTTTCCTTTAAGCATTTGATTTCATAGGTGGTAGGGGGCCCCTGCCTTGTATAGATGTCATTTTATTTTTTCATTTTATTTCACCATGTATATTAGCTGTACATAAATTGCTTTCAAGTTGATTGTAGATTAGTGATGCACATAGCATTATAATGAACTAATGACGTGATAGAATCATCTTGTCCTTTTGCTGAAGCAGCAAGGATACTGGGTCTCATAGTCATTCTCTCATTATTTGATTATTGCATTTTATTCCAATTGAACTAGTTGCATTAAACACTTTAGAAAAGCAACAAGAACAAAACCCCAAAAACAACATAAACTATAAAAAAACGAAGTAAGAGAAAGGTTAACTAAGAACATATGGTGCACTACACTTCATCAGTTTACGATACCCGGATTGATAATTTATGTAGAGCAATTTAAGACATTAAATTGACTAGACACTAGGGTTCACACAATCTTGAGATATTACAATGCGATTTGAATAGGCTCCATTCTATGCGACTTAATCCTGGCCGCCCATCACGAATAATCTCATCCATTGATTGTATAGATCCAATGACTCTTGTGCATCAACTCTTCACTTCTTGTTCTTTTCTTTACTTGGGTTTTTTATGCCATTCTTCAGTGTTATTCTGTGGTTTCGGGTTTCTTCATATTTTTTTGGTTCTTTCGTTGTTTTGCCGCACCACTCCTCCTAAGCTTAACTCTGCGTACTCTTTAACATAGTCACTCCTGAACTTTCCTTTGATCCTTCAATCAAATTCAATGACCCATTACGATCCTCCATATCATTCTTCTTCTCTGTGCTATGCTTGAATCCACCTACAACCTCTGTTACACAAAACTACTCTAGTTCACACACAGATTATAATTAAATTACTACACACACACACACACACGCAAACTCAGAATTGATTTGTTTGTATTAATAACCATATATTTACTTAGGAACTATCTCAGGTCTGATTTCCAATATCAGTGACCTCTGTTTCACAATCTGCATGTAGGCTTACAGTCAACTTCTTCACACCCTAAATACTAACTTGACTAACTTGACTACCTAGCTAACTCTTTTCTTTGCCTTTTTGGCTTGCATTTATACAAAAGGATTCTACAACCACTTCCTGGTTTAGATCCATAAACTTCTCAACAAAATCCTAAAATCTCTTCCTTATCTATAAGAATCCTCTCTAATCCACAAAATCATGAACTAACTCCTAATCTAAGTTTTACAATCAATTCCCAAATCTCTCAATCTCTCAACTATCCTAAATCTCTCATGTTCTCCTATATTTGAGAGCATTTACAAATATCTCTCACAATATTTAATTAAATCCTATTCTCATTAAAATCACACAAAAGCCTAAATAATTACATTAATTCAATACTTAGGAAACCAAATTCCTTGAAACACATGACCCCCTATGTCTAATAAAATACACTGATTTTCTTGAGCTAAATGCTCCTGCATCAGACTCCCCAGTTAAGAAAATTTATGACCTCCTAGTCATAAGTCTGGATAATTGATTCTGCTTGGATCCCAGACATTATTTTGTAATTTGTCTTTGCTTGTCAACTTTTCTATTGTTGTTGTTCTCTAGGTCTCCATACCTTATGTTGCAATTCTCCACTTGTAATTCTTTCATAGTCTATTGTTGTCTTCCTCTTATTTTTGCTTCTTTCCTTTCTTGTTGTTGTCTTCTTCCGAGACACTTTCATCATTAACCTTCTTACCAACTCAATTTCTTTATCCAGTATATCTTCTATCTGCTGATTGTCTTCAACTCTTAATTGTTGAATTTTCATTACTACTACCACCCTTGCATCTTTACTCTTTTGTTCACTATTGTCTTGCACTTTTTCAGTTACTGCCATATTGTCTTTCAGGACAATTTTCTGCTTCTGTTTTCTGTACCTGTCAACTTCTTCTTGAATGTCATTTATGACAGTTTCTTTTTCATCCTTCATCAGTAATTTATCCTAAACGTTTATCCTCTACTTTTCTAACTTTCTTCTTTGAAGGTCTAACTCTCTATATAACTAAATGATTTTACTTGGAGTAAAATTAGGAAATTTTACACAATCTCCCATTTCTTCATTTTTTATTGACCCATCATCACATGGTCCTTCTTCCTCTACTAAATCTTCCTTAACATCTTTTAGTAGATGTTCTTTCTCTTCTTCTTTCATTTGGTTGTCCACATGTGCCAAATATGTTCCATTTTCTGCAACAAAATCTATAATCATAAGACAATTATCAAAATAAAAAATATAAGGCCTTTGTACCTCTTCTTCCTCTGGCAACCTTTCATTACATTGCTCTGATCTTTCCTTTAACTCCTCTGTCATCACATTAGTACATTGATTCAAACTCAAAGAATTCCTGAGAATGTCAACAAGTCTCTTTTCCACACCATCTTCTTTAATGATGCCTCTCTACACTTGTTCATTGTAGTGAACTATTTCTTTTCCAGTCTCATTGTCATACTCTGCTTCAAAACTTTCATCTTCTAGAAGGTATTCTTCCATGTTTTTGATAGCTTTAAAAGTCTACCTATCTTCTTCCAAACCTGCAACCATACACAAATTAACAGTTTTAAAACGACAAGACCTTATGGTCTCATTTGATGCTTTAGTCATCAAGTCTTTTGGCTGCTCTGAATCATTCATATGATTCAACTCCTTTGTCTCTTCATTACTTTCAAAAAGTAATGGTCCATGTTCTGGTTCACATACCAAAACTTAAACACCTTCTCCATCATTTCCCTTTTGTTGTAGCTCAACTCTTTCGAGCTTCTTTGTCTCCAATTTGACATCTATAATCTATTAAAGTTCCCTCAACTCCTTTATTAACTACATATTTTCTTGTCGATTCCTCTTCTCTTGTAGCCTCTGCCACTTCACTTTCTTTCTCATGACATAACCAACATAACCATATTTCTGGTCCGTCTCATTTCTCTACAACATTTCCATTAATACTTCAAGCTGAACTACTATCTCAGCCATTTCTTTATCATATGCTTCATCACACATTCTCATCTCATTTTCCTTGGCATCTTTCTTCTTTTTTCCTTTGCTATGATCTCTTTCAGAACCTCTACTTTGACTGTCACTAGTCATCATCCTTTCCATCTCTATGAGTTTCTTTCACTTCACTATGAGTTGCACAAGCCTCTGCAATAGTAAGTCCTCCCTGCTGCCACTTACCTCACCAAGATCTCCTCTAGACTTGGTCTTTTGGCAAGATCTATGGTTCTCTATCTCTAGAACCTCCTTTGAGCACTTCTCTCTGCTCCCTCTAGGTTTCAACTCATCTGCACCTCTTAAGAACACAATTGTCCTCTTGTATTTCAATCACCATGAAATACTTGGTTCTGACCACCTCTTCTTTCACTTAGAAACTTTTACCAACTTCTTTTATCCCTTAGCAATGCTACACACATCCTCTGTGGAATTGCCTTTGTGAGTTGCAATAATACCTCTGCAGTAACAAGTCTCCTCCTTGCTACATATGCCTCACTAAGCTTCCCTCCTCTGAGCTTAGTCTGTTAGCATTTCTCTGATTCTTTCCTCAAACCTCTTGCTGACTAACAGTTCTACCCAACACTTCTTTTGTTGGAATTGTTATCTTTAAGACAACTCTACCCACAATCGCAACTGTGGAGCTTCCTCAACAACTTCTACCCAACCGCAGTTGGAAGTTGTTCCCAGCTTCTCTTGAGCACTCCATGGTCTAGGTTGTTGCAATCTTCTCACCTTCGTATGTTGTTAACTGTGCATCAATATAAAGACCACAAACTCTCCAATCTTCAAATCAAATTAAAATTAAAATATATCATCTCACCTTCAAGATCTCTGTATGATCTTATCCCCCCATTCACTTGCGCTTTAAATGGACTATTCTTTTATCCTGCCTTCAGTTGTATCTTCAAACTCTGCTACTTTAAAAACTTGCAAACATCCCTTTTACAATTTAACTACCGTAATCTTGCTCTAAATTATCACTTATTCGATTTCTGCTAATCATTAAACAAATTTGCATACCTTCACCTGTCTTCAGGATCTCAACACTCCTGCAAATCTGTTGCAGCAGATATTCATGCTTCCACTGCACAAATTTTCAACATTCAACTACTGTCAAACAGATTTAAAATCTGATTCTTTCTTTCAATCTCCCAACTTTATCTTAGCAAAGTTGTAACTGTCAGCAATAATTACTCCTTCGCTGGGTTTTCTTTCACTGGTTTTTTCTTGCCTTGAGTTCTTAAAAAACATTTACCTGTTCCTACTCTGATACCAAAAATGATGCAGGAAAGACCTACGAATACCCACAATATGTATATAAAATGGATATATCTATTTGCCCCAGGAATTCAAGACTACCTTCTGAGTCAAATCTTCAGGAATTAAAGTTTAAGGCCCCTTAATTACTTCTCATGTGGAACGATTCCATACACTAACCACAGTTGAACCTTTATCAATCCTTTCTTATCAGGACTTTATTCACCATTCAATAAACTTTCATTAATATTTAATGCCCGCACATATAACCTAAACCCCACACTTTAACCTTGGTTATATTTTGACTTACCCATAAAACCTTCTTCACGCTTTATTTCTATATAGTTCATATATAATAGAAATACTACACAAATCATACGTGAACTTACCTTTTCACCTTTCGTTAACCTTTTCACATTTACCAAGGCTTATCTTATCACAATCGCGGGTTTCAAAGACTTGTAAGAACCTGCATTCAGAACTCCCGATCTACGAGAAGCAATCACACTTTACACCATTCTATGACCTTTGTACATTCATTCCCCACCATTCATTTCATTCACCAGATCAACATTTGTCGCAATATCACATCACACCAACATGTGACTCATCACATTCTTAAGACTCCTCCTCTCACATCTGATATGAAATAACACAACCAGACTCTAAATCAAACAAACCGCATCCATAACCTTCTCGGGTCCGCTCTGCATCACACATCGCAAAACTTCTTGGTCCGCTCAACATTGCACATTGCAATACTGCATATCCCAACTGTTAATATCCATGGTGCATTCACTCACAATTTAAATATTGTGATGTGGGGTTTATTAGCGATACTCTACCATTGATCAAAGCACTTGATCCAACGGTCAGCAATGATATCGCACATCGCAAATCACAATTGCTTAAGTCTAGGGTTCACACACTCCTAAGATACTGTGATGTGATTTGAATAGGATCCATTCTATGCGACTTAATCCTGGCCGCCCATCACAAATAATCTCGTCTGTTGATCGTATAGATCCAATGACTCCTGTGCATCAACTCTTCACTTCTTGTTCTTCTCTTTACTTGGGTTTTTTTACGCCATTCTTTAGTGTTATTCTATGATTTTGGGTTTCTTCAGAGTTCTCTTGTTCTTTCATTGTTCTGTCGTGTTGGTTGATAAAAGGTGTCTTTTAAAACTCCTAATTATCCTCACATTAATTATCAATCCCGGAAAGTCTTCTTATTTCAAAAGTGTACACAATATGTGGCTGTTATTTCATTCAGAGAGTAATGTTTTATAGATTGCAGTATAGATCTTTAAATATAAGAGTAAACAGATGCATTTAGTAAATTCCAATTGCAATAAAAGAAAACTCAATCCACTAATGAAATCAAATCTTTCATCCATTCAAGTAACAATAGCATCAGTTGAGAGTACAGTAATGATAACTCTTCTCTCTTTAACTAATTTAATCTAAATCAAACTCACTCTTCAGTAAATAATCTAAACAACAATAACACCAATCTGAGAGTCTAACAGCAATAGTTAATACTCTTTACAGTTGATTATATCAAGCAGAATATTTATATAAGTAACTCAATCTAAAACGAAAGTAAATTGAATCAATGACAATACCGCAAATTATATAAAGAAAAGATATTCTATCAACACAAGAAAATAATAAATAGGGAAGGAGATAAAATCACAGAAAGCAATAATACTATCAAACCATCACACTTGCGAGAATTGGAAATGTATGACACAAGGAAAGTAGTTGAATCCACCAGAAGCCGAGCCCTTAGCCGCCAGCGAACACTGCTAAGTTACTTTAGATACATGAGGGAACAATAACTTCACTTATATATAAATCATCAAATTGAATGAGCATTAAAATATATTCGTGTTCTTCTCGACAATGAGAGTCTGTAATTAAAATTACAACTGTAATAATAACGACAATTCTCCTGTTTCCTTATTACACACATCTCCTTTTATAATAGGAAAGGGTAAAAGATAAATGATAAACATGATCCCTCAGGATCTCTCAATCCTGAGGGATTCACAACAAATTTCCAACTTTAGACATCCTTTCCTTTCTCTCGATGATTCTTTTGATTTGCTTTTGGCCTTATCTGCAATCGTCGCGTTCCTTCCTTAGCTTACCGGTTTATGCTATTCCTTCATAGGGAACAACATTTGTCCCTTTTTTTGTTTTCCTGCATCAAGAAGGGTAATAATTAGCTAAATCGTAACTATAGATAATTCCTTCATTTCTTACCATAATTCCTTAATAGATTAACGGATTAAGATATAGAAAATATAAGAATAAGGTAAAAGGATGATGATATTAATAGTAAATGCATACCTTTTCCATGACTCAACAGACTCCCCTGCTTACCCTATTTCATGTCCTCATGAAAATCAAGTAGTTCGTATGCAGAGCAGTTAAAGAATAAGCTGGCGAAGTAATGTCGTAAAGTGGTCTAAGACCATGATTCTTGGCCAAGAGCTCAAAGATGGGCCCTATTTTTGCTTCAAGAAATTCATATATAGCTTGATAACCTTCAATAGGATACCAAACAATAGGTCTGTGGAACCGACAACCTAGACAATAAGGACCTTCTCTCAAAATGATATTGCTATAAGTTACAAATCGTTCTGCGGCTAATTTAAAATTTTTATAATTAAATGGCTCTCTATTCTGTACATTACTAGTGGAAACTATCCACCTGAGCTTGGCTGCAGCCAAGGATATTTCTTGAATGGAAAGAAAGTATTCTACTTCCTTTTGTAGAATCTCTTTTTGAATAGGCCCCAAAATTTTGATTACTCCTTCCCTTGTCATTAGACTCTTGTGATTGGCTAGCATTTGCAAAGGGTGTTTGGGTTCACCTCTGACCCAAAGGTCCAGTCCATGCTCTTGCCTTTGGAATATGTTATGAGCCTTGAACCATTATAGTTGATTAACAGCAAATGAGATAAAAGCTTGGAATTGTACATCCCCCACAAAAGGGTTGGGGTCCTTTTCCACTTCTTCCTCTAATACAAAATTATGTAAGTAAAATTCACAAAGCAATCTTTGAACTTTTACCCCATGTTGTTTGCAACATTTTATAAAATCCTCAATTGTTTTTAATTCTATCGGTTTCCCAACCCTGACAGCTTTAATTTTCAACTACAAATATCTTTCTAACAAAAATAAGGCATAGTTATTGGCAAGAGATCTGCATGCCAAGACATCAATGTACAATGAGAAGATAGTGTCTGTTTGATTCATGACCTTCTCTAATCTAAGCTTCATTTTCTCAATTTTTTCTTCTGCCTTTTAGTATTTGTCAAAGGTCTCGCTTTCTGATGTATTCATGTCCCGAAGCTGCCTCTGTAATTCTTGGTATTTTTGCTGGGAGACAGTTTCTAGCTCAAGCCATTCCACGACAAGCTGAGCCTATGCTAAATCTTCTTGAAGATTCAATATACTGGGGTTGTTTCTTGTCATGATATCCTTGGCTTGAATGGTTGTCTGTGTACTCCTGTTATGAGAAGGAATGCTTATTGTCTATGTTCCTTTATTATGGGAGGTCCATGCCTTCGTCTGGGTAACCACGTTGCAGGAGGGTACCGCCTCTGTCTGAATAGCTATGTCATAAGAGGGTATAGCCTCTATCTAGGTAGCTACTTCTGCAAGAATTACATGCTGTTCCTTAATAGGTTGAGTGAGTATGGGCTTATTTTGAGTCCTTGTAGCTCTTCTTTCATATAATTCAGTTTGAACTGCTTCCTTTATTGTCTTCGGGGTTTTTTCTGGATTCTTCCCCGCTAATAATTCTCTTATCCTTCGTCTGAACCTTTTTACCATTTTCCGCAACCTCTGTTGTTCCTTCCTAAGATTTTTAATTTTGTCTCTATTCTTTTTAGGAGGAGCATCTATTATGTTAATCGTCTCTACTCCTAACGAGCCTGGTTGCTCATCTTGGCTCTGTTCTAAAAGAACCGTGTCCCTAGATTGGTAGTCATCTTTCTAGTTTATTTCTATTTCTTCTGTTTGGCCTATATTCTTCATATTTAAGCCTGCCTGGCTGGGTTCTCCTGGAGGCATATCACCAAGTTGGTTCACCTCCTCTTGAGTGACCTCTTCCCTTGCTTCTGTTTCACAGCTTACATTTTCTGATATAATTCTATCGTGGCCAGAGTTCTCTACAGATTGGGTTGCTCCAATGTTAAAATTGAGTGGGTTTTCAGGTTGTATGAAATCATCCCAGGATCTGGGCCAATTTGATATCATGCAATAAATCTCCTGGGGACTTGTATTCGATGTTGAGGGGAGTTTTTATTCATTTCTTTCGTTATTTCCAGAATGCCCTGATTCTTCCTCATGGTCTAATTCATGGTTATTCTGGCCTTCTATCTGCAATTGTTGTTCACTTCCTAGACTAGACAATTCTATGGGTTGGCTGATACTGCCCTGGGGGTTTTTGTCCGCTCCTAAATTTGTCTTCAGCCTACCGGAATGTCTACGCTTTTGGGGAATGTTTTTTGTAAGGGTAGTCCTCTTCCTTTTCGAAACAAGGTTAAGTGCATGCAAAGCTAAACCCCCTTCAATAGCAAATACTAATTCCTCCCAACTTAATTGATGCTAGGCAAGGTTGTAACTAACTATTAGCCTAATCAAACAGTGGTGGCTTAGGACGGTCTCTATGTGTTGGGACTTTTTTATCCTTTCAGCGGTATCATGCAGTAGAAAATTCAAATATGCAGGTAAATTCATAGAACATTTTTGTTTCAGGACTTCTAAGAGTTTAATTTGACGTGGCCTTACCACATCTTTTCACCCGTCACATGTGATGTAATTCTGGACTACTCTAGCTAGTTCTCCCCATGGTTCTCCAAGGGATGATGGTCGAACTCCTTTTCCTTTGATGATCAACTCTTGTCCTTCATCCTTAAAGATTGCAATAGCATCCTGTAACTTCAATATTTTATTAGCCCATACGGGTCCTTCTGTTGGTAACCCGGATACTTCAGCTATCACAACATCTGACACTGTGATTTTCCTGCCTCTTATCATGGATTGTCCATTCTGTAAATTTTGTAGGAATTCAATGGCAATTGCTTCGTTGGGTTGTTAAAATCATGTGAAGTACGTTATCCACCCAGCTCAAGCTAGAATTTCTTTGGCTGCATCGGAAACAACCAGTATTAATGGCTCCCTGCACACTGTTCTTCCTCCCATACCACTTGAATTCTCCAAATAGTTAGTATAGCAGAGATATCACAACAATAGATGGAGCCAAGTGATGGAACAACAAGTTGTTATAATGGTTTTATCAAATGATACTTTTCAAGCATAAATACCGTTAAGACTTGTTATTATTCTACATGCTCTGCGATCATGGAATGTCGTATTTCCCTGCAAGATCAAATAAATAACTGACACGCATGCATAGTACACTGGAGGTTGCTCCTCACCCCCATTTGAAATGATAGGTAGCCTTCGACCGAATGAGTGAAGGAATAGCGTGCTAGCAGCGAAGTACAAGGGTGATGAAAGTACCAAGGTACGCATATTAATGAAAGGATTACGAAAAATATCGGAGTGCTGAAATCAATGCATATAATGAAAATTATCAATAAGTGAGGAGATGTCGTGAGGTGATTTGAAAAGGCAAAAGGACAACTGACATAGGAAAAGTGCTTTACCGTCATCATTCCACTTTAAATCTATTATGATTGATTTTTTTTTTAAAGGATATCACATGCATAAGGGTTCAAAATAAATTAGGTACATAGTCTCTCTGTAGTAAAGATACACAATAAAAAAAGGGAATTATAATAACTATTGATGTTAAAAATATGAATTCAATGCCATCAAAAAAACTTATGTTTCCTGTAGGTGTCTATAGCAAGATACACAATAAGAAAAGGGAATTATAATAACTATTGATGTTAAAAATATGACTTCAATACTATCAGCAAAGCTTTTGTTGCCTGCAAGTGTCTATAGCCTCGACAGAGTTGCTTTTTCACCCTTTGGAAACATGATCCTCTATGTATAATAGGGAGAGTGCATTATGATATCAGAGTAGAGACCAATGTGCTGGCATGGTGACTAGATGAACACATTGCCATTCACTAGGAAGGAGCAAAAAGTGGACAAGTCGGCTCGTGATGAGACCTCCTGTTCCAAGGACTTTATTTCTTGATGCATCCATTGGATCATATCCCTGGTGTGATGGCCATAGTGCCAATGCCACTTAGCTGCTTCCTTATGATCATGGTAGGCTGGCTCGTGATGAGACCCCCTATCCTCCATCTAAAAAATCATAGAATTGTTAGTAAACATATATATATATATATATATATATATATATATATATATATATATATATATATATATATATATATATATATATATAGATATAGATATATACATATATATATATATATATATATATATATATATATATATATATATATATATATATATATATATATATATATATATATATATATATATATATATAGAATAGCACTTCCTATTTATATATAGAGGGTGGCTCAAACTTCTTAGGAGTAGGGATGGCGGAAGAAGTCTGAACATATCAATAGAAAAAAGTATGCCCTTAACCTTATTTGGTGATAATGAACAAAGAGAAATATAGGGGTTGGGGAGGAACCATCATGGTACAAATAATCAATCAATTCTATTTATAATGGAAATGTGGACAGTGAAGTGATATAGATGGTTGTGTCCTTTCTTTTTCGATCAATACAAATCAATCTTGTTAAAGATGATAATATTCGATATATTTGCCTATTCCAAGAAATTTCAGATTTGTATCCTTGCATATATTTTTGTACACTTGTGCTTTATATAGGATCATAAAGTGTGAGCAAAGGAAAGAAATGATGTTCTCAAACAAATATTCCCAAAGTGTTATTTCCTAAAGGAAACAACAAAAGAAACCTCACACAAAAATTGTTGTTCCTTATAGGGAACAACAACGAAAATCACAAAAAAAATTGGTGTTGTTCCTTAGAGGGAACAACCGTTGTTCCCTGTAGGGAACAACAACTATTCCTTGTAGGGAACAACAATACAAAATGCATGCCCAAACTGTTGTTCCTTAGAGGGAACAACAATTGTTCCTTAGAGGGAACAACAGTTGTTCTTTATAAGGAACAACAAAAGAAAAAAATTGGATGCGAAATTGTTGTTCTTTAGAGGGAACTGTTAGCACCTAAATCTGCCTTAGGCTGAAGGAAGGCAAAAATTAGGGTAACCACAAACCACTCTCAGTCTGGTAGCTAGCCCTACCAGAACAGGAGAGGGCTCTCTCCGAGTCACGCTCAGTGAATAGATAATCGAAAACGGTATGAGATGACTTACAATGCAATATTTACCTTAGGCTAGTAAGTGAATAGGGATTTTGGAAACAATTTTCATGAATGACCGAGCTTCTGGGATGTTATGGGACTGGCGCTCAGCAAAGAACAGAGAATTTAAAATGAAGGCACAGATTATTCCGTGAGGCAAGGCAGGGGGAAAATGTAGCGATTTTAGTTTGAGGTAACGCGGAATGAAAATATTGCTGAAGAAAGTGAAAAGGGCATAGTTACATGAATCCTTTTCAACAGAAGAAGAACACTAAACATGAAATTTTCCCACAGGCAGAGCAATTAAAATTGAATTCTACCTAATCTCACTCAGAAAATTTCACTGGAAATGAGCATGAAATGAATTATGAAACATGAATAAATACATATGAACACATAAGAAGTGCATTTGCTACACTCACAACCACAAGAATCTCATGAAACAGAGCCGCTGCCTTTCATTAATTCTCTGTCAAAAATACACAGTGAAGAAACAAAGTTTCTTTCCCATAATCTCCCAGAAGTTACAAGCCAACCAACCCTTTGCAAATAACTTGCATACAATATATATAATGTGTGAGGAAGAGATAGAACGCCCAGGGGTTGGGAAGTTACTCGAATCATTACAAAATGGAGATGGAGAGCCAACCATCAACTACAGGTGCAGCGCTGCAAACATGACATTTGGCATTGGGTGACCGTTTGCCTTCCTTCGCCACTTGGATAGAAGCCAATATAGAGAAAAAACTCTTTAAATACCACCTTTGGTGCCAAAAAACCAAAGTTTAGATGACCGGGCCCACTTGGAGAAGTCGCAAACCGAAATTTCGCGAAACGGAAGAAAATTGGCAATTTTTCCTCTGTGCGCCGCGCCATTTTCTCTGTGCGTCGTGCTACTTTGGGGCCTGTTTTGGGGCACTTGTAGGTGTCCAAAATGTGCCCAAGTGGGCTTGTTGGAAAGCCTGTCCTGTCTACTTTCTAACTCCACTAGAATTTTCAAATTTGGTGCTCATTTGCCCCTCCAAATCTTCATTCTCCCAAGACTGCTTTCTGTGTGTCAAAAAAGTGGCAGAGAGGCCATTTTTTGGTGTTTTTTGACCTTTATGAGACCCAAATCTTGTCAAAATTTCTTGCTCGGACACCAGTAGTCATAATTTGCGATGCTAAATCCAAATATGCAAGTTGTTTCTTCATTGGAGCCCTATAATTTTAGCGTCGCACCAGTGGTGCGGCGCATAGGGAGGAATTTCCTATTTTTTGTCCAAAAAATCACCATGTGACCAAAATTTGCCCAATTTTTTTGAAATTTGGGCTGGAAGTTCCCTATGGGGTGCCATTCTGAGCCAAGGAAGCCTCAGCCAAGATTCTAAGCCTATCTTGCACTTTTGCCCGTTTTTCCCTTCTTGTGGCTTTCCTCAATTTTGCTTTTAACTCCTTATCCGGGCCTGTGCACTCATGTTTCGCACCCTGTAACAGAAAGCCATATCTCTCAATAGAGCAAGGTCCTGGTCGGCTTTTTCCAACAGCCTCTCCAACTGCATGTTCCTGATCTCGAGATAGGCCTCTCGATCTTCATTGATCGCCTGCTCCAGTGATGTGGGCTAAACTCTTCTCCTTTGAGCAGCTTGGCGATGCTCACGAATGTTTTGAAGCTCCATAATCGTCTGCTGGTCCTCCAGCTACTTGTTTCTTTGCTCCAGGTAGTTCATGTTCCATTTTTCCCTCTCCAAGTCAAGGGAGAAGGAGTCGATCACTGACTGCTGCTCTTGGATGATCTTTGTGAGCTCCTCCTTTATTGATTCAGCATCTGTCTCATCATCCAGGAGGAGAACAAACTCAGTCTCTCACTCACCTGATGGTCCTTCCTCCTGCACTGGCTCCTTACCCTTATCCTGCTCCTGTGGTGCTGATGTCGAAAGCGAGGCCCCTTCCACCCCGGGTGGAGATAACACTCTCTTTGCTGCTGCAAATAAGGGTCTACTGCCTTTCTGATAGGTGATGTATACTGGCATAGTGGCAGTCTCATGTCGCTCATACTGATGAGATGGGCCCCCTACCTCATGCTCTGTCTCTAATACCATCGGTGGAGCGCTGAAGAAATCACGGGAGATGAAGTCCTCCTAGGCAATACCCTGCAATCCCAATTGATGGTCCACCAAAATCCGGATGAGAGCAAAATGATAGACACTGTTGAGCTGCTGTCGAGGGGTCTTGTGCTGCATGAAGTTCCTCATCCTCTCTATGTTCCCGCAGATGAAAATGGGAGGTTCATCATCCGCACCCTGGTGAAGTGCATGAGCAACCTGATGTGATAGGCATAGACGCACGAAAACCTCCCTTCGCAACTAAAGTACTTCATGATCAATTTCATGAGTGGGGCATACTCATCCCTCAAAAATCTGAATGGAAAAACTCTGGTGAGCTGGCTCAAACAGCTGTCTTTGATGTAAGGCTCATAATGATGCCTCTCTACCTTCTTTTTCTTATGTCACTGCTCCCCAACGTTGGGTATTCCTGTCGCCACTGATATGGTTTCCAGTGTCAATTTGAAAGTGACCCCAGCCAAGACAGATTGACCTCCCTGTAGATGAAGTGCAAAAAGACGGGCCAACTCATGATGGACTCTGACATTTGCCACGCTTTGACAAAATTCATAACATGCCAAGTGCTAAAAACAAGACATGGCGAGAGGGCATGCTTGCTGCTTAGTGAGGGTGTTTGGCTCATCTCTAAGATGCCTGCCACTCCGGTGATGTCTCCTATGGGCCCTCTCTCCTGAAGATGTGTCACTGTGGGTCCCCTCCTCATACTCTGATGAAACTTCTAATGCCATTACTGTTGTTTGTACCCTGAGTTTTATGCTGCCCTCTGAATCCAATGGAACTGGTAGATGCTCTGAAAATCTGTCACCAAGGGGACAATAAAACAGGGAGTATTAGGAGAGGAATGATGAAATGGGAATAGGGGCTAAAGGGAGATATTTATCAGGGATTTGGGAGTGTTTTGGGTATAGTATTGATGGAGTAGGGTTTGAATTTATTTTGGTAGGGTTTGGGTTTTTTGAGTCATAGGAGGAGGGGGGAAAAGGAATATGATTACAATGGTGTTAGGGTGATGATAAGGGGAAAATGGCGCAGGGAAAATGGTGATAGGGGTAGGGTAGGAGAATACCTTGGCAGCACTGTCACTGTAGCGAAACCCTAGGACCATGTTTTCTTTATGTCTTCTTTTGTTGGCTTTATCAAAATTTTTGCATTTGATTCATACTCCTAAACCATCCTACTCTTTCCAAGTTTAATGCAAGAGTATATGTAGGTTGCCTATCTTTTCAAATTAGATGAGCATCCAAAGTTTTTAGGCAAATTTGTTGATTTTCGGGCTTCATATCTCTGTGTGCCACGCGCACTACCCAGTGTGTCGCGCTCTCTGAGTGCGTCGCGCCAGTGGCAATTTTACACTGTGGCCGGGCTCCCAGTGTGCCGCGTGCTTTGAGTGCGCTGCGCCTCCTCGTGTGTGCGCCGCACACTGCCAAAGTTGCCCTGACTTGCTAGGAAGACTAGGGGGAGGGTTTTAGTGGTGGATTTAGGGTGGTTTTCTTAGGAAAAATGTTGAAGGGGAGATGAGAAAGATGAGGGGTGAGGGGCCAAATGGAGCGAAGTGAAACCTTGGTGGCATCGTCACAATCTTGCAACCCCATCTATCATTTTTCCTGATGATTTTTTCATGTTCGACCTTGTGCTTTTGGGGAACCATTTAAACGTCTTATGCACACCAAATCATGGACAAATTTGAGAGAGAAGAGGTGTCAACAGGGCCTACCTCTTGATTTGCTAGCCTTCACCGAGATTTGAAATGATTTGCAATGTTTTTATGCCCCTGGCTGTGTGCGTCGCGTGCTGGGTGTGTGTCGTGCCCTTGCAAATTTCCCACTGTGGGTTGGCTGTGTGTGTGTGCGCGCTCCTTAAGAACCAGCTCTCACTCACTCAAACTCTCCAAATTTCGCTCTCTTACCTTTGCAATGTCTCTCCCATGCTTACAATAGCACAATGGCTTTGATTTAGGCCACAACAAGTATATATAGGCTTGGGAGAGATGGGTTTGATTTTTTCTTCCTTGAAAACCCATTTTCTAATGTTGAGTTTTGCACTTTTTCATTGACCTTCAAACACACTGATTTTCACTTTCCCTTTGACATTTTGGCTCAAATGATGAAATTTTCGGCACCTCTTTGCAGGGACTGTATGACAGAGCATTGGGCCATGTAAATCATAACTGCATCTGAAAAGTCAACTGGTGATTTTTTGAAAAAAAATTGTCATAATTGAGCTTGTTTGACTTTTCTTCAAAACAGAGTTTTGAAGAAGAGTCGAAGTCTTTTCAGGTGATGATGAAGCTTTCTGAACCATAGCTGTGTAAGGCCTCCCTCTGGCCTGCATGGCTTTGTTCTGGACATGTTTTCAAAGACCAAATTGATGAATTCCTAGACCCAATCATAAAAAATGATTTTGTCCTGTAAAGGACCAGACCTGGACTGCCATGAGCTTCGGTGATTATGGACAATGACCTGAGCCAGCAGGAGCCAGACATGAGGGAAAATGACTTAGCATGACTTTCTCCGTCAAATCATGGCATGTACCTAGCGAAATGCAGCTGAGTGAATGGAGCGGGACACCTAAAATTGAAATGCACAAAGAGTTTTGATCTCTAACGGAGGGCTGACCAGACCGACTCTAACAGGAACAACAGATGTTCCTTAGAGGGAACAGTAGTTGTTCCTTCAAGGGAACAATAGTTTTTCCTTCAAGGGAACAACAGGAATGAAATTGCACACGAAATTGCTATTCCTTAGAGGGAACAACCGTTGTTCTTTAGAGGGAACAACAGCTGTTCCTTAAAGCGAACAACAAAAGGAGAAAGAAATGGAATATTTCAGTAGAAATTGTTGTTCCTTATAGGGAACAACGATTGTTCCTTAGAGGGAACAACAGTTATATTACACGCAAAATTGTTGTTCCTTAAAGGAACAACAACTGTTCCTTAGAGGGAACATCAATTGTTCCTTAGAGGGAACAACATATGTTCCTTAAAGGGAACAACAAGAAAATTTATACACGAAATTGTTGTTCCTTTGAGGGAAAAGCGGTTGTTCCCTAGATGGAACAACAAGAAAACAAATACGCACAAAATTTTTGTTCCTTACAGGGAACAGCAGTTGTTCCTTAGAGGGAACAGCAGCTGTTCCTTAAAGGGAACAGCAGCTGTTCCTTAAAGGGAACAGCAGCTGTTCCTTAAAGGGAACAGCAAGAAGCAAAAAAAAGTAATTAATTGCATGTGAAATTGCTATTCCTTAGAGGGACGAGCGGTTGTTCCTTAGAGGGAACAATAGTTGTTCCTTAAAGGGAACAGTAGGAAAAAAATTGCACACGAACATTGTTGTTCTTTAGAGGGAACAACAGTTGTTCCTTAGTGGGAACAACAGTTGTTCCTTAGAGGGAACAGCAATAAAAACAACTTATATAAAATTTATACAAGCAAATTCAATCAATAGAAAGGAAATTTTATGTGCAAATTTCAAAAACAAATAAATTCTTCATTGAACTGATGTTGTGGACAAGTTGCTCTCCTCAGCCAGAATTTGTATAGTGGAATCTTCCCGTAACTGTTGGCAAAAGGACTCCCTGGTAAGCGGTTTGTGATTTAGTTGTACTCGATGTCCATTCACTTTAAAAGAATAACCAGACCCATCAATGGTGGCTAATGTGAGGGTGTCATTATTATGCACCTCTTGTATCTCATAAGGGCCTAACCATCTGGTCTGGAGTTTTCCTTGGAAATCCTGGAACCTAGAATCATACAGAAGTGCCCAATCACCTTCAAGGAATATCTTCTTCTTGATAAGGGCATCATTCCATTTCGCTCTTTGTTTTTGGATCAGTGCAGTATGATGAAGAGCCGATAGCTGGATTTCATCCAAATCATTGATTTGATGTAGCCTATTAATCTATGCTTCATTTAAGTCCAAGCCTACCTCCTGAGCTATCCTCAATGTTTGAATTTCAAATTCGATTGGGAAGATAGGTTCTTTGCCAAATACTAGCTGATATGGGGAATATCCCGTGGTATTTCTCCATGTCGTGCAGTATGCCCATAGGGCTTCTGGCAATCGGGTAGCCCAGTCACGTCTATGTGATGCAACTATCTTTGTGAGTATTGCCTCAATTACTTTATTGGTACTTTCTACCTGGCCATTTTCCTGCGGGTGGTATGGAGTTGTGATTCTGTGCATGAAATGATGATTTTTTAATGTTGCAGCAATCTTATGGCATATAAACTGTGGCCCTCCATCCGTAATTATTTCTCTAGGCAAGCCATATCGCACAAACAATTGGAAAAGAAAGTGGATTACTAAGTCTTTTTTGCCCTTGGTAATGCTTCTGCCTCCACCCATTTAGTCACATATTCTGTTGCGACTAGAATGTATGTCTTTGGATTGGATGATAGCTTTATTGGACCAACGAAATCTAACACCCATCATTCAAAAGGTTCAATAACTAACTGTGGATGCAGGGGCATCTCATCAAACTACCCAGGGCGTCCCATTCTTTGGCAATTGTCGCATGCCTGGACAAACTTCTTAGCGTCCTTAAAAATGGTGGGCCAATAGTAGCCCGTCTGCAAGACTTTGTGACCAGTTCTGCGGTCTGCAAAATGTCCACTGCAAGACTCATCGTGGCAATCTTTCAGGATGTCGAAGATTTCGTCTTCCCTGACACATCTTCGAATATGCATATCGGCTCCTGTATGAAATAAATATCCTCTAATCCAGGAGAACCAAGTGTTACGCTATACTATTTGTTTTCTTTCACTGGGCGTCAAGTGCTTTGGTAATTTTCCCACTGCTAGGTAGTTTGTGACATCCGCGTACCATGGTGTTTTCACGGTGATAGCAAATAAGTGTTCATCAGGAAACTGGTCTTCTACTGCTACCGAGTCATCTGTCTTTGGCATATGTGAAAGGGAGTCTGCTACTGGATTTTCCTTTCCTGGTCAATCTTTGATTGTTATGTCGAATTCTTGCAAAAGGATCAACCATCTTATCACTCTTCCATTTGTAACCGGTTTATTAGCTAGTTATTTAATAGCAGAGTGGTCACTATACAAAACCACATGGTATCATATTATATAATGTCTGAATTTATTAATAGCATAGATTACAACCAAAAATTATTTTTCGGTCACAATATAATTTAATTCAGCAGGAGATAGATTTTTGCTAATATAGTATATTGCATATGGCTTATTATCTTCCTCCTGGCCGAGAACTGCTCCAATTGTCATATCTGATGCATCGAATGAGATCTGAAATGGAAAATCCCAGTTTTGGCCCCGTAATACTGCCACTGTTGATACAAGTCGTTTTAAACCTTCAAAAGCAATGTCACATTTGTCTGTCCAAATGAAATTGATATTTCCTATTAATGCATATAATGGTGCAGTAATTTGAAAGAAATTCTTTATAAATCTCTTATAATATCCAGAAAATCCCAAGAAACTACGTACCTCAGTTTGTGTGGAAGGAGTAGGTATTAAAAGAATTATTTGAATTTTTGCTGGATCTACCTGAATTCCAGCTGCTGAGATGTAGTGACCCAGGATGAGGCCCTCAGTCATCATCATGTAGCATTTTTCAAGGCTTAAATAGAGCCTGGTAGCAATGCATCTTTGCAGAACTTTCTCCAGCATTTGTAATGCCGACTTAAAGTCATCTTCGTAAGGTGTAAAGTCATCCATATACACCTCGAGCCCTTCGTTTATCATATTTGAAAAATGTTGAGTATAGCCCTCTGGAATGTGGCAGGTGCATTACACAGCCCAAAGGTAAGACCCTGTAAGAAAATGTCCCCCAAGTGTAGGTAAAGGTAGCCTTATCTTGGTCTTCATGGGAAATTTGAATTTGATTGTAGCCACTGAAGTTTTCTAGGAAAGAAAAGAATTTTTTTCCTGCTAATGTGTCCAAGACCTGGTCAATGAACGGAAGGGGAAAATGGTATTTTTGGGTTTCTTTATTAAGCTCTCTATAGTTAACATGTTTATGCCACTTTCCATTCTTTTTAGGCACCACTACTAATGGAGAGACCCATTTGCTATCAGATATAGGATAGATGAATTTTACATCTAACAGTTTTTGTAGTTCATCTTTAATAATATCTTTAAGGTGAGGGTTTAACCTCCATTGAGGTTGTCGAATGGGCCAGGAATCTTTCTCTGTATAGATGTGGTGCATGCATAATTGGGGATCAATCCCTTTCATGTCTGGGTAATCCCATGTGAAAGCCTCTTTATATTTTCTTAGGAGTTGAACAAGCTTCTGCTCGTGGTCAGTAGTCAGGTTTTTATTGATATTTAAGGTTTTACCTGGCTCAATTTCTATGTTTTTGCTATTATAAATAGAAGTTGTTGATATTGACTGGTCATTAATATATTTTAAGGGATCTTCTTCAATTTCGTTATCCAGGGCTGCTTCAATCATGTGAAATTTTGGATGGGATATGGCATCTGGTTGGTTAATGTAAGTGTTAATGATGTCGTCTTTTGTTTGATCTTTGAATTCGAGAGCATCTTCTATAGTTAGTGGTGATCTAATGTTTTCAGTTAGATATGATACAGGTTGTTTTCTAGTCTTTATTATTGTTAAACTTGGTTGAGCTGGAGGATATAAGGCTAAATTCTTCACATTACTTCCTCTTGCTATAGTCATGATGCCTATTTGAGAGCTTATGTAAGCATTTGCGGTTGCTAGCCAAGGTCTTCCTAGAATTAGGGGATGTTCGTCTAGCTGATTTCTAGGATTGATGATCAGAAAATCTGTTGGGTATTCCCAATAATCTACAGACACCATTACATCCTGTAATATGCCTTCTGGTTTGACTACCGATCGGTCAGCCAGTTCCAACAAGGTCATGGTTGGGTCTAAGGATGTAATGCCAAGCTTTTGATAGGTTGTTGTTGTGAGAATATTGATTGCCACTCCTAGGTCAACTAATGCATTGGGAAAGGAGCATCCATTTATTTGCATTGTGACTATAGCATTTCCTGGGTCCTCATATTTTATGGGTGTTTCTCTGCCTAATAATAAATCAGACAGAGTACTGACTACATGGACAGTTGGGGTTGATTTATTTTCCTTTTCAGTTTTTTCATACACAATTCCTTAATAGTTTTTGCATAAATTGGAATTTCCTAAATATCCTGGAGGAGAGGTATTTTTACACACAAATTTTTCAATTCTCCTAGAAGATCAAATTCTAGATATTCAATTGAGTGGGGTATAATTAATCTCTCTGGGAATGGTGGAGAAGAGGTAATCGTTTGATCGTGATTTTTTTGTTTAACCAAATTCTCCACTTGTGGTACTTGTTCTATAGGTAACGGATCTTCAATTTGTATATTTTTATCCCCCTCTAATTCTATTATCCATCCAAACCTTAATTTAAGCTCATTACACACCCTCAACTCAGTTTCTGGCTCTGGTCCTTCAATAATTTGCATAGATTGGACTGGTCTGTTGTTGGGGTTCGGGTTGGGCTGGGCTGGGAGCTATGGTAGTAGGTTGGTCTGAGGGTTATGTTGCAATGTGTAGGGTGCTAGTAGTATAGGTTGAGGTAAAGGGAATGTTCTTGCTGGCCGGTTTGTAGGTCTTTGCCAGCTTGACTGCCAACTCTGGTTTTGTGAAGTGGAGGGTAGCCATTGAGATTGATATGCATTATTCTGCCAGAATGGTGGGAAGTAAGAGGAATTTGACCAATTGTTATTTTGATTTGATTGGTTGGGCCAAGGTGGCATAGAGAATGGTTGTTGTGACCAATTAGGAAAAGGTGATTGGTTCTGCCACATAGCTCCTGGGTATTGTTGTGAATTATATTGCAAGGGCTGAAAGAAAGGAGATGGGTCAGTAGGCATACCTATTTGTCGTGGTTGCCATTGGTGATGTTGATTAGCAGGTAGACTAGTTTTGTTTCTTCTTCTGCCTCCTTATAGACTACTTTTAACCCTAGGAGTGATGGGCAACTTTCTGTGGTGTGATCTTTGTTACATATGGCACAAGTTTGTACCATACCCAACGAGCATTCTTTCTGACTATGCTTCTTCCTTGATTTAAGACAAAATATCACCAAGTTTTGTTCTGCTTCAACTTGCTTCTGCTTGGCTTGCATGATTTCTAATTGCATTGTCAAAGTTCCCAAGATATCTGTTTTGAAATCCTCTAGCAGGTTGCCAATTTCTACATGAGTGATGCTTATGCCAGAGATTTTGCTATCCCTGGTGGTCACATCGTGTTCTGCTGGTTTCAATCTCGTACTGCCTCTTGAGCACCTGATACACAACTTAATAATATCAGCAGAATCTTCTTGATATATATCACCTTTGCCCATAATATTTAATGTCTCTATCCATTGTTCTTTCATTCCTTTAATCAATGTAGTTTTTAACACATTATCACGTAAAGGCAAAGTTGCACAGGGAGACCGCTGGAGGTTATGTTGAAAATGTTCCACGTATTCTTCCAACGTTTCACTAGGTCTTGCTACCATTTGGAATATTTCATATTTCAATTCCCTAGATCTACAATAGTCTTGATATTTTTTAAGGAAAACATTTTTCATTTGATCCCAAACATTTATGGTTCCCCCACCTAGCCCCATAAACCAACGCAAGGCTGCTCCTTTTAATGTAGAGGGAAACAGTTTTAGTTTTTGGGGTTCGGTGGTATAATCATAACCCTGACATAATACATCAAATTCAAATAGAGATGCATATGGATCCTCTGATGTGATTCCATGAAAGGTGGGAATATTTTGGAGAGGGATAGCTTTCATGGGTACGTTGACGGCTGTGTCAACGATGGGATATTGCAATGTGGAGATCTGGGGTGCTTGTGGGTTGTTGGCCATTTGATCAAATATATGCCAGTACCCTTTCGGGATCTCTAGAGAGTTATTCATAGGGTGATTTGAAGAGGTGGGTATGATCTTAACAACGCTCCCTCAGTCTGGGATACTGGTTGTCCCTTTTTGAATTACTACCTGAGGGGATCTTGGCTCCTCTGTTTCCCCTGTTTCTCCTCCTCCTCCACAAATATTACACGAATTCCCTTCTTGTGAGGAAATTGGGTGCGAATTTTCAATTTCTTGAAAACTCTTCTCAATTCCTACCGTTCTGTTGTGGACCTCAGTGTAGGCTATAGATGGTGACCCTGTGGCACGAAGGGAGACAATAGGTTGTTTGGAGGCAATGTTTCTGGGACCTACTGATGGCTGAGATTCAGCTTTCTTTAAGATGTCATCTATGAAAGTTGATCGTCTAAGGGTCCCCAGTCACTTAGCTCTGTTGGGTTTGAGTAGTGGAATTGGATTGTTTTCGGGTTTTTTCTTCTTAGTCATTCATATGAACAATTCAATTTTTTATCACTAGCCTAAGTTCCTAACAATTCTATTGGAAAGCGGGTGTGGGAGCAGGCATTTTACGTGCTCCGTACTCAGGTTGTTACCTTTCATTTTTAATACCTAGTTCTCCCTCAACAGACAAGCATCGAATACCTACTTTAGTTTTCTGTAATTGTGCTAAAAAGCAGGCGGAGGAGAAAGCACTTTACTTGCTCGTTACGTAGGTTCTTACCTTCCTTTTTCAATACCCAACTCTTCTTCAACAACAATTATCAGATGTACATCACTCTTTAGAAATGGCAACAATCTCCCCGACAAGAGAACAAAATTTTGGTTGATAAAAGGTGCCTTTTAAAACTCCTAATTATCCTCACATTAATTATCAATCCAGGCAAGTCTTCTTATTTCAAGAGTGTACATAGTATGTGGCTGCTACTTCATTTAGAGAGTAATGTTTTATAGATTGCAGTATAGATCTTTAAATACAAGAGTAAACGGATGCATTTAGTAAATTTCAATTGCAATTGAAGAAAACTCAATCCACTAACGAAATCAAATCTTTCATCCATTCAAGTAACAACAGCATCAATTGAGAGTACAATGATGATAACTCTTCTCTCCTTAACTGATTTAATCTAAATCAAACTCACTCTTCAGTAAATAATCTAAACAACAATAACACCAATCTGAGAGTCTAACAACAATAGTTAATACTCTTTACAGTTGATTATATCAAGCGGAATATTTATCTAAGTAACTCGATCCGAAATGAAATTAAAATGAATCAATGACAATACCACAAATTATATAAAGCAAATATGTTCGGTCAACACCAAAAAATAATAAACAGCGAAGGAGATAAAATCATAGAAAGCAAGAATACTATCAAACCATTGCACTTGCGAGAATTGGAAATGTATGACACAAGGAAATAAGTTGAATCCACTGGAAGCCAGGCCCTTAGCCGCCAGTGAGCACTGCTAAGTTACTTCAGATACGTGAGGGAACAACAACTTCACTTATATATTAATAATCAAACTGAATGAGCATTACAATATATTCGTGTTCTTCTCAATAGCGAGAGTCTGTAATTAAAATTACAACTTTAATAGTAACAATGATTCTCCTATTTCCTTCTTACACACATCTCCTTTTATAATAGGAAAGGGTAATAGATAAATGATAAATGCAATCCCTCAGGATCTCTCAATCCTGAGGGATTCGCAACAGATTTCCAACTTCAGACATCCTTTACTTTCTCACGCTGATTCTTCTTATTTGCTTTTGGCCTTATCTACAACCGCCGCGTTCCTTCCTTAGCTTGCCAGTTTCTGTTGTTCCTTCATAGGGAACAACATTTGTCTCTTTTGTTGTTTTCCTGCATAAAGAAGTTTAATAATTAGCTAAGTCGTAACTACAGATAATTCCTTCATTTCTTACCATAATTCCTTAATAGATTAACACATTAAGATATAGAAAATATAAGAATAAAGGAAAAGGAGGATGAGATTAATAGTAAATTCATACCTTTTCCATGACTCAACATGCCACGCCACTCCTCCTGAGCTTAAATCTGCCTACTCTTTAACACTGTCACTCCCTAACTTTCCTTTGATCTTTCAATCAGATTCAACGACCCATTACGATCATCCATATCGTTCTTCTTCTCTGTGCTATGCTCAAATTCACCTGCAACCCCTGTTCCATAGAACTACTCTAGTTCACACATAGATTATAATTAAATTACTCCACACACACACGTAAACTTAGAATTGAGTTGTTTGTATTAATAGCTAGATATTTACACAGGAACTATCTCAAGCCTAATTTCCAATATCAGTGACCTCCATTTCACAATCTGCCCGTAGGCTTACAGTCAACATCTTCACACCCTAACTACTAACTTGACTAACTAGCTAACTCTTTTCTCTGCCTTTTTGGCTTGCATTTATACAAAAGGATTCTACAACCATTTCCTCATTTAGATCCATAAACTTCTCAACAAAATCCTAAAATCTCTTCCTTATCTCTAAGGATCCTCTCTAATCCACAAAATCATGAACTAACTCCTAATCTAAGTTTTACAATCAATTCTCAAATCTCTCAATGTCTCAACTATCCTAAATCTCTCATGTTCTCCTATATTTGAGAGCATTTACAAATATGTCTCACAATATTTAATTAAATCCTATTCTCATTAAAATCACCCAAAAGCCTAAATAATTACATTAATTCAATACATAGAAACCAACTTCCTTGAAACACAAGACCCCCTATTTCTACTAAAGTACAATGATTTTCTTGAGTTGAATGCTCCTGCATCAGTACTCTACTGTAGATTGTAAACAATATCAATGTTTTCATTCTGATATTAAGTATAGAATTCATCCCAGCATGCTCTATATTTAATTTAACTTAAACAATATTCATCCTATACACTCCACAAATACCTTACAAGGTCCAACAATTTTCCTATCATGTCCTGTTATAGCTACTCTATCATTTTTGTGTTTGATCACCCAAAGACTCATGACTCCATGCCCAATGGACTTTCCCTACAATTTTCAACCAAATATTTAAAAAACCAATCTCAGAACTCAATAACTAGCCTAATATCTTAAAACAGAAATCTAAATCAGAAAGAAAGATCCCTTTTTGAATCTGGAAGGGCTAGATCCCACATTTGCAAGTGGTTTTGTGGTTACTTCTGGGTTTCTCTCCACAACCTAGGGAAATTACGGAGTGATAATAGGGTGGATATGGTGTCTTGAAGGAATAAAGAGGTGGATAAAGGTAGGATGGAGTGAATGAAGATTGGGAAATCCTCCTAGCCAAGCCCAGGACCTCTTGAAGGTTTGTCTTGCACCAAGATGAATGCCAATGGTGTCCTTAATTCTCTAAATAGAGTGATTATGGAAACATGGTTTTGGGAGAATAATTGAAGGGTCGAAGTAGAATATGGAGAATTCCAAGTGGAGATGAAAGAGGTTCCCTCCCCTGTAGATCAATAGAACCCTGCAACTAGCCACATGCATGCATCAATTGATCATTAACACATTGATATAAATTATGATGGAAAAGATGAGTTGAATTTCAATAACAACTACTCTATGCCGAAATGCTATTCTAATTACTAAACTAACTCTTAAGTTGAAGAAAGTAAATACAAATAAGGACAATTAACATCTATTTTTTTCTAAGAAATTATTAACAAAAAAAATTTAGACTGATATTGTAAATCTTTCCAACCATTATCACACAAGAGAGGTGATAGGGAAGCCTACAATCACATGTTTTTATAGCTTAACGTCTACTGCTATGAAAGAAAGATTTGGAATTCTTTAAACTAAGAACAATACATAAATACAAAATAGATACCAAATCCTTTGGGTTGGGCCAATCTCAAGGGTTTCAGCCCTCTAAAACAAGCTCAGATGCAGCTTAATAACCAACTTCTCATTATCAGAAAGTAGTAGTCTCATACATTACATGAAAGTTAACAATGAAAATGTTAAGCCCTGAGATAAATAGCTACTCCTAGTTGAATCATAAATTCAAATCCTAATAAGCCTTTCATCTTGTTTATTTATATAAAAGGGTAGCTGATAGAAGCTCCCTTGAAAATAGGAGTGATTTCCTCCTTGATCTCTAAAATTTTGGATCTTTTCGTCGTTGAGCTTCTCATGCATTTGTAATTACTTGGATATTAGTGAATTCAAGCTTGTGAGTGAGGATTTCGTGATATCAAGTCAAGTTAGAGAGTTAAGGAGGTGGATAAGCCTCCCTAGATTCCCTCCTTATTGTCTTCATCAATTCCCTGCATAGTAAAATGCTTAGAAATTCTAATTTCTTGCAATTTAATCACATTTGGCCACATACTATGAAAAACACCTTTTACTCTTCTTATTAAGAATATTATAACCAAAAATGTGAATAAATGTGAGAAAATGATATATTTTAGGCTCGAGGATAGCATAATGAACTTCAATATATACCTATCAATGGGACTCATCAAGCATCACCACAGCTAGACCGTGGTTGATGTCAATCCCAAGAAATTTTCATTCAGCTATGTGTTGTTTGGACAATCTCAAAAGCTTTTAGTTGCAAAAAGCGTTCAGTTACCCCCGGATGCGGGTGTCATCGAGCCTGTCCATGGGAGGCCACATGCCTGGAATGGGCTGACACGTGATGAGCACGAGCCTTTATTGCCTCAAGCCGTCGATCCTTCAAGACGCGAGAGGCATAAGGGCGATCTTAATGGAGCTGCGAGAGGTGATGGCAATCCTGCAAGACGCATTTAATGAAGGTCATTTCAGAGGGAATGTTCAGGAGCTTAAATATGCTGAATCGGTGGGTAAGAGAGCTCAAAGCGACAGGAAGAATTCTCAGAATTCTGAGTGCCAATACCACGATCGGGTTATTGAAAGATTGGGTGAGGTCCGCGCCATTCTTGTGTTTTCTGGGCTCTGTCTTTGCTCAGTTAAATTCAATTCATACCCATTTTGGATGCAGCAAGCTACGGGAAGGGACCATAGCCACTGTCGGCCCTCCACTGCTCTGGTTCAGGAAAAGGAATTGGAGGATACCATGGTGCGGCCGCGTGAGAGGATGCCTAGCAGAAGAGGCCCAGGACGTGGAGAATCCTCTCATCCTCCTGCAGCTGACGTTCATCATCATTGCTGTTGTTGCTACTGTTATCGAAGGGCGGGAGTCACCCCACTCTCAGCTGGTCAATTTCTGGAAGTGGGCAGCTCTATTGAGGGTGAGACCATACTCCCAGCATTTGGCTCAGTCACCTTTACGCTGGGTAGCTCCAGAGACAATGCAGGTGTTAATGCCCACATCTCTGTGCTTTTTACCAAAATCCCTGAGGAAAATGAAGAAAGTTCGTCATTGGTTCCTGCGGAGGATAGTTCAGCAAGCGAGAGGGGAAAGCGCCCAATGGGGGAGCCCTCCAATGCAGCGAGCAATTCAGGAAGAGAGTTGCCTCAACCCCCCTCCCAACTTCAAGAATCCGAGCTGCCAGCTCCCGCGCAGAATCCCATGGCTATGTGGGAAGGGGTTCCAGAGGGACAAGGTTGGAGCAGATTCGTGGAAGAAGAACCAGAGGAGTAGTTCCCAGCGGCACTCCTTCGTTTTTGCTTCCTTCTCTCAGGCTGGGGTCAGGGTGCTGGCTAATTTCAAGTTTTCGTTCTGCATCATAGTCTATTTCCTTTATGTCCTTAAGTCTGGCTCGCGGCTTCCACAGTTGCACTGGGTCCGGAGTCTAATGTCTGGTCTAAGCTTTATGTCTTTGCCTGTTTCTTGTCGGTTCTCGGTAATGTTATCGGTCTCTATAGTTTGTTTGGGCTATGCGTCTTTTTGGAATGCCCCTGCGTGGGTTGTTTTGAAGTCATTCTGGAAAATCTCAGAGTCATGTTTTTCAAGCTATCTGGAACTAGTGCCCTGCGAGGCAAAAAATATAAGTTTGATATCGCCACCCAAGGAGCCACAGTTGGCCCTGGGCAGCTAGTCTGTTTGATGTAAAAGTTTACCTGTACATATTAATACAAAGTAGTTAGTATTGCCGAGAAAAAAAAAAAAAAGCGTTCAGTTACAAAAATATGCTAAATGCTCAATTGATTCTATTCACTTTGTTATGCATACTTTGGGTCATAATGACATTATTATAGTAATTTCCTTTGAGATCGATTGGCCTTCCAAAGAAGGCCCAGATGGTATTGGAGTGAATCTTGAAAATGCTATTAATTATAATAGAGTTGATATTTGAGTCATCGAATATGGTAATTCTAGTGTAATAATTCAAGTGTTGTGAGACCTAATACAGTCATATATACCTTTATTTTATCACTTTTTAATGATAACCATAAGCAGGGGCCAACCACTTTTCACTGAAAGGAAGATTGGACGTATTCAGTCTGATTGTTTAAGACTACAACACATGATATATATTTTAGTTGTGATTGGTGTATCTCCTCTACCATATTCCCTATTAGGTGTCCCATGCTTACTTTGTTACAATCCAAAACTCCTTCAACTCCTTTTACGTCGATAAGTTTTGTGGTATCATGCTTAAGAGGATAACCTTAAAAGTACTAGTGAGATATACTTTTGGAAGGTCCCTCCAATAAATTTTCTACAATATAAAATAGTAAATTGGGGCTGGTTGTAGCATGTTTTTACAATTTTTCTTTTCCATAATCATTAATAACAAACATTGTCCTCATACTAACACTTTGAATCCATATTCCCTCATTTATTTTTTCTATGATCATGTTGTAAGTGACGCTAACTATAAATTGTTAACATTAGGTATCACCAGGGTAGAAGTCAAGTTAACATTTGACACTTGGCATTGGGGTTTGCATTAAGCATGGGGACATAAACTCTATAGATATTGAACTCAATATCAAGTTCTAGCATTGGATTAGGGTTAGTGTGAGTGAACACAAAATGTTTCCATGAGGACTACACTTGATAATAGATTATTTACTTGGCATTGGGGTTCTACTTCATGAACTGCAACAAGGTGGCAAGCATTAAACTTGACAATGGACTTTGCACTGAGAATTAATGTTATATATGATCCACAAAGATAGAGAAGGAATTGAACTTGATAATGTGTTCTACACTTGGTATTTGGGTTGTATTCCATGAATTGCAACAAGGTGGGAGGAACTTAAACTAACAACATATTCCATAGTGGATAATTTGGTTCTACTCTATGCATCGAGGTTGGAGAGATTAAACTTGACAAAAGATTTTGCACTTGGAATTGGTTTCGACTCCAGACGTTGTGACAAGGTGAGAAGGATTGAACTTGAGAACATATTCTACACTTCGAATTGAGGTTCTACTCTAGACTCCATGAGAAGGTGAGAACAATTAAACTTGAGAACATATTTTGTACTTGTAATTGAGGTTCTACTCCCTACACCGCAACATAGTGGAAGGATTTGATCTTGCCAAAAAATTTTGAACAAGGTGTTGGGTTTCTACTACGTGTAGTGTGATGAGGCCTCGGCAATTGGAATTGAGGTTCTATTCCATGCAAGGTCAACAATTAACCCCATTTATCATCCATTGGATGATGGGAAAGTTCTTGAAGAGTTTTCTGCAATCTGTTTTTGTTAACAAAATACATTAAGGGAAATATCATAGGTGCCCTAGTCTGGGATTTAGAAACAAATTTAAAACAGAAGGAAGGTGGGATGCTAGAATGCACAGGTCATGAACATTAATTATTTGAAGCAAATAATGGTAGTCTAGAAGCAGATGGAAAGTTTCAAACACTATCACTTCACTCAACATGGATTTTCAGATACTGCGTTCAAGTAAAATTCTGCGGATTGTTCTCTATAATTCAGTTCTTTCGATTTCGCCTTTTCAAGCATAATTGATTGCATGTTGGGTTAATGTGGGTTTTTGAAATTAAATGGTTCAGTTAATAATCCATTAAGCCTTAAAATGAGGTTGAATTTGTATGTCATTTTTTATTGCACGCAGCAGTGGAAAATGAATCGAAGGTATCACCGCAGCCAAACTCTTGAATTGATGTCAATCCCAATAAAGTTTCATTTGACTATGTTTTTTTTGGACAATCTCTAAAGGTTTGAGTTGCAAAAAAAGTTCACCTATAAAAATATGTTGGATACTCAATTGATTCCATTCACTTCGTTATGCTTAAATTGGGTCATACTAATACAATTTGAGTAATTTTTTTGAGATTAATTGGCCTTCCAAAGAAGGCCCGGATGGTATTGGAGCGGATCCTAAAAATGATAATAATTATAATAATGGTGATATTGGAGTCATCAAACATGAGACTTCTAGTGAAATTATGTGGGTGCTCCAACGAGATCTATTAAACTCATATATACCTCTATTTTCTCACTTTTTAATGAGAACCAGAAGCAGGGGCTAACCACTATTCACAAACAGGAAGATTGGGCTTATTTAATGAGATTTTTCAAAACTACAGTACATAATATATATTTTAATTATGACTAGTGGATCTCCTCCACCATATTCCCTATTGTGCGTTCCATGCTTACTTTTTTACAATCCAAATACCCTTGATGTCCATACCTCATATGCAAGGAATAAAGTACAATATATGATATAGATTTCAGATTTGTTTGGTGCGAATCTCTACCACCATATTCCTCTCTTGCTTATTCCCTTCCCATCCCGATCTACTTATTCTCAGAACCAACGAACTTGTTTCAAAAGGGAGACCTTGGCAATGTCGTTTATTGCATTGGCAAATCGAAATTTTGATCCATTATTATTCAGAGTCTTTATTTCTCTATTGATTTTAAGGAATACATACATACATACATACATATATATATATATATATATACTATATATATATATATATATATATATATATATATATATATATATATATATATATAGTGTTTTTCTCTATACAACAATTCATCTACACATCATTAAATAAATATTTATTAGAAGCTACATTAGAATATAAATATCGATTTTACAAATTTAGTGGCATTATGCACTTGGCATTGGGTTCTACTGCAGACATTGTAACAAGTTTAGAAGGATTGAACCTAACATATTCTCCAATTTGTATTGAGGTTCTAAATTTACCCTGTTTATCATCCATTGGATCATGGGAAAGTTCTTGAAGGGTTTTATGCATGGTGTTTTCCTTTACAAAATACATTAAGGGAAACATCACATGTTCCCATGGCCTAGGATTTAGAAAAAAAATTCAAATGGGAGGAAGGTAGGATGCTAGAATGCTGAGAGAATAAAAGATTAATTATTTGAAGCCAATAAGGTAGTCTAGAAGCACATTGAAAGTTTCAAATATTGTCACTTCATTCAACATAGATAGTCAAAGATTGCATTCAAGTAAAATTGTGTTGATTGTTCTCTATAATTCAATTCTCTTGATTTCTTATTTTGATGCATCAGTGATTGCATGTTGGGTTAATATGGAGTTTTTAAATTGAATGGTTCAATTATCCATCAAGCCTAAAAATGGGGTTGATTTTGTATGTCATTTTTTATTCACGTAGAAAGAGAAAATGAGTTGAAGGATCACCACAAATTGTGGAATTGATGTCAATCCCAAAGAAGTTTCATTCGACTATCTATGGCTTGGACAATCTCTAAAGGTTTTAGGTGAAAAAAAAGTTCACTTATAAAAATATGTTAGACACTCAATTGATTCCATTTAATTTGTTATGTTTACCTTAGGTCATAATGACACTATTACGGTAATTGTCTTTAAGATTGATTGGCCTTCCAAAGAAGGCCCGGATGGTATTGGAGCGAGTATTGAAAACACTATTAATTATAACACAAGTGATATTGGAGTCATCAAACATGAGACTTCCAATGCAGTTAAGCAGATTCTCCAATGAGACCTAATATAGTCATATATACCCCTCTTTTCTCACATTTTAATGAGAACCATAAGCAGGGGCCAATCATTGTTCACTAAGAGGAACAATGGGCTGATTCATTCAGATTGTTCAAATCTATAGTACATGATCTAGATTTTAGTTTGGACTGGTGGATCTCCTCCACCATATTCCCATCTTTCTTATTCCCCTCCCATCCCAATATCCTTATTCTTAGGACCGTCAAAAGTTTTTCAAAGGGGAGACCTTGGCATTGTTCTTTATTTCATTGATAAACTAAGTTATGACCCATTTTTATTCAATGTCTTCATTTATCTATAGATTTGAAGGAATATATATATAGATATAGATATATATATATATATATATATATATATATATATATATATAGATATAGATATAACATTTTTCTCTATCCCACAATTCATCTATACATCATTAAATAAATATTTATTAGAAGTTACATTAGAAGATAAATAGAGACTTTACAAATTGAGTGGCATTATGCACTTGGCATTGGTTTCTACTCTAGACACCATGATAAGGTGAGAAGGATTGAAATTGAGAACATATTATGCACTTGGCATTGAGGTTCTAGTCCAGACACCGTGACAAGGTGAGAAGGATTTAACTGGAGAACATATTCTCCATACATTGAAAGAGGGTGGGAGGATTTGATCTTGACAAAATATTATGATCAAGGCATTGGGTTTATAGTACTATAGTATGACGAGGCCTCTGTAGTTGGCATTAGGGTTCTATTCCATTCAAGGAAGCAAGACTGGAAGGGATTGAACCCGATAACAAATTTTGCACTTGACATTGTGGGTCAGCAATCAAGGTCAACAATTTACCCTGTTTATCATCCACTAGATCATGGGAAAGTTCTTGAAGGGTTTTTTGCAAGGTGTTTTCCTTTACAAAATGCATTAAGGGAATTCAATGTGTCGTTATGCACACAAAACTCTCTCTCACACTACATGGAGTTTATGGCTTACCACCACACATATTGTAAAATGTGCTTCACTTCTTTTTGTGCACATATTTTTCTTGAATTGTCATATGCATTTTTCTTGAAGCACAAGGCCTTGTCAAATTTTAACCCAAACTAAGGCATAATTTATTGATTAACCAAAATAGATAAATTTGAAGTTATATTGTTTCCTTTAGTAATCTAGAAAATATGCTTGGCGAATGAATCATAATTTAGAACTTTGAATGGAAACAAGATTCTAATAGCAGATTCCCAAGTTTTTGAATGGGCATCTGAGAATATAGATCTCTATTAAATCATGAAAAAGCAAGGTGCATTCACAATGCTATTAGGAGTGGGGAAATCCAGTACACAATCTAAGTGGTAAAGGATTATTCATCAAATCTTCATTTGTTTTAAGTAATGTAAGTATTGTTTTTATGTGCAATTTTTTTTTTCCCAGAGCAAATTTTCACAGTATCCTTTACTCGTCCCTAGAAAATTCATAGGGAGAATGGTTAAACCACCACCCACAATAGCCACTGGTAGTTACAACTTGACTGGATTTCACCCATGAATCAAGAGCTTCCCATCAACAACATGCCTTAGGTAAATGGTCCAACCAATTGAGCTAACACTTGAGAATGTATATGTGTGCACTAATATTAAGGTGCTTTGAAATTAGATGAGTGCAATAAATTTAATTGTGGAGAGAGAAGTAGTGTGTTCATACATGTTGTGGTGTATAAGATGTGACTCTCAAGTAAACACATAAAATATCAAACTGAACATAAATCCATATGAAACATCTCAAAAAGAAAAAACTACTAATAAATATATTAAAATACTAGCATAGATCATAACTAGTAAGAAGTTCATAAATGCTCAATCGAATTGGAGTTAAGATGAATACATGCTAATCTGTCACCTGCAATCCTTATGGATTTTTCTCCAACAAACTACACTTATTCATTTAAATGAGTATCTATTCTAAACTCACTACTCTTATGCTAGCACCTATTTTAAATTCAATGCACCCACAACTTTAATTTAGATGGCTTTGATATCTTCTTCCCTAACATCTATTTTAAATTCAATGCACCCATAGCCTCAATTTGGATGCTTCTATATAAATTTGTACTGCAAGTGACTCTTATTGAGAATTCAATAGGGCAATGAGTATGTTAATTCTCTCCAACTGATCCAGGTGGATCTTTAGGAACACACACAACACAAGGAGGACTCAAGGATGCTCAAAAATCAAAGTCATCGGAATGACTTTGACCCAGGACTAGATCGTAGAGCCCATCTTCCTAATCGCGGTTGCGCGAACAGTTTGTCAATCCGAGCTCGTATGCAAAAGATAAAGCTCTTCAAAGATTGGTATGGCAGAGGAAAAGGTGGGGCCCACAGTGTGCCACATGGCATCCCCTCAGCCATTGACACATGGCAGTTCGTCATTGGACACCTAAACCTGCACAAGAAACAGAAATAATTTTAATATAGTTATTAAATTAACTATATAAAAATACAAACAAAAATATATTAACTAAATTCAAAAAAAGGTTAATATATCAACCAACAATATGATAAAATTAATAGATATGGATTTCAAAAATCAAAGTCAAAATCCATATAGGTATATAACCAACGTATTGGTTTTAAAAAGTTAGGGTGGTTATTAAAAACAAACTTTATTTTAAAAGGAGTATGGGTATATAAAGTTTGGTTTTATATATATGAAAACCAACCATCATGTGAACCAAACTCCATATTATTTTAAGGAAGGATGGGTTAATATGGTTTAATGGATATGGTCAACTGAAAAATCCAAACCGCCTTCACGCGAATCGAGGATGGAATTGTTTACTTTAAAACAAAGTTAATGTGGGTTGTTGAGAATGGAATGGTTTATTTTAAAACAAAGTTAATGAGGGTAGTTGGATGGGGATGGGTGCGGGTCCCATGAAATACGGGCCCACCGTCCAATGTTAATATAAAAATATATATGACATATTATATGGTTGGATTTGGGGTTTTATGAAAACAAGTATGGTAAAATTAGAGGGGGCACGATCTGACCCCCCTCAACCAATTACTAAGTTTTACCACTACACCAAACTAACATTTTGGTAACTCCACCAGGGATATTATTTAAGAACTCAGTTTTTGCTGGAGTTGGGAGGAGGAGGACTGCACGAATTTCGAGATAAGAGTTGGCATATAGATCGAGGCACTTTAATAATTTTTTTGTGTCGGGACTGAATTTTGTAAGAGGGCAAAATTTTCAACTTTTCATAAATTGACAAATTTTATATGGATTTTACATTTCTCGTCACCACGAATACAATGGCACTATCTGTTTTTCAATCTGAGGTCTGTATCTTCAAGTTATTTCCAGAATGCACGCGGAACCATGATTTCAGCGAAAAATATGGAGCGGAACCATGAGCCATGAAATTTTCTCATGGATGTAAAATTTCACTTTATCAGAATATGGTCAAGTTTATACTTGTTTTTCATAGTTTTCTGCAGGGATCCTAATAGTGAAATCAGATTTGACATCTGAGCAACGGATTTTCAGCTCATCCCTGAAACAGAATCTTTGAGGAATCCCGAGGGAATCTAAAAGATTCCTTGTGCTCCGAATTTTCAAATTCTCAGAATTCAGATTTTGGACAGTCGTTTCAGTACTACTCGACGCCACAAATCTGATGGTGTATTTATATTTTTCTATCTCTCATTTCTTCTTTCAGTCACTTTTTTAAGTGCCAATGTAGATGTCCATCTTCATGTGGGAACAGTCTTCTTCTTGCGATCGATGATGTGAGATTGATGTTTTAGCACGCGTCAGCACTTTGACAACCTTTGCTTCAGTTGGCCCTTGGTGGTGAGGTATATGATGTGTTCATGTACTTCTTCTTTCTGCATCATGTTGTATAGATCCATGATTGATGATTGATGCAGGATCTTGTTATTTCATGTTGTCACAATTCCTTGCTTCATGTTATGCGAAATATTTTATATGATGTACTTTCTGTCATAACTCTTTGTGTTATGCGTTGAGATCCCTTGTTGCATGTGATGGGATACTCTGGTTGTCATCATGCATGTGTTTTCCTTTGACATCCCTTTTGTGCCATGTTGGCAAGATGCGCACCATGCTTGTTTTGTGTCATATTGATAGGAGTTTTTTTGAATGAGAGTTCTAGCTATGGAACATCTCTTAGAGCCACTCCTGTGTGAAGGCATTCTTCCTTGTATGATCGAGACATCATCTCTGTGTACATCATCTTTATTGACAACACATAATGCAGCGATCTACACCATCTTGACACCAGGGGTCCGGAGACGTAGTCTCTCCTGGACAAACTCCATTATCAACAACTTTTGTTTTCATGTGCTGATGATTGTTATGTTCCTCTTCTTTACAGTATGCAGATGGATTCCTTAATGTTCCTTTAAAAGCAATTTTAACACATCACGAAAGTAAAAGGTCTTGGGAAGGTCCTTCTTCACACCCGAAACTGGATCAAGTGGTATCAGAGCAGTCTTTATGTGTATGTGAATTGCAGTGTGAACAATGGAGCTTGCAGCGACAAAGAATGAATGAGCAATATATGAGACCATGGTAAACATTTCCAAGAGAGTGGAAATCATGTATGAAACTCTACAGAAAGAGACAGAGGAAAAGGAGCGATTGCAGTTTCAATTGCAAGCCACAGAAGAGGCCATGGAAGAACTAAAGCAAAACAAGCATAATCTTCACGTAGAGAACGATGAATTGAAGAAGCGCTTACATGAAGAAAAAGAGGAAAAACAAAGTTTGCTACAACAGTTGCAAGCAAAGGACGAGGCCTTGGAAAAGCTGTAGCGTGACTCATGTGAGGTAAAAAGTAGTTCTCCATCTTCATGTATGTTTCCTGATGATGATTTCGCTGTGTTTGAAAATCACACCACAGGAATTGGCTCCAAATTGTTGAAGAGAATGGGGTATGAAGGAAAAGGCTTGGGCATTAATGGCCAAGGCATTATCAACCCCATCAAAGTAGAGGAATTACCCTGTCAAGCAGGACTTGGGTATGTCAGGAAAGAGTGCGCTAAGATAGTTAGCAAACCACCAACAACAGATGATGAGAAGCCCTCATCAGTTCTTTCCAAATCGAAAGAGAATGATGGGAAAGCACCCCCATCATCCCAGGGAAGTTCGCATTGCAGGGAGAGAGCTGAGGTAAGCTCTCATCCCCATGCTGACATCAGAAACAACAAAGGAAGGTATAATCACTTTCGATCTTCGAATGTTCATTTTGATTATGATCGTGTTGTTAATAATGAACAAAGACAAAGGCATTGAAAAACATGCACTTTTTGTGGTTTACCTAATCATACCTTTTCCAAGTGTTGGAAAAGAATGGCAACATTAATGAGGCGTGAAAGACCCCCTCAACAGCATGAAAAGAAACAGGTTAAGAAGGTATGGAGGAAGAAAACCTATTGTAGTCATTGCGACAGAAATGGCCATCAAAGAGCCACTTGTTGGAGGCTCCATCCAGAGTAGCGCCTTAAAGACAAAACGTCGATGTGTGAACCAGGAAGAACAATTGTTCGACAAGAAAAACCACCTCAAGGAGGTGACCCATTCACAGTGATCAATGAGAAATGGTTTCTAGACATGTTGTCATTTCATGGTCATTCTTTTGTAAATCATTTGTTGCATTTTAAAGTGTAAAAGTGATGATGTGTTTTCCATCACTTGGTCAGCAACAATGATGTTTGGTCATGTTTTGAGTCGTATTTTGAATTTCATGTTAAAACTCTGAAAGAGATGTTATGTTTCCATCACTTGTCAAAACGATCATGTTTGGCCTTATGAATGTAAATCATGTGTTGCAGTGATGATGTGTCTTCCATCACTTTTTGAAGCAACCATGATATGTTGCCCTTGTTGTCATATATGGAGTACTACATCCATCTTATTGTAAACTTGACCACCGAGGATGTGTATAAACTCGTGGCAAGTATGGAATGTTTGGGTCTTTAGTTTGGTCATTTCATTCAAAGCATGTCATTTGCAAACATTGTACTATAGGTTGTAGAAGTAGCAGATGTTGGTTCGTCGCTTAAGGCTCCAAAGAACAAAGATGAAGGAGATGGAAGCAAGACCTTTTCGAGACACTTGTGATGCATATAGGGTACAGAGAAAGATGCAGATTATTTTCCATGCTTTTGGAGGACCAAAAGCTCCTCAGTGGGGAGGATTGATCCAGGTGGATCTTCAGGAACACACACAATACAAGGAGGACTCAAGGATGCTCAAAATCAAAGTCATCAGAATGAATTCAACCTAGGACCAGATCGTAGAGCTCGTCTTCCTGATCGCGGTCGCGCAAACGGTTTATCAATCCGAGCTCGTATGCAAAAGATAGAGCTCTTCAAAGATTGGTATGACAGAGGAAAAAGTGGGGCCCACAAAGTGCCACATGGCATCCCAGTAAGCAAGTGAGACCCACATGGCATCCCCTCAGCCATTAACACATGGCAGTTCATCATTAGGCACCTAAACCTGCACAAGAAACATAAATGATTTTAATATAGTTATTAAATTAACTATATAAAAATACAAACAAAAATATATTAACTAAATTCAAAAAAATTAATATATTAACCAACCATATGATAAAATTAAGCAGTTGTCTATAACGCGACTTTTTGAAAGTCTTTCCGGCGGGTTTTTCTGGTCGAAATCCGGCAGGAATTTATTGGAATCGCAAGTTTGATAGCTAGTTTCTGCACAATGAAAGCGTCCTAGGGGTTTTCGAGGGTGCTGAATCCAAATATGCAGTTAAAAAACTATTTTAACTGCAAGAAATCAAGATTTAACCTCAATTTATTCCGCCAGATTCCGTCATCGGAATCTCCAAAAAGTCGCATTATAGACAACTCCTAAAATTAATAGCTATGGATTTCAAAAATCAAAGCCAATATAGGTATATAACCAACGGATTGGTTTTAAAAAGTTATGGTGGTTATTAAAAAAACAAACTTTATTTTAAAAGGAGTATGAGTATGTAAAGTTTGGTTTTATATATATGAAAACCAACCATCACGTGAACCAAACTCCATATTATTTTAAGGAATGATGGGTTAATATGGTTTAATGGATATGGTCAACGAAAAATCCAAACCGCCTTCACGTGAATCGAGAATGGAATGGTTTATTTTGGTGTAGTCTTTAGTGAGATTTTTTGGAAGCTTTTCCCGTGGGTTTTTCCAGTCAAATTTTTCTAAAATCCGACAACAATTTATTGAAATCGCAAGGTTGATAGGTAATTTCTACACAATCAAAGCGTCCCAGGGGTTTTTCAGGGTACTGAATCCAAATATACAGTTAAAAAACCATTTTAAATAATACAGATCAAGATTTAACCTCAATTTTTTCCACTGGATTCCGTCACCGGAATCTCCAAAAAGGCGCACTAAAGACAACTCCGTTTATTTTAAAACAAAGTTAATGCGGGTGGTTGGATGGGGATGGGTGCGGGTCCCGTGAAGTACGGGCCCACCCTCCAATGTTAATATAAAAATATATATATGACATATTATATGGTTGGATTTGGGGTTTTATGAAAATAAGTATGGTAAATTAAAAGGCGCAGGATCTGACCTCTTGACCTCCCTCAACCAATTACTAAGTTTTATCACTACACCAACTTCTTGGTAACTCCACCAGAAATATTATTTAAGAACTCAGTTTTTGCCAGAGCTAGGAGGAGGAGAACTGCACGAATTTCGAGATAGGCGCTGGGATGCAAATCGAAGCAGTGTAATAATTTTTTAAGGCAGGGACTATGAATTTTGCAAGAGGGCAAAATTTTCAACTTCTCAGAAATTGACAAATTTTATATGGATTTTACACCTCTCGTCGCCACGAACACGATGGCGCTATCCGTTTTCAATATGAGATCTGTATCTTCAAGTCATTTCTAGAATGCACGCGGAACCATGATTTCAGTTAAAATAAGGCGCAGAACCATGAGCCATGAAATTTTCCCACGGAGGTAAAATTTCACTTTGTCAGAATATAGTCAAGTTTATACTTTTTTTTCCTGGTTTTCCGCAGGAATCCTAATGGTGAAATCAGATTTGACATCTGAGTAGCGGATTTTCAGCTCACCCCTGAAACAAAATCTTTGAGGAATCCCAAGGGAATCTAAAGGATTCCTTGTGCTCCGAATTTTCAAATTCTTAGAATTCAGATTTTGGACAGTCGTTTCAGCACTACTCAACACCACAAATCTGATGGTGTATTCATATTTTTCTTTCTCTCATTTCTTCTTTCAGTCACTTTTTTAAGTGCTAGTGCAGATGTCCATCTTCATGTGCGAACAGTCTTCTTCTTGCAATTGATGATGTGAGATCGATGTTTCAGCAAGCTTCAGCACTTTGACAACCTTTGCTTCAGGTGGCCCTTGGTGGTGAGGTATATGATGTGTTCATGTACTTCTTCTTTCTGCATTATGTTGTATAGATCCATGATTGATGATTGATGCAGGATCTTGTTATTTCATGTTGTCACGACTCCTTGCTTCATGTTATGCAGAATCTTTTATATGATGTATTTTCTGTCATAACTCTTTGTGTTATGCGTTGAGATCCCTTGTTGCATATGATGGGATACTCTGGTTGTCATCATGCATGTGTTTTGCTTTGACATCCCTTTTGTGCCATGTTGGCGGGATGCGCACCATGCTTGTTTTGTTTCATACTGATAGGAGTTTTTTTGAATGAGAGTTCTAGCTGTGGAACATCTCTTAGAGCCACTCCTGTGTGAGGGCATTCTTCCTTGTATGATCGAGACATCATCTCTGTGTACATCATCTTTATTGACAACACATAATGCAGCGGCCTACACCATCGTGACACCAGGGGCCCGGAGCCGTAGTCCCTCCTAGACAAACTCCGTTATCAACGGCTTTTGTTTTCATGTGCTGATGATTGTTATGTTCCTCTTCTTTATAGTATGCAGATGGATTCCTTAATGTTCCTTTAAAAGCAATTTTAACACATCACGAAAGTAAAAGGTCTTGGGAAGGTCCTTCTTCACACCCAGACCTGGATCACCAACTTGATAACTGTTTGTGTTACCTTTTTTCTTATTAGTTTTATTCCTTATTATTATAATGTGAGAAACATCAAACAATTACCAAAAAAATAAGAACAAGGACATAAAATATGGGCTACAATCCATGGCCAAAGCCCCTCCATATGAGGTGAAATATCTTAAATCTCTTCTCTTCTTATAGATATTTCAATTCACAAATACCAAGACCTTATGACTCGGGCCAATACCCTCCAAGATCAAGATCAACAACTTGAGATTATGTGCAAAACTTGTACTAGACAAACCTAGTTAAATATCTTCCAATTGCATCAACTTGGCCTCCTGCTGCAAGAACTTCAAACTCCTACTGCAGATCTGAAATTTCGACTGTCTGACAACTACTTCAACTGCTGCTACCACACATGGGAAATTAGATCTTATTCCTAGAGCCTTCTCATATCCTTCACTAGCCTTTCCTTGTGACTTAGGTCTTGAGAGATACCGTTAGTTACCTTCCTTGCCTTCATTCCTTCTTTCTTTCCAAAATCGAACTAGATGTAATCCTTGTGCAAAAACCCTAGCTTCCTTTAGCACATGAGAGAGCGAGATAACTAGCCCAAACCCTTCGTCCTTCTTCGACCTCTTCTTTGTCCTCTTCTTACAAGTTCCTCTGCTTATATAGGCCTCTTTAATGGGTATACGTAGCTCTTCAATTAGGCTGACTTGAAAGCTTCTAAGCCGACCTGATCTTGGAGGGTGTTTCGACTCTTTAAAGACAAAAATAATTTTTCTTTACAAGACACAATGTGCCCAATGGGGTATTCAATATATGAAAATGACTCTAGACCTAGGAAAAACTCTAGAAGAACTCAATGGGTGCTTCACTTATAAAATAAAATAACTTTGAGCATGTAACCCATGCTCCAATAATAATAATATGTTTTTTTCATTTTATAATTTACAAGAATACATTTCATACTTATGAAGACCGAACCTAGTTACACATTTTTAAACACTCCCTCTTAATTAGGGAGGTATTCATAAGAGGCACATGGTCATTCTCAATCTGAAGAGATATAAAAATAGTTGGATTGGTAACCCATCTATCTAGCATCATGTTTAACTAGCATTGTCACATAGCAAGGCCTTGACTAACAACTCTATATCTCCACAAGATTTGAGCATGATGCTGGTGAGACCAATGATTTATAAACACCATCATCATTGTTCTCAAAGTACATACTTCACCCGTGTGTTCACTGAGTATGGCCTTCTTTGGAGTATTATTTTATTGGATAACTAACCCTCAAAGAATATCGGTCCATGACTACTCTTGTCTTGAATACTCTTCCACATCTTCAAATAGTATCAAATGTGAGATGGTTACCCAATCCTCCATTCTTTCTTCCCAAGTGAAGACAAGAATGTAGTGTATATCTCTCCCTCTCAATTATGGTGGATCCATCAACAAATTCAAGCTTGTATCTCAAGTACACAAGCTTCTTGTTCGGAATATATTTTGTCATTACCTCAGCTACCTCCTCATCAATGGAGATATATTTTAGCTGCAACACACCACTTTGTACTAGCTCTCGAATATAGTGATGCTTGTTTTTTATATGATTTTTCTTTCCATGAAATACTAGATCTTTAGAAAAATGTATACAACTGTTCTTATCACAAAGTATCACTATAGGGTACATCGTTCATTCAAACAGGTTAGATAGAAACTTCCTCAACGAGACTTCTTCTCTTCTTACTTCACAGGATACAATATATTCATCCTCAGCACTACTTAATGCAACTAAATCTTGTATCTAATTCATCCATGAGATCATGGAGGATCCTAATCTAAAACATCCTCCAGTAGTGCTTCTTACATCTTGTTCACTACCTCCCCAGTCAGAATTTGTATATCCTATCAAGTGGACATTATTTTTCCTGTCATACTTTAGGCAGTAATGAATGGTTCCTCGAAGATATCTCATAAAATGTGTTTCTACTATCCGATGATCATGCCTTGGATTCAAAACTTGGAATTTACTAATAATATTGACGAAAAAACATATGTCTGGTTGAGTATTCACCAAGTACATCAGTGAGGCCATTAGTTGTCTATACTTGGAAGGATCCACAAGGCTTGATTCAGAACTCCTTAGTCTCTTGAAGTTTGTGATCATCAAAGTGTTCATAAGTTTGCATTCCATCATGTCAAACCTCTTCAACATCTTGATCACGTACTTTCCTTGACCAAAATAAATTTCATTACGTCCTTGCCAGACTTCTAGCCCCAAATAGTAATGCATCAGCCCAAGATCCTTCATGTCAAATTCTGCTGCTAGTTGCTTCTTACATTCTTCAATTAGAGCTTCTAGACCTGTCAAGAGAAGATCATCTACATATAGAAGGATGATTATAGGTTCTCCATCTACAACATTGACATAAATTTTTGGATCAGCATAAATTTTTGTGAAACCTATTCTTTGCAAGTATGCATCCATTCTAGCATACCATGCCCTTGGTGCTTGCTTGAGGCCATATAATTCTTTCTTCAATCTGAAAACATATGCGTTCATGTCTTTAACTTTGAATCACAAGGGTTGCTATATATAGAATTCTTTATCTATTGTGCCATTCAGAAATCAAAGCTTGACATCCATTTGATGGATGTTCCATCCCATCGATGCTACGAGAGAGACTAATGAACGAATCATTGTATATCTTTTTTTTGGATCAAATGTCTCTTCATAGTCAATTCCTTTTTGTTGAGAGAAGCCCATAGCCACAAATCATGCCTTATACTTATCTATACTTCCATATGCCACATGTTTGATCTTATATATTCACTTGGAAGTTACTACAAATTTGTTGTCGGGCCTAGGTACAATCTCCCAAAATCCATTATTGATTATATATTGATACTCTTCATTCATGGCATATTTCATTTCTTGATTATTTATAGCTTCTTCAAAACTAGATGGTTCTACTTCTATTACTTTTGGCATGTATGCAATACACCTAGAATATCTCTTGGGTTTCTTGCTTTCTCTAAATGAGACTTTCGCTACCCCATGTCCTTCTGCATCAATAAATGTATATTTCAACCAATTAGGTCTATTCCTTGTTTTTGGGATGACCATAGGTTTAATAGGTTCACTAGGACCCTCTCCTTCATCGTGTGATTCTTCTTCTTCCCTATCAACTTCTTCCTCAAATACCGAAAGTTATTCATCATCAAAGTCTATGGGAAGTTGCTTTGATACATTGAATGCTATGATTTCATGAAATATGACATCTCCAATGACTTCTATGTGATTTCCTTAGTTTATGTAAATCATATAGGCTTTCGATGAGTTTTTGCCCAACAAACGTTCCCTTAATGATTGATGGATCCAACTTCCTTTTTTAATCCTTTGGTATGTTGATATATACAAGAAAACCAAAGATTGAGAGATGATCCACAAATGGCTTCTTTCTAGTGAACAATTCCTCCAGAGGTTTGTTGTATAGGGACTTGTGGGAACTTCGATTTTCAATGTAAACAATTGTCTTTGTGGATTCTCCCCACAAAATCTTTGGTAGATCATGTTCATGTAATGTTGCTTTTACACTCTCTTCAATGGATCCATTCTTCTCTTCTACAAATCCATTTTGTTCGAGATTATATGGGACTATAAACTCCATATTAATCCTAGACTCCTTACATAATGATATCATCTCCTTGGATGTATATTCTCCTCCATTATCAAATCTTAGTATCTTGATTCTTCTTTCTGTAAGGTTCTCCACTTCAACTTTGAATTCTTGAAATTTTGTAAATACTTCGTCCTTGGTTTTCATTAAGTAAACCAAGGATTTTCTTGAATTATCAAATATAAATGTGACATAATATAGATGATCTGGATTTAAACAGGAATGAAACAAATTCTAGAGATAACCATAAACACAGAGATGCATCGGAAATAATACTTCATTTCATTAATGTAAAATATTGAAATATGCTTACAAACAACAATGGAAATAAACCAGCTAGGGCGATGGTAGCTTATCTCTGAGAAGAGATGTAGTAGCTACATGCCTCTGAACTGTGTTACAATGAGGCTCAAAGGCCTATTTATTGTTGAGAAATAATGGAAAACCCTAAGCATCCAAAAACTTAACCCTAGAAGATGAAACGCCAAACTGTAGGCCCCGTTTGGGTAAATTGGTACATCAATTTCCTGGGATCGTAACTTTGGCATACGATCTCTGTTTGACGTGCACAATATCTTGTTAGAAAGATCTATCCGAGAACTACAACTTTGGGAAGAGATAACCATAAACATAGAGATGCATTGGAAATAATACTTCATTTTATTAATGTAAAATACTGAAATATGCTTACAAACAACGATGGAAATAAACCAGCTAGGGTGATGGTAGCTTATCTCTGAGAAGAGATGTAGTAGCTACATGCCTCTGAACTGTGTTACAATGAGGCTTGAAGGCCTATTTATTGTTGAGAAACAACGGAAAACCCTAAGCATCCAAAAACCTAACCCTAGAAGATGAAACGCCAAACTGTAGGCCACGTTTGGGTAAATTGGTACATCAACTTCCCGGGGTCGTAACTTTGGCATAGGATCTCTATTTGACGCGGACAATATCTCATCAGAAAGATCTATCCGAGAACTAAAAATTTGGGAAGAGGAACATCGGTCCATGGACCCATGTTGCTCCCATTTTTCCCAAAAAAACGTCGTTTAGGGCCTCAAAACGGCTCCGAAGTTTAGGACCCAAAAAACTACTAAAAATAGTAAACTGTGCTACAATTAAGGAAACTGAAAAGATGAAAGAAACAATGGTGGGAGTCCAAGTGGACTTGGCAGGTGGCCACCAATATCCACCTGGATCATTCCTCCCCCCTTAGGAAGAAATGGTCCCCATTGCATTGAGTTCCTCCATGAGATGAGGAAACTTCTGATGAACTTGGTCCCTAGTGAGCCACTTGCCCTGGTGAAGGAGCTAGCCTACTTTGAAAACTCGATACAATTGGATATTCTGCTCACAAGTGTTCTTCATCTGTGTGTCCATGATTTGATCAGTTGCAGCTTGTTCCATGCAATCTGGATTTAACTCTGTGGGTGTGAGCTATTCTGCAATGTCGGATGTGTCTAGTAATGGTGGAAAGTATGGACGAAGGTGGTCCACATTGAACATTGGGTGCATGCCAAGGAATGGGGGAATGTTGAGCTCAAATGCATTATCTCCCACAACCTTGGTAATGGTGTAAGGACCATATCAGAGTGGTCTGAGTTCGCGATAGGCTCCGTTAGGGCATTCCTTTTGCAAATGCAACCAAACTTTGTCGCCCACCTGAAACTTGTGTGGCACCCGATGTTGATCATGTCGCTGCTTGTACTTAGCATTTGATTTCTCCAGAATGTCATGGACCTGCTGGCGAATATGTTGGATGTGCTCAATGAAGTTGTTTTCCTTCTCTGTTTTGGACTGGACATGAGCCGAATCTACGTGAGTAGTTGAAAATGGCAGGGCCACATCAATGGGATATAGTGGCTAGAATCCCAAGCCCACCTGAAAAGGGTTGTGGCCAGTCGAGCTGTGAAGAACCCGGTTGTAACTGTGTTGAACATAGGGGAGGCTCTCATCCCATGTGCATGGATTCTTTGAGTTGTACATGCACAGAATGTGTACAATCATCATGTTGACAACCTCTGTCTGGCCATCAGTTTCAGGATGGAAGGATGTGGTCTTAGTGAGTTTGGTGTCCACCATCAACCAGAGACTAGACCAAAATGTATTGAGGAACCTGCTTTCCCGATCTGAGATGATAGATTGTGGGATCCCAAAGTGTACCCACACTCATTCAAAGAAGAGTTTTGTGGTGGCTTCTATTGTGATATTCTTCTTGTAGGCTACCATAATGGCCATCTTCGAGAACTTGTCGATGACCACAAAAGCACAGTCATTTCCATGCTTAGTGGAAGGAAGGCCTGACATGTAATCCATGGAAATGGATTCCCAAGATCGACTAGGGGTAGGCAACAGTGTATAAAGGCCTTGCTTCTTGATGGTCGGTTTGGCAATGGCACAGGTAGTTCATGATCTGATGTACTTCTCAACATCCTATCGAAGACTCAGCCAATAGAAATATTGTTGCAGTACTTCCACCATTTTCTCAACCCCAAAATGCCCAGCAGCTCGACTGTAGTGTGCTTCCCAAATCATCTTGGCACACTCGCTTGAAGGAACACAAAGGTGACCCAGGTGGCATAACAGGGCATCCTGGAGCTGAAAATCTGGAACATGTTGACCCTCCAAGAGTGTCTGGTATGTGTGGCCGAATTTTGGGTCACTTTTGTAGAGAAGTGGCTAATCAGAAGTCTCATGCCCACAAGAGTTGAGCACGGTGGTTAACACCATGATCGTGATCAACTAAGGCAATCTACAACATTATTGGTGTTGCCCTTCTTATACTTGATATTCAAATGGAACTATTGCAGGTATGTGGACCACTTCTAATGGCGATCATTTTGCAATTTCCCTTGGGTCTGTATGAACTACAGGGGTCAGTGGTCTGTGTGGATGACCGTTTTCTTCCCCAAAATGCAATGCTTCCATTGTTGGCAGGGTTACACAATGGAATACATCTCTTTATCATAAGTGGGATACTTCTGGACTGTGTCTGAAAGTGTCTCACTGTGATATGCCACTGGATGCCCGTGTTGAGTAAGGACTGCACCAATAGCATAGTCAAAGGCATTTGTCTTGACCTCAAATGGTTGTTGCAAGTCTGGTAATGCAAGCACTGGTGTCGTGCAGAGGCGATCTTTCAACTCTGTGAATGCCTTCTGTTGAGATTCAGACCAAAATAATTTTTCTTTGACTCCTCCCTTGGTGACTTGACTCAAGGGCCAAGTGATATGATAAAATCCCAACATGAACCTGCGGTAGAAGTTCGCAAGAGCTAGAAAGATGCGGAGCTCTGTTAGAGTGGTTGGAGATGGCTAATCCCGAATGACTTGGATCTTGGTTGGATCCACATGCACCCCCTGTTCATTAATAATGTATCCTAGATACTGAACTTGGGTCATGCCAAAAGTGCATTTCTCCAAATTGGCACATAACTTGTGTTGCCATAGTGTTTGGAGAACCTGTCGGATGTGGTGGAGGTGCTCTTCCCAACTCTGGCTGAAGATCAGGATATCATCCAAGTATACCATTACAAATGAGTTGGTGAATGGCCGTAATATGTCATCCATTAGCCTCATGAAGGTTGTAGGAGCATTCTTCAATCCAAAAGGCATAACCAACCATTCAAAAAGGCCCTCCTTGGCTTTGAAGACAGTCTTCCACACATCAGAGGGTTCGATTGGTACCTGGTGATATCCTCACTTCAAATCAATCTTGCTGAAATATTTTTCCCCCTTCAGTTGGTCCAGGAGGTCATCAATCTGTGGGATCGGGTACCTATTACGGACAGTGATCTTGTTCAACGCCCGATAGTCAATACAGTGTCTCCAAGTCCCATCCTTCTTCAGTACCAACACGATAGGGCTCCCACAAGGCGATGAACTCAAACGGATGTGAGCTTACTGCAGTAGCTCCTAAATCTGCCTCTTGATTTCATCCTTCTCCAGAACGGAGTGCTGATAGATTGGTCCATTGGGGAGCGACGCACCTGGGGTCAGATCGATGGAGTACTTGACCTAATAGTGTAGAGGAACCCCTGTGGGGGAGGTGAAGATGTCCTTGTACTCCTCCACGACCTTGTCCATCTATAGTTGTCGTGTGGAGGGGCCCTGTCTGGAGGTTTTGGCCACTGTCTTCTTCTTTCCTTGAGGGCGTATCATTAGAAAAACAAATTTCTTGGTTTTGGAAATGAGATTACTGCATTTTTTTGCAGTAACCAAAGAGATGGCAGTAGGAGGTGCTATCTCCGGTATCCTGTACAACTTATTTTCCAAAGTAACAATAACAACACGGGGTCTTGATTCATACACAGCATGTCGCTTCCACAAGTATGGTTGTCCTAATAATATATCACAAACTTCAAGGGGAGCAATGTCACACAATACCTCATCTGTGAAGGGCTTTATGTTGTATGGAAGGCGACACTGTTGGCTGACGTGAAGATCCCATCCTTGGTGAAGCCACCCAATGGTGTACGGTTGTGGATGTGTTATGGTCGGTAAGCCCAGCTGCTTCACGACCTATGCCGAAATGAGGTTCTTTTGGCTCCCACTGTCGACAATGAACTGTAGCGAGGAGCCCTTTACCCACATCTGGGAGTGGAAGAGATGCTAGTCCTCTTCTGGATCTTCGTGGTTACAACGGTGGCGTTGTGCTCCGCATCAATAATCTACTTCCCTTTGTCATTCCCCTTGTCGGGTTCTGACTCAGAGTCAGAGCATGCATCTGATTCTGAAACGTTTAGCTCGGCCACCAGTGATTGCTTGTCCCGACACTCACTTGTGTTGTGAGTGGAGATCTTATGGAACTCACACCACTTCCCTGTGTCCTTTTTCAACTTCACGGCACTGCTCTTTGCTTGCATCTTTGGTGGGTTGTCTTGGGCCGCCACACCTTGGCTTTGTCCTTTGTTCTGCAGTTTGGGGGAGCCTTTCCCTTTCTTCGGATTCGCAGATCCAAAGTCTCGCTTCTTTTGTTTAAACTTTTTCTTGACCATGACGGCATATCGGTATGCCATGCCAAGCGAGGGGATGTTCAGGAATTCTATTTCTTCCTGGATGTACTTGTGCAGGCAGCCGCAGTATTTGAGTACCAAATGCTGCTCTGAATCCTTGATACCTAACTTTGTGTGAAGGGTATGGGAAATATTGGTAAACTCTGACACATCTTGGTCCTTTCCCTGCCGCAACGTGGTCCACTTTATGTATTGATCATCATAACTTCCGATAAGGTAGTACTGCTCCTTGATGGAATCCCAAAATGAATCCCAAGTGGGTGCAACTGAAAATAGTGAGCCTGTAATTTCATTCTTCTGCTCACAGTAGGTTTCCCACCAGTCCTTGATGTGGGGGACTTCTTTGAGAAGAGCGAAAATAATCTTTTCCCGACTGGAAAAATCATTAATAGAAAAATAACCCTCTAGTAGATTTAACCATTTATCAATGGAATCTTGTTAAGATTAGGTATGTTCTATGCTAGAGAAATTTATTTAAATTTTCACAGTTAGCAATCACATCAGCATTATGATAAACTCCGACAGAACATAAATATAAAACGCAGAAGACAAGCCAAGACAAGAGGACACAAGATATGGCGCAAGCCACAGACAAACCCCACAATGTTTGGGGAAACCCTTTGATCAAATCTCCTTTTATCTTCAAAGTTCAGCAGAGAAAGAGAGAGAGAGTACATTTACAACAGAAGTCAACACTTTGACTTGTCTAGATCTGAGCATAGATCATCTCCTATAACGATGAGATCAGTTGAAGACATTCTGCTTCAACTGATCCTCCAAGGTGACTCCTTCACCTATCATCATCCTGCATCAGGTTCTCAAGCTGCACCACTGCATACTGCACCATGCTGAACTTTATGTCCATGACCTCATTCATCATTATGCTGCCCTTTATGTCCATGTCATGTTCTAGCAGCATCATACAACCATCAAATAGCTTTAGATCTCAACAGTACAATGCATGACAACTTCATATATTATGGTAATAATCTGAGCCCACAAATACCCATACAAAATGCACACAGTCTTCCTATAGCAGCATATAGATTAGTTTCTTTTGACAGCGTGTAAGCCTCCACTTACTGCATTCTGGAAGCTTCCTTCACTGCGTAGATGAGGGATGTTGATTTACCTTAAACCATGCTTCTAGCTCTTGCGTATATATATATATATATATATATATATATATATAGATATCTCTATTGGGGTGCCAGATCTAGGGCCTGTGAGCTAACAACGTTCCATGTATACCTGTACGTGGATTCCAAAGATGAAACCTGAGTTCTGTTCCTAGCGTATACATGTTTCCATTATACTAAGATTATCTAACATGAGATTAGGACCATATCTTTGCTTTCATTGAGAAGTAACCAAGTTTATTATTACACTAAGAGCTGATGTGGTTATGTATAGCATCGAGACAATAAACATATGCAGAGACTATTAGATAACAGGTCTGAATATCCTTCGCTGTAATACTGAGATCATCTTTATGGCATGACTATCTTACTGTTCCATCTCTATCCGAAGTTCTGTAGCTACAGGAGTATGATGTCAAGACTGCTCTTATTCATGCGAAATTAGCCCAACACTGAATGTCGAGATTGTCCAAACCTCATGTCACTGTTGTGTCTATACAGCTCCAGTTATCCGAGGTCTTGACTGTGACTGCACCTAATACCCAATCGAGGTGCAGTCAATCCCTAGATTTGGACCTGTTCCTCCATGCGAGTTTAGAGAGAGGAATGCGAGATTGTTACCTCAATTGTTGATGCCCTTAGACATGTTTTGTTGCTCCTTCATTCCGGATACCCTCATATCTTGACTGCAACTTCAAGCTTTGACTGTGGCTCCATGTCTAGACTGCGGCCTCATGACAGCGACTCCTCTTCCATGTGAGATCACAGAACCATCCGAATATGTGTGAGTTATGTGCTTCTATGGCTGCATGAACAGGGCTCTGCGTATAGGGCATCATCTGCGTGAACAGGTCTCTACGTGAACAAATCTCTGCGTTTAGGAAAACAGGTCTCTGCGTGAACATGTTTCCTTCACCTTCTCTGCATTTAGGAGTCTTCATTACAGCGTGATAATTCCTTCCCTTACTACAGCTACGTGTCTCCATTACAGCATATAAGCTAGGGCATCATCTGCGTATAAGATAGGGCATCATACACTTGGCCCAACGTATCTTCTTGTGTGTCTCTCCTTCACCAAAAACCCAAGACGTGGAGAGGAGGAGATCACATGAAGAGTTGTGTGTTTAAATGACATAAAATCCTCATCTATTTATACTAAAAATGTAGAGGTTGAATAGACACGTCGGTTGGGCTTCTAGAGCCTACATATGTGCTGGTCAGCTTGATAATAATTACATAAACAAAATAAATTCATATCTCCATAAATACTTATCAGAATCGGATGATCTTTGGATCAATCCTACACCTCTCGACGAGAGGGATCCAATAAAAATATCAGCTGCCAGAAATAAGCCAACCCACATGGAGTTTGGCCCTAGTTGCCAATTTAACACTCCCTCTCAACTAGGGAGAACTCCATCCGCTGATCCATATGTCCGATTGTACTATCTCGGCCATCAGTGCCCTGCACTGCTCTGCCCAACTCTACTGGCTCTACTTAGCTTGCTGGATTTGCTCTGCTCTGCTCAGCTCAGCTCTGCTAGCTTTGCTCTGCTGACTCTGCTCTGCTCAGCTCATCTCCGCTGAACTATGAAGAAGAAGAATTGATCGAGAATGAGTCATATCATTCTCCACTGACCTGAAGTCAGTCTCAGAGTGCATACCACTAGTCCTAGACCAGTCTCAACTGACCTGAAGTTAGCTTCATAGTAAGTACCACTCCTACCACTGGTCCCAGACCAATATCGCAGTCTCAGAGAGAGTACCACTGGTCCCAGACCAGTCTCAACTGACCCGAAGTCAGCGTCATAGTATGTACCACTCTCACTGGTCCCAGACCAGTACTGCACTGACACGAAGTCAGTCTTAGAGTATGTACCACTGGTCCCAGACCAGTCTCAGCCGACCCGAAGTCAGCGTCATAGCATGTAAAACTCCTACCACTGGTCCCAGACCAGTATCATTGATCCCATATCAATGGAGGACATCCTAGCGTAGGGAGTACGGTAGATACAACGATGCGTCCATTGGTACTACTATGGTCCCTAACTTCATTTCCCTACTCATTGATCAGATGAGAGGTGCTTCCCATGAGTCCCAGACTGCATGGGTAGGATGCCTCGACAGGAGAACTTAATCAATCCTGTCCTCACATGAGAACACATCAATCCTGCTACAATCGCCATGGAGAACACATCAATCCAGGCTGCCATGGAGAACACATCAATCCAGGCCTCACAGGAGAACACATCAATCCTGCTACAATCGCCATGGAGAACACATCAATCCAGGACTCACAGGAGAACACATCAATCCTGCTACAATCGCCATGGAGAACACATCAATCCAGGCCTCACAGGAGAACACATCAATCCTGCAACAATCGCCATGGAGAACACATCAATCCAGGCCTCACAGGAGAACACATCAATCTTGCTACACAAGAGAGCGAATCATCTTGTCCCACAAGAGAGCGAATCATCTTGTTTCAGTGCGCACCACCAGGGGAGGGTGAGTCACCCTGTGGTCGTATGTTGCTCCAATAGAACTGCAAGCCCCCAAAGCTCCTAGAGCTCAATGTATGCAGCATGCAGGACCCTTTTACAAAGATCTCTTGATGACTCCAAGTCGTTCGGGAAAATCACAAATTTGATCTTTCCCCCGGGGCTTTAGCAACCTGTATATCATCTCAGTGCGATGGAGCCTCCTTGCTCATCGACTTTCCATATCCTAGATAAGCTAGTATCTGATGTCTGTCTGCTGGAGCAATTGTTGAATACAAGATTCCTCAATAATCGAATCACACCTCTGGTTGTCACAGAGAAAAACAGCTAACATAAGAAATTCCGCAACCATGCAGCTTCATACTAGATCATACTCATAGCCATGTATTCGGTCTTGGCGGTGCTTATAGTGACCGACTTCTGCTTCCTGCATCGAGGCAGAATCCAAAGAGAACCAACACTGAAAAGTGCTCTAGTGATCCTCCACACTACCTGCCCACTCATTATTCGAATAATCATGTGGTTTCATATTTTCGGTAGTGTATCTCAATCCGTGAGAGATTTTTCCCCTGAAGATATCTCCGAAGATTCTTGGCACCAATCTAGTGAGGCTCAACCAAATATGAGCTCGCCATGCTAACTGCAACACAAATGTCTGGATGGAGGTTCTCCAAGAACATCAACGTGAATGAGTTTATGAAACTCAGAGGCACTTCTGGTCCGACATCATTACCATATAACTTCTTGAAAGTTAAAATCCTCGAGGTAGTCACAGGCTTGCAGCTTATCTTCCCACATTCAGAATCCAACTCCCTCTGTCTCCTATAAATGAGAGGGTTTGCACCTGTTAGACATAGGTGCCGGTATGAGAGGTTTATCATCCACAACCTTTGAGTAATTGTTTGGATCGGTTTCACTCCTAGTGAATCTCAGCTGCATTAGATAGCTATCAATCCTCTCATACTATGCCTGTACACACGAGATTCCTTGATCATGATTCTCAAACTCCTTGGGTTGTTCCAAACCTGTGAACCTTCTGCATGAGGGGAATGGTCCCCTTATAATATTTTCCTTCAGTACATGTACCTTCATGCTTCTTTTTGAATTCAGGCATCCTAGTCATCATCTGACTCACAGACCTCCGGTGCTAAGTCAATGGACATGGTCCCCAGTGGACTTCCTGCAACTTGATACATCCCTGAACTCAAAAACATCTTTAAAAGATCTATTTTCAAAACACGTACCTTTCCATCGATAAGTGCCACTCTGTAACCTTTGACTTCCATTTCCGAGATGGACATCTAGTTCGATCAGGTACATAAAAGAGATTTTGGGGTTCCTTGCTTTTGTGGAAGAGTCAACCATTTCCTTGATGACCTACATTTCCAGTCATTCTTTTGATCATTGAAGATGTCCCTAGAATGATTGTTATCTTCATCAAGATATGTGTCTCTGCCATTCAGACACTCCTTCATATAACGGCCAAACTTATTTCAACAAGGCATCCGCCTTTTCTTCCACCCTTAGATCCAAACTTCCCAATGAAGTGATCTTAAGATGGACCATCAGAATCTTTCGTTGTGCCATTCTGATAACATTCTCTGCTTTGACTTCACCCTAGGTGAATTATGAGGAACCCATTGATCCTTCTGTCTTGTCCCAACTGTCTTCGGTGATTTCTCTTTCACTCTTGCTTGGGCATTGTCTTCACCTCAGCTCTGATACCATGTTAAGATTAGGTATGTTCTATGCTAGAGCAATTTATTTAAATTTTCACAGTTAGCAATCACATCAGCATTATGATAAACTGCAGATAGAACATAAATATAAAACGCAGAAGACAAGCCAAGACAAGAGGACACAAGATATGGCGCAAACCAGGGACAAACCCCACAATGTGTGGGGAAACCCTTTGATCAAATCTTCTTTTATCTTCAAAGTTCAGCAGAGAAAGAGAGAGAGAGTACATTTACAACAAAAGTCAACACTTTGACTTGTCTAGATCTGAGCATAGATCATCTCCTATAACGATGAGATCAGTTGAATACATTCTACTTCAACTGATCCTCCAAGGTGACTCCTTCACCTATCATCATCCTGCATCAGGTTCTCAAGCTGCACCACTTCATACTGCACCATGCTGAACTTTATGTCCATGACCTCATTCATCATTATGCTGCCCTTTATGTCCATGTCATGTTCTAGCAGCATCATACAACCATCAAATAGCTTTAGATCTCAACAGTACAATTTATGACAACTTCATATATTATGGTAATAATCTGAGCCCACAAATGCACACAGTCTTCCTATAGCAGCATATAGATTAGTTTCTTTTGACAGCGTGTAAGCCTCCACTTACTGCATTCTGGAAGCTTCCTTCACTGCGTAGATGAGGGATGTTGATTTACCTTAAACCATGCTGCCAGCTCCTGCGTATATATATATATCTCCATTGTGGTGCCAGATCTAGGGCCTGTGAGCTAACAACGTTCCATGTATACCTGTACGTGGATTCCAAAGATGAAACCCGAGTTCTGTTCCTAGCGTATACATGTTTCCATTATACTAAGATTATCTAACATGAGATTAGGACCATATCTCTGCTTTCATTGAGAAGTAACCAAGTTTATTATTACACTAAGAGCTGATGTGGTTATGTATAGCATCGAGACAATAAACATATGCAGAGACTATTAGATAACAGGTCCGAATATCCTTCGCTGTAATACCAAGATCATCTTTATGGCATGACTATCTTACTGTTCCATCTCTATCCGAAGTTCTGTAGCTACAGGAGTATGATGTCAAGACTGCTCTTATTCATGCGAAATTAGCCCAACACTGGAATGTCGAGATTGTCCAAACCTCATGTCACTGTTGTGTCTATACAGCTCCAGTTATCCGAGTTCTTGACTGTGACTGCACCTAATACCCAATCGAGGTGCAGTCAATCCCTAGATTTGGACATGTTCCTCCATGTGAGTTTAGAGAGAGGAATTCAAGATTGTTACCTCAATTGTTGATGCCCTTAGACATGTTCTGTTGCTCCTTCCTTCCGGATACCCTCATATCTTGACTGCAACTTCAAGCTTTGACTGCGGCTCCATGTCTAGACTGCGGCCTCATGACAACGACTCCTCTTCCATGTGAGATCACATAACCATCCGAATATGTGTGAGTTATGTGCTTCTATGGCTGCATGAACAGGGCTCTGCGTATAGGGCATCATCTGCGTGAAAAGGTCTCTACGTGAACAAATCTCTGCATTTAGGAAAATAGGTCTCTGCGTGAACATGTTTCCTTCACCTTCTTTGCGTTTAGGAGTCTTCATTACAGCGTGATAATTCCTTCCCTTACTGCAGCTAGGTGTCTCCATTACATCGTATAAGCTAGGGCATCATCTGCGTATAAGATAGGGAATCATACACTTGGCCCAACGTATCTTCTTGTGTGTCTCTCCTTCACCAAAAACCCAAGACGTGGAGAGGAGGAGATCACATGAAGAGTTGTGTGTTTAAATAACATAAAATCCTCATTTATTTATACTAAAAATGTAGAGGTTGAATAGACACGTCGGTTGGGCTTCTAGAGCCTACATATGTGCTGGTCGGCTTGATAATAATTACATAAACAAAATAAATTCATATCTCCATAAATACTTATCGGAATCGGATGATCTTTGGATCAATCCTAAACCTCTCGACAAGAGGGATTCAATAAAAATATCAGCTTCTAGAAATAAGCCAACCCACATGGAGTTTGGCCCTAGTTGCCAATTTAACAAATCTGCATCTATCTGACCCTTGAATATGGGGATTTCAAAATTAACTTGTACCTTAAATGGTGTGGCATTTACAGAGTAGCTATTGGAAGTCGGTGCATCGCCTCTCGGTAGCCGCTGAAGGATCTAGGCAAAGCTTTCCACCATCGCATTCCTTTGTTGCTCGAGGGCTTCTTTGAGCAAGATTTTGATAGGATCTCCTACCCCCTCACCTTTCTTTTCATCCGCCATGGGAGGCCGTCGGGATTTGCGAGGTTGGTCTTGCAAAGGTTCGACCAGTTCAAGCCTTAACTCCTTATATCCCAACCTCGTTGGGGACATGCAAAGAAAAACAGAGCAAGCATAGACCGCTCTGATACCACTGATCCAAATTTAAACAGGAACACAACAAATTACAGAGATAACCATAAACACAGAGATGCAGTGGAAATAATACTTCATTTCATTAATGCAAAATACTGAAATATGCTTACAAACAGCAATCGAAATAAACTAGCTAGGGCGATGGTAGCTTATCTCTGAGAAGAGATGTAGTGGCTACATGCCTCTGAACTATGTTACAATGAGGCTCGAAGGCCTATTTATTGTTGAGAAACAATGGAAAACCATAAGCATCCAAAAACCTAACCCTAGAAGATGAAACGCCAAACTGTGGGCCCTGTTTGGGTAAATTGGTACATCAACTTCCCAGGGTCGTAACTTTGGCATACGATCTCCATTTGACGTGCACAACAACTCATTAGAAAGATCTATCCAAGGACCCATGTTGCTCCTAGTTTTCCCAAAAAAACATCATTTAGGGCCTCAAAACGGCTTTGAAAGTTTAGGACCTGAAAAACTGCTAAAAATAGTAAATTGTGCTACAATTAAGGAAACTGAAAAGATGAATGAAACAATGGTGGGGGTCCAAGTGGACTTGGCAGGTGGCCACCAATATCCACCTGGATTAATAGATGAACTTCAAGTGACTTAGGAGTCATAGGGCCACATACATTAGAGTGAAAGAGATCCGAGATTTCTTTTGATCGTGAAGCACTGCTTCCAAATAGTCTCTTGGTATTCTTACCCAATGCACATCCCTTACATAATCCTCCATGTTGTGGGGAAAAATGCCTATGCAGGACGATCCTATCCACCTAAGGCATGATAGTGCCTTAGCAACAAACGAATGCAGCTACTTCGGTTTCTTCCTTTATGAAATATGAAAGAGAGGAGATTGGTAGACTTACTGTTATCTTTCGGTTGTCCCTCGATCTAGATCCTCTCCGCTTTGTGTGTCCACAACTACTTGCCTCCTCGCTTTTGCTCCCACGAGATCACAAGAGAACAGCTACCTGTGACAAGAGAACAGCTACATGCAACAAGAGAAGGACACAATACAAAGGCAAATATACATATTCATAAATGATTCAGGATTAGAAGTAAATCAAATACACTAATGCAAATCATACAATAAACACCAACATATAGGAAAGAACCGAGAAGCTTTATTGATTGATAAACAAGGTTCAGGAAGAGATACAACCCATAGGGTTCCAACCCAGCATCTCCTTCCCAGCAGAATGGAATTCCTTCTTCAGCCCATTTCAAAGCATAAACACCCAATGATCCAACCACAAACCAACAACAATTCTTTGCAATACAATCCAGCCTCCTTTATACCTCATGAGAGAGCTCTATATATAGGAGTTTTGGAGAAAGGATGAGTCAGCTTGAGGCTGGTATGAAGCTGACTAGTGTCCTCTCTCACTTCAGTTCTTGAGTCCACTTGGAGGTTCTTACTTCCACTTGGAGATTTGGAACGTCTTACTCATCACCAGTCGAATTCCCTGATCCAAGTGTCATTTTGGAAGCTTCCTGGGCATTGACACCTTGAGGAATGAGTCTGCCACTTGTCCAGTTACGCTCAGCACAGGTGGCCTTCTTTGTAGTTGACATTCAGCGCAGGTACACAGTGGAGCACTTGACATTCAGCGCAGATGCTCAGTGGAGCAGTTGACATGATCCAGAAATTGCTTGTTTTTTAGTGTTTTCAGGTGGAGAACTTTTATAAACTGCTGTGGTTTGCTGGCCTTGTTCCTCTAGGGGTAGGAACAACATGTTTAGGGACTTTGGATCCCTTAATTATTGACATTTCATGCTCAGTGATGCAAGGCACAAAAATGTCTATAACAGTTGCCCCCTAAAGTATGAGGCCGTTTATCGGGTGAAATGCTTTATCCAGGGGAGTCCGAAGTTCATCCATTTGCTGGGAGGAGACCTGTAATAAGATACAATACAATACATTATGATTCATTCTACTTTCATGATCTAGTTGAGGCGGGCATTCCCATGCTCAACTTTATAAATACATTTTGGTACATAGAACAGACGATTGTCTGATGGTAGACTGATAGTTCTGGCGAAACTATCATCCTTTGAGTAGGATGATCATCTGCTGCAATGATGTACATGCCAAATGTCTTTATTTTCCTGAATATATTATCGCAGCCCGGATGGATGAAACTAGATCCGGGGTCTTCAAACTCGTTCTATCTTCACTCTAAGTACAAGTCGATCCATGTGAGAGCTGTGCTGAAGTCGAACATGGAAAGACATCGCTTGATTACCGGTCAATGATGTAAACAGTTAACAAGCGCGAGAGGAATCACCGATAATGATAATGACCCTCAAGGTACTGCAGTACAATTCACGTGGTGTGAATAAAGGACTTGGCGTCGAACACCACGCAAAATCTTCTGGTCGAAGGTCATTGATGTATACCTGTCGCCGGAAGTGAGAAACTTGCCATTGAGGCATGCAAGCTTCAAAGTACTGAAGGGGTTGTTCCTAGATCAACTTCTTGGATAATGAGCTGATGTTGACAAGAAGCGATCCGTCAAAGGAGGGCCTTAATGAATCCCACATCAGTGACACGGAACGGAGCTAATGATTTTAGTGGAGGTGAAAACAATCTATGACATATGATTCAGGGTGGCGGTCATGAATGGATGAAGGATAATGTATGGCAGTGGATGGGACCTGGTTGACTCTTTCTGAACAACTTCTCTTGAACATATGGCGACACTGATGCGATGGATCGGTAGCATTACCCCAATTATGGATGGTGTGGCAAAGACCATGGTGATGTGACCGGTGAATGAAACAACCCAACCCGATGTGGTACGGAGGAAAAGTGTCATGTTCAAGAGCGACCTGCTACCATCAAAGACTTCTCGATTTTTCCCAATTTTTCCCCAGTCATTGCTGACCAGTACCTCTTTATTTTTGTCAAGCTTGAGGAGGATAACATATGCTTGTTCTATAACCTGCCCTTCGGGCAAGCCCATCGCTATGTTTTAACGAGCCTAGCGATTGGGAAACTCGTTCTCGTCTAAAGACAAGTTTGTCGCTATTTAGTGATTTTAACGAGTCTAACGACAAGGAAAACTCAGCCCTTTTCATTTTTAGAGAGTCTGAAAAGGTACATAAAGTTAACTCCAAAATTCCTTTTTCGTCATCTAATCCCTTAAGTCCGAAAAAGTATAAAACAATACAAAAGGGATGAGTTTTCGGTACTTTTAACGAGCCAAAAAAAACAAGCGCTCGATCTTTTTGTGCAATAATCCCTCAGGTCCAAAAAGATTAAAATCTAGAAGAGGGATAGCTCTTCCAGTCGTTTAACGAGCTGGGAGGCCAAAACTCGGCAATCTTTTCATATTTTACGAGTCAGTTGAAAAGAGCTTAAAGAAGACTCGTCTTTTGAGGAACGAGTGATGAACAGGGATAGTAGCTGATTCCAGGTACAGGTTGGAATTTTCCAATCACGGCAGTGTCACAAGGATGGCTAGGTGAAATCACTCTTCGCAGCTGTTCCTCAAAATAGGTAAACAATCATATGGAGGTAAACGATCGGCCAAATGAACGGTGGAGGTGAAGGTGCACAAACACGACCAAGGTTTTTTTACGGTTGATCAGGTTACATACTCAATAGTTATTTACCGGTACGGGTTCATTTTTTAACGAGCTTGAATGCGCCAAAACACTGCTCAATCTTATGTTTATTTTTTAACGAGCATGAACTATGTGCTAAAACGGCTCGGATCTTGCGTTTTTTTTTTTTTTAAATGAGCATGAACTTTATGCCAAAACTGCTCGTCATACCAGTCATAAGATAAGATTGTCTCATTGTGAGATCGCTATTTTTTATGGAGCTTCATCCCACTATGCTTTGCTCCGCACCCTTCCTTTATGCAAGTTCGGAAACGGCTAACCCAAAAAACAGATAAATAACCGGTTCCGAAACGGCTAACCCAAAAAACAGGTAAATAACCGCTCTTTTCTTGCACTCCAAAAGGGTTTGCATGCCCCCAGGTATAAAATACAATTTCAAGGTTGCCCCTCCTCCTTCTCACTTCTATTTTTCTTTGGGTGTTCACAGCTACTTGTCGTCTTGCTAGTTTAGTTTAACGATACTTGTCTTCTCGTTAATTTTAACGGGTCTATACATAGCCCATCTTTTAATAGATTTTTCGCAAGATCGCAAGAGAAGAACACTACTCAAAGACAAAACATTGGTGTTATTGAGGGAGGCTTACCTCTTTCTGGTTACCCAAAGATTGTCTCGTTAGATAAAACACTTCCTTGGCCTACCTTTTTCAGGTTACCTAAAGATTGTCTCATTAAACAAAACACTTCCTCGGCAATGTCTACCGAAATAGACAAAGATGGGAGACGGGTCCCGTCTCTCCCAAGTACCTTGACAAAAGAATCCTATTCTAGAACAACCCTCTTTCCTCCATGGACAGGGTACGGACTAGTCATATTCTTTCGCGGAAATTCTACCTTATACCCAAAGTTCTCTGCCGAAGTAGACCAGGACGCATGCCCCCTGGGTTCCAGTCATGTCTTCCCGAATTACTCGCGCTCATCAGGAGGACGGACTGTGGGTTGAGACACTTCTTGCGTGAATAGACCATTTAGGGATGGTATATGACTATTTGCGATGTGTGATCCAGGAAACGAAAGTTGGTCCACGAGCTTGACCATTCTTCCTCCATGTGGAAAACACATTACTCTAAAGAGTGAGGAGACTATTGCTCCCATGCAATATATATAGTCTCGTCCAAGGAGTAGGTTATAATCCAAGGGTCCTTGAACAACCATCACGTTCATTTGAACGGTCTTCCCCTTCAGTGTTATTGGCACATTGGGGAGGATCCCTAAAGGGCGACTGGTTCCTTTATCAAAGCCTGATAGATTTCTCATCTCAGGCAAAAGCACAGGCGAACCAAGTGCTTTCCAAGCAATAGAGGAAAGGATACTCACAGATGCCCCCTCATCAATGATAGTGCCAGCCATTACCATTCTGTATATTTGACAAATAATTCTGAACGGTATACTGGCTGGCAACCGGGGTCTGCCTAGTTGGTTCCAATCAAAGGACACAACCAGGTTGCTTGGTGGTGGGACCGAATAAACGGCCGGATAACGCTCTGATGAACTTCCTTCCTGCGATAAAGGAATGGTGGCATTGCCCCCTTGATCATCAGAGTCAGTGCTGATGAAGAGAATCTGGACGGTGTCGTCTTGATTCTCCTCTGTGATGGTGTCATTCGAAGATGGGGCCTCTGAAGTCAAAACCGGGTCAACTGCCGTATCAACCTTTTGACTTTCGTTAGGCATGGATCCAGACGGTTCATCTTCAATGACAGGTGCTTCGGCTGACCACCTGGGCGGGTCAACCAGATTCTCAACTAGCGAGGGACTTGGCAAGAGTTTTTGATATCTAGGAGGAAGATTCGCTCGTAATATCGGGCGATCTTCTAGAACTCTTTTCGCCTCGTCTAAGAAGGGACAACGGTGGATGGCGTGATCGCCTTCACACAGTCTGCAGGGAAATTTAGCTTTCCCGCTCTGTCCTGGAGCTTCACTCCCACTAGTTGACGGTGAACAATCGACATGGCTATCAGAGGTCGATGCTACCGAATTGTGCAGACGGGGGGACCAGTCACTTAGTATCCGGGGGATACATGGACAATCTCTATGGAAGTGGTCTCCCCTGCATATGACGCATGGCGATTTAGGCCTTATGAGTGCAGTGTGTGGATTTCTGTTAGATGACGCTTGTTTGCCCCCAGTCGCCTTAAGCTCCTTCTGCTTCTTTTCTTTCTTCTTCTTCTCCTTTTTCTCCTTAGGAACTCGGTTCTTTGACCGACCAGTTCCGCCATGCGAAGAGGAAGGAGGAGAGGAAGATGAAGTAGAAGGCTGGGAGACAACTCTTGTCTGATCTAATTGTTGACTCGACTGTTCAGGAATGGTGGCATTCTGAACGACACTGGTTGAAAAGAGCCATACAGGTAGGCCAATTGTCAATCCTGGAAGCGACAATGTGGCCATGTGGGGCGCACCAACATCTCCCCAAGAGGAGAAAGGACTAGGATTTCCATCAGGAACTCCTTGTTTGGTGTGCTCCATCTTTTCAACCCAAAGATCAACGCGAGAATAAGGGTGATTGTTCCGTTTAAAATAAATTGTTAACGACGCTTTAGACACAACTTGCTTTTTCAGTTTTAAAGAGTCGAGAAAAAGCTAAAGATGACTCTAGTCTCCTTCGATGTTTTAACGAGCCCGAAGTGACAAATGCTCGGTTGGAATTTTTCTGTTATAGAGTCTGAAAAAGGCCAAAAGAAACTGCTCTGGAGATCTAGGCAGAGGGTGTGCCAAACCTTTCGCAAAACCACAAAATACGTTTTACGGTACGGGTGGTCGATCTTCGTGAATGCTGTGTTCACTGCATTGCGATCAGTAGGGCGGCCGACACGGCTTCCTAAGGATAAAGGATATATGCCTATAGGGGTCTCCCAATATATACACGACGGTACGTGGGAGCACAAGTCCGTATTAGTGCTATCGTCTCTCAGGAGGAATCACCCACCTTCATAGAGATCGACAGTCACTACGTTTAATGACGCCGGAACACGTCTCTACCTAGACCTCTACTGTGAGCATTATGTTGCAAAGCGTTGTTAGGTTCATTCAATATATTTTAAGTTGATCTTTTTAAAGTTTGTCTTTCAGGATCACCACGAGATGTATTGGTACAAATTCCTAAATGCAGTCTAAGATGATAAGCAAGCTTTATAATCTTTCAACTTTGAAAATCCTAGCTACTGAGGGAAAAGAGAGCGACTATCTTTTCTCAAAGAGCAATCAACACACTCTAATGCACTCTTCCTAAATCCAACATGCAAACTCATCAAAATGCAAATGCACAATGCAGGTGTTTGTTTTCACTTTCTTAGTATAAATGCCTACAAAGAAAGCTTTTTGTACAACTTCGAATTTGCTTTTAAATGACTGAAAATAAACAAGTTTACTTTTTCCCAAATCAGCAAGGGTAGAAGAGATTACAATCACTTTGCGATTTTTTGAAAGAAATACTTGTTTCGACACTTAAAAATGACAAATTCAAACCAATAAGCAAAAGCAAATGATAAATCAAACTGCAAACAGCCAATGAACTCTCTTCTAAGATCACAATCAATCACTCAATCAGATCTGAATCAAGGCTACAGGATGACTATTTCGCTCATGCAAAGGAAAACTGTAAATGACGCCACAAACACATAAAAACAATTACAGTCTTTTTGTACAAAAATGAGGCGGAATACAAGCAAAGAAAAGGGGTTTCAGATGTGGTACCTATGCTGGTTAAAGGTAGCAAAAACAGAGATCAAAACAGGCAAAAGACAGCAAGGAACCCCAGCTGCACAAGGGCACACTGGTTCAACGCAGGTACAACACTGTCAGTTTGACATTCAGCACAGGTATCCTTCACGGGACCTGCGTTGAAATGCAGACTGCCTTCACAGTGCCTGCGCTGAAAGGAGAAACTCTCGTTTCTCTCGGTTTCCGGGTCATAAAATGCTCAAAAATCAACTGTTTCAGGCCAAATCAGAAACACAAGCAAGGTATAAACAGAGGGATGCTTTGAAAGGGTACTAAAGACTATCACAAAGGATCATCAAGTCATTTATGAGTCCATTGTTGAGATCATAGACAAAAACCCAGTAAAGGATCAAAGCAACAACATTCTACTTTGCAAAGCAGTTCGATTGTTGCTGTTGAGTCTATGAAGTAAACAATGATGCAAGCTCAAACAAAATGACTAAAACAAAGTTCTTCCCCAGTGGAGTCGCCAATTTGTTGTGGGGAAAAATGCCTATGCAGGACGATCCTATCCACCTAAGGCGTGATAGTGCCTTAGCAACAAACGAATGCAGCTACTTCGGTTTCTTCCTTTATGAAATATGAAAGAGAGGAGATTGGTAGACTTACCGTTATCTTTCGGTTGTCCCTCGATCTAGATCCTCTCCGCTTTGTGTGTCCATAGCTACTTGCCTCCTCGCTTTTGCTCCCACGAGATCACAAGAGAACAGCTACCTGTGACAAGAGAACAGCTACATGCAACAAGAGAAGGACACAATACAAATGCAAATATACATATTCATAAATGATTCAGGATTAGAAGTAAATCAAATACACTAATGCAAATCATACAATAAACACCAGCATATAGGAAAGAACCGAGAAGCTTTATTGATTGATAAACAAGGTTCAGGAAGAGATACAACCCATAGGGTTCCAACCCAGCATCTCCTTCCCAGCAGAATGGAATTCCTTCTTCAGCCCCTTTCAAAGCATAAACACCCAATGATCCAACCACAAACCAACAGCAATTCTTTGCAATACAATCCAGCCTCCTTTAGACCTCATGAGAGAGCTCTATATATAGGAGTTTTGGAGAAAGGATGAGTCAGCTTGAGGCTGGTATGAAGCTGACTAGTGTCCTCTCTCACTTCAGTTCTTGAGTCCACTTGGAGGTTCTTACTTCCACTTGGAGATTTGGAACCTCTTACTCATCACCAGTCAAATTCCCTGATCCAAGTGTCATTTTGGAAGCTTCCTGGGCATTGACACCTTGAGGAATGAGTCTGCCACTTGTCCAGTTACGCTCAGCACAGGTGGCCTTCTTTGCAGTTGACATTCAGCGCAGGTACACAGTGGAGCACTTGACATTCAGCGCAGATGCTCAGTGGAGCAGTTGACATGATCCAGAAATTGCTTGTTTTTGAGTGTTTTCAGGTGGAGAACTTTTATAAACTGCTGTGGTTTGCTGGCCTTGTTCCTCTAGGGGTAGGAACAACATGTTTAGGGACTTTGGATCCCTTAATTATTGACATTTCATGCTCAGTGATGCAAGGCACAAAAATGTCTATAACACTCCATGATCTTATTTTAGTTCAGGTATTCCATCTACTATGGAACTTAGCGTTGGAAGGATTTTGAAATGTAGATGACCAAATCTCCTATGTTAGACTTCACACGGGATAATTTCAATGTGAACTAGGGCTTTCACTAAAGGAGAGATTTGTCTGTAAAGTATTCCTTCTTGAATGCCAATGACTTTAGATTTTTGTATATGTGAGTCTTTACACCATACAAAAACCTTTCCATCAATGAAAGCTACTCTATCACCCTTATCTTCTAAGCTTGAAATGAAAAGTAAGTTCTTATGCAAACCTGGAAAAAATAGAATGTTGTTGAGGTGGATGTTTGTTCCATTCTACAGCTTTGTAGAGGTTGATCCAATACCTCTTACGGGATAGTTCTTGTTATCTCCAAGTTCCACTGAATAAGTGGATTTACCTTCTGATATGGTCTTCAATTGTTTGGGATGGCCAGTCATGTGTCTTGATGCACTGCTGTCAATTACCCAAATGTTTTTGTCTTGGAATGTGCCAAAGAGAGCCGAGAAGACTCCTTCATCCCTTTCCTTGATTAACACCTTGTTTGAAGAAAATACGTGACTCCATGCTTTCTTGATACCTTTCTTGAGATGGCTTGATATCTTGGAACACTTCTTGATGAAATTCTTCAATGTAGAGGAGATCTTCATGATGCCCTTAGCTAACCTTAGCTCTGATACCATGTTGAGAATTCAATAGGGCAATGAATATGTTAATTTTCTTCAACTTGAACTGTTTGTGTTACCTTTTTACTTATTAGCTTTGTTCCTTATTATTATAATGTGAGAAACATAAAACAACTACCAAAACAATAAGAGTAGTGACACAAAATATAGGCTACAAACTAGGGCCAAAACCCCTCCTCTTGAGGGGAAAACCTTTAAATCTCTTGTATTCTTATAGATATTTCAATTAATGAATACCAAGACCTTATGACTCGGACCAATACCCTCCAAGATCAAGACCAACCACTTGAGATAGTGTGCAAACCTTTTACTAGCCAAACCTACTAAATCTCTTCCAATTGCTTCAACTTGGCCTCTCACTGCAAGACCTTCAACCTCCTACCGTAGATCTGAAATTTTGACTGCAAGAAAACTGCTGCTACCACATGTGGGAACTTAGATATTTTTCCTAGAGCCTTCTTCTGTCCTTTGCTAGACTTTCCTTGTGACTTAGGGCTTGAGAGATACCCTTAGTGACCTTCGCTTGCCTTCCATCCTTCCTTCCTTCCAAGATTGAACTCGATGTAACCCTTGCGTAGAAACCCTAGCTTCATTTAGCACATGAGAGAGAGAGAACTAGACCAAACACTTTGTCCTTCTTCTACCTCATCTTTGTCCTCCTCTTCGCATAGAATGAGAGATGAGTGAGTGTCCTTGTGGAGGACGAGTTCCTCTCCTTATATAGGCATCTTCAAGGGGTAGACATGGCTCTTCAATTAGGTCAATTTAATAACTTCTAGACCGGCTTGATCTTGGAGGGTATTTCAACTCTTTAAAGAAAAAAATAATTTTTCTTTACAATATACAATGTGCACATTGGGGTCTTCAATATATGACAATGACTCTAGACCTAGGACAAACCCTAGAAGCACTCAATGGGTGCTTCACTTATAAAATAAAATAACTTGAGCATGAAACCCATGCTACAATAATAATAATAATTTCTTTTCATTTTATAATTTATAAGAGTACATTTCATACTTATCAAGACCTAACCTAGTCACACAGTTTTCAACAACTCTTTCCTACACTACTACCTCACTCAGTTTCCTTTGCAATATTTGATGCAATTGCTAGTTGAATCCAATTTAGGGAACTAACTCTCTTAGTAAATGAAACCCCTTAAAAAAATTGACTTAGAAGTAAGATGCTCCTGCACCAATATATTTTAAAGATATAATTTATATGATGATACAAATTTCTTAATCATGTTTTTAACTACCAAAATCTACATACTAAAATGTTATTATATATTTGAATATTTTATTAATTTTAATAATTTAGTAAAATTGAAAATTTTAATTATTTTAATTACATTTTTAAAAATATAAATAAGTTTAAAATTTCACCTGAATTCTGAAATCTTTTTATTTTATAATTTTAATAACTAAAAATACCTTTTTTAAGTCATGACACATGACGAAGATAACCAAAAAAATTAATAAAATTAATAAATAACTTAAAATGTTTAGTTTAAGGCTATTTAAATAATTTGAAGGAAATTTTTTAATTTACAATTTTTTCTAACCATTAAAATTAATTATATTTATTTTCAGATATTTATTTTATAATAATAAAAATAATAATTTATTTATTTTTAAATTTCCTATGGTAAAGTGTTTTTTATTATGATAAAGTTTTAAATTTTATATATCGAATTAAAATATGATGTTTCTTAAAGTTTAGATGATATGATAATGGATACTACTCATCATCATAATCACAATTAAATGGACAAAAAAATATTATAGAATTTTTGCATTTAAAATTATCTTTTAATTATAAAATAAAATTAAAATATTTTGATATTAATATTAATAAAATGGATAGAAATATTTTAATAGAAAACTTAAAATGTGTAGTTTAAGTTTATTTATAAATTTTTTTATTTACAAATTCTTCTCATTATTAAAATTAATTATATATTTTTAGATGTATATATAATTTGAGTGGGCCTAATGGTTAAGAGCATGTGTTTCCTTTTAGTTTCTAATTGTAAAATAAAATTAAGATATATTGCAGGTTACGCTAAGAGGAGCTCAATAACTTAGTATAAGGTAGATATCAAGTGTAAATGTTTAACATTTAGGATTTAACAAATTTAACATCTAACGAATTTAATCTAATGTCAATGTCGCCCCTAATGAAAAATCAATAACATCTAACAAATGTAATCTAATGCCAATATTGGCCCTAATTAAAAATGGATATAGAGGTAGACGTGTAGGCTTAAATGTTTAATATTTAACATTTATAGGTAAGCTCAATTAAAATAATAATAAAAAAGTTAAACAAATCAATAACATATAACAAATTTAATCTAATGTCAATATTGGTCCTAATAAAAAATAGATATAGAGGTAGATGTGTAGGCTTAAATGTTTAATATTTAACATTTATATGGCAGCTCAATTAAAAAATAATAAAAGGTTAAACATAATACCCAAGTATGGTGGAGATGTAGTAGTGTAAACATTTAAATCTTGGTTAAATAAAAAGTTAAAAGTAATAAAAATAATAAAATTCAATTTGTTATATTATAATTTTGTTTTGCTTTGGTAGTAACTAGAGTTGTGAAGTGGATAAGTAAATTGTTTTCTCAAAAATGGCATTATATATGCAAACGCTGCAATAATACCTGCTTTGGTAGTAACTAGAGTTGTGAAGTGGATAAGTAAATTGTTTTCTCAAAAATGGCATTATATATGCAAACACTGCAATAATACCTTCGGTTATGGTCAAATCAAATGTTTATTTTTTTTAATAATACTGAAAAATAAATATTTATTTTTCAAAGTTAAACATTATAATTTGCATTGGTCAATGCTAAACTAATAGTAATAAATAGACAAATTTATTGTTAGATTTTTTAGGAGGGACTAATAATTATTCCATAACCATATTTAAATTTAATCAATAAGCACATAAAAACTTAATACTTACAATAAACAGAAAATATAACATGTTTCTTAACCATGGATATCCATCCCCACTTTACAATGATATCATTAACTTGTAAATAGGTTTTCCTACAATACCATGGGACAATAGAGGGAAAATGAGAGAGATAGAGAGAGGGCAGGGAGAGAGGGGGGAGAGGAGAGAGGGAGGGAGATAATGGTAGAGTTGGAGGGCGGAGTGAGAGAGAATGATGGGTAGGGGAGAGAGAGAGGGAGGTGTAAGAGAGAGGGGGAGGAAGGGGAGATGGGGGCGGAGTGGGAGAGAGTGATGGGTCTTGTTTTTAGAGCAGAGAAAGAAAGAATGAACAACAAGAATGAGAAAGAGAAGACCAAGAAAAAAATGAAACTGAAATGTATATCTGTGTATTCGATGATGATTTCATTACATGGTATTCAATATAACCTATGAACAGCTACCGTTACATATAACTAAACTAACCGTAACTAAAAACTAAATCGGTTACAAAACTGTTTGACCAAGTTCGTTGTCAAACCAACAAACTCCACCTTGACAACAACTTTCCCATTCATCATCTTTCCTGCAAGCCAAGAGAAGCTAAACACCACTGCAACTTCTCTACTGTAACTGGCTTTGTGAATATGTCTGCACAATTTTCTCGTGTGTGGACCTTTTTAAGAGCTACTTTTCCACCATCAATCACATGTCTCAGAAAATGATATCTCACATCAATGTGCTTGGTTCTGCTGTGATAGGCAGGGTTTGTGGCCAAGTGAATAGCACTTTGACTGTCACAAAGTACACTCACTTTCTCCTGCGTCCTTCCGATTTCATCGAGCAAACCCTTTAACCAGATTGCTTCTTTACTGGCATCTGAAGCAGCTATATATTCAGCTTCGGTAGTGGACAATGCAACCGTGTCTTGAAGCTTTGACATCCAACTAATTGCTCCACCTGCAAGAGTAAAGACGTAACCTGTAGTAGATCTTCTTTTGTCCAAATCACCTGCATAGTCAGCATCTACATATCCGCAGACTGATCCTTCACTACCATCAAAGACGATGCAATGATCTCTTGTGCCTCTTAGATATCGAAGCACCCATTTCACTGCTTGCCAATGTTCTTTACCTGGATTTGCCATGAACCTGCTGACAACTCCAACTGCATGTGAAATGTCAGGTCTTGTAGATACCATCGCATACATTAAATTGCCTACTGCATTTGCATATGGTACATGAGACATATACTGCTTTTCTTCATCATCTCTAGGACTCAAAACCGAAGAAAGCTTAAAATGGGAAGCTAACGGAACATTAACAGGTTTCACATTATTCATAGAGAACTTTTCAAGTACCTTCTCCACATACTTCTGCTGTGATAACCAAAGCTTACCATTTTTCCTGTCTCTGTGTATCTCCATGCCCAAGATATGTTTTGCTGCTCCAAGATCCTTCATATCAAACGCCCTAGAGAGTTGAGCCTTTAACCTGTTGATCTCTTCCATGCTTTTGCTTGCAATAAGCATATCGTCAACATACAAAGCTAAGATAATGAATACGCCATTGAAACTTTTGAAGTACACACAATGATCATACTCACTTCTTATAAAGTTCTGGCTCACCATGAAGGAATAAAACTTCTTGTACCATTGTCTGGGAGACTGCCTCAGACCATACAATGATTTCCTGAGCTTGCAAACTAATCTTCTGCTGCGACCTCGCACAAAACCTTCTGGTTGTTCCATATATATCTCTTCGTTCAAATCACCATGTAGAAAAGTTGTTTTAACATCTAACTGTTCTAACTCAAGATTAAGCAACGCAGTTAGTGCCAACACAGTACGTATAGAAACAAGTTTTACAACTGGAGAAAAAATCTCATGAAAGTCTATACCTTCAACCTGAGAATACCCTTTTGCTACCAGTCTCGCCTTATACCTCTCGATACTACCATCAACTTTCCGTTTCAGCTTGAAGACCCATTTACATCCAACAACACTTCTCCCTTCAGGAAGCTCTACAAGATCCCAGGTATTGTTCTTGGCTAAGGAGTCCATTTCTTCTTCCATAGCCTTTTTCCATTTCTCGCTATCTGTATCATCTATCGCTTCCTGATAACAAGACGGTTCCCCATCTTCAGTAACCAAAGCAAAAGATGAAGCAGCAGAATCTTCATACCTTTTGGGAGTTTTCTTCGCCCTTGTAGACCTTCTCAGAGCGACTGGTTGCTGAACTGGTTCAGAAACTTGCTCTGGTTCAGAAGCTTCAACGGCTTCCTTTGTGTCTTCAACACCTTTGTCTCCAGAAGTCTCTCCTTCCTTTCGACTGTCACCGAAAGATCTAGCCTCCAACTGAACTCGTTGACTCGGCGATACCTGTTCCTGTTCAATTCTTTCAACATTTGATTTTAACAAAGAGGATTCATCAAATGTTACATCTCTACTGATAACTATCTTCCGCAATGTAGGATCCCACAACCTATATCCTTTCACTGCATAGTCATACCCAACAAAGACATAACATTTCGACTTTGGATCTAACTTTGAACGCTGATTTTTAGGAATAAGAGAATAAGCATCACAGCCAAATATCCTCAAATGAGAATAGTCACAAGACTGACCTGTCCAGACTTCTTCAGGAATTTTACAATCAATTGCTACTGAAGGTGATCTGTTAACCAAATAACAAGCAGTAGATACTGCTTCTGCCCACAACTCCTTTTGCAAGTTAGCATTGCTGATCATGCTTCTGGCTCTTTCCATAAGAGTCCGATTCATACGCTCAGCAACACCATTTTGCTGAGGAGTATAAACAGCAGTTTTGTGTCTAACAATGCCCTCATCCTTACAGTATTGTTCAAATTCAACAGAAGTGAACTCACCGCCATTATCAGTTCTTAGACATTTAATAGATTTGCCTATTCTTTTCTCTACCATTACTTTAAATTGTTTAAACACATTGAATACATCAGCTTTCCTTTTTAGCAGATAGACCCAAACTTTACGAGAATAATCATCAATGAACGTTACAAAATACAAAGCACCTCCATATGACATAACAGGGGAAGGCCCCCACACATCAGAATGAATGTAGTCTAAAACATCTTTACTATTATGATTACCAACTTTAAATCTCTGTTTACACTGCTTCCCATACACACAATGTTTACAGAAATCTAAATTCAAGGATTTCAGACCGGGAAGAGATTTACGTTTCATCAGTATGTGAAGACCTTTCTCGCTCATATGACCCAAACGCTGATGCCACAGACGAGTACCTGCTTCTTCCTTTTCCGACGCAACCGCTGCTTCACCGACCTGAGTACTTCCTTTTAACCTGTAAAGATTCCCGACCTTCTCTGCCTTCATAACCACAAGGGCACCTTTGAAGACTTTCAAAACGCCATTCTGACCTGTAAACTTATAACCATCTGAATCCAACACTCCCAAAGAGATTAAATTTTTCTTCAAATCAGGCACATGTCTAACACTAGTTAATGTCCTAACTGTGTTATCATACATCTTAATCCTGATATCTCCCATCCCAACAGTCTGACATGACATATTGTTACCCATAAACACAGAACTACCGTTTACATTTTCATACGAAGTAAACCAGTTTCTATGTGGGCACATATGATGCGAAGCACCAGAGTCTAACAGCCAGCTATCAAAACTATGAGAGACATTACATTCAGGTGAAGTTTCATCTATCGTACACAAATCTTCAGCAGATAAAACTTCGTCTACAATACCTGAATCAGCCTGATTCGCTTCGTTCTTCAGGTTTTGGGATTCCTTCCGTTTCCAACAGTCCTTCCTCAAGTGTCCAACTTTACCGCAGTTCCAACATTTTGCCTTACACTTTTTGCCCTTCGATTTCGACCTGGAAGACCCTCTTGGTTTGTCTCCTCTTTCCTTTGAGCGTCCTCTAGCGACCATGGCTTCTGATGTTGTTGTATCAGTGCTGGATTTCCTTCGTACCTCTTCAGACAGAAGAGCTCCCACGACTGATTCAAACTTCAAAGAATCAGCAGAGCTGAAGCTGATCGAGGTTACGAAGTGATCCCATGATTCAGGCAGAGAACACAGCAAGGTTATGGCTTTATCTTCTTCCTGTATTTTTACTTCCATATCTGTTAATTGACAAATTAGTGTATTAAAGACATTCAAATGTTCTGCAACGCTTGAACCTTCTTTCATTCGAAGACTGTATAATTGTCGTTTCAGATAAATTCTGTTAGTTAATGATTTTGTCATATAAAGGGTTTCAAGTTTTCCCCACAAACCTGACGCCGTAGTTTCTTCAACGATGTTGAAGAGAACTTCATCCGCTAGACATAGCCGGATGGTACTGAGAGCACGGGCATCCAAGTCCTCCCACTCTGTAGTAGTCATGGTTGTGGGTTTCTTAGTAACCCCATCCAATGCCTTGTGCAACCCTTGTTGCACAAGCAGATCCTTGACCTTCAGTTTCCAAAGAGCGAAATTGCTCTTTCCGGTGAATTTCTCCACCTCGAATCTTGCATTCGACATCTTGGCCATTTTTCCCTCCTTCCTAGGATTTCAGGCTATATAAAAAAAAATAACTTCCCCCTTGCAAACCCTTTTGTTTTTCGTGCAAATCCCTTGCAAACTTGTTCTTCTACAATATTTTTAAAAAACAACACTCTTCTCTGCTGAAAAAAAAAATTTCTGAACAACCTTTTCAATCTGTTGTTCTACAATACTGCTCTCTAAAAAAATTTCAACCTTTGCAATCTTCTGCTGTCTTAAAAAAAAATTTCTGTAAACCCCCTTTTTTTTCAATAATTTTATAAAACCACAACTTGAATTGATTTCAGAATTTAAAAGGAATACCCGGGTTTCACGCTGTCACAAATCCTCTGCATAAAGTTGCAGGCCCTCACGCAGGTCAATCCCGTGCAACGCAACACAAGTCAACAGGCCCTTACGCACAGCAGCAAGGAGGTTCTTCAGCTTCACGTCTCCGTCACGCAGGGTTTTGGACGCTACACAGCCCTCACGCACAGCAGCAAGGTTCTTCACGCAGGACGTTCTGGATTTTGGTCACTGGACAGCAGCAATCTGGATATTGGTCACTGGACAGCAGCAATCTACAATCTGGATTTTCACAGCAAAGGGCTCAGTAGGAGCACGCATCAGACAGCGCAGGTACTACGCTCAGCAGGAGCACGCATCTGATAGCAACAGCGCAGGTCCTTTTTTTTGCCTCCGGCGTTTTACACAGCAAATACGCTCAGATTTCAGCGTCTACAGCAAATATGCTCAACAGCAAACACCAGCGTTCTCCTCAGCAATACAGCAAATACGCTCAACAGCAAACACCAGCGTTTTCCTCAGCAAAGATCTGCACGCTTACACCCAACGTACCGCTCTGGAGCTCTGATACCACTTCTTGTTTTTAGAGCAGAGAAAGAAAGAACGAACATCAAGAATGAGAAAGAGAAGACCAAGAAAAAAATGAAACTGAAATGTATATCTGTGTATTCGATGATGATTTCATTACATGGTATTCAATATAACCTATGAACAGCTACCGTTACATATAACTAAACTAACCGTAACTAAAAACTAAATCGGTTACAAAACTGTTTGACCAAGTTCGTTGTCAAACCAACAATGGGTAGGGGAGACAGAGAGGGAGGTGTAAGAGAGAGGGGGAAGTGTGGGGAGATGGAGGGCAGAGTGAGAGAGAGTGATGGGTAGGGGAGAGAGAGGGGGAGGGAAGGGAGAGAGGGCACAGGATAAAGATGGATTTGGATGGGGAGAGAGAGGGAGGGAAGAACAGATACATAGAGTGTTGAAAAATGTGCAACAAGAAATGTTAAATTTAGAATGTGCTAAAAATAGACCTGCTAAAAATAGCATGTCTAAAAACAGCAGTTTGGCCAATGAGGTCATTGGTCACATTAGGTGAGAGGTGAAACTGTTAAAAATAGAAAGTTCTAAAAATAGTATTTATGGGTCCCTTCCTATTTATAGCAGCCCCTAGTCTATCTATAGGAAGTAAAATTAATTTTGGTCTTAGCAGCAGTTGGAAATATTAATTAATTAATTCAGTTAATTAGTTAAGGAAATTCGAATTTGAAGTCTTTGTGAGCATGCACATGAGTTGTCCCACTGATTGAGGAATTTATCCTTAATTTCCTCCACTGATTGAGGGAATAAGTATGAGTTCTATAATGAGAGAATCAGTTGACTTAGTTCTAACTAGTCAAGTCCAGTTAGATTATTTTAACAAGTTGTTAAAATAATAAAATATAGTTTGTTAATGCTTGCATGCATGTGACAACTATTATTTTAGATAAGAATTCACTCATGGATAATTGTTGCATGTCAGTTCTATCAGAGACCCAGTTGAGATCAGATGTGGCACAATGTACTATTAGATGCTTGACTATTTCTAGTAAGTAGTTTTTGCATGGTTGAGGAACTAGTGTCCTAAAGGATTGCGATCAGATGTGGCACAATGTACTATTAGATGCTTGACTATTTCTAGTAAGTAGTTTTTGCATGGTTGAGGAACTAGTGTCCTAAAGGATTGCGTAGTTGGACCATTGGTTGACTTGGCATGTTTGGAATTAATTGCATATGCTTTTGCTATTATTTCCCAAGCAAACTGCGCAAGGAAATAGGGATTGGACCATAGGTAAAGCCTTTATATATAGGGCTTGGTTGGTTCATGGGACATATCTTCATAGTTCATTGAGAACTAAATAGCTTGAGAGCTAATTCTTTTTGTATTGTGAAGAGGATTTCAACTTGATTGATAATACATAGTTGGGGTTTTATGCTGGTGCTTTCCCTAGGATATATCTTGTGTTATGCGTGATTATTTATCTTGATCAGTTATGCATGTTTCTACTTGATGTTGCTCATGAATTTGATTATGCTTCCGCTTAATGTTTTGAAGAAGTAGAACAAGTATTATGCTTTCGGACATTGCATATATTGGTTTGTTCTACAGGTGAAATTTCTACATAGAGGGATAGAGGTAGAGAGAGAGGAAGTGACAAGGTAGAGAAGGAAAGAGGATAAGAGGGAAGAGAGAGAGGGAGACATAGAGATGGAGGGGGAGAGAGGGGTGGAGAGAGAGAAGGAGAGAGGGAAGAAGATAGTGACAGAGATGGAGGGTAGAGAGAGAGATGGGTGGGGGAGAGAAAGGGAGAGAGAGCAAGGAAGAGGGAGAGGACTTAAGAGAGAGGAGAGAGGGAGGGAAGAGAGAAAGGGAGCGATGGATCTAGCCTAGATATGGTATGTGTATATAAAAACCAACCTAGATCCATCTTAACCCAGATCTATCAAGTGTGGAAAGGGATCAAATCTCTTCTCACTTTAAAAGAGGTTTGCATCTCACTAGATTTGATCCCTCTTGGGGCTTGATGATAGATCTGGGGTTAAGATGGATATAGGTTGGTAAGTAAACTTAACTCCTATGTAAACATTTGATCACAGTATGGTAATGTTTAACATTTTGACTCGATAAAAATAAAATAAAATAAAATAAATAAAACTAGTCTAGCTCCATCTTAACTATGGATCCACCAAGAGGGATCAAATCTCTTTTTACTTTAAAAGAAATGTGAAACTATATAAATTTGATAGATCTAGAGTTAATATGGATCTAGGTTGGTTTAATTATTAATTATAATTATAAATATAATTATTAAGCAAAACTCAACCCTTTTGAACCCCTACTCAGATTCATCATCCCCTACTAAGATTCATCATCAAGAAAATAATGAAAACGCGTTGATCAAAAAACTCATGTGATCTATGAGCAAGAGTTTTTCTTAATAATCATGAATTACATAAGCCTCCATTCTGAAGATAAATATAATTATTAATTTTATGTTTTTTATTTTATTATTATTTTTATTTTTATATTATGTTACTTAAGATGCACATCTCTACCATATTTTATTTTTATTTTTACAAAGTCAAAACTAGCATCCTAGCTAGAGAGCACCTCTCAGCCCAATAAAAAATAGTATTTTTATTAAAAAATAAAAAATATTATATTATATTTTAAAATAAAAATATTATAATTTAAAATATTATATTCAAAATGTGGAGTCCTCCTATGTTAAATTAACTATTTTAGGTTAGTTATTTAACATTTTCTCACTGTGTGATGGTAAAACCAATGTTGAATTTATTATAACAATTTTAATTAGGGTAACATTGACATTAGATTAAATTTGTTAAATGTTAAATTTGTTAAATATTAAATGTTAAACATTTAAGCTTGACATCTACCCCATATTGAACTTTAGAGCTTATGTGGGCTCAATAAAAACCATAAAATTAACAATTATAATTATAATTAATAATTAAACTCGCTTAGATCCATCTTTTAGATCCAGAATTAAGATGGATCTAGGCTAGTTAAAAAAAAGAAGGAAAAATAATAAAAAACTGATCTCGTGCTTCCATATTTATTTTCCATCATAGAAAAGATTTTGATTTACACTAGTGATTATTCAAAGTGGTTGAGTGAATATTAATTTATGTTCATTGGAGATAACTGTATTGATTGCATATTACAGAGGAAAGAAAAGTTTACTTTTTTGACAGTCAAATTTTTACATATTCTCAATGATATGGAGATGTGGTCCAATGGTTAGGTGGGAAGATTTGGTCCCCAAGAATGTGGTCCAATGATTAGATGGGAGATTTGGTCCCCACAAGTCATGTGGTCCAATCCCAAACAAAACTAAAACTATATGTAGCCAAAAACTTACCTAAACACGATTTCTTCCGTTGAAAACAAAAGATGCCCCGAAGTCAGTCCAACAAAAGTCGAAAAACACGATTTCATATATAGCCAAAAACTTACCTAAACACGATTTCTTTAGTTGAAAAAACAGATGCCTCGAAGTCAGTCCAACAAAAGTCGAAAAACACGATTTCATATATAGCCAAAAACTTACCTAAACACGATTTCTTCCGTTGAAAAAAAATAAAAAAGATGCCCCTGATGTCAGTCTAGCAAAAGTCGAAAATTGAACCGTTCAGAATAGAATCTACAAATCCATGGGAAACTTAAAACGCGGTCTATGCTTATGCTGATATCTGTGCAGAGTAATTTAAAGTTTTGGGGAGCACTAGTATTTGCAAATCCAGATCCTTGCACTTTAGGTTCTCCGTTCTTCATTGGCCATGGCAATCCTCCATGAGAGATTTTGTTGCTCGACTCTCCTCATCAGCCAAACAATTAAACTATTCTACGGAATGGCCATTTTTCTCTTGTTGATCATTACTCTCGAGTTGCAGATTTGCAAGGCACAACGGTCGTGCGGAAACGAGGTTCACTGGCAATATGTTTATATGTGCGGCGACAATAATTATAACTATACAGAAGGCAGTACGTTCGAGGGAAATCTGAATACAGTCATGAATAGTCTTATCAAAGACGCGTTACAAACAGGGTTTAACACATCTGTGTATGGCAAAAGTCCTGACCAAGTATATGGCCTCCTTCAATGTCGGGGAGACGCAACAGCCGAGCAGTGCTACAATTGTTCACAAGTGGCAAACACTACACTTCGACAAAACTGTGGGAATGCCCGCGGTGGTTTAATTTGGTTTACTTACTGCTTTTTACATTACGAGAATTATAATTTCATCGGACAATTGGATACTAATGATGCATGTTATACTTACATTGGGAATGTCACAAGCGCTAATGTCTATAATCAGGCTCTTGATGGACTATTCACCAAGTTGTTATCTGAAGCAACGTCTGGATCTACATTATATGCCTCTGGAACAACCAGAGACTCTTTGTCTCGAAAGATTTACGCTATGGTCCAGTGCACCAGAGATATATCTATTGATGACTGCTCATCATGTCTGACGGGACAAAAAACTTATATTTTTAGTGAAAGTCAAGGAGCTCAGTCCTTAACGGCAAGCTGCAGAGTTCGCTATGAAATCTATAGTTTCTTTAAGTCGATTTCGTCACCACCCCCTGCGGAAGCGCCCATAATTTTAGGTGTTGCTGGCGGCTTGCTTCTGTTGTTATTGGTATGCGTGTTAACAATAGGGAGGAGATTGATGTCTGTCATATTTCTAAATCCTTCCGAAGGTATTTGCATGAATTACTTATGAATACTAACGGTGCTTATGATTAGATCCGGGTTTAGATGGTATTCAATTATGCGGCACAGGTCATGACGAAGCTGTGTATTTTGGTTGTATAGGTCATGGGCAAGTCGAGGAAGACACAGCAATCGATGAGGATCGGCAAATTGTGTTTACCATGGAAGAATTGATAGCTGCTACGGAAAATTTTCATGATAATAATAAGCTTGGGGAAGGTGGATTTGGGGCGGTATACAAGGTAACAATGAATAAGAAAGCTTCTCCTAGTTTATAGAATAGTACTCTCCGGCTGCTCTCACCGCACCTTTGACATTTTGGCTGAATTTTTCAGGGAACTGCTGAAGATGGAAAAGAAATAGCTGTGAAAAAGCTGTCCTTAAAGTCTCTGCAAGGAAAGGAAGAATTTCTAAATGAAGTTAAACTTGTGGGCAAAATTCAACACAGAAATCTTGTGAACCTACTAGGCTGTTGCGCAGAGGGATCGGAAAGGTTGCTTGTTTATGAGTACTTACCGAATAAAAGCCTGGATAAAATCCTATTCGGTGAGTTATTTCGAGTTTATTTTAGTATGTTTAGTTGGGTCATGATAATTGATTAGTGTACTGCATTATCCATGGATACAGATCCAAACAAACGCAACCAGCTTGATTGGCAGAAACGCTACAACATAATAGTGGGAGTAGCTCGTGGGCTTCTCTATTTGCACGAGGATTCTCAACTGCGGATTATTCATCGGGATATAAAAGCAAGCAATATTTTGTTGGACGAAAATCTGAATCCCAAGATTGCAGATTTCGGCTTAGCAAGACTATTTTCTGAAGATTTGACTCACGTCAGCACAAGAGTTGCTGGAACTTAGTAAGATTTCAATCATCCTTACACTGTCAAAAACTATTTAGATTTACTTCTGTGTTGTCGACTTTAGGAGTATTGAAAGTACTGTAAATATTGCATTATGAAAATTTTACTTGCGCAGATTTACTTCTTCGTTATGTTCTAATTTTCCAGAATCCACGAAAACAATTTTTTCTTTGCAAATAGCTTTGACTTTATGGTTACTTCATTCTTACAATTTTACCACCACTATTTAATCTTTGACATTGTAATTGCGATATGTAGCGGGTATATGGCACCAGAATATGCTATGCATGGGCAATTATCTGTAAAAGCTGATGTTTATAGCTTTGGCGTTCTCCTCCTGGAACTTATTACAGGAAGAAAGAACGCCAATTTTAACCTGTCACCGGAAATGCAGTTGCTTCTAGCATGGGTGAGATACTCTTGTACTCTTCTCATTTTATTTCCAAATGAACAAATCCATTTTATTTACACCTATATATGTTTCAATATATTATATTTTTTTTAATATATATTTCAATATCAAATATAATATTACCTTTATAATATTGGCCATGAATAATGTCAATGTATTGGAACTGAAAAACTTTTTATATTATTCATTAGATTATGTATAAGAAAAGCGCTATTAAATCTAAATCTAAAGTGATATTAACGTATTAAAATTTAAAAACTTTAATAATCTTTTTACATTATTCATTAGATTATGTATAACAAGAACATATTAAATCTAAGTCTTTCATCAATTTTTAATGAAAATTCATGAACCTCAATTCGAATACAGACCAAGCCTATCCGGGTAATTATCTATTAAAATGAAATATTATTATTTTCTCGTTTTATTTATCGGTGAGCAATCTAGTAGGCCATGTTATTTAATTATCCTATAACCTTTCACCGAAGTATGATTTTAGGGCTTTAGATGTCGATATGAATTATCAATTTTTAGTTTAGAAGTTTTATTGTTATTTATTCTGTTATGAGTTATTTATTTTTTCAATTTTTTATTTCAATTTAAGGTGGATGAAGATTGGTTGATTTTATTTTTTTAATTGAGAGTTTTATTATTTTTCAAGGGAATATGTTCAGCATATGTTTTGTTTGAACAGTTGTAGTGTGTTACATAATTTGTTAGATTGCATTGACTTTTAATAAATTAAAAAAATTATATTCGTGCTACATAGCTCTCAGCCCACCAATTTACTAGGAATTTGAGATTATTCTAATTCTAATAAGTTTCTCATTATTATTTATAACATTTATTTAGATATAAGCAAATTTTGTTTAGCAAAATGGTCCACTACTTTTAATAAATTAAAAAAATCTAGAGATTTGAGATTATTTTAATTCTCATAAATGTTATAATATAATGAAGAATAATAATTTATCATTTTGGAATGTTATAATATGATGAAGAATAATAATTTATTATTTTGGAATTGTTTAATTTTTTTAATAAAAAATTTGAGAGATTTTAGTTTTTGTTTTCTAAATTATATTCCAATTTAAAAATATTTTTGAAATCTACCATTTAAATAATAATAAAATATAACTCAATTTAACATTACTTTTAACTTGGACGACACTAATAAGCACTGAGATGACAATCCCCTATGGTTATGCAGGCGTGGAGATTATACAAACGAGGAAATATTGTGGATATGATTGATCCAGCCATAATTGGAACGTGCAACGTGGAGGAAGCATTGAGATGCATTCATATTGGTCTTTTATGTACACAAGCTGACTCATCACTTCGTCCATCAATGTCTCGAATCAATTTGATGCTTTCATCTCATTCTGTAACATTACCGGATCCCACACAGCCTGCTTTTGTGACATCTCATGTTTCTGGGTCCACCAGTTCACGATCTGCTAACATCTCTTCTACGTCGCCTGCTTCGTTTCACGCTCCTCTCTCTAACGCCGATGCTTCCATTACACATTTGGTACCCAGGTAACGCGTGTTCTATTATGTTGTGACATTAAGTACGTGCGCTGAGAGACAGAAATTGCATAATGTGTAATCATATTTATTTACTTTGTTGTTCTGACACTGAATTTTAAAGTTCAAAACAATGCAAACTGGAACGGAATCATGGCTTTTTCACATTCTACGGCTACATGTAGATTTGAATTCAGAATTTTGTCCTATCCTTTGGTGTTATGAAAATATTGGATTGTTATCTTTCTGTATTTGTACTGTTTGGTATAATTTATTTTTTATATCACTAAGTAAATATTTTTAATTTACAATTATTATTATTACGATGACAATTATTAATTTGCAAATAAATTATTGTGGATTATTTATGATTTTTAATAAATTTGTAAAGCTAATATAATTATATTAATATAATTACATTAAGAAATGTGGTTACTATCTCCCTAACATAGCAGAAAAATCCAAACAATTCCCAAACAACAGTGTTGTCTTCTCATAAACTCTTCCTAACTAACATCACATGCCAGCACTTGATACACATTCATTCCTCACGCTGTCATAGGACTCCTTCTACTACAACTAGGGTCTATGGCTAGGGCTCCTTTAAGGCCTCTTCATGACACTGGATCTTGCTGCGTATAGAAGCTCCTCTAAACGGTGGAGAGATCTCCCTTTGTTATGGCTAAGGGCATCACTCTTTGATGTGTCTAAGGGTTGTCTCAACCCTTCCAAAACAGTGTATAGGATTAGGGCATGACTGTGTTTAGCTAGGTGTTGTGGCCACCAACAACCCCCCCCACTCCTTATTTAGTATTAGCAATAAGACTATGTAAGTGGGGACCCTTAGTCAAAAAATTCAAAAAATCAACTCATATATATTGCTCTTAAGAAGCATCGCATTGCGAAAAGAATGATAGGGTATTTTCTTATGATTCAAAATTGTAAAATGCGAGATCGCGATGTGAACTCCATCGCATCACATGCATTAAGAAAAGCTCACATTAGAAAACCTTAAGAAAACGCCGATATGCGAAAACACCGATTATGCGATATCGCATATCGCATCTCGCAAAATTGCATGAAAGACACATAACGATTTAACGATTAAGCGATCTGCGATTTTGCGATACTGCGATCCGCGATCTTGCGATAGCGCAATCAAGCAACCTTGCAATAGCACAGCATGACGAAATTGCGGTAATGTGATACAGCGAAATGCGATACTGCGATGCAGATCGCAGAAACATTCCATCGCAGATTTTCCTGGCTCAATATTCAAGAAAAAGTTTTCCATAAAAACTGGTTACGCGCTTTAATGATAATTAATGTATTATATGCCAGTTGTTAATAAAATATGGTTTTGTGTTGTTCAAAGAGCCAGTTCACGTCAGGTGGCGTGTTTTTGCATATTCTGCCATATTATTGGTGCACCTAAAGTTTAATCTGTAGGCATGGCCTTTAGCATGATCATTTTCAAGGTTGTGCACCCAAACTCTTACTCCTACTCCTAGTTTGTTAAGTGAACCATCAAATTCTAAGTGCCAAAGAATTTCATGTTCGTAATTGGTATCAGGAGTTTCAGGAATCTGTTTAATAGGGAGATCTGGTTTTTTACTTCCTTCTGGTTTCTCTTAGGTATATGATGTTTCATTGTTCTCAGAAATGCCCTGGATTTGAACACTAGACTTTTCATTTGTAATTTCTTTTGGTTCTGCTGCTAAAACTTCTAGTTCATTTAAAGAATCACTTCTAGCATTGTAAAGAATGAAAGAATCCATATCAGAGTGTACTGAGTAGATAGGCAAATTTTGGGGTTTCTCCTGACTACTTACCACATATTTCATTAAGGTTTCTCTATATAGTTTCTTAGGTTGACCAAACACTGAAATAGTAGCATAAGACATGTCCAGTTGTAGATATCCTTGAAGCTTTGCACCCCAAGATCTGGACAATAGCATGCCATACTTTGGTGGAATATCTGCCACTACTATGTCCATTAAGATTGTTTTGGAAGGATATTGAACTAGCAATACACACAAGGATTTCAAGCCAAAGGATAATCTTCTTTTCAAAAATGAGAAAATATAACTTGGCTAAAATGTTCTTGATCATAATCTTCCTATAGTTAGAGAGAATATTTTTATCCCCACTTTTAAAGATAAGCTCAATAAGGCTTTGCATCCAAGGCTTAGGGAGACCTTGTTTCACTACCAAATTGAGGAGTTTGTGTATATGATGGATGATGACAAAGCTTCACATTTTGAAAATTTTAGCTTGGTAGTCTTCAATATCCCTAGCTTTCCCATTAGCAAGTTTCTTAATCCTAAACTCAATATATTCCAAAGAAAAAATATCCTTATATATATGAGTGTTCAAGATAGTTCCCATGGTGTCAAGGGAATCTTCAAGATTCTTAAGATATATATCGTAGTTCTTTTAAGGGATCAAATTATTTTCTTTTGTTTTATAAACAAGAATTTTCTTCCAAAACATTATGGGCTCAACTTTCAAAAGGTGAAGAAGATGTTCTTGCCTCCTATTTATATAGGATATTTTCTTAATTTTTTGATAAGAGCTTTGCATATATTTACTTTTTCAAGCATTATGGTTTCGCTAGGACTATCCCTAATCACTCTTCTAGCAATTTTACAATAATTATCATACCAAGGGTTAGAAGAAATATTATTCTTCTTATAAGAAACCTTTGTAGAGAAATTGTTAATGGTAGTGGAAAAGGTTGTAGTAAAATTGTGGTAGATGTGATCAATTTTATCATTATATGTTAAGAAATATAAATCCCTATTTACATCCTTTACGAAAACATCCATTTTAATTTTTCCAAAACACATGTTCCTTTGAATTTCACAATTCTCTTGCATGTGGATGGTGTGTATGTCAAGGCTTAGAGTTAAGGTTACAAGTCTATGGTCAAAATCAGGCTCACGGTTATTTAGTAGGTAAAGGTTAAAAATATGGTTAAGGACATGGATATCAGATATTTCATAATACACACGAATGCCAAGCCCATGAATAAAACTCATATGGATGGAGGTTGGACACTTATTAATTCCATTACAAATTATCAAATCTTGGGAATTATAGAGCATGATTAGCTCGGTACCAAATAAGTTCTTTGTTATGTCTTCAAAATTTCTTTTGAATCTACTAGCTAAGTCAAAGTCCTCATCTAGCCAAAGGATGCAATTAGAGAATGCCTCTGGGTGCAATTAAAATACAAAAATAATAAAATCTAAGTAATATATATATATATATATATATATATATATATATATATATATAACAAGATTCTTAACCATGAATATTTATCCCCACTTATCATGGAGATTCTTAATCTATAAATAAGGTTTGTTACAATATCAATATCGTGAACCAATACCATGGCTTATGAATACCACATACCTAAAAAATCATAACTCATTTCATATGGCACTTGTTTATATGTAATTTGTTTATTTATGAATTTAATTAAAAAGAAAAAAGAAAAAAACATCACTGCTTTAAAAATAAATTAATTTTTAATTTGTGCATACTATAAAAAAATATTCTAAAATATTATTCCACCTAATATTTTTTTTGATAATTAAATAAAAATTTCAAATACCTTATTCTAAAATTAATATGCCGAATCGGATAAAAATGTCATTTTATTTTTATTGAATTGTGTTGATATTAATATGTCATATAACTTACATGTTAAGAAGAACATGTACTTATGTTTTCTTTTAAGTTATAATGAATGGTAGGCTACCTTGTAGGCATTACATGCATGATTGGGAGAGCATGTCATGTGTTACTCTTATCCATTTTCAATGAATGTGATGAAAATTAACACGGAGTGATTCATGGATGGAGATTTTTATAATATTAAAATGGAAATGGATGCTTATAATAGCTATTGGTTTTAGAAATTATATATGATTTGCTGTTTTATTACCACTGTATATATTTTGAGTATTTTGATCGGTAATACGGTATGAATTTATGAAATGTATTCTTGTTAAATTTTATTAAAATATTTTTAAATGTATTGTAATGTTTGTAGAATAATATATTGATAATTTTAAATAGCTTTTTTTAGAAAATGAGTATCTAAAGGTGGTATGTTTTTGTCATATTTGTTTTTACATAATTATTTGTTTGTTTATTTTTTTATTTGGTATTAGAACTTCATCTCATTTTTGGGTATTAGGAATAAGGTTTTGTTTTTTTCTAATCATGGTTTGAATGAGAGCTTGCATAGAAGAAATATTGTTTTTTGAAAAATGAAATATTTAATGGAATATTTGTGATGGAGGACATCCTCTACTATGAAAAACTAACAATAGGAACTACTGAAAAAAAAGGAAAGGAGCCTTATCAATCTTTTTTTGGTTGATTTAATGTTGAGAATACATTCTAGTGAAAATTTGGAAGAAGTTGGGGGACATGTACTATGCAAAATTCATAGTCAACAATCACCATCATCCTTCTTATATGCCATGAGAATGGGTGATGGTAATTCAATAGTCAAGTAATAGATTGGGTTTAATATTGGTGTGACCTAGTTTAACTTAATTGAATTCAAGATTAATAAGAAGGATCATTGCTTGACCCTCCTATTTTCTTTGTTAAATACATGAGACAACTTGGAAATGGTTGTTGGAAGCATCACAAATAAATAATTTCATAGGAGATGAGGTGGAAGGATTTTGAATCCTCCATGGATGCCCTTGTTGTTCAAGGAAGATGAAAGAAAAAGGAAATAAAAGGGAGAAGGGAAGATATAAATCTTGTGGGGGATCTAAGTCTCCTAGAAATTCCAAGGCAAGATGTTGGAATTGTGGCAAGGTCAATATTACATAAGAGACTACAAGGAAGAGAAAAATGGAGAAAGAAAGAAAAAGAATATGAATTTGATAATGGATCAAAAAAATTCTTAGGAGAATGGTGGAGCTGCCTTTGTTGTGGACTTAGGTACCCCTGCATGTCAGAATGTAGGGTTGATATATTATAGACCTTCCAACCACATGGCTACCCATCAAGAGTTGTTTCTACTATAGGAGAAATATGATAGTGGAAAGGTATACATTAGTAATTATTCTCATCTTATTATTATTGGTTGTGGTGGACTCTGGATCAAATCTAAAGTAAGAGTGAAGGGGATCAATAGATTTATGCACATTTTAGGTTCAACATGAAACTTATGTTTAGTAAATGCACTTAATGATGTGGATGTGCATGATATTTTTTCTAATGGATGGTGTAATATGGTCCTTGCTAAGGGTCATTACGAGGGCTCTCTATTTCAGCTTAATGCATGCCCCATTTACTATAATAGTTCTTCAATTCCTACAATGAATATATCTATAGAATTGCACTTTCATAAAAAAAACTAACATAAAAGAGGAGAGTTGAATCAACTCCCAAGGTCCATGCTTTCTTAGTAACCAAAGGAGCATGTGCTTTAGATAGAAAATTTCCTACAGATAAGACAATTTTATGGCATTAAAGATTGGACCATATAAGTGAGAAGAGCCTAGGAGCCTTGAAAAATAAAATTCTTGTTTGATCCAAAAAAAATTGTTAGTATTTACTTAAACAAAAATATTCATTGTAGGACTTTTAACTGACACTTATATTTTCATGTGAACATGAGAAAGAACATACATTGAACAATTTTTTCACCAATCTATCAACATAAACAAGAAGCAAACATAACACAAGATGTGATAATGAAGTTCATCTAGTGTGGACTACGTCTCTAGGCCCTGCTTCAATAGTGGGGGAGGCATATTTATTAATATTTGAAAAAAGCATCTGAGTACATGGAAAAATCTCTATCAACACAAGCATGGAACTCTCATCTCAGGTGGTAGTGTCTCTCCTACAAAGAGACGTTCTCCTACAAAGAACTCTCACTCACAGAGAATGATTCTCCTTTGATGAGACAAAAAAATGACTTCTCACAAAAGTGGCATAAAATGGACACTCTCACATAAGTGGCAATAGGTCCTCTTGAATTTGTTGGTCAGATTCAAATGATACTCATCACTATAATAATCATCTTGCAATTCTGAGACCAGTGACTATAAACATGATTACTTTTGGAAAAATTGTCAACATGGCCTTTTCTCAACACTGTACCACCTTGGCTTGCGTGAAAAGTCTAAGAGGATGAATTCCCTGCAATAGTTCAAATCTTGTTGCCTTCTTGTAGCATACAAATATCACCTACAACATACATTAATCTCTTTGGAAAATGAAAGTAAAATAGATGAAAAAAAGGAAGGAAGAGGAAGAAAGAAAACAGTGGGAGGAGGTAAAGAAGAAGGTAGGATTCTATGCACAGGAAGAGCAAACTATAGCAGAAGCATGGGATGTCATGGAGGCCACTAGAGAAATGAAGGACATGGATATAGATTGAGTTTCTCAAAGGATGAGCAACACTTTCGGTAGGGGGGTGATGATGAGTCTCATCATTGCGTAACTATATGGACCTTCATACACGTCCTAGCTCATTTAAATCAACTCTTCTCATAATTTCTTACATATTTTGATTATAAGTTTGCTTAATTAGATGAGTAAAAGTGAGATATTATGCCTAGTGGACTAATGTGCATTGATTGCAGGTTTTTGAGAGAAAATCATGTAAATTTTGGCTAATTAAGTGCAGAAACTCAATCAGGCAAGGAGGAGAGATTGTAGGAGATAGATCCTCCTCATTTACTCCTCACTCATTTGAATATTCCTCCATCAAATCACACTAGCTCAGAGTTACAAGCAAACATGTCATGAATATCAAAAGGCAGTCGAGCTAGTGACTATTAAAGAGCCATTTCGTCTTAAGTTTGGGAGTAGATCCTCCCTAGATTTAAGGAATTCGTTGGAGACTTTAGTGGTATAAATAAGGAGGCCTAGAGCCTCATTACGATTCTAATTTTTAATGTAAAAGCACTAAGAATTTTTTGAGTTCAAGACTTGTGGAAGACATTGTTATGTAATTTTCTGATTTGATAATGAGAATGAGCATTTCCTTGATCCAGCACTGAGTTGACTCAGAGGGTTGAAGCTCTTGGGTTAAGGCCCAACCCTAGAAGCAAGGGATCCTCTTCTTATATTTGTATTCTTAGTTGATTTCATAGATTGATGGTTGAATTGTCTTTACCATTAGTTCATTACATGTAGTTGTGGATTTGATTAGTTTGCTTCCATTTGTGCATTGCTTCACCAGTAGATTAGGAAGATAAAGGAATACCAAAAAGTTGTTAGTAGGTGGATTTGGCCTCACTCCTCCCTTTAGGGACCATGGTTTGAGGAAAGAACTCCTATGCAGCCGCAAAAAGACAGAATTATGATTTCTCATGGAATTTAGGGTTTTCTGTTCCTTAGGCCAACATTTTACTAGTTTTCAAGAATAGGATTTAATTACCATTTCTAATGTCTTCAGCCTTGCATTAGATCTCATAAAGGTTTCACATTATTTTGCAAGTTTTCCCATGCATAGGCAAGAGACATTATCCATCACATGTATCATTCTGCTATCATTCTGCAACACCATCTACCTACCCTAGCTACTTTAACCTAGCATTTTTTCCTTCTTTATTTGGGCGCACTTAGGCTGGCAAACCCTTATCAAATCTTCCTTTTCTTTTACATGGCAAGCCTACCTAAGTCTACACTTATTACATCCAAGGGCTCATATTAAACTGTTGAGCTCCTTTTTATTCACTACACCTATCTATTTATCTGCCAAGATTATACTGTTTGGTCAGATATTATTCTCTACTTCTACAACATGAAATTGAAAATATGAATTAGTCAAGCTTAAACTATTTGAATATTCATGAATTGTGGCATAAGTGACAAGCTGCACACAATTGTTTGTTACAGACAATGAAAAAGTAGTGGCATTTAGACTTACACACTTTCCTGGTCTATTTTTGTTTGGGGTTCATTTTTTCTCATTTTTTTCTCATTTTATTCTTTTCACATTTTGATTTTTCTTTTAGGGTATACCCTCTTTACATTTTTTTATTTTTTTTATTTTTTGACAATATGGAAAACCTTTACAACAAGGAAAGGTATGAACATATTCATAGCTCATCAAGTCAATCATGAAATATGACACCTATTGGTATAGGAGAATAACAAACTCAATTAGTGTGGTTCCGGGGGGCAAATCCAGTTTCATGGATCCACGAAAAAATCATCTTAGCCGAAGGGGTAGACGATGAAATTCTTTGATTCTACCCCTCCGGAGGTTAGAAGATAGATCCAACTATTAGAGTCGAAATAGTTTTGAGGGAGATCTTATTTCTATGATTCTGAAGTCTCTCAACATAGATGAAATTTGGATCTGGACCCATGATAGTTCAGGAAATGACGCTAACACTTTCTTCACTCTACGAATCTGCACCAACAGATTGACTTCCTCATAAGCATAGCTATAAGGGACAAAAAAGTTGACAACTATCAATTGTTTGCATGAAAGGAAGACATCAAAAGGATACTAAGGAATCTTCGCTTTAGCCTCGACAACATTGACACCAGACTAGCTAGAGTGGAGACTCTGTGTAGTCTCTACATTTTATACTGGATCAGTGGAGGAGAATGTGAAGGATCATGATGCTCCTTCAGTTGTAAATGAAGTTCCTATTGATGTGGCACCCCTGATTTTTACCTCTCCTCAACAAAATCTAATGCCTCCTTCACTGGCTCTCATCTTCGACTAGTCTCCTTTGATCGCTCTCATCTTGCAAAGGATGTGATGGCACTGGTATGGTTGGATACTTCTTGTTGTACTCTTAACCTTTATTTTCCTTAATCATAATGGCATCCTGACTCTCATTTTGGTTGCTATCCTGGAATGGTTCTTTTGTGGTTCCCTAGGAGCATCAATTTTGTAGTTCCTTGTATCTTTTTTGGAGTATAGTCATCCGGCATTTAAATCTTTATGGTATATATTGTGACTCCCATCTTTTTGAATAGCGCTAGGGAGTGTTTACATTTATTTTTTTTGGTTTCAGGTAAGGATATTGTAACTCTATTTTGTCTATAGTTCCTTCAATTTAATAACACAACTATGCCTTTGTGAAGGAAACACATGACTGCAGTCTAGTTTTGATCTTGGCTCTTGCACTACTTTCATTTTGGAAAATCAGGCCTTCTCTCATTTAGATCTCAATGCAATCTATTTTCATTATAATAGAAATAGTTTGCAGAAATTCACAAAAAAAAACATGAACATGATATAGTTTGATAGTTCTCAAAGAAAAGAGGATCTTGAATTTAGCTTGTAAAGCGTATTATAGTTATTTTGTAATAATTTTTATGTTACAGTATAAGAGTATATATATGTATGGATTAAAATTAAATTTTATTAAAAAATATAGTTTTATTGAAACTAGTTTTAACAAAATATTTAAAAAAGATTTTTTTAAATATTATTTAAGTAGTCAATTATTATAGTTTGATGGACCTCTCACACATGTTCAAGTTCAAGTTTTTTAGGTGGACATGTTTATGCTCTCGAGTAGAGTAACTATATAGCAATAAGTAAGGGTGATGGCCTCGTACTTGCAACCACACTTGTAAGCACACTTTGGACAGATAAGAGGGAGGATGTTGGACTTCCACCAACAACCTCACTCTACCCTAAGAGGGAGGATGATGGACTTGCACCAACAACCTTATTCTTGATTTTGTCTAAGATACTGATGGTGTGGTACCAACAACCTCACTCGACGCTGAGAGGGAGGACGATGGCACGTTACCAACAACTTCACTCTTACCTGGTCAGAGGGAGGTTGATGGCCTAGTAATAGCAACCTCACTCTTACATTTAGGGGAGAGAATCCAATCGCCTAGTACCAGCATACCCACTCTTCTAGTACCACCAAACTCTCTTGCCTCATTTCTTTCCCATCGTGTTCCCTAATACCCAAAAATTTCCTTGGAAAAAAATTACTATTAAAGTGCAATTAATTTTTAATGTTAAAAGTGAGATTTAAAATTTCTTATATTTTTTTTTCAAGCATAAGAAAGTAGGTCACCCAAAGGCATTTAACAAAACTGAAAATATTCCCATTACATACCATCAACAAGACAACCCAAAACCTAGAAAAATCTTATAAAAGTGAAGCTATGCCATCTGACTTGACCTCAATTTCCTTCCTGAAATAAGATTAAACCTTCTTTTCTTTTTTTTCTAAAGCAAGAGTATGACCTTCTATTTCATTAAAGATATACATAAATTACAACAATCCACAAGGATTTGTGGATCAAGGGAGGGTCTTGAACACCCAACCGAAAATAGGTAGAACACCCAACTTTCAAAATCAAAACAAGCTGTACAAGGCTGAACAAAATGAAACCGGAAGCAGAACCAAAACTAAGAACTAAGCCGAAGTCAAAAGTGAGAGTCCCATCGATTTGCGGGAATGTTGAACTGGCTTTGAATTAAGGACATCCACCCATTTTTTCTAATCTTCTAAAATAGAGGACAAGCGCATTTCCTGCCAACCAAGCAACCTAATCCTTTGATCTTCACCGTTGATCCAACAGTTCCAATCCAATGGCCGAGGACTATTTCACAACGGTAAGAAGCGTGACCCTTACCCAACTTGACCACCAACTAGCTCGATCATTCCCATCCGTCGATATGCTACGGATGATCCAACGGCTGACGATCATATCACACAACCAATGTCACCAAAAATTAGCGTGCAATGAGGGCGGTTTTCAAACTGACCCCACCACCACGTCTTGCAATCTGTATGTGATCGCTTCAAAATTAGAAAAACCGTTTTCCGCCTACGAGGCCTATGATCATCGGAAAACCATCCCCCACCTGGTATTCCGACCTCGGATGGAAACCTCATGGTATTGCGACCGTCGAGGTTGCTTTCTGATGTGTTTTTTCTTCCGGAGCTAAGGGAAGAAGAGACTCCCCCAAAACTACCCAACTTCTCAGAATCAGAGCCATCCGACTGGCTATAAAATGTATTTTCTAAATCACCTAGGATCCGTATCCATGGCTCTTCTTTGAAATACGACTCTATCTTCTTCTACCTACTCATGAAAAATCGTTTTTATCCTGCTCGGGGGCAGCTCTTTCCAGTTAAACACAATCCTGTTCTATGTGTTGATAAGACCTTGATTGGCTAGAAGATCTTCCATTTTATTCACCAACCTTCGAACATGTTTAAAACTGACTGTATGAAGGCTCTGGAGGTGAATCTGAATCCATTGAAAGCCCTGAATCAGCCTCCAGTTTTTTGAAACTTTTTCTGGCTTGGTTCCCTAGCTAATCCTTTTGACCGAGTTGATGATAAGCTCAAAATCAACCTCAACTATCACATTTTGTCGATTTTCTTGTTTTAGGAGATCTAAACATTTTTCCATAGCCATTAATTCCCCGATGTTATTGGTGGATTTTCCTAAATGACTTTGCTCTAACATCCACTAAGAGTACAGAAGTGCAACATCAATAGCAGGCATCAAATACAAACATCAACAAATATTGATCCATTCATTCACCAAAACCTCCTCTGAGGGTGCAAAAGTGCATGTTCTGAGGACAAGTTTTTGATCAATTTCTCGACCCTTCTCTAAATGCATGAGAAGGGTTTAAATACTACTAACTAAATAACTTAATTACACAGATTCAGGATACAGTTTAAATGACCGCCCTTTTTCTAAGCAAAAATAAAACAAATAGACACAAAAATAAGCAACATCAAGAATCATGCACTACACAAGGTGTTCATAAGATCCCCTTATTCAATTTTAGGCAGATCTAGGACACTTCAACACCAGAAAAAATATTCCTTTTTATTAGACAGGCTACAGTGAGCTCTTACACCCAAGAACAACTTTTCAATTACAATATTTTGTTTTGGATTGCAGGTTTCTGTGGAGAGGTTTTTGAGAGATTGTATTCGGATAATCCACAGTATTCATCTTTTTCTTTTTGTCGACGTTTCGAGCCTAGAGCAAGGCTCATCATCAGGACTTTGATGTACAGAGAAGAGAGAAAAAGATCTGAGATAAATAAGGATAAGGTTGATCGTTTAGGGTTTTTTTTAGGCCGACCTAGAGATTATATTAGTAAACTAATATTTTATTTATTATTTTAATAATTCAATTAACCCTAAAAACCTAGCCTAAAATTTTTAATGTATTAATTTTAAATATATTATTTTTATTTTTAATTGTATTAGTTTTTATTCTTTAATGTATTAATATTAAATGTATTATTTTTAATTGTATTATTTATAATGTATTTATAATGCATTAATTTTAAATGTATTATTTTTAAAATTTTTAATGTATTTTTTTTTTTTTTTTAATGTATTAATTTTAAATGTATTATTTTTAAAAGTATTATTTTTGATTCAATTAATAATAAAATTTTAAAGTATTATTTTTAATGTATTAATATTAAATGTATTATTTTTAAATGTATTATCTTTAATGTATTTTAATGCATTAATTTCAAATGTATTATTTTTAAATTTTTTTTTTTTTTTTTTTTAATGTATTATTTTTAATGTATTAATTTTAAATGTATTATTTTTAATTGTATTATTATTGATTCAATTTTTAATGTATTAATTTTCAATATATTATTTTTATTTTTAATGTAATTCTTTAATGTATTAATATTAAATGTATTATTGTATTATTTTTAATGTATTCTTAATGCATTAATTTTATATGTATTATTTTTAAAATTTTTAATGTATTATTTTTAATGAATTAATTTTAAAAGTATTATTTTTAAATGTATTATTTTTGATTCAATTAATAATAATGTATTATTTTTAATGTATTGATTTTAATTGTATTATTTTTAAATGTTTTATTTTTTATTCTTTTTAAATTAATGTATTAGTTTTATGTGGATTTCAATTGTTAAACTGATTAGTTATATTTCTCTTTAAATTTTTATTGATAAGAATTAGGTTTATTTATGAGCTCTATTTTTTTTATTTTTTTATATATACTCAGATTCATGTATTGTTAATTTTTAACTTAGATTTATATGCTTTATTAATTAATAAGATTTCCTTTTAAAGTTTTATTGTTGAGAATTAGATTTATTTTTATTTTTAAGCAGGCAGTTCCAGTTTTTACTAATGTCCCATCCCCCATCCCTATTAAGGTTACCAGGATGTTTTATGATTTCAATTGCTTCACGAATTTTACGCTTGAAATGGTGTTCTTCTCTGGCAACGATTCTGGTTTCTTCAAGGCATATGTGATGGTTTGTTTTACCTACATGCTCAGCAAGAGCTGAAGAGCGAGTTCTTTCTTTACGGATATCAGCGCTATGCTCTTTGAGTCTTATTCTTACAGACCTGCCAGTTTCCCCTATATAATGTTTTCCACAAGAGCAGTTTATGATATAAACTCCTTTCTGCTGAAGTTGATCCTGGCTGTCTTTAACAGACTTCATACCTTGCTTGATAGTTGACAAGGGTTTGAATGAAGTTTTGATGTCTTTTTTCCTGAGAATTTTGGCAATTTTGTCAGTGATACCTTGAATGTATGGAAGGTATGCATTAGAAGTTGAGGGGTCTTTTGTTTTGTTTATATTGTTTCCAGATTTTGCCTTTTTAATGGCTTTGAGGATGCTCTTACTATTGTATCCTAAGCTGGCAAAAGTTCTTTTCAGGTAAGCAATTTCTTCATCAGCGTGGTTGTCATCTGAGATTCTACAAGCTCTAGTGAAGAGTGTTTGCAGTACCCCGGTCTTTTGCGCTGGGTGGTGATGTGAATCAGCATGGAGGTAGTTGTCCGTGTGAGCTTTCTTTCTAAAAACTTTATGGCCGATGGAGCCATCATTGTTTCTAATGAGGAGAATGTCAAGGAAAGGGATGCAGTTATTTTCTTCGGTTTCCATTGTAAACTTTATGTCTTTAGATATGTTGTTGAGGTGGTTCAAACAACAAATTCACTTCAATGACTTTTGAAATTAACCTTATCATTCAAAAAATCATCAACCTTCACTTTGAATTTTAATAATACCTGCAATGTTAAAAAAGTCATTTTTATGTACAACAATTCTTCGAGGTACTACTGACGGACAATGCTTGACTTATCTTCGGATAATCTAAATTTCCAGGAATTTACTGACAACAAGACAAAATAATTACATTTCGAACTATCTTCTGGTTCCCAGAATCTCAAAATATAGTGTGTTATCGACAATATTACAGAAACCAGAGGCTCCGTCTGATTGGAGGGGAAGAGACTTGAGCATTCCTCGATTTGTGTTTCACAGGTAATAGTGTTTCATAACAGCAATCCATCAACCCCTCTCTTGCTCAATGGCATGAGTTTATCAGAACCCGTAGCATAATTCTTGTATCCAGTCCAAGCATGTTGGAATGCTTCGACAACTTTGGTCTGTCTAGTAGTCCATTCTAAGATCCCTTTAAAGAATGGACACTTCATTGAGGTCTGGTCAATTATTTACTATGTTCTTGAATGCCAAAACAAGTTCAACACTTCCTTAAAAGTATTCGATGGCCACTACAAATCTGAGATGCATATTGCTTTATAAAATGAAGGAGGAGTAACCTTTAATCCTTTTCTAAGAAGATATTTCGCGAATACTTGAAACCAACACCATCTATCACATAAAAAATAATCTTCTAAGTTATTACCTAATTTTGAGCAGATTTTGAGGATCGTTCAATAAACTGTAAAGGAGGAATCAAGCGGATCGTCCAAGTCCTTTCACAAATAAAATGATTTTATTCGATTTTTTTGGAGAATTACCCTTGTGCATTGAACACATCCCTGGACATGGTCTTCATTTATTTAGATCGGCTCTTTGCCTCTGTGTACCCAATCTATTCAAATCCAAGTTTCAATGATCAGAGAGGGAGAGCCCAAAATTGAATTCTGAGGACATTTTGTGGCACGGGTGACCACTTCTCATTGACACGCATTCATAACAATAGTGTTCCTATAAAATGTATGGAAGCAGCACAATAAGTTGCTCTGCTAGTGTCAATGTCTCATTCAAAGCATTGTCCTTACTATCTACTTCACGAAAATACTATTCAACATGCAGACCTCTATTGGTGACAAAAGTTGCGCATTTAGAAATTAGCTCCTTTACACTGATGTCCTTCCACTTGACTCATGATCCACCTGCAGCAATTTATGCAACACCAAATGTAAAGAAAACAAAACCCTAGCTTCAAAGAGATTATCAAATTGCTAAAAGGTTGACCTTATCCTCTTGAAAAGTCAAAATGCCAATGCCTCATCAATCGACTGGTATTTTTATAAGTACCCTTTGTGGTCTAATCTCGAAAATAGAGAATGTCATCAAACTCCCCATGAGAATTGGCAGAAGCACCTTTCAATTCAGTTCGTGGACTTCACACCATATATTCTGAGAATTTACAGGGGTTTTTCATATAATTTGTTCCTGCATCTCTTGGGTGCTTCTATAGAAAAAAGATATTGCAAGTAATGTAGAAGTAGTGATGAGAGATTGAAATGGCAATGGGCAATGGAGAGTTCGAGTTCTCTGATGAAGCCTTTCCTAGTACTGTCCAGGCTACTGGTTTTCCCATGATTACATCCTTGGATACCATTCTAGATGATGTTACAAAGATAAACACACACACTTGCACCCATACTCATACTTGCAATCCATGTTTCAATACTAAGCGCTCCACAGACAGAGAATACATAGTGTTTGAATGAAAAATCGATTCCTCAACAAGCTACATGCTCTGATACCACACGTTAAATAATTAAACAAAATTAACACACATAAAAAAATACCAGAGACATAGAAATGGCAGAAAAGGCTTCAACCTTACTATATTCCTCACATTCTCATCATTAAAATAATGTTTATGATACATATAAATACATGAGGAAGTTTGTCTCAAGATAGTACATCTATATTGAACAAACTTGGTTGAAATATTTTCTCAACAAAACACTAATCTAGGAGAACTTAGTTGAAGAGAATATCTCCTCTTAACTAAACTCCCTAGTTTGAGGAACTGACTACTAATTCTCAAGATTTGATTTATTTAATTATAATTTTGGATTTATAATTGTTTTATTATGAGAGTGAGGCTAACAGATTTATGTGAAGAGGCTGGCTAATAAGACCACTCATTGCAACTGTTCCTCAAAAAGGGTAAAACAACCATGTGAAAGCGTATGATCGGCCAAGCAGATAGTGATGATGGAAGGAGAAAAGGAAAGGCTCATCTGATGGAAGAGGGTAATAGAATGGCAATCACAAGGGTTAAAATGGAAATGGGTTCATTTTTACCCAATATTGAACCATAGGGAACTATGCTTGGATTCAATTTCATGTTTACACAAGCTTGAAATGTAAAACTATGCTTGGATTTGGTTTCATGTTTACACAAGCTTGAAGCAAAAAACTATGCTTGGATTCAGTTTACATGCCCCCAGCATGATGAATCAATTCTAGGTGCATGCCCCCCAAGATTCATTACATTCACCTAAGTAGACTAATCATGGCTATCAGGTGGATGGAATGAAGGTTCGTTTATGAGATCAAGTGAAAGACTCAACTGGGATTTTACGAGATCTAATCAAAGACTGAAATTGGAACATTGCTCCCGGGGACCTTGTATCATTTTTTAATGAGCCTGACACAAGACAAGAAACTGTGCTCAGATTCCTTGTTTCATTTTTTAACGAGCTTGAAAAATGTCAAGGAACTATGCTCATACCCTTTTTATCATTTTTTAACAAGGTTTACAAAAGACCAGGAACTATCCTCATGGACCTGTTCCATTTTTAATGAGGTTGACACAGTAAAAGAACTATCCTCATATTCCTTGCTTCATTTTTTAACGAACTTGACTCAAGACAAGGAACTATGCTCATATTCCTTGTTTCATTTTTTAACGAGCTTGACACAAGACAAGGAACTATGATCATGCTTCCTTGTTTCATTTTTTAACTAGCTTGACACAAGACAAGGAACTATGCCAGTGGGACCTATTTCATTTTTTAATGAGGTTGACACAATAAAAGAACTATCCTCATATTCCTCGTTTCATTTTTTAAAGAGGTTGACACAAGACCAGGAACTGTCCTCATGATTCCTTGATCACGACCCATAAGGGATCATGACTTCCAAGAGGTTCTCATTAAATGAGAGAACAATGCTCTGGAAGGGATACATAGCAAGGAATCCATTAGAGATATCTGGTTCCAATGCCCCAGTACATAATGCACAACATCACAGAATTGATCGTTAGTTGATGTAGGAATGGAATGGGTTGCCACATAATTAACCCGTGGTGGGGGAGATACCATTGGGACAAAGGGACCATTTAGGGAAGATGGTTGATTGGAAGCCATATTTGGACTAGGAAATGAAATCTGGTCAATGGTGACAATTCTACCTTCATGCGAGAAACACATTTTCATTTAAGCAACCATTAATCAGAGAATTTCAGAAGTCTAAATATGATTCCCAATGCATTACTAAGTAGAGGGAGATTAAGCATGGTTCAAGCGAGTTGGTATGGGATTTTGACCAGAGCTTTATGATCTTGAAGGATAGGCTGACGTTTGAGATTTGGATGTGTAACATAAATAATGGTTCATTGCTAGTTTAATTTTTAATATTAGGATACCATTAACACAATAAAGAATCAATTCACAGTTGAAGACATTAGAATTTGTGCTGAAAATGGACACTTCTCGAGTAGGGAGTAGAGAAAATTGTGGTATGGCACAGGTGCAGTCTCAGTTGGTGGCATTGACTCTTCAGTTATAGGGTCTAACTAAGGGGAAAGAGAAGTGAGAGGAAGTGTGGTGTACTATGTGCAGGAAAAATGTCACCACATAAATGACTGCAAGTTGCTGACATACTATATGGGAACTGATGTAGCTAATCCTCTTGCGCAGGGTAGAGGGATGTGGTGTGAAGTTTGACGAGTATGGGGTCACACCCCATAGAATTGTTCGATGATGTAGAAGTATGAGGTGAATGCATGAACTTTATTTTGTGACTTCTGCAAATCGGTGCCGCATGATATCCAACATTTTCACACATTAGAATTGTTGCACAAATGTACATTTGATTCATTTAGGGTATAGGGACCCAAAGGAAGTTAAGATACAATGAGAGGCTTTAACCATCCAGGATATAATTAGATTGGAAAATATAATCAGCCTAGACAAGGATAGGGAATGACAGCTAGAGGTCTAAGAGGACTAATGAGAGGAAGAGAAGGATTTGGAAGAGGTCGGGGACCTCTTGTGTGTTATAATTATGGACAATAAGGACACCTTGCACGAGCTTTTCCTAATCCATGTTGTACATGTACATATTGTAGGGCATAAGAATACACAACTGAGAATTTCCCATAACTGATTTCCAAATGGTAATAGAAGATGGTGCCAAATGTATAAATGATAGTAGTTAATCCTCGTAGGACCCAACAATGAGTTGGTGCAGTAACTCGAGGAGGTGTTAGGATAATACTCGATGTTGTGAAACCTGGGACCCCGCAGTTGCAGTGAGTTAGAAGGGCACCTTAACCTCCTCCAAATTTTGATTCCTCCCAAGAGAAGGCAACGTACAAATAATCTCAAAGGGAAATGGTCATTTCAGAATGGAAAGAGGAGACCCGCTTTGAGAGGTGGTGATGCTAGTTTTCTATGGTGGCACCACCTCTAGAAAATCTATGACAAAGGCAGATCCAATTCAGAAGTTATTACAAAGTTTCCTTGAGCTAGTGAAAACTGAATAGGCATTGGAGAACATGTGCACGATGGAGCAGTGTACTAAGAAAACTGAAGTAACTACTGCACGAGCATCGCCACACGTAGTAAATTAGGTAGCACGAAGGAAAAGGACAAGCAAATAATTTAGGTTTGGTGCAAAAGTGGGATACTATGAAATGAATAATATCATATTGGACTTAGGGTCTGATGTGAATATTATGCCAAAAATTACTTGGGAAATGATGGGGAAGCCAAGGTTGACATGGTCTCCTATTCATCTAAGACTTTCCAATCAACATCATATCTTCCCAATTGGTAGGTTTACCCGTGTATCAATAGATATTGATGGGGCTACAAGTACTGCTAACTTTGAAGTTATAGATACCATTCATGACACCAATCCATACCCTTTTCTGTTAGGAATTGATTGGGATTTTGATAATCAAGTAATTATTAACCTGTAAAAGAGAGACATTATTTTCGAAATAGGGGATATTCGAGTTATAGCATATTTGGATCCTTCGGGAAGGAGACTGGTACATTGAGCTAGTTAAAGGAGATTTGAGCCAAGAACTGGACAATATTTACAATGTGATAGCACCTTGGGAGGATTATGTGAACCCTACCATGGATGGGATGTTGATATAGCATAGTGTGGGGTCTTTCACTTCTAACTCACACGAATTGTTGGAAAACTAGTAAAATAGACTACATAAGACAAGTACTCCAAGATGCAGACACCTTCACAGAGTAGTGCATTGGATCGGTACCAAGGTGCTCAACTCAACGTTGCATTGCGTGCTATCCCAGCTAGGTTGTGGGTTGTGCACAAGAGTCAAATCGCATGATGGAAACAATGCAGAAAATTATTGTGCATCAAATTTGGGACCAATTTGGGGTGCCTGGGTAGAAATAATCATGCATGGAATGCCCAAGGTCACATTTGAATAAGTTTCTTGCAACATGGACTAGAGGATGGGTGACGCAACAAGAGTGGGTACATAGATTTGTACATACACTAGATATTGTTCCCATGTGCTAGTACATTGAGTTGGAAGTGCACAATAGGAAAAAGGAATGAAATGAGATGTTGCAAAGATTTAAAGCTACGTTTATTTTTTAGGAAGAAGAAACAACACTCGACAAGGCTTTGAAGGTACTGCGATAAAGGATTTTTACCAATCGATAGATCATAGTGATAAACGATATACAACTATGTCCTATGCACAAGTATTTGTAGCAAATACAAGAGATCATGGAATTTTATAATGTAGAAAAGATAGGAGAAGATGATGATGATCTTATAAATTTATAGATTCCATAAATTGAAGGGGAGAATCCAGTGAGTGGACCAGAATTGCAATCAACCAAGCATGTGCAACCTATTAAAACTAAGAAGGCGAATATAGGGATAGAGGAAAATCCTAAAATGAAGTTATAGGGGACTATTGGGATGATGAAATGGTAGAGAAGGTTGCATACCTACTACACAACTACCAATACTTGTTCCCCAACACATTTGAAGAAATGGATGGAATTGTTGGAGAATTGGGCGAGATAAAGATTCCATTACAAACTGAGGCTAAGCTTGTAAAGAAATGACCTTATCGGTTGAATCTAGCATATAAATAAATGGTCAAGTGGTAATTGGAAAAGATGTTACAAGTAGGGGTCATTAAAACTGTAGAAGAATCTAAGTGGATAACCTTGACGGTCGTCCAGAATAAGAAGACAAGAAAGATCAAAATTTGATTAGACCTTTGTAAGCTAAATGATGCGTGTGTGCATAATCCCTTCCCTACTCCTTTCAATGACTATAATGAAGAATGAGGGTGGATACGAAGCTTACTCATTTACTGATGGATTCTCTAGTTACCACCAAGGAAATATTACGAAGGAATATCAAAATAAGAGCACTTTCATGATAGAATGGGCTTGCTTCCAATACAGAGTCATGCCATTCATGTTTAAGAATGCATCAACCATCTTCTCACGCACAATGGTTATGGCATTTAAGGAATTTATTCATAAATTTTCAGAGGTGTATCTAGATGACTAAACTGTGTTCTTTCATAGCAACTGAAACAAGAATTGCATGTGCAGTAGAGAAACTCCTGTTGTTCCATTCAATTTGCTCAAATTTTGCAAGCTTGCAGTAGCCTTTGAAGTATAGCGGAGTGATCACCTTGGTTGTATCGTAAAAAATCTTACACAAAGCGATGCCAGCAATCATAGATGTGAACCACAAAATTGGCTGTTCCATTGCATACTTTCTTAAAAGTGAATCTGATTGGTCTTCATAAGCCTCTGACTCCACCAAATTGGTTGTAGTATTCAACATAGTGATCGGGTATATCAAATTGAATTTCTCGCAGCAGAAAACACTCAGAAGATTAAAAATCATTTGAATTGGGTGGCTAGGTGGATTTCACGTAAATTTGCTCTGCAACCAACACAACTGCAACCGATAATTGAAGGAAGCGGAGACACAATGTCAATGCAGAGGTTCAGATGGTTGTGGTTTCAGGAACATCAAAGCTACTCCGAGCTAGAAAACTGGCCATGGCTGAAGGACAAGCGCAGGGATGTAAGAAACTCTCTGTTTCTGACTGATAATGTAGCTATCCAAGGGTGAAATCAACTCAAAAATATGCCACTAAATGATGAATGCCTCCTACAGGAACCAACCTCCAAAAATGCACAATTCGGTCTTCTTTTTTCTTATATATACAGTGCATTTTTTTATGTTGCATGTTTATTTCAGGCCAAAGCTTGATCAAGGAGGCAGATTTTTTTATTGAAGCCACAATGAAAACTAGGAATGGAGATAGCCATAGATTGTTTTTTTCTCTGAAATTGTGAATTTTTATATTGCTTAGTCATTCCTGCATTTTAATTTTATTGCACTAACATCTTGACTGTAAGTTTGAAAAACAGAGTGGTATCAGCTGCGGAAACCAGTAACACAGCAACCACTTAGCTAAATAGAGATAGTTAGGCAATCTTAATGGAAATGATCATGGGGAAATAACTTTTATTGATGAAATGGATGGCATGGAGTGAAAATGGAAATGAAATGAAGTTTATTTTTTTCTCTTCTCCTTTTTTTTTTCTTGAATCAATTGAAGTGATGAAGTTTATTTTGTGTCCTATTTTTTCTTAACAATTCTTTTTCTGATCCTCCAGATCACACAAAGTGCAGGAGGAGAGCATACTCAAGAATTATTATTATTATTATTATTTTACTTAACAATCCTTTTTCTGATCCTCTAGATCACACAAAGTGCAGGAGGAGAGCATACTCAAGAATTGTTAATTTTTTTCAGATGTAAGAAATAAGGTCTCCTAATTACACTTCCCGGCAACGGCGCCAAAATTTCTAGTCAATTTAATGTCTTAAATTGCTCTACATAAATTATCAATCCGGGTATCGTAAACTGATGAAGTGTGGTGCACTATATGTGCTTAGTTAACCTTTCTCTTACTTCATTGTTTTATAGTTTATTTTGTTTTTGGGGTTTTGTTATTGTTGGTTTTCTAAGGTCTTAAGAATACTTTTAAAGGACAAGTATGGATAAAGATTTCAAGAGAAGGCCTATGTCCTTAATGGTAACTTCCAAAACTTAGCACTTCAAAAGAACTTAAAACATGTTATTGATGGAGTTAGTATTTAAACAAAAGTGTAAATATACAACTAGTTCAATCAAAATAAAATGCAATAATCAAATAATGAGAGAATGACTATGAGACCCAGTATCCTTGCTGCTTCAGCAAAAGGACAAGATGATTCTATCACGTCATTAGTTCATTAAAAGGCTATGTGCATCACTAATCTACAATCAACTTGAAAGCAATTTATGTACAATAATATACATGTTAAAAAGAAAATAAAATGCAGTAATTCAAACTGTACATTAATATACATGAAATCAGAAAAAGAAATACAAGAAATTAAAGTGACAACTATACAAGGCAGGGGCCCCCTTCCACCTATGAAATCAAATGCTTAAAGGAAAATAAAGACATCAAATAAAGGACTAAATGACATCGGCCCAGTATCTCTGTTGCTGATTTAAAATGAAAATGAAATGTGAAATCTAAGTGACACTACATAAAGGAGACAAATCACACTACTATAACCTTTTCTTAACCTTTTTGCCTTTCAGCTAGTTATGAACAAGTCAGCAATGTGAGTCTTAAAGCAAACTAAACCAAGCTGTACTAAGTGATATTTTGGCTCCAATAAAGTTATTTGATTATGGAGAAAGAACCATCAATAGATGAACAACTTGATATCTAAGAGCAGAAAGTAAAGTGCAAGTTAAAGAAATGATACTAATGAAAATAAAACAAGAAAAATAAAGGTCAGCAACATAGACAAGATGATCACATATGCCATTAGTCATGAAATCAAAGCAAAATTAAACACACTTGCATGAATTAAAATTGCATGAATGAAAAATCTAATCTACCTTACATTTTACAAAGCAATATTTACAAAATGAAATCTACTCACATCCTAATATGCTCCATGACATCTACTTCACATCTCCTTCCATGTTGAGAACATCAAAGCTTTATTCAATTTCTTCAAAAGTACAAAGTACAAAAGCTTTCAAAAGCCATGGGACTAACAAGCTAAAAGGACTAAGAAAAGACTAAAGGAAAGACTAAAAAGACTAACAAATGAAGGAGAGAGATCTCCTATTTATACAAAAAGATGAGAGCCATCTCATTAATGAGAGTCCATGAATCTCTCCCTCTACTTCTAGAGTCCTAATCAAAATAGGAATTGATAAGACACATGTCTTCTTAGAGTTACAATACAATTAGGAGATGTGACACATATCCTCATGATCCCATGATTCTTTCCAACCAAATTCGAATTTGGCCTTGGGGTGCCACATAAGGGTCTTCTAGAAGTCTCCTTTCAACCTACACATGTCAACAACCTCAACCCATTTGTTAGGTATAAGCATATGCACATTATTTTCTAATGTTTAACCACAAATTCACTTAAAAGGCTTAGAAATAATAAATATTGGAAAAACATAAAGGTGGCCCAATGATAATGAAAGTGGGATGAATGTGGTGACATAGTAGTGAAATGGAGGTGAAATGGAGGTGATATAATGGACATAATAGTGAAAGTGTAATGGAAATAAATGACATTTTCAAGACTCAACACCTTCTAGGCATGGAAGTGTGGTAGAAAGATGGGGAAGTATTTGTGTCTCAAGGCAAGTATGCCAATGACATACTTAGGCACTTTCACATGGAGAAGTGCAAGCCCATGTAAACTCTTGTAGCTGGGAACTGGAGGAAGGAGGATGCTACTTTAGGTGAGGTAGTAGCTGCTACTATTTATTAGCAGCTTGTGGGTTCACTTATGTATCTAGTGAACACATGACCAAATTTATGCTTTGTGGTGAACCAACTCAGTCAAGCTATGTTTCAGCCTACCAAGCTATTTTGGAAGGCAGCGAAGCATGTGTTGAGATACCTCAGAGGCACCGGAAGAGCACTTCTAGAGGAATCTTCAACCTTGGTTCAGCGACAGTTTCCTTGTACAGCAGGAAACAAAGGTAAGTTTCAGTTAGCTCAGCAGAGGCCAAATACATGGCTACCAGTCAGGCAAAATGCGAGGCCATTTAGATGCAAAAGATCCTAGTGGGATTGTTTGGTCATAGGGTGGATCCAATTGTGATCTATTGCAATAATCAGAGTTGTGTCAAACTCTTTGAGAATCCAATTTTTCATGACAGGTACAAGTACATGGATATCTGGTATAACCATCTTCGACACTGTGTGGTCAAGATGATCATGTTGTTGCTGTATGTTTCGACTGAGGAACAGGATGCAAATATTTTGACTAAGGCATTGCAAATGCAAGTTCGAGTTCCACGTAGATAGGATTGCGGTTACTGATAATCCCTTTCTTGTTGAGAGGGAGTGTTGAAAATAGCAACAAGAAATGCTAAAAATAGAAGTAATGAAATTAGCACTGCTATAAATAGCATTTCGGGATACATTCCAATTTTAGTTAGTTCCTAAACTAAAATTGAGAATTAAATTCGAATTTGATCTTAGCAGCTATTTGTAAAATAATTAATTAATTCATGTTGAGTTAATTAGTTGTATAAAATCAAACGTCAAGTCTATGTGAAGACATGCAACAATTTCTCCACTGATTGAGGAAGTTATCCTTTCATTAAAGGAGATCAGGATGAGTTATACTTTGAGTTGTAATTAGTTAGCTCAGTTAACTGAGTTAAGTCTAGTTATATTAGTTCAAATAGTTTGTTGAACAAATTGTCAATTCAGTTAGTTAATGCATGCATGCATGTCATTGCTACACTTCAGATAACTGAATATTCTCTCATAAATAACTCATGTATGTCAGTTTAGACAGAGACCCAGTTGAGATCAGATGATGGGACAGTGTAATATAAGTTGCAAGAATATTCCATGGAGGATATCTCTTGCATGCAGAAGGAATTCATTCCTTGGAGATTGCATGGTTACTTTTGGGTTTGATGAGTGTGTGATGAGTCCAATTCACACAAGTGGCAGCATTGGACCCCAAGGAAAATTGTGCAAGGAAATAGGAGGCTTGGAGGGATGAGGGAAGGCATATCTTGTGTCTATTCACTCTGTGAGCTATATTATTGGATTATACTAAGAGCATGATAGCTTCTGATCTGATGCTTTTTGTAATCTGAACATATTTCCACTTGTATGATAATACAGAGATTAGCGTTTTTAGCTAAGGCTTTCTCTAGAGTATTCTTCTTTGTTCATGTGTGATTGATTTCTCATTTTCAGTTATATGTGTTCTATTTGATCTTGCTCATGTTCGATTAAGCTTCCGCAAGTTTGTTGTAGAAGTAGATATGGTATTATGCTTTAGTATATTGCATAATCTGTTGATATACAGTGGGAGTTTCTACACTGGGAGAGTACTCCCGAACAATCAACCTCCACCTCCACCTAGAGAGAGTGAGGAGGAAAGAGAGGAAATCATTCATAGAGGAAATCCACCACCTTTCTTGAGAGATTAACTCATCCAATCCAGCCTATCCCAGAAGAGAATGAACTCCTGGGTGAATTGAAAAATCTATGTGTCAAAAATCCACTTCTCCAAGCCATCAAAGATATACCTATTTACAACAAGTTGATTAAAGAGAAGTATTTCAAACATCTAGGGAGGCAAAAAAGAGACACCCCTACCATTAAACTCATTGGACAGTTGTCCGACTTAATGCTGGGGTAGGTAATTTTCCCAAAGTATTTGGACCCTGGAAGCCCTGTATTAGATGTGCACATCAATGTCACCATTGTCCCACACACTTTGATTGATCTTAGGGCTGCCATTAATGTAATGACTAAGGACACCATGCTCAAGCTCAATCTTCAGAGTTCATTAGAAATGACCGCAATAGTCCTACAACCTGCATATCATTCCATAGTGACCCCTAAGGGGATTGTGGAGGATGTGATTGTTATCGGGAAAAGTGTCTATTCAGAACGACCCTATCCCACTGAGGTGTGACCGTGACCTCAGAGAGAAACAGGGAAAACTACTCTTGTATTCTCCTTTATGAACTATAAACGAAGAGGAATAGGATGAACCAACCCGTGTCTTGCGCTAGTCCTTTGATCCAATTTCTCTTCTCTTTGACAGATTCCAGCTACCCGCTCCCTTACTTGCCCAGTGTCACCAAGTTCCTGTAAGTTCACAGAAGAAGGAAACTACACAAAGACATGGATTTATGTTCATAAAAATCTTAGGATCAGATTTAAGCTAAACATACAAATATAACAAACATCAATGATATACAAGCATGTAGGAGAAACTCAAATAGTTTTATTGATAAAACAAGAAGATCCAGGAGGAGTTAAAACCGATGATTCCTGATCCAGCATCAACCTCCCAGCATAGAATCCCCTCTTCACCTCCAACAAAGCATAAATCACCCAATACTCTGATATCTATCTCAAAACCAACAACAATTCTCTGCAATGTACAAAATTCCCGCCTCTAGATCTCTTGGTGAGGGATCCATATATAGATGTATGCAAAGAGGATGAGTCAGCTCATGAATTGATTAGTGGCCTCTCTCTGTCAGTTCTTGCTTCCACTTGGAGACTGAGAGCCTCTTACTCATCACTGGTCGAATTCAGTGAGGCAAGTGTCATTGGAGAAGATTATGGAAGCTTCCATTGTCTCTCCACCTCGTGGAATGACTCTGCCACTTGTCATTTCCTGCTCAACGCACCATGGTAGTGCATTCAAGTGTGTTGGAACGCACCTAGCCAGTGTATTTGGGTGCTTTGCAACGCAGCTAGCTAGTGGAGCAGCTGAAATGATCCTGATTTGACTAGTTCTGAGCAGTTTTTGGTAGAGAACTTCTGGGAGAAGCTGTAATTTGTTGACCTTGTTTCTTTAGGAGCTGGAACAACACTTTTAGGGACTTAGGATCCATTGGTTTATGGACATTTCATGCTTATAGCTGTAAGGCACAAAAATGTCTATAACAGTTGCCCCCTAAAGTATGAGGCCGTTTATCGGGTGAAATGCTTTATTAGGAGGATCCAAAGTTCTTTCAATGCTGGGAGGAGACCTGTAATAAGATACAATACAATACATTATCTTCATACTGTTTTCATGATCTAGCTGAGGCGGGCATTCCCATGCTCAACTTTATAAATTCATTTTCATGTACATAGGACAGACAATCGTCTGATGGTAGACTAATGATTCTGATGAAGTCATCATCCTTTTGGTAGGATGATTATCTGTGCGGCAATGCTGTACATTTCAATGTCTTTATTTTTCCTGAATATATATCGCAGTCCGGATGGATGAAACTAGATCCGGGGTCTTCAATATCGTCCAATCTTCACTCAATGTACAAGTCGATCCATGTGAGAAATGTTTTGAAGTCGAACATGGAAAGACATCGCTTGATTACCAGTCAATGATGTAAACTGTTAACAAGCGCGAGAGGAATCACCGATAATGATAATGACCCTCAAGGTATTGCAGTACAATTCACGTGGTGTGAATAAAGGACTTGGCATCGAACACCACGCAAAATCTTTCGGTCGAAGGTCATTGATGTATACCTATCGCCGGAAGTGAGAAACTTGCCATTGAGGCATGCAAGCTTCAAAGTACTGAAGGGGTTGTTCCTAGATCAACTTCTTGGATAATGAGCTGATGTCGACAAGAAGCGATCCGTCAAAGGAGGGCCTTAATGAATCCCACATCAATGACACGGAATGGAGCAAATTATTTTGATGGATGTGAAAATGATCTGGTGATATATGGTTCAGGGTGGCGGTCATGAAAGAATGAAGTATAATGTATGTTAGTGGATGGGACACGGGTGACTTCTCTGGATGACTTCTCTTGAACATGTCGGCGACACTTATGTGATGGATTGGTAGCATTTACCCCGAATGTGGATGGTACGGTGTGACCATGGTGATGTGACCGGTGAATGAAACAACCCAACCCGACTTAGGCACGGAGTGCAAGTGTCATATTCAAGAGCGACTTGCTACCAATAAAGTTTCTTTGAGTTTTCTTCCCAACTTTTCCCCAGTCATTGCTGACCAGTACCTCTTTATTTTTTTCAAGCTTGAGGAGGATAACATATGCTTGTTCTATAATTTTCCCTTTGGGCAAACCCATCGCTATGTTTTAACGAGCCTAGCGATAGTGAAACTCGTTCTCGCCTAAAGACAAGTTTGTCGCTATTAATCTTTTTAACGAGTCTAACGACAAAGATAACTCGGTCCTTTTCATTTTTAGAGAGTCTGAAAAGGTACGTAAAGGTAACTCCAAAATTCCTTTTTCGTCATCTAATCCCTTAAGTCCGAAAAAGTATAAAACAATACAGAAGGGATGAATTTTCGATTAGCTTTAACGAGCCAAACAAAACAAGCGCTCAATCTTTTTGTGCAATAATCCCTCAGGTCCAAAAAGATTAAAATCTAGAGGAGGGATAGCACTTCCTGTCATTTTAACGAGCTGGAAGGCCAAAACTCGGCAATCTTTTCATATTTTACGAGTCAGTTGAAAAGAGCTTAAAGAAGACTCGTCTTTTGAGGAACGAGTGATAAAATGGGTAGCAGTTGATTCCAGGTAAGGTTTGGAATTTTCCAATCACGGCAGTGTCACAAGGATGGCTAGTGAAATCACTCTTCGCAGTTGTTCCTCAAAATGGGTAAACAATCAAATGGAGGTGAATGATCGGCCAATGAAAAAGTGGAGGTGACGGTGCAAACACGACCAAGGCTTTAATGGCTGAAAATGCTTCATTCACGGTGGTTATTTACCGGGGGATAGTTCATTTTTTAACGAGCTTAAACACAGGTGGAAACATTTGCTCGGTCTTATGTTTATTTTTTAACGAGCTTGAACTATGTGCTAAAACTGCTCGGTTAATCCAGTCATATGATAAGAATGTCTCATATAAAAGCGGCAATCTTTCGAGTGTTGCCCCACATCCTTTCTTTATGCAAGTTAGGAAACGACCAATCCTACAAGTTTAAAGGGTTAGAGGTCCTATAAATTTAAAAAATAAATAGTCGCTCTTCGCTTGCATTCCAAAAGGTTTGCATGCCCCTAGGTATAAAACAGAGTTTCAAGGTTACCTCTAAATTTGTAGACAAAACATTTGTTCTATTAGGAGAGGCCTACCTCTTACAGGTTACCCAAAGATTGTTCTATTTATGGTGTAAACAAAACACTTCTTCGGCGATGTTGCTCGAAATAAACAAAGGTGAGTGACGATGTCCGCCAACTCACATAAATTTGACAAGAGAATCTTATTCTAGAATAACCCCTCTTCCAATCACGGACGGGGTACAGACTAGTCATATTCTCCCGCGGAAACCTACTCTATGCCTGAAGTTTTCCTGCCGAAGCAGACCAGGATGCATGCCCCCTGGGTTTCAGTCATATCCCTCCGAATTACTCGCGCTCATCGGGAGGACGGACTGGGGGTTGAGACATTTCTTGTGTGAAGAGACCATTTAGAGACGGTATATGACTATTTGCTATGCGTGATCCGGGAAATGAAAGCTGGTCCACGAGCTTGACCACTCTTCCTTCGTGCGGAAAACACATTACTCTAAAGAGTGAGGAGACAATGGCTTCCATGCAATAAATATAGTCTCGTCCAAGGAGTAGGTTATAATCCAAGGGTCCTTGAACGACCATGACGTTCATGCGAACTGTCTTCCCTCTCAATGTTTTGGGCACATCGGGAAGGATCCCTAAAGGTCGACTGGTTCCTTTATCAAAGCCTGTCAGATTTCTCATTTCAGGTGACAGCGATGGCGAACTAAGCGCTTTCCAAGCAATAGAGGAAAGGATACTCACAGAAGCCCCCTCATCTATGATGGTACCAGCCATGACCATTCTATATATTTAAACGATAATTCGGAATGGTACACTTGCTGGTAGGCAGGGTCTGCCTAGTTGATTCCAATAGAAGGAGACAACTAGGTTGCTTGGAGGTGGGACCGAGTAGACGGCCGGGTATGGCTCTGACGAACTTCCTTCCTGTGGTAAAGGAATGGGTGGATTTCCCCCATGTTCGTCGGAGTCTGTGTTGATGAAGAGAATTTGGACGGTGTCATCCTTGTTCTCTTCAGTGACTGTATCATCCGAAGATAAAACCTCTGAAGGCAAGACCGGGTCAACTGCCGCCTCGACCTTTTGACTTTCGTCTGGTATGGATTCAGCTGGTTTATCTTCAATGATAGGCACTTCAGCCGACCACCTGAGAGGGCCAGCTGGGTTCTCAACCAGTGACGGACTCGGCAAGAGTTTTTTATATCCAGGAGGAAGTCGTAACGGTGAAACCGGACGATCATCCAAAACTATTTTAGCCTCGTCTAAGAAGGGACAACGGTGGAGGGCATGGTCGCCTTCGCACAGTTTACAAGGAAATCTAGCTTTCCCTCTTTGTCCTGGGGCTTCACTTTCACTAGTTGACGGTGTGCTTTCAACATGATCTCGAGAGGTTGATGACACCGGATTGTGCAAACGAGGAGACCAGTCCTTTAGTAACCGGGGGATGCAAGGAAAATATCTGTGAAAGTGGTCCCCTTTGCAAATGACACATGGCGATTTAGGCCTGGTCGGTGCTGTGTGTGGATTTTCGTTAGACGACACTTGTTTTCCTCCATTCGCCTTTGGCTCCTTCTTCTTTTTCTCTTTCTTCTTCTTTTCCTTCCTCTCCTTAGGAACTTGGTTTTTAGCTTTACCAGTCCCGTCAAGCGAAGAGGAAGGAGGAGAGGAAGAATTAGAGGAAGTAGAAGGCTGGTGGGTAACTCTGGAGTCGTCTAATTGCTGATTCGATTGTTCAGGAATAGTGGTGTTCTGAACGACATTGGTTGAGAAGAGCCATACTGGCAAGCCAATTGTCAGTCCTGGAAGCGGCAATGTGGCCATATGGGGCGCACCAACATCTCCCCAAGAGGAGAAGGGACTAGGATTTCCACCAAGGGGAATTCCTTGGTTGGTAGGCTCTATTTTCTCAACCTAAAGATCAACATAGGAAAAGGGTATGAATATTCCGTTTAAAATAAATTTTAACACGCTTTGACACAACTTGTTTTTTCAGTTTTAAAGAGTCGAGAAAAAACAAAAGATGACTCTAGTCTCCTTCGATTTTTAATGAGCCTGAAGTGACAAGTGCTCAGATGGACCTTTTCCGTTAAGGAGTCTGAAAAGGAACGAAAGGGACTGCTCTGGAGGTCTAGGTAGAGGGAGTACCAAACCAATCGCAAAAATGCAGAATACTTTTTACGGTACGACAGTCAATCTTCCCGAATGTTGTGTTCGGTGCATTGCGATCAGTAGGGCAGCCGACACAGCTTCCTATGGATAAAGGTTTTATGCCTATAGGGGTCTCCCAATATATACTGGACGGCACGTGGGAGCACAAGTCCGTACTGGCACTTATCGTCTCAAAGTGGAGGAATCACCCAACCATCAGTGAGGACAACAGTTACCAGGCTTTACGACGCCGGAATACGTCTCTAGCCTAGACCTCTAAATGTTGTGCGTTAAGTTACAAAGCGTTGTTAAGTTCATTGAATTTATTTTAGGTTGATCTTTCTTATGAAGTTTGCCTTTTGGGTTCACCACGAGATGTAGATGTAATTCCTAAAATGCAATCTAAATATGATAAGAAAGCTTTTATCTCTTTTCAGCAATGAAAATCCTAGCTACAAGGGGAAAAGAAAGACACAATCTTTTCTCAAAGACCGAAGAGCACACTGTAAATGCACTTTTCCTAAATCAAGCCAAACAGACTGTCAATATGCAAATGCACATGTGCATGTATTTGTTTTTCACTTCTTATTATTGATGCCTAAAAATAAATTTGTTGTACAAATTTGAATTCGCTTTCAAGTGAAAAACACAAACAAGCTTCTTTTCGAAATAAAAAGGTAGAGACGATTACGACACTTTGTGATTTTGAAGTAAACACTTGTTTTGACACTAGAAATTCACAAATTCAAGCCAAAGGAAAAAGTAAAAGCATAATCGACTGTCAACAGCAAATAAACTTTCTCCTAAGATCAAAATTGACACTTACGACAGATCTAAATCCAAGGACGACAGTATGACTAGTCTACTTTTGCAATGGGAAACTTTAAATGATGCAACAAACACACAAAAACAAACACAGTTTATTTTATACAACTGAGGCGGAATTAAGGCAAAGAAAAGGGGCTTTTAAACAGACACACACACTGATCACAGGCTGCAAAATATCATAGGCAAAACTAGAAAAAATGAGCAAAGAACCTCAGTTGCACATGGCTAAGCTGATCAACGCACTTGGTACACAGAGAAACTGGATTGCAACGCAGGTTGCCCTCTCGGGAACTGCGCTGAAATGTAGGAACTCTTCACAGCACCTACACTGGGGCAGAAACGAGAATTCTATCTGGGTTGTGGTTCACGGTTTGCAATTTAATCTATGGTTTTTGGCCGGGTAAAAGCAATCAGCAATGCACAATCAGAGGGTTGATTTAAAAGAGGCTTAAGAGCTATCACAAAGGGTGATCAGATCATTTTTGAATCAGCTGTTCAGATCATAAACAGATCTAGTGAATGGATTGAAGTAGCAGATGTCTACTTTGCATTTGTAAATGGAAAATGCAGTTCGATTCGCTACTTCTAAGTTTATGAAACAAACAATCAGAGAAACACAAACACACTAACTAGACACGATCCCCAGCGGAGTCGCCATTTTGTTATCGGGAAAAGTGGCTATGCAGAATGACCCTATCCCATTGGGTTGTGACAGAGACCTCAGAAACAAACAGGGAAAACTACTCTTGTATTCTCCTTTATGAACTATAAACAAAGAGGAATAGGATGAACCAACCTGTGTCTTGCGCTAGTCCTTTGATCCAATTTCTCTTCTCTTTGACAGCTTCCAGCTACCCGCTCCCTTACTTGCCCAGCGTCACCAAGTTCCTGTAAGTTCACAGAAGAAGGAAACTACACAAAGACATGGATTTATGTTCATAAAAAGCTTAGGATCAGATTTAAGCTAAACATACAAATATAACAAACATCAATGATATACAAGCATGTAGGAGAAACTCAAATAGTTTTATTGATAAAACAAGAAGATCCAGGAGCAGTTACAACCGATGATTCCTGATCCAGCATCAACCTCCCAGCATAGAATCCCCTCTTCACCTCCAACAAAGCATAAATCACCCAATACTCTGATATCTATCTCAAAACCAACAACAATTCTCTGCAATGTACAAAATTCCCGCCTCTGGATCTCTTGGTGAGGGATCCATATATAGATGTATGCAAAGAGGATGAGTCAGCTCATGAATTGATTAGTGGCCTCTCTCTGTCAGTTCTTGCTTCCACTTGGAGACTGAGAGCCTCTTACTCATCACTGGTCGAATTCAGTGAGGCAAGTGTCATTGGAGAAGATTCTGGAAGCTTTCATTGTCTCTCCACCTCGTGGAATGACTCTGCCACTTGTCATTTCCCGTTCAACGCACCCTGGTAGTGCATTCAAGTGCGTTGCAACGCACCTAGCCAGTGTATTTGGGTGCTTTGCAACGCAGCTAGCTAGTGGAGCAGCTGAAATGATCCTGATTTGATTAGTTCTAAGCAGTTTCTGGTGGAGAACTTCTGGGAGAAGCTGTAATTTGTTGACCTCTGTTTCTTTAGGAGCTGGAACAACACTTTTAGGGACTTAGGATCCCTTGGTTTATGGACATTTCATGCTTATAGTTGTAAGGCACAAAAATGTCTATAACAATGATGGTCTCCATTGACCCTTGGGAGTACCCTATAGACTTCCTAGTTCTCTAGCTTAAGGGAAAATTTACTGTTCATCCTCTCATCCTTGGGAGGCCTTGGTTAGCCACTATCAATGCCTACATTAGCTACAGGGCTAGAAATATGACTATAAAAAATGGGCATATTTCCAAGCAGTTAGTCCTGTACCCTCCTACTCAGCCATCTGTAGAACATGACTTACCTTTATGGCTAGTGTTGTTGTGTTTTCTTCTCAATGATGTACAAAAAAAAAGCCTCTTAATATTGTGGATTACAAATGATCTCAACAATATAAATGGCTACTAAACATTTTAGATTTGTAGCTATTGATAAAAACAAAACCTGCCAAAATCCTGATCTATGCTACAATCATAGTTAAACAGTAAAATGAAGAGTAATAACCCCAAAACATCCAATGGAAACCATATTTGTAAAAAATGATTTTATTATAACACCTCTGAAGGGAACAAATATATCTCACCAGTTCCCCTTATGGGATGGGTTCTTGGCTATCCTCAAACGTGTTCAGCTTATGTAGAGTCTCTCCCCTCTATAATGCATAAACCCAACAAAAATATGGTGTGCGACAATGAAAATAATCAGAGTTACAACAGTAAGTGCAACAATGAAAATAATCGAAAGTGAATAATGAATGGAAAACCCTCCTATTTATAACAAAATATTGAGTTATCCTTGAATAATGGGCAATAATAAAATATTATTGATCCCATTCTTAGAATTATCACTTGGAATATTTTATTATATTTGTTTAGGAGGGAAAAAATATTTAAACTTTTATTTAGAAATAATAAATAAATAAATGATTTATTTATTATCTCAAGGAATTAGTTAAGGTATAATAAACAAATAATGATTTATTTAATTGTTCCTAGGGGATTTAGTCAAATTTAACAAAGAATAGTAATTAATTAATGATTAATTAGTTATTCTTAGAGAAAAGTAAGGTAAATAATGATTTATCTATTTATTTTTCATGATTGGGTCAAATTTGACAAGGAATAATAATAAAACAATGGGTTAATTAATTATTCCTAGAATAAAATCAAATAAATAGTGATTTATTTAATTATTATTCATGGGTTCAACTATAAATTACTTAATAAAGGTGGTTTATTAGGTAATTTCTCATAGAGAAAGAAATTTTACTAGGGTAAAATTGGTTTTACATGGTGTACTTCGATCAATCTAGTAAATTAGGTTAGATGATCAATTTTTTGGTGATAGTAGTGTTAGGTTCCTATACCAATAGGAGTCATAATTTTGAATGACTAAGTTTAAGCCTTGTAATATTGTACATACCTTTGCTTTCTGCAAATGTTTTCCATATTAAAAAAATTAAAAAATGTAAAGAGGGTATGTCCTAAAAGAAATATCAAAGGACAAAAAGAATAGAGAAGGTAAAAAAATGAAAATATATGAACCCCAAAAACAAAAAGAGACCATGAAAGTGTGCAATTCTAAATGCCACTACTATTTACTTTATGCATAATAATGATTGTGTGCAGCTTATTATTCATGCCACAGTCCATGGTAATCAAACTGTTTAATTTTGGTTATATCATGCTTTAAATTTTACGTTTTTAGTTACAGAATAAAATTTGACCAAACAGTTTAATCTTGGCAGATCATTAGATAGGTAGAGAAAATAAAAGGAGCTCATCAATTTAATCTAAGTCCTTGGATGATATAAGGTTAGAATTAGATAGATTACCTTTTAAAATAAAAATGGATGATAAGGGTTTGCTAGTCTAAATGCACCCAAATAAAATGAAGAAAAAATGGTAGGGTAAGTAATGGGTAAGTAGAAGAAAGGTTGCTGAAGTATAAAGTTGATTGGATCAAAACACATGCATCATGCTTAGACACATATTTCTATATGTATGATCAACTATGGAAGCAAAAACAAAGGTTTGCAAGTTAATATTTTTAACTGCCCCTGATGCATTTTTCCCCTTACATACTAATTTCCTATCCACAAATATGTTCTAGTACTTTAAATCCTTCAAGTCAAAGAGGTTCAGAGCATTTCTCTGACTTTTGTTAGGACTGGACCCTCAGCTTAATGATTTATGGACATCAAGTGTTAGAATCCCTTTCATGAAAGTCATCCCCCTTTAATACCCTAATAAAACCCCTTTTCCTAAGGTTAAACTTATTTTTCCTAGGAAAGGAAAAGAAAATCCATGTTAAATCCCTTTTCATTCAAGAAAACCACAAAAACATCTTATCCTAAGTATTGAGTGTATGTAAATAAAGTGTGCAAATATTACATTTTACATTATGCTAAGGATATACCCACTCTACCAATTTCATATTAATTTTTAATTTTATTATATAAATACCATAATACCTTTTCCCGTATATTAATTAAATCCTCTATATAAATATCCCAACCCTTAGTTTAAATATAAACTATAAATTACCCCATATCCCGACAAAACCAATTAATCCCATCATTACACCCTGCCCAATCAATTAAACCCATCATTAACCTATAATTAATCCCATAACCCCAAAGTTTAAAGATTTGGGCCCCACAGAAACCCATGCTTTTATCACCCGCACACTTCCCTTGCCCGATTGTCATCCGATCACTATCCCCCTCATCTGATGGTCCATAGCCATATCGGCTGCGTCGGATGACTGATCGTTACCCACCTGACAAAGCAGTTTTCCCTGGCACCACGACTGCTACGTGTTAATCGCTGGAGTAGATCAGGTGACCCCTCCCAAATACCGCCCGACCCTCATAAGGAGTGTGATGGCCTAGGAAATTGCATCCCCACTCCACCCGATAAACCACGTACTATTCATTCATAAAATTTTCTGCCAAAAAGTGACCGTTGCTCCCCAAAAAGGTCGGGAAGCTCTTTTTCATATTTTTTTGCTCATTTTATTTTTGAACCTCTGTGAACTAGTGCGACACCTGGAAACCTAAAAACTACTAGTTAACACTATTCCAATCCTCAAAGGAGCTATGGAGACCACCTTCAAAGCTGTTCGAGCCCTTTCAACCTTCTGTCATCATCCAGATCCCAAATTTGAAGTTAATTCACCTAAACTACAGGTATTTGTAAACGAATTACCAGACCCCCTTTCAAAATTTGAAAACGTTCACTCTTGAAGTATTTTAATTAAGTAAAATTAATTGAAAATTACTTTAAATTAAAAATCCTATGACCAAACGCTTCTGAAAGTTTCCAGTTTCCATTTAAAAACCCCTGAATAAAACTTTAAAGCCAAATTCAAATCCATAAGAATTGAATTATGGCTGCGCCTATTTCCATGGATGTCAGACCTATCACAACTCCCCATTTGGATCTAGACCACCTTCCCTTGGCAGACAGGGTTTTCCAAATCAGAGATACCAGTGCATATGAGGTCCTGCTCAAACTTCATTACTTGAGTAGGGATAGATATTTAAATCATTTTTATGACATTAGTCTTTGGGAATCCAATTTGCCCACATACCAATTTCCCCAAGTGCATGTCTTCCTTGAAATTGTCCATATGTGCTATTCCTGTTACATTCCTAGCCAGAGAGCTATTATGTCCCCTGACCAAAATATTTTGTTCACCATCACAGGTGAATCAATCAATGAGATGTTATAGCTCCAACCAGGCCCAAACCTAACCCCAATCTCCATTGGGGATTTGGTGGACTAGCACTCCAAATTGAGTCTGTCTAGGTTAGCCCAAATATTTCAAACATTCATTGTATAAGAGTAGCATGTTTCCAAAGATCACCCTCCATATGTTTCTGCCATTTCTTCTGAAAGGGGAAAGCACATTGTCACTATGATATCAGGCATATTGGGCTACACCACTAATGAATTTTTCGATGAGCTTATCCTAGCCTTCATGTCTATGTATACCCCAGGACAGCCTCCTACTGTTTTGTATGATTATGCCCAGTCCATAGCTGAAAGAATGCATGCACGGTTCACAAGAATGCACAATGAGAGATTATTTAAATGCTCATATGTTCTCTACCATATGTTCCTATACTATCAACCACACAGATTCCCTTTCACTTTTTAGAGGCTAGATTCCAGAGGATAGCCTAGGCCTGTCATATTTTGGACCCCACCTTTTCACAAGTTTCAATCACCATACACCTATACAGATGTCATTGATTCTTTTGTTCATCCAGTCATGGCCATGCTGAGAGGAAGCCCTCCACCCAGAATAAGTCAAGAGATCAAAAGGATTCTTTAGTTGTCTAAACAAAGCAAAGTGGGAGATTGGTACCTTTACCAAAATCAAATAGAGATAAGAATATATGGTTACCAGCTTGCACCATATAAACTACCCAAATACCTCCCCATGAGGTTATTTCTCTAGAGTACTATAGATAAATAATGAACTCTGATGAGATCAATTTTGTCTCAGCTAAGAAAAGATCACAATTTAAAGTCAAAAACTAGTTGGGCCCCTTCATTTGCAATTCTAGAGAGGCAGGGAGGAGGCAGACCAAATTTTGTAGCAAATGAAGTTCCAAAAGAGTTTCATGTGGAGATATGACCCCCAGGAGTTTATGACCAGAGTGAGAAAGAAGGCCAAGTTGGGACCTTATATTCATCATCCCATACCAGAGATAGAAAGATAAGCCAATCAATCTGAGTGTGTGGAAAACACTCTTATAGATAGGGATGATAAGAAGGTAGTTGTAGAGAATACCTTGATTGAATTAGAAAGACAACTTGAGGAGAGCTCATTTCTGTAGGTAGCTGAATAGCTAGAAAAAATCATGAGCACCCCTCCTATCATGCAGACTCCTCAGAATGAGGAAAAGAACCCCAAAAGGACTAGAGAGGAGCCCTCAAGTTCAGGAATGGGCACATCAAATATACAATATGAGACCAGTTAGAGAAAAAGGCCTAGGCTAAATCATATTTCAGAGCAGGAAGACATGGATGGCTCAGTAGAAATAACTGATACTGAGCTGGATAGAAGTAAAGGCACAAATCCATCTGGGGAAACACATGGACCATCCACATCAGAAACCCAGATTTTGGAAAGGCAGCTAAGTGTAGAAATATCCTCATTCAGTAGACCGCTGATAAGGATAAGGATATAAAAGATAAATATAAAGAGATCAAGATGAGAAATGAGAAACTGAAGGCCGAATCTTATGCTCAGTATCACAAACTCACACCTACCAATCAAACTAGGTTGATGTTAGCTTTCGACATGAAAGAGAGAAATCTATAGACGTCCTTCATAAAACCAACTTCACAACAACCAAGGACATCAGTAGATTACAAGAAAAATGATTTTGAAATGTTGGCAAGGGATATTCATCCCATAGACCAAATTCAATTTCATAAATAGGCTGGAGAAATGATTTAGTCCACCTATTAGCTCTGCTACATATTCAATGTTTGAGGGCCAAGATCATGATTAAACAGTGTTGTTTTGTGTTGCAGAGGGTTGGAAGTTGTTTATTTTATCATTTCCCTTCATGTGCCTTATTCCCCTTACTCTGTTACCTTCGTTTCCTCATTCCTCGTAAATTTCCCTTGTTTCCCCTTAAACCCCTTTTATCCCTGTTTTTACATCAAAACCCTCATAATCCATTTATAACCCGTTTAAAACCTTGCCTCAACCCCTTATTTTATTCACCACGGGCATTTTGCGTTTTAACATCATTAAAACCCGATAACCCTTTATAAACCTTATTAACCTATGCTTTTGTTTTACCCCGTGCACATAATAAAACCCATAACCCTAAGCTTTAATAATCCCGGGCCCACCCCTCGCCTATCACATCAAACTCCAAACATGCTCGTTCTTTCTCGACCATCCGACGATCCCATCTCATTATCCGACGGTGTTTGCAGGCCTTTGTACCGTTAACTGCTCATTTGATAGCCCCCAGGAGAGTGGTTTTCCCCATCAACTTATCTGCCACGCATCTCCATAATATTCCATTGCACCCACTGGTACGATTACCACCGCAGTGCCATAAGTGGTGCGGTAAAACTGCTTCCCACCATCATATTGTTTCCCCGCCCTAAAACCATCATTTTCCTCTGTCGCCCGATCGTCGTCGGATCTGCCCGACTGCGATCCGACGGCCCACATTTCTCCATCCACGTATCGCCTGATCTCCCTATGATCAAGTCTCCGCCATCCATTTCTCTAATCTAACGGCTCATGTTCAAGTTGCACCTTTGTGCCTTCTCATTGCCTCCCGATAACAGATCTTGGCTGTCCTTTTTGCCATCCGACGACTAGTGTTTCATCTCGGCCCCTGTTCGTTTTCAAAGTGTTTTCAGTGTATTCGTCAGTGTTTTTGGGCCTACTCTGTGTGCACATAGGAGAAAGCAAGCCTTCAACTCCCTGCACTTTGTGCGTTAAATTATCATATACCTGCATAAAAAGACAACACGGTCAAGGACGAGAAAGTACTACCTTGAGCAATTGAATTATAGCAACGGTTATGGATATCTATACAAGAAACATTCGATTTGCTCAGAAAGTACACCAGAGTACAGAAGGAGCCATTTTGTTCATTAAATTGTTCAGATTGTAGCAAAAGACCCATATCTAACTATAAATGTGGTTGGTGATCCATTAAGACACCTCCACGCATAACCTAGCAGAGATATTTTGTAAACAGACTCTATATATACCCAGAAAAACGATGTAATCAGTTTGATGAGTGTTAGATGAATGCAACTCTGTTGTAAGATTCAACTTCTGGAGACTGTAACTACTTTGCAACCTGCAGCTTCTGGTCTTCATTCCCAACTAATACAAGCTTCTTTTGTTGTCATTTTCTCACTTTTCACTTCTTCTATGTTCCAGGCTGTGCCTATTTTGCATTATTTCATGTGCTATTGATTTTTAGCAGTAGAGGGGCTGTCATCCCACCTTTGTGTTAGAATTTAGTTGTTTCATTGAAATTGCTTGTAGCCTTATGTTGTTTTAATGCATAGAGAGCTGTCATCCTGTCTGTGTATTAGAAACTAGATTTACAGACCTTTAAACTGGTTGCAGCTGGCCATCACAGGGTCATGTGCATCTGCTGGTGTGGTCAGTCTTCTTCATCATCACCTTATCCTCAAACTGTGAGTAATTGGTGGTTGAAATCCTTGTAGTCTGGGGGTGTTCACCCATGTCTGGGGTTAAGCATAGTATGAGTGGTTATCTGGCTTGAATATGCAACATTTCTTTCATTCATCCATCATTTTATCCAACATTTTGTTGAGTTTGTAATGTTCCCAAGCATCACTGATATACAACCTAGGTGAGTTTCTTGGGGTGATAACATTAATTGGCGCCATTGCCGGGGAGAGGAGAATCAAAGCTCAGCTTCCCTGGGATAATGACACAGCTTCAAGCTTTGATGACAGACAAGGTTTGAACACAATTTCTGGTTGTAATCATCTGTATGGCGACTCCATTGGTGGAAAACCATCCTTTGGCGACTCCGTATTGAAGTTCTGGCTCAGTTTATGAGACACACTTGAAGAAACCCTCAGAAAGATCCAGCTGAACCAGTACCTGAACCTGAGAGGACCGTTAAATCAAAGAAAGCTTCACAGAAAGGGGCATCAAGATCAGGTAACCCTAAGAAATCTAATTCATCTCTGAAAGATAAAGTTGTAGCCGAAAATGTGCAGTTGAAGATTTAGAAATTAGCACTATTGATAAGGAAATTCCTTCAGAGATTAGTTTAGCCCCTTGCTCAATTAGTTCCCCTTTGAATCTTAGTCCAAGGAAAGCTTCCCATTCAGCCCAAAGCATCCCTTCATCTTTACCTTCCATCACATTACTCCCTACCATTCAATCTTCTAGTATTATTCCAAATATTCCAATCATGGTAGGACATCAAGCACCTACTAGAATAGAAATGATTGTAGCTTCTAGATATGGGCCTTTAGTCTTTCCTATCCCTTTAAATCGTATGCCTCTGGGAGAAATTATCAAAAATATATGCCTAAATTCACTGGAACAGAGGGAGTAACAGTAGAAGAACACCTTGAATCCTTTTACAACTATGTTGATAATTTGGATATAAGTGAAAATGATATGTGGATGAGAGTTTTTGTCCAGAGCCTTGATGGAGCGGTTAGGAAGTGGTTTAGAGAACTGCCCCATAGATCAATAACATATATTGAAGCATTAGATGATGCATTTTTGAAGCAATGGGGAGATAAAAAATACTTGTTGTATTATCATACTAAGTTTGGTAATCTGAAGAGGGAAAATGGGGAGTCAATACCTGATTTTAATAAAAGATTTAACCGAATGTATAGTAAAATACCAGCTGAGGTAAAACCTACTCCTACCTCTGCCAAACTCACTTATGCCAATGCTTTTGACTCAGATTTCTGCCTGTTATTGAGAGAAAGGATATGTGCTATATTGGCAGACATGCAGGAGGCAGCCCTAGAAGTAGAATCTAATATCATGGCTACAGAGAAGCTAAAGAGTCAAGCTGACAGGAGAAGATAGAGAAGTCAGGCTTCTACTTCTTCTGCATCATCTTCAGAGCCTAAATTAGATAAAATGACTAAGATGATAGAGTCATTGGCTACTGAAATTTCTAAGCTAAAGGTGGAATAGAACTCAAGGAAAACAAGGCAGCAAAACACATTTGCTCCAAGAAAAGTTTGCTAGGACAACACAATGCAAATTCGTTCAACAACTGAATGGCCATCATCTCAGTTGTTCCATCACCTGGGTTTAGTCCAGCTTATCCTTGAGACAAGCCCAGGGACACCATCTTGTCATCCATTATATTTGGCCTTTAGAAAATTAATAAAATGGCTCAATGGTTCCATATTTGTAGCTTTTCTGTGAATGTTTAATGTGTATTTCGTTTTTATAATTTGTTGCACATATTATTTACTTGATATCACTTGGATTCCTATCTAGGATCATTACAGTGGTATTAGAGCCATAATCTTGGCTCAGCCTATGGATTTTTCTAGTGTTCATTTGCAACTATTATTGGAGGGTTTCGTCAAAGAAGATTGAAAAACCAATTCTGCAGCAAATTGAAAATTCGTTGAACGAAAGGCATTGAAGGCATGCAAGGAGAATATTGTTTAGTTGGCCGCAAGTTGTGAAGTTGTTCTATGCAGCTTGAAGCACGAATCAAAAACCCCGTGCTGAAGCAAATGATTTGGTGTTTATTTTTCCTGCAACTTATGAATAAAATTCAAAACACACAAGGTTTTAAATTTTAATGTTTACCTTTCTGGTAGGGAGAAATGCTTTGGTTTCCAAATTGTTTGTGCTGCCACTCATAGTCAATGGTAACATATTGTGGAGGTGCCAACAAAACAGTTTGTGCTTATTTGGACCAGTTTGATGTGCTAATTCATTGAAGATCGTGTTGAAGAGTACTTTATTTGATTCAGTACCAAAAATGTCGTATTTCTTGAATGATCAAAAAAATGTTGAGAAAATTGGGTTGTCGAATATTTTAGAAAGCAACCGATTATCAAAGGTTTAGAGAAGTAGAATCCATGGCATGAAAAGTTGACTCTTATTTGGTGGAGCGTACTTCATTGCTGTAGATTGCAGTGAAATATCATTGACCAGAGCCAAGTTTCCTTTGTTGTGTGTGTGCTTCCATGTGGTTTCCGTAGTGAGGAACCCAAATGCAAAACATAATTTTGGGCAGCATACTCACCTGCCTCAACCGTTGGATTGTCATTTCAACATAGAATGTTGTGACATGAAAGGGCCAGAACTAATTAATAGGTGAGTTGACAGAATTGTGGTGTGGCTGAATCAACTCTAGTGTGTTCCCTGCGACTAATTATTCAAGGAGATCAACATCCACCTATATGTTTCAGACTGCAGAGGTATTGGAACATAAGTCGAATCATTCTAACAACATAGAGAAACCATTCCTTATGACCGATTTGTTGAGAAAGGCACCTCCTTACCAACTATTGACTTGATGGGCCTTGACCCAGGGTCAGTGTTAGTCAGCCAAAGAAATCCCTACACAACTGGCCATTTCGGCATCAACTCGTGCAGCACGGACTGAAGTCTCACCCGAAGCAGTATGGGGGGATGTAGGAACCAAGTTTCCGCACCCTGAGATGGTTTTGATGTTCATCTATACTCCTTGATCCTGCCTTCGTGCAGATCGATAAGCCCATAGGGCTTATCAAGGTACCTTGTCTTCCGTTCTTCAGTACCTCTGCGAAAATATACGACTCACCTTCATGCAGCCCTAACCAAACGTCGAGGCACTTTCGCGCCTCTATGACTACGTTACTGTATAAGTTTCCAAATTATCTTAAGTGGGTACCTACTCTACCATGCTTTTACAGTTATCTTCGCGTAAACCTATATTCCTGTTTGTTCGAACTTCTTTTAGGTACGGCACCATCCATTGATCACTTTCCTTCCTGATTTTTCATGTCATTACTTCCTTCGTGGACAATGTCTTTGTTACTGTACATCAAGTTTTGTTTTCACCTAGCTACTCCTTTGTCATCTGTCCATGCTTCAAAATACTCTTATCATGGATGCTTCGTTTTATTTGCTTGTTTACATGCTTTAACCTAGTAGCCCATCACGAATTCATCCTGATATTGCTTCAACATTGCTTTTTCTTTTGTTGTACGGCTTCTTCATCACGACATATTTGTAGAGTACAATCAATTATCTGCATATTTCATATCTCCAAGGCCTTCATAGGTGTCAAGGGTCCTTCCTTCCTTTGTCAGAGTTGTCATGCATTCTTTCAGGAGATATCTTCAAAGTATTTTGTCAGATAATGATTCTTGGTGATCATGGTGTTCTTTACATGCTTGATCTCTTTCTTCATTTGCTTCTTCTTAGATAAATAGGTCAACCATCTTTATGCTTCTTGTGAGAGCATTTCTTTATTGCTTGTTTCCTGGACCAGTCAACATTTATTCTTGCTTCATAGTCAGCAATCTTATACTCCTTATGTGAGCATATTCGTTTGTTGACCTTCATTGCATTGCAGTACATGCCTTCGAGCATGTCCTTGGTGAAAGAGATTCTTTCATACTTGATCATGTTATAAAACTTTTCCCATGACTTAATAATATACAAATGATAACATGACTAAACTTTGATGCATACATACCTCATCTTGATTCTCCTTTGATCATCTTAGCTTCATTTGGTTGTCCTTGGTGTGGCCCTTCTTACTTCATCTTAGTTTGCATGCATATCATCCTTTTCTTGAATCCCATGAATGGGATTCCTAATGAGACATCTGTTTTGGTTCATGAACCTTCTTTTGAAGATTCCATTATAGGATCTTAAAGACCCTTGCCTTGCCAATGTTTATTTTCTTTTGATGATGGAGGTCTTCTAAGATTCTTAATCATGATCAATCTTCTTTTATCATGGATGAGGCCTATACTAGGTATGCTCCTTCTATATGAATATATTGAGCTATATATACCATGCTCCTATATTCTAGAAGATATTTCTACCAATGCATTTTTATTCTCATTATAAATGCTACATCTTCATGAGTATCTAGAACTCTATGTACTTCATGCTTCTAGATTCTAGAAGATGTTTCTAGTCATGCAATTTTCTTTTATTCCTACATGCTCCTATCCTACTCAAAACCTTGAAAGAATACTTGAAGTAAAGAGCTTGACCTAGTCATAGTAGAGATCTAGAGGATCTTCCTTCTTTTGCTTCTTTTCTTCTTCTTACACCTCTTGAGTCATGTGAGCTTCTTCCCTCTTTCTTTTGTTGTTAATGTCCTTCTTAAGCTTAGGACAATTCCTTTTGTAGTGTCCATAGTCTTGGCATCTAAAACATTGGATTTTGGACATGTCTTTGTTGTTTTTTTTTCATGGACCAAATTTTCCAAATTTTCCCTTTCTCTTGGCCATGGTAGTAAATGCATGCTCCTTTGATCCCACATCTTCCTTTGCTTTAAGTCTAGTTTCCTTTGTCCTGCATAGAGACCACATTTCACTGAGTGTGGTTGCTTCCTTGTTGGCATATATGCTTGATGTGAAGTTTCCCCAATCTTCAGGTAGAGCATTGAGTACTACAATTGTCATCTCTCTGTCAGACATGACTTCCCCAAGCTCTTGACATTGATCTTTCATTTCAGAGATTTTCAGGTAGGGAGCTATTCCTTCCTTTTCTATCTTCATCTTTTAGAATTAATTCCTTAGAGATATTACTTCTCTAGTTGTGGATACCGAGAATAGCTCTACTAGCTTATCATAAATTTCTTTTGATGTTTCAAATTTGGAGACATAAGGAATGAGAGAGTCTTTGATCGATTCTATTAGAATCCTTTGTGCTCTTGTCTCATCCTTATTGTACATAGCTAAGGCTTGAGTTTGTTCCTTAGTAGGGATAGCAATATTCCCTTTGATATGTTCTAGAAGTTCATTCTCCTTGAGAAGTAAATCAGTCCTCTTCCGCCATCCAAGAAAGTTATTGGTACCTACCAATTTGTTGCTTTCCTTGAAAAAAGACATTGATGTATATTCAGAAGGGGACATATACTTGATAGATTTTTGAGGTGTAATGGATTTGCTTCCTCCTTAAATACTTGATGGCTTTCCTTCCTTGGATATTGATGTTCTTCAAGTTTCCTTTTCCAAGCGGACTTAAATATTTAATTTATAAAATTAAATAATTATGACAATTATTACAATGACACCCATGAAGGGGGATATTTCATTTATTTACAGAATTAAATAAAAGCAAATTGTGAATGAGGTTGAGGTGTGAAGCCACATGAAGCTTGTAAATACAAAGAGCTTCCATGGGTTTTGAGGGGAAAATTTGCTTTGTACAGATGTATTGCTCAAATTCTATTAGAAGAATGTTAAACTAAATATACATAGTCATCTATCCTATAAGGAAGTTGAACATTATTGTGATACAAATCCCCTTATCAGAGGTGCAATACTTGATTGATATGTCTAGTAGATAGAAAACATGTCATTGTTACATATTCTATATAAAAGGTCCTAAGGAAAGAAGTTTTTCGTTGATATGGTTGGATGGAAATAGGTTTGCACTTAATGAGTTGGAAAATGCAAGAAAATTGAAGGTTAGAGCACTCAACAAAAAGTGGAGATTCGAACCTTTGGACATGTAGAACTATATCTTTGTTTATGTAATTTTTAGTAGATATTATATGGTTAAATTGGTCATCACATTGAGTTTTTTAATGAAGTTTAGGTGAATTTATATATCTAGTTTTACCATTGATAATATAAATGTTTTATAGCTATTATTTGGGGATTTTTTTAACAAGTTTGGAATAAATGATAATAATTCAATACATGTGAGGGAAATTATGGTGGAGTTAAAATACCTTGGTAAAAACAAAACAAAAATATAAATATTATTTAGAAAAAAAGAAGAATTCTTCTTTAATTACTTGTGGTTATGTTATCTAATTTGTATAAATTCTCGACGGCAAATATTCCCCTTCTTTTGGATAATATAACATTTTATTTTGTTTGAAAATTTCTTCAGTTTTTCATGACTTATCATTAAGAGGTCATTCAGCATGAGGAATCATTAGGTAAAAATATATTTGGAGTTATTAATAAGTTATAAGTTCATTTTTAGTACTTTTTAGGATAAATTACATGTTTTACTTCTATTTTTGTTTCTAAAAACTCCCAAGCTTCAATGTGATTGTAACCCGTAGTAGTCACAAGGGCGGCCACTCATAGATGGCGTGTAGGAAGATTGTAGATGGCTGTAATAGTCAAGTTAGTAGCTCAAGGGAAAATCCTATTAGTGAGCATAGCTTGGAAAAGACAAAAGTAACAACTCTAAATTTCATTATCAATTTTATTTTGGGTTTTCTTGCACAATTTAACAACATAATATTGACATATCATCATAGATATTTTGATTTCAAAATATATATTTGGGTTGGAATATGTATTATATTTGGAATTGTTCTCATAGAGAATAGTTTTCTAGGTATAAGTTTGAAAATTGTGTTTTGATAATGGTATATGCTAACGTAGGTCTTGGTTGTGACTTTTCCATGAGCACTTCACATACTAAATGTTGGTTAAAAGACATCAATAAATAAGTGTATTTTAGCATATGCTTGCAATGTATTTATATATATTTTGGTGACATTATTTTCTTGGGTGAGGATTTTGTTTTGGCCATGGAGCTAAAATGGATGCTTAGCAAAGCACTAGATCAACTGATGATACTTCCTATGTCGTTGGTGTTTCCACGTCTCACTATCTAGCTTTACTTTTTCAAAAATCTAAGTAGTTATTTGACTTATGGGTACAGGAAAAATGTGGGAGAATGAGCTAGCCCCTAGATTGTAGGCTCTATTTTGGAAGTGGTAAGCAACTATAGTGTAACGAGAGGAGTTATAATATATCAAACAAAAAGATTGGTCTTCTCCTATGTGGGTTAATAGCAAAAACTTTATTATTCACAAGCAAACAATATAGAGGAAGCTTTCAATAAAATCCTAAAAAATTGGCTTACCAAAATTTGTACAATCAACAAAGAGGACTAGGATGAAAGACTTCCAATGGTGCTATGGGCCTGTAGAACAAACACTAAGAGGTTGCACAAGTCCACCTGTTTCTAGTTGGTATATAGATGAGAAGTGATATTTCCTATAGAATTTGGGTTACCCAATTCATATGGTTCATGATTATGGGAGAGGGGGAAGGGAACCAAGATACTCATATGACCATAGAAAAGGCTCTAAATCTAAGACTGTAAATGGTAACTTTGAGGTATCCACTAGTCCCATTCTTGGAAATCCCATGGCTTGTCTTCTGATGAAACATTGCCTTCATCTTCTATTGATACTCCTTAAGCTTGGCATAAACCTTACTTCTCTACTCTTGAATCTCTACCAATTGATTTATCCTTATTTTAATCCTATCAAGTTATGCTAATATGTCTTATCAGAGCTTTATCATAGGTAGCTCCAACGAGATGGATAACACTACCTTCATGCCATATATTGGTTGGAAAGGAGATTTCCTTGTGGCCCTCTTTGTATTGATTCTCTTTTCTCGAAGTAGTTGCATGCAATATGTTTAAGAAGTTCTATCAATATATCATTATTAAGACCTTGCTTGTCAATTGTTTATCTAAATGTATGAATTGGATTGTAGTTAAAGAATGAAAATTTTAAAGGAAAACTATATGGGATTATGAATTATTATTCTCTTAATATCTATTAGTGATATTTAGTACTAAATTTTTAATTATGTCAGATTATGGGTAAACTAATCAAATAAAGGGCCATTGTTATACTTTATTCTATAAAAATGATTAAAGGGAAAAAATGATAGTGTTAAATATACCTAAAATATTGGGTGACCGAAAAAATTAGGTCTCGGCTGGCGATCTGACACACAGGATATTTAGTTCTTGCCTCCTTTGTGCTATCTCAACGGCTCCCATCAGAGCGTTGAGGTGCTCGGCTACTCGACGCCAGACTCATTAACGAAGGAAAGGTAAAGGCCCTAGCCCTAACTCCCACTCTTTACCGATGAAATACATTTCTTGGAATATTCGAGGACTCAATGGTCCTGGAAAGAAGAGAGTGTTGAAAAATAGACTCATAACTGATAAACTGAATATCCTATTAATTCAAGAAACCAAACTTGACATGGCTAACCTCACCCTCCTTCAAAAAAATTGTTTCAAGCAATACAGTTATACAGCAAACTCGGCCATAGGATTAGCAGGGGGAATCATGACCATGTGGAAAAGCTCTCAGTATGATCTTACCTCCTCAGTTGCCACAAAACATTCCATCACAATTGTTTTGAAAATCATTGGCACCAACAACAACATTTGTGTCACCAATATCTATGCTCCACACAAAGCGGTGGAAAGAATCAAGATGTTGCAGAGCATAAGTAAACTCCTTGATTCCATCCACCTGCCTTTCAAAATTGTTGCGAGTGACTTCAACATGGTGATAAACCTCAGGGAAAAGAAGGGAGGCATAAGAAAACTTGATAAGGACTCTGAAGCCTTCCAGTCCACCATCGAGGGCCTTAGTCTAATTGACATCCCTACGAACAATGGAATCTTCACTTGGAATAATAGATGAGGGGGAGACAGGCAAATTGCTTCTAGGCTTGACCATTTCCTTCTTTTAGAAGAGATCTATCTCACCTCCTGGGAAACGAAGGCCAAAATTCTTCCTCAATTAGGATCCGACCATTGGCCAATATCCTTGAAGGTTCACATTTCCTCTGGCCCGAAGAATAGACCCTTCAAATTCGAATCCTTTTGGATGGAGCACCTGAATTTCATGGAAAAAATGAAAGAATGTAGTAAATTGATACCCCAAACTGGAAACATGATGTATAAATTCCAACAAAAACTGAAATCCATCAAAAATGAGATCAAACTCTGGAACAAGGAAACTTTTTGCAATATCATCACTAACAAAAGGAACCTGGAACTTAAAATGGAAATCCTCCAGCAACAAATCATTAGTGAGGGCATCACTGAATAGAGGGAACATGAAGAGCTTAATATTCCAAAATGTTGGGAGGAAAGGGTCTCTTAAGAAGAGAAACTTTGGCATCAGAAATCCTGCATTAACTGGCTAAAGTGCAAGGAAAGAAACTTTGCTTTCTTTCACCGTTCAATGATACAACACAAAAGACACAATAGGGTCCTAGCCCTAAAAAATAGAGAGGGAAACCTTATCCACTCTCATGAGGACATGGTCGTCGAACTAAATCAGTACTTCAACAATCTCCTAATTGATCCTAAGACTGACAGAGCACAGGCTATTCAGTAAATAACCAACAACATTCTAGTTATCCTTACTGAGGATCACAATAAAATGCTATTAAGGAAAGTTTCAATGCAAGAGGTGGAGGAAGCAGTTATGACTATATCCAATGGCAAAGCATCGGGTCTGGATGGATTTACCATAGACTTCTACAAAGCTTGCTGGCCTCTAATAAAAACTGAGGTTCACACCTTAGTGGAGGAGTCTAGAATTCAAAAATCTGTTCTAAAATATCTAAATGCCACCTTTATAATCTTAATTCCCAAGAATGATGGTGCTGACTCCCAAGAAAAATTTTGTCCTATTGCCCTCTGCAACGTCATATACAAGATCATCTCAAAAGTCTTGGCCAATAGAATAAAAACCATCCTGCCTCTTTTGATTTCCCAGCACCAATCTGGTTATGTGGAAGGGAGGCAAATCCTAGATAGCATCATCCTTTCCCATGAATTAATTCATTCTATCCTGGATAGCATCATCCTTTCCCATGAATTAATTCATTCTCTCAAAGTTCAGAGGAATCCTGGAATGATGATGCGGTTAGACATGTCCAAAGCATTCGATAAAATCAGTTGGGAGTACATGAAAGATGTCCTAGCAGCATTTCGTTTTCACAAGGACTGCATTAAATCTTTCTTCTCAATTCCCCTGAACAACTCCCCATCTCAACCCTTTTGCCCATCCAGAGGTATCCATCAAGGGGATCCTATTTCTCCCTTCCTTTTTGTCATTATGGCTGAGGGCCTCAGCAGATCCATCACGACTGCCTCTTCCACCAATGCCCTATCTAGCCTCAAGCTTTATGCCTCTGCTCCTCCCTCCACACATCAACAATTTGTTGATGATACCATGTTAATGGGCTTCCCCTCAATCAAAGAAGCCTTATCCTTCTAAGCCATCCTCTCTGGTTTTTCTGTTGCTTCTGACGCCTCCATAAACCAAGAGAAGTCCATATTGTTTTTATTATGGCTGAGGGCCTCAGCAGATCCATCACCACTGCCTCTTCCACCAATGCCCTATCTGGCCTCAAGCTTTATGCCTCTGCTCCTCCCTCCACACATCAACAATTCGTTGATGATACCATGTTAATGGGCTTCCCCTCAATCAAAGAAGCCTTATCCTTCTAAGCCATCCTCTCTGATTTTTCTATTGCTTCTGGCGCCTCAATAAACTAAGAGAAGTCCATATTGCTTTTATTTAACACCCCTCTAGCCATCTAAAGGAACATTGCTAGAATAATGGAATTTCAGAGATGCAACCTCCCTTCAAAATACCTTGGAGTCCCTCTTACTGACAAGCCCCTGGCTCGTTCAACATGGGAAGATCTTATCACCAAAATGGAAAAAAGACTAGCTAATTGGACCTTCAGATCTCTCAATTTGGCAGGTCATTTGGTTTTAGTCAAGTCTGTGTTGCAGGCCATTCCCCAATACTTGTACTCCACCCTTGTGGCCCCCAAATCCATCTCCAACACTCTTAGAAACCTCCAGAGAAATTTCCTGTGGAGGGGCTCGGAAAAGAAGTAGAAGTGGGCGTTGGTGGCTTGGGACAAGTTGTGTAAACCCAAAAAAGTAGGCGGTCTCGGTCTAAGGGACCCTGAGCTCTTAGGGAAAACCCTTGGAGCCAAAACGTGGTGGCGATGGATTGCAAACCCCAGCTCCCCCTGGGGCATCATTTGGAAAGCGAAATATGTTCCTACCCACTCGCATGAACATCTCATCAAGCTCAATGGGACCATAAAGGGCTCTGCCATATGGAACCAAGCTTGGGACAACAGAGCAGTCATACAGAATCACAGTTTTTGGGAGGTGGGCAATAGGGATAAAGCTCTCTTTTGGGAAGATGCCTGGAAACAAAGGTAGGATCTTAACAAAAATTGGTTTAGACAGATCTAGATAAGTATGCAAAACAAGGGCAAGAATAGGTTCAACCAATACTGGAAACCTAGCAATGGTAGTGACAACTGGAGGGAATGGTTAGACGAAAAAGACTGGGAACCCCCACCTAACCCTCCAGAGTGGCAGGAGCTCATGAGCGAACTACGGGAAAGACAAATTCAATTTCAAACCAATGAGGACAAGATCAGATGGGGGAAGAATCATGTTGGGCACTTCAACTTAAAGGAGGCTTATAGCTACATTGCGTTCCATGAACAACATCAAACAGAGCGAAAATGGCAGACTATGTGGGAGAGGAAACACTGGCCAAAAATCACCCTATTTTTATGGCTCATCATGCACAAAAAAAATCTTACCTGGGACAACTTAAGGAAGAAAGGGTTCATTAGCCCCTCTAGATGCAATATTTGTGAGCAAAGTGAAGAAACAACTAACCATTTGTTGAACGAGTGCCCCTTTGCAAACAAGCTATTGAATTGGGTCTATTTAGTTTTCAAAGTTTCGGATAGGGATATCTCCATCCTCAATACCATTGAGAATTGGAGATCCTCCCTATCCCCTAGCAATGGCAGTGACAGCTAGAGGGAATGGTTAGATGAAAAAGACTGGGAACCCCCACCTAACCCTCTAGAGGTGCAGGAGCTCTTGAGCGAACTCCAGGAAAGGCAAATTCAATTTGAAACCAATGAGGACAAGATCAAATGGGGGAAGAATCTGGCTGGGCACTTCAACTTAAAGGAGGCTTACAGCTACATTGCGCTCCATGAACAACATCAAAAAGAGCGAAAATGGCAGACTATGTGGGAGAGGAAACACTAGCCAAAAATCACCTTATTTTTATTGCTCATCATGTACACAGAAATTCTTACCTGGGACAACTTAAGGAAGAAAGGGTTCACTGGCCCCTCTAGACGCAATCTTTGTGAGCAAAGTGAAGAAACAACTAACCATTTGTTGAACGAGTGCCCCTTCACAAACAAGCTATGGAATTGGGTCTATTTAGTTTTCAAAGTTTCGGATAGGGATATCTCCATCTTCAATACCATTGAGAATTGGAGATCCTCCCTATCCCCTAATCCTTTAGTGAATAGAGCCTGGAACTTTATACCAGGGATCATTTGCTGGGCTCTATGGAAGGAGAGGAATGCAAGAATTTTCAGGGGAATCCACAATCCGGAAGAGGTTGTTATGTCCATAGTCAAGCAGACTATTAGGAAAACGGTGGCTTCTTCTACTCTTTAGAGCCCCAACGACCCTCCCAATTGTTTGGATCTGCGTCTTCTTACCCTCGTAGATCTTGATCTCACCCAGTACTCCAAGGCCTCAAAGATTTTGGGAAATCTAGGAACTGTAGACCACTGGTCTCCCACGGAGACATGCACTCTCAAACTAAACTATGACGGGGCAAAGAAATGTAACCTGAGCAGAGAAGGCTTCGGGGATGTTTTCTGGAACTCGCAAGGGGAAATCAAATGGATCTATGCGGGCAATCTCAACAACACTACCAACAAAGCAGCGGAATTGTAGGCCCTAGATCACGAGCTAGCCATTTCCAAACTCCACAACTTTGGGCCTCTGATCATCGAAGGGGACTCGACGCTGGCAACTTAGGCGTAAAGGGAATGAACTTGTTGGCAGGCTAGCAAATGAGAGTATAGTGGGAAACTATCATCTATGATTGCTGGATTGGACTAACCTAGAGCACGACAAGTTGCGTAAGCAATGTGAGACCATGAATGAAAAGGACAATCAGAATAACGAGCACAAACTGCTTTGAGATCTACAGTCTCTATAATTATGATAACATTTTCTCGGCTAAAGGCAGTACTAAAGGAAATCTACCCTGTGACGCATTCCCAAAGCGAGTCGTGCTAAAAGAGATAATAGAAGCTCTATGTCCCCTCTGGGGCGTCGTCCATCCATCCTATCACCCCTTTTGGTATAGCATCCCTCACCAACCTCATGTACCTCCCACGACCCACATTCATTCCCCGCCTCTAATCACCCTTCCCCTCGATGCTCTCCAACCCCTATGTATACCCCCTCATACCTACTCCTCCCCGTCACCCTCCTTGCTCCTGCGTCTTATTTCTCCCAACTCCCTTTCATTGTCTACCCGTTGACCCCCCCTCCCCCTTTCATGGTGTCCAGGCACGGTTCAAGCCTGAGTCCCCGTCGCGGTAGAGGTCGTGGCCGTGACCCCTCCCATCGGAACAACCTGGGTTCTCTTCCCACCACCAGAGTCGAATCTTCTGCTAGGAGAGCAGCCCTAAATTATGCCATTGTTGTTAAACATGAGGCATAGGAACAAATAGCTAACCTAGAAGCTCAAGTGAGGGTCCTTAGACAAGGGGTGTCCTTGGAAGAGGTGGCAGAGGAATTTGAGTGGATCCCTGACCCAAGTCTCACCAGGGCTAGGGAAAACCTGTACACTCGCGCAATTGACCTCTCCTAGCAGTGCAAAACGCTCCTCGGTATAGCGATGTATGAGTAGGCCGAAATGTCCAAGGTTGTAGAAGAAAAACTTGATATGCTTATAAACAAGTTTGTCGTCTACGTGGAATCAGTGCACCATTGTCGCTTCGTTACCAAGGAATCTCCGCACTACACAATGCTGAAGAAACATGCTACCACGAGGGTCTGCTCATCGAAGGGTCTCCCAACATAAAAAAAGAGGCAGCAAGCACTTCCTCCAATCGTCCAAGGGCCCCAGTTGCGCAAGAAGGCAACACTCAAGAGCTGCCCATCAACCTGGATGATGTCCCTGCACGGGGAAATCCTTAACGCCCGAGGCAAACTTCCTTTTTTGACATGTTACTCTCTTTGGCTCTCAGTTGTCGAAGATCTCTCATCGGCAGGCAATGTATAGGCAATAAGGAATTTTGGGACAGTGATTCCTTCTTCACTGTCACCCCTCCCTTCTGCTTCATAGGAGATAGTATCAACACTGCTCTTTGTAAATTTTCTCAGAAAAATCTCAAAATTATTTTTTGAAAGCTTCAATGTAAAATTGTTCCATCGAAAGCTAGGAAGACCTGTGTTGTTGGCTCTTATGCTGGAGCGTTTTGCTCGCACAACCCAACTTTTTGTAAACATAACTTTTATGCAATAATATAATCTATCTTATTCACAAAAAAAAGCTATACCTACAATATTTAGTTATCAATCTTATTTAAATAATACCTAAAAATACATGACTTAATAAATTAATACATTGGTTAAGAAATTAACCAATTATGAAAACCATAGGTTAGAAGTTCAATTAGTGGTCATAGTTCTTGACCCATCTTTGACTTACTAGTATTGGCTGAAGAGAATTAAATTATTACAACAATTGTGTATTATGCAAGATTAAGGTATGATGTCCTTGTAATGCTAGTGAAATTAATTGCTAATTATATGTTGAGATGTTGAAAGGGCATAAAAACCAAGTTAGTGATGCAATTTCAATATTTTATACATGTTAGTTGCCTTGTATTCAAAAAGTCTACAAAAAGTTATGTGTTCAAACATAGCACATGCATAGTATCTTAGATCAATAAGAAACAACATGTACTTTCAGTTTTCTCTACATGAATAGAATATGGAATACTAGTAAAAGTAGCATGTGAAGCAATATGGCTTAGAAGAATGCTTGCTTATTTGCAAGCCATTTAGGATGAGCACACAATATTTTTTTAATGATATCGAGGGAGTTCTCAAGCTAGCATAGGACCTTCTCTTCAATGAGTAAATAAAACATATTAACTTGCATTATCATTTCAATAGACAACTTGTAGAGAATAGAGAAGTTGAATTGAAATATTGCCAAGCTCGTGCCCATGCTATAAGCATTCTCACTAAGTCTCTTGGCTCAAAATAAAATTCCAAAAATTTAGAAGGCAATTTGGTGTAATTTTTAGAATGACCTTTAAAGGTGGATGTTAGAGTTATCATGGTCATTTAGACTAGAGATGGTAGGAACATTATTCTTTGATAATTTATGTTTTAGTGTTGTAATAGCAACTTAAAGTGCATTTAGGTCACTTTAGGGTATATGAAACTAAAGATTTCTAATGTATACCAATTTATGCTTTTAGTGTTTATGCACTTACAGTTTATGCATTCCTTTGTTACAAAAAGATGGTGGTTCTCTTCCTTTTGCAATTGATTAAAATAATCCAACGGATATCTCTTTCAAGTTATCTTGTGTTCTTCGTTTTTTTTAGCGTACAATTTTCATAATGTCTACAGTGGCCCCACAACATCTAATCCACATTCCAATGGAGTGATGGGTATTTTAAGGTTTGAAGTGTGTTTATGTGAAACTACAACTCCCTTTGATTCGACATATACAAACATGATTTTGATTGGTAGTAACACATGACAATTTCCTCATTTGTAAACAAAGATTGCACTATTGGATGTCAACTTCACTGTTAGATCCCTATAATACTAGTGATTCCCCCATTACTAGTGTCATTGTATCCCTTATTGTTATTATTGTCCCTATTGTTCCCATATTGTTATTAGTGTGCCCCATAGAAACCCACTATTTTTATTGTTGTGCCCTTATGTTATCACTGTTAGGTCGGCTTGATTATATTGTGACCCTTTAGACTCCTATATATAGAAGGGAGGTTTAGTCATTTGTATCATCTAAGAATTGTTCATTTGTGTAATATAAAGGAGGTTGCCCCCTCGAAGAGGCTGAATTCTAAGGCATTGATATATCTTTTCTATCCTTTTGTGAGCTGGTTTCCTAACATTTGGTATCAGAGCTTTGGATTCTAGGGTTTCGTTGCTCCAAACATGTCATTGTGGCATTTTCGCTATAACTTTTTTTTTTGCGATGTTTCAAAAGCTATAAAAAAAACCATTTAAGCCGAAAACGTTCTGAACTTCGGGTCCAAATTTCAGAGCTTGTCTCCCTATATTTTCGGAGATATGGTTTGAGGAAGTTAGCGTTTTTGCAGACTCCCGAATTACATTCCAAACAAGTACCCTGGGGAAAATTATCATAACTTTTGTTTTGAGCATCAGATTGAAATTTTGTAAAAAGTTTCAGAAAGAGGACGACCTATAGTTTTCTGTATATCAGTTTCAGATACTAAGGTCGAAACAGTGACGTGACACTTCGTACAAGTTCACTCTACTGAACTAGTCTATAATCAAGTCACTGTGGGAGATTTGACATAACTCTTCCTTGGATATTCCAATCTTGAGCAGACTTGCAGGGTTAGAAAGAAGACTCAAAGGGCAACTGCAAGGTGCGATTTCAGATATTCAAGATCCGCAGTTACAAAGATACAACAGATTCAATATCGAGCTCTTAGAAAGTGAAAAAAAGTGTGTAGTTCATTTTAAATTTTGCATAAAATTGGTTTGAAAAATTAGTTTGAAGGAATTGAAAGGGAATAGTGAAAAATTATTAGCATTAATTGATGCCCAGAAGTAAGAAAATGGAAACACCTAGTAAGAAATCTAAAAGCTCTAACATGACTCATGAAGAAGAGGAAGAAATGCAACATGATATATCAAAATTACAAGACCAAGTACAACAAATTTCACTCACACAAAAGATAACTGAAGCCAAGATGAATGGCGTGGAAGCTAATATGAATGGCATGCAAATTAAGATGGATGGTATGGACGCTAAGATGAATGGCATGGACGCTAAGATGGAAGAATTGAAGATAAATTTGAGTAAGTTGCTATAAGAAATGGTTACTAATGGTGAAAGGGTAGTAAAGGAAACTCATGATAAGAACAAAATAAATGTTAATCATGATTTCATAGACTCTAATGTTAGATTAAAGACCCACCATGTTCCAAAAATCAATATGAGAAAGTTTGATGACAAGGATCCCGAAACATGAATACTACAGATGGAGCAATTTTTCGATCTCCATAATGTGCAAAATACACAAAAAGTACGTATTGCAGCTTTATATTTGGAACCAAATCAGTTGGTATGGTACCGATGGCTTTGCTCTCATATACAAATTGTCATTTGGGCAATTTTTACAGAAGAAATTATAGCACATTATGAGAATACAAAAAACAACATTTTTTTTAGCCAATTGATAAATCTCAAACAAAAGGGTTCAATGATGGAGCACATTGAGGACTTCCAAAAATTGAACATAAGGATAAAAGATATTCCAGTGGAGCAAAAGATTGATGTATTCATAAGGATTTTAAAGGATAATATCCAACATGAGGTTCGCCATTGGGAACCTGATTCATTAGAAAATGCATTCAGGTTAGCAAGAAAAATGGAAAGCAAAATTATGGCAACCAGGAAGCCTACCACTCACAACTGTAAAAATGGAAGTGTTGTTTCCCCTGACCTTCCACAACCTACAAGGTTGACACCACAACAATTGGAAGAAAAAAGAGCAAAAGGGCTTTGTTACAGTTGTGATAGCAAATACACTAAAGGTCATAAGTGTGCTGAGAAGAAATTATTCTACATAGATTGTGAAGAGGAGGAATAAAAGGAACAAGAAATGTAAAAAAAAAGAAGGATATACTCCATGAACAAACCCTAGATAAAAAAAAAATGAATCCGACCATATCTTGTAATGCATTGGCTGGAATTACCACTCCTCAAACTATCAAGATAGAAGGACATATCAAGAAGAAAAAGGTAATAGTGTTGATTGATTCGGGAAGTACCCATAATTTTATTCATTGTAAGATAGCCAAGGAATTGAATTGCTTCCTATATCCAGCACCAGAGTGTCAAGTGATGGTTGCAAGTGGAGGAACCGTAAATTGCTCTGAAAAGTACCATAATATCAAGCTATCCATGGGAGAATATGTATTGAATAGCCCAATGCTTTCCATTCCAATGGGTGGTGTTGATGTTGTACTATGACTCCAATGGCTACAATCCTTGGGTACAATAGCTTTCAATTTTCAAGAACTTTTCATGAAATTTTGTACGGAGGGAAAGGAAGTTGAATTAAGGGGTATTGCAGGGAAACTGGGAAAGATAAGCAGCTCTAACGGTATCACAAAGCTTCTAAAGAAGGAACAACGAGGCTCAATTGTGCAATTATGTTCGCTAGAGGTTCCCACATCGAAATCATTTATTTCTCCAGATCTCCAAATCCCCACATCCATAAAGCATCTACATAGATTTCGCGGGTTGACAGGTATTATCGCAAGTTTGTTAAGAATTATAGGAAAATAACAGCACTTCTAACAACATTATTGAAGAAAGATGCATTTTCATGGATTCCAGAAGCAACAAAGGCCTTCGAACATTTTAAAGAGGCAATGTGCCAAGCACCCGTCTTAGCTACGCCGGACTTCATAAAACTATTTATTGTGGAATGTGATGCTTCAGGAAATGGAATTGGTGTTGTTTCAATGCAAGATGAAAGACCCATTGCTTTCGAAAGTCGTCCAATCAAAGGAAAGTATTTACAGAAAGCTATTTATGAGAAGGAAATGTTGGCAATACTATATGCACTTAAGAAATGGCGACCCTACCTAATGGGAAGACACTTCAAGGTAAAAAGGGATCATAATAGTCTTAAATACCTTTTAGAACAAAGATTATCCTCTGAAGAGCAACAAAAATGGGTCACAAAGATGTTGGGTTATGACTTTGAAATCATCTACAAAAAAGGGAAGCAAAATGTTGTGGCAGATGCACTCTCAAGAAAGGATGAGGATGTGGAAGCATTGTTGTGCACCATTTCTATTATCTAACCAGATTGGATAAATGAAACAAGGGATAAATGTAAGAATGGCGAAGAAGTGTGGGCACTCATTCAAAAGATACAACAAGATCCCAGAACATCTGATACATTTAGCTAGAAAAATTATTCGTTATGGTACAAAGATCGCCTATACCTATGTAAGAATTCCCAACTCAAACAAAAGATTCTTATGGAATTACACACTTCTCCCTTAGGAGGGCACTCGAGATTTTTAAAAACTTACCACAGGGTTAAGAAGGAAATTTTATGGGATGACCTTAAATTGGATATTCAAAAGTTTGTGGCGGAATGGTTGGTTTGCCAACAAAATAAAGTTGAAACAATTAAGACCCCAATTCTATTACAACCTTTATCCATTCCAAGCCAACATTGGCAGGAGGTTTAAATGGATTTTATCACAGGTTTACCCAAGTCCGAAGGAAATAGTGTCATCATGATGGTAGTTGACAGACTTACCATGTATGCACACTTTTGTGCATTATCGCATCCATTTAAAGCCAGTATAGTTTCTACTGCATTTATGGAAACAATTCAAAAGCTACATGGAAATCCAAAGATTATTGTAAGCGACAAAGATCCCATTTTCACTGGAAATTTTTGGATAGAATTATTTCCTTGTCTCGGTACTCAGTTAGCTCATAGCTCATCTTATCATCCTCAATCTGATGGGAAAACTTAGATAGTAAACAAATGTTTAGAAGGATGTCTTCGTTGCTTTGTATCTAATAAACAGACACAATGGGTCAAATGGTTGCCTCTCGTTGAATGGTAGTATAACACTTCCTTCCATACTACAGCAAAAATGACCCCATTTATGGCACTTTATGGATATCATCCACCATCCATTACATCATATTTAAGAGAAAATTATAAGGTTCAAACTGTGGAACATCACATCGAGCATCAACAAGTTCTCCAACTCTTAAAGGATAACCTCACGTTAGCGCAGAATAGAATGAAACAACGGGCAGATCAACATCGCAGCGAAAGAATTTTTGATGTAGGTGACTGGATATTCCTACCGCTACAACCATATAAACAAATGTCCCTCAAACAAGTTAAGAAGGATAATAAATTATCACCAAAGTATTATGGTCCGTACAAGGTGTTTGCAAAAGATTGGTACTATGGCATACAAATTGAAGCTTCTCAAGTGCACCCAGTTTTTCATGTTTCATGTTTAAAGAAGGTTATAGGTGACAAGCTCTCAGTTCAAACAATATTGCCAGAACTTGACGAAAAAGGAAAAATCATATTGGAACCAAAAGCAGTGAAAAAAACGAGAACTCAACAGCTACGAAATCCATCAATTTCGGAGTATCTCGTCAAGTGGAAGAACTTATTCGCTAAAGATTCTACATGGGAGGATGAGAATTTTATACAGAAGCATCCATAACTACTCAAGCGTTGAGAACAACACTTTTCAGAAGGAGAGGGGCATGTTAGGTCCCTATAATATTAGCGATCCCCCCATTACTATTGTCATTGTATCCCTTATTGTTATTATTGTCCCCATATTGTTATTAGTGTGCCCCATAGAAACCCACTATTGTTATCGTTGTGCCCTTATGTTATTACTGTTAAGTCAGCTTGATTATACTGTGACCCCTTAGACTCCTATATATAGAAGGGAGGTTTAGTCATTTGTATCATCCAAGAGGTTTATATTGTTCATTTGTGTAATGTAAAGGAGGCTGCCCCCTCGAAGAGACTGAATTCTAAGGCGTTGATCTATCTTTTCTATCTTTTTGTGAGCTGGTTTCTTAACATTCACGCTGAATTGTCTCAATATGCATATTAATAATTTGTTGATATCTTCAAGAAAAAGATTGATATCTCTTACTTATTCTAAAGGGCTAATTGTATGGCATTACATTACACCACTATCATTTTTACAAAACACATACAACCATACTCTAGAAGTGTGAACAATTGTTTATCAAACTCGTATGCCTCTACTTTGTGCTCCAAGACTGGTCACTTCCACACCAACCCACAAAGCACTAATTAAGAGTTATGTTTGTTATATTTTAAGAAATAAAGTCTCAAATCCCTTTGCAATCTCCTTGTTTCCACAAACCTAATCAAGGATGTATTCATAAATAATCTTCAACCATTGGCCTATTCAATGGACTAGCTCATGTTGATTTTGGGTAGCATTGGATGTGCTTTAGCTCCGAAATTTTGTGGAAGGGCTAGAATACATGAGATCTCCAGAACACAGAAATCGTTTGGAGAAATTCCACCCAAATGAGGAGTTCTTAAAATAATTAATATTTTTAATGGGTTACCAAGTCTAAACTTACGAAAATAAATATATTAATGGGTATTAATAAGAATATGGGTGAGAAACTTCTAAGTGACGAGGATCAAGTCTGTTTTAATCTTAGCCATTGATTATGGACTTAATCTCGATCGTTGATTCATCAACAGGAAAGTACAAGAGGAGGCTTGAGGGTCAGTTGGAGACGCACTTGAGAGATCAGTCATTCGATTTTTCTAAGGCGAGGTTTACTGAGGAAATCGAACAAGTGATCTGTTGCGGTGAGGGGCAGTTCTGCAGAGGGACTTCAGTCCAAGGATGAGAATACATAGCAGAGAGGCAGAGAAGCACCAGGAGAGCTTTGACGCAGTGACACAGAGGGAGAGCTCTGACGTAGTGACGCAGAGGGAGAGCTTTGATGTAGTGACGTAGTTCTAGCGCAGAGCTTGGAGCAGCCATCATTGCCCAACACTGGGAACAACGCAGTCACCTGTGTGGCTTGTTCATCTATCTCTAAATAGAGGTACTTCTGTTGGGTTTATTCTCTGTTGGGCAAGTCAGATTTGGCACCCTAGTTGTATTTAGAAATCTGCTTAATAATATAAACCCTCTATATGTTGCACCGGTTTTCCCGCATTGGGTTTTTCCAAAAATGATTGTCCAAAGATAACGATGTTCCTTGTGTATTTGTCTCATTTCATTTCAGTTCATGATCTGTATGTATGTGTAGTCTGCAATAGTGTTTTCATCGCTATTTAAATAATTAAATAACTTGTTGTATGTAAAAAACAAGTAGGAGATGGTAAACCAGTGATTGCAGTAGGATTTCTGATGTGTAGATTCAGAAATTTTCACATGGTATCAGAGAATTGCATATCATAGGAGACTGAAGACACCAATGGAGAGATCTAGAGAATTTGTTGCAGAGAAGCAACTGTCCCGAGTGACGTCGTTTCAGAGGCAGAGGAGCAGTTGAAGGTGTGATGCAGAGGCTCACGTAGTGCCTGGGTCAGCGTTTCGAGCCTGCAGAGGGTAATGCAGAACCCAAGAGGATCTCACGCAGTCATTGCGTCAACTCTCTAAGCCAGCACAAAGCCTGAGAGGCTCGAATCAGTCAGTTACCGGGGCTGAAGGAGCAAATCAGGTTCGATCAGTTGAGCTAGTGGGACGTTGTTGTTGTTGGTGCAGAACAGTGTCTGGGGAGACAGTGCCGAGGTAGAGGGAGTCACTGCCTTGATAGATTTCTAGCCAAAGAAATCTAGATCTGGGTTGCAGCAGCAAAGGAGGATTGGAGAGGCGTGATTCAACATTTGGCAGGAGGATTTCCGTGAAGGAAATCAAGACTCAAAGGGAGTCTAAAGGAACTTGTTCCAATCAAGACTCAAAGGGAGTCTAAAGGAACTTGTTCCTTAGAGGGTTTCTTGCGCCAAAGAAATCCAGATCCGAGTCTTGCTAGATTAGCAGCAGGAGAGGGAGAAGAGAACTAGTCCCATATTTTTTTTTTATTTTTTATTTTAGTATAGATGATGGTCAATAGACTGAGGGATCGAGACAGATTGGATGGAGCATCCAAATTTGTCATTTGGAAGGACAGGATCCTAGAAATCCTAGACAAACATCGCATCAAGGAATATGCCTTGAAAGTAGTTGTTGTTCCAGTCGACGTTGATTCGCTGTAAAAGTACGAGGAGGCCCAGGTGAAGGCTAAATGCATGATTCTAGATGAGGTCAAAGACTATGTGGTCCCACACATTGTTGAGAAGGACACAACAAGGGAGATGTGGGAAACACTGACCACCTTGTACCAGGGCACTTCCGTCCAACGGAAGATGCTATTAGAAAATCTGTTGAGACAGTACCAAATGCAGAAGGGAGAAGATATTGATCCCTTCCTCCTCAAATTGTAAGGGATTAAAGACCAGTTGACTTCCATGCGGTCTACACCAGATCCTGAGTTCATGGTCAAGACTACCCTAAATGCAGTGATCGAAGACTGGAAGACATTTGTCCAGAGTATCTTAGGCAGAGCTTCTCTCCCCAATTGGGAAGAAATGTGGGCAGCGCTTCGACAAGAAGAGATCAGGAGGCTGACCAAGGCAGGAAGTAGCGGTAGAGGAGCTTGAGTCAAGAAGGAGGAGGAGGATGCAACTCTCGCATCATCGATACAACAAGGGCAGCAGAAGCGAAAGAAGAAGGATATTTCCAAGGTTAGATGCTTCAAGTGTGGGGAACTTGGACATTATGCCACTCAATGCCCCTGGAAGAAGGGCAAGGAGGAAGCTTCTAAATCGAAGGTTACTCCAGCAAAAGTTGACAGGGAAGGCGAGGATGATCGTGCCATGAGTGCTCATGCGCCTCTGGAGAAGAGGTGGGGCGACATGGAGTTGTAGTTGAGAGGACTACATGAACCGGGCAGGATCCTTGAGGTGCCCAAACTCTTGGATCACATACGACTACGAGAGCCCTTAACGACAGTAGCAAAATGACGAGTGTCAGTTGGAGCAACAATCGCAGAGCTAGAGTGCCAAAGTCTGCGGTAGCACAGTGGAAGTTGTAGTAGTGCGAGAGGCACAAAGCAATTTGTAGCAGTGTAGTAACAGCAGAGGGTCAACACAGATTAGCAGCAGAGGTAGCTTCAACATCACGAGGCATCCAGACTGACCAACATGTCAATTTTTGGGTGAGTTTGACTTACTTCTCAGTAACCGAGTTATAGTGCAGTAGTTAGCAGTGGTAGTGCTATGGGCATCATGATGCAACATTTTGAGAGGGAGCTACAATACAGATGTAGCAGTGGCAGTGGCAGATTCATGGGCAACCATACAGGAAGCAACAGTTCAGTGGATGAAGGGCATTAGACCAAGAATCAACAGCACAGAGGACCGATGCAGTGGATCAGTGTAGTACTTTTGTTGAGAAATGGTACTAGAGCACATTCCTCACTAAGAGGGACTGTTGATTTTGGGTAGCATCGGATGTGCCTAGCTCCGAAATTTTGTTGAGGGGTTGGAATACATGAGATCTCCAGAACCCCTAAATCGTTTGGAGAAATTCCGCCCAGATGAGGAGTTATTAAAATAATTAATATTTTTAATGGGTTCCTAAGTCTAAACTTAGGAAAATAAAAATATTAATGGGTATTAATAAGAATATGGGTGAGAAACTTCTAAGTGACAAGGATCAAGTTTGTTTTAATCTTAGCCGTTGATTAGGGACTTAATCTCGGTCGTTGATTCATCAACAGGAAAAGTATAAGAGGAGGCTTGAGGGTCAGTTGCAAACACACTTGAGAGATCAGTCAGTTCGATTTTTCTAGGGCGAGGTTTGCTGAGAAATTCGAACAAGTGACCTATTGCAGTGAGAGGGGGCAATTCAGCAAAGGGACTTCAATCCAAGGCCAAGAATACATAGCAAAGAGGCAGAGAAGCACCAGGAGAGCTCCGACGCAGTGACACAGAGGGTCAGCTCTGACGTAGTGACGCAAAGGGAGAGCTCTGACGCAGTGTCGCAGTGACGCAAAGGGAGAGCTCTGACACAGTGTCGCAGTGACACAAAGGGAGAGCTCTGACGCAGTGACGTAGAGGGACAGCTCCAACGCAGTGACGCAGTGTCGCAGTGACACAATAACACAGGGAGAGCTCTGACGCAGTGACACAAAGGGAGAGCTCTGATGCAGTGACGCAGCTCCTAGAGGAGGTGACGCAGTTCTAGCGCAAAGCTTGAAGCAGCCATCGCTGCCCAGCACTGAGAATAACGCACCTGTGGTGTTTGTTCATCTGTCTCTTGATAGAGGTATTTCTGTCGGGTTTATTCTCTATTGGGTGAGCTAGATTTGGCACCCTAGTTGTATTCAAAAATCTATTAATAATACAAACCCTCTATATGTTGCACCAGTTTTCCCGCATTGGGTTTTTCCGGGGACGATTGTCCAAAAATAATGGTGTTCGTTGTGTATTTGTCTCATTTCATTTCAGTTCATGATCTATATGTATGTGTAGTCTACAATAGTATTTTCATCGCTATTTAAATAATTAAATAACTTGTTGAATGTAAAAAACAAGTAGGAGATGGTAAACCAGTGATTGCAGTAGGATTTCTGATGCGTAGATTCAAAAATTTTCACAGTTCAATGTCGGGTGTTTCTATTCTCAAGCTAGACCTTGCTAGCACTCTTCTTTGTATCTAGTCTTATTCAATTCAATAGCTAGAAAAAAGGGCAAACAATCTTTATACAAGATTGGTCATACACAACATGCACACATTTCTCTAGTTGTCTCTATTTTTCATACTATCAAAATTGGAAGATTCATATCAATTTATTCAACACTAAAGGTTGGGTATATATCTTGCAATCATTATTGGTTTTTTTTTTTTTCCATGAAAATGGTTATCTTGCTTACGCAAAGAGAAAATAATGAAGCTTCATTAATTTCACTATCATGTCTAGAGAATAAGTTCAGAGTTACTAGTTGCATCAATGAGGAAATGAGTCCTAAATTCTAAAGATTACAAGACTCAAGGATTTTTCTATTATAGATTTTCTAACATATGATAAATCCATGAAATGGATACCTAGATAATTTTAAAAGTACTTGGTCCTAGAAGAGGGCTTTCTAAGGCCATATCTTACATGGATTAAGAAGGATTTTCTAGGTTTATGTTCTTCATCATTAGATCTCCTAGCTAGATCCAAACTTTATATACATCTAATCAAAATGTTTATGCATCAACTTACTATATGGGTTTGTTTCAATTTAAGAAATTATATGCTTTAAAGGAGGAGAATAGCATAGACATGTATACCACCGAAGTGTTTAGATGGATGCATATGTGCCACTTCTTATTACCTATATGCAAAATTTAAAATGAGGCAAGCCATATAAATGGTCTCTATTTAGTCTAGAATGATCGTTGAACCAAGCTTCTTGTGTTGGCAACACATTGTTTAAAAGAGATTATACATATATCTTGTATTATAATATATACTACATTGTCAATTAGGTCTAACTTGGGTGGTTATGAGAGGTTGTCAATTCAAATCCCACTTGTGACATGTTTGTCCCTCATGGATTGATTAGTTTTGGCAAGGTACCGACAATCACACTCTTACTTAGGATTACTTAGGATGGGACAAAATGTTTCCAAACATTTAAGCGCCATGGCTTTGCTCAAATGGTTTGACTTATCTTGTGAAAGTCATTATGACCAAGGTCAAATCCACTTGGTCCCTCATGGTTAGGAGTACATGTCTACCACTTGTATTTACCTTCAGTTACCATTTATGAGGAATCATCTACGAGGTTTAATATTTATTGTTTTAATTCCCTTGAGAGCTGAGCTATCTGGTATATGGGATTGGATTCAAAATTTAATCAGAAACTAGATCAAGGATACCATGCCAAGATAAGTCCATTGACTTGAACGTAGAAAACAAAGAGGATTTTCTACAACTCTTGCGAGGTTCCCTTTAGTGAAAGTTGATGCTAAATTCCGTCACGTATTTATCGACAAGTATAATCTACAAAATGAGAATGATCTGGAAAAATCATTACTCATATCTTTATGACTATATCATCAACAAAGGTATGTAAGTATAGTAAAGCCATTAATACACCCCAAATTTAATGCCCAGTCTCTATTGAACTATTACTTTCTTATGAATTTCTTTCGCGCCTCTTTATTCGTGTCCTTTCTGTGAGGATCAAGCCTTAGGGGTGGGTTTGCAGGGTTGTGCACCCACTGCAGACTAGCAGCGTCCGCGCCCGTTTTGGTTCCTCCATGCAGGTAGCAATAAACATAAGAAGATTTGAAGGCATACGTAAACCAAACCTGGAAATCATGTCTAGGTTAAAGATTATTGATGTATCAAGCCATTTGTTTGAATCATTTTAAAGTTACCACAAGCTCACTTGCTATATAATGATCTCAGATATCAACCAACATTTTAGAATTCAGTCAATTTTTTGTGTACAAAAGGTTGCAGAATTTCCTTAAATTTAATGTACATGTTGAACTCCTAGCAGTATGTATCAACATTTTAGCCTGTAAAAGTTCTGAAAAAATAAATAAGCATATTCTCCAATGTTGGTTCAATCATGGAGTTTAACGAGCTTATAAATGTTTAAAAATCAAGTAGGAATCGCCGGAGGTTTTTGAGGGAGTAACTTACATATTGCGGCGGCGAATTGAACCTCTGTTACAAAATCTGAGAACTATACATTCATCCAACAAATATTTCAGAAGCATCTCTCTGAAGTGCATGAATTACATAATATTAGAGGCCAGTTTTTTTGGTTTTCGGCACTCTTCTTGTGCTCGTTGATTTTTTTTACAACTCTCATGGAGATGCTTTTGCACTCACAATGCTTACTCATATTTGTACCTTTTTATTGTCCCGCTCGCTATTTATGGCCACCAATGAACGTCAATATTTTAATTAAATTAAATTAACCCCTTCTCAAAATGAAAGAAATTCGGCTCATTACAGCACATAAAGACAATACAAAGTACTATTTATCCTTTTCAGCAGATGCATGCTGAAGCTCTTGCTGCACTCGCTGAAGCCAGGCTCCTAATGCTTTGTATTCTTCTGAACCAGAAAAATTCTCTGCCTGAAATACACTCCAGAAAATTTGAATCTTAGTAATCTAGGCCACGAGTTTAATATTCTAACAATGCATCATCTGCCCAGCTAAACTTACTAAAATCTCATACTGATATCAGTTGTTTGTAAAATCCTAACAAATATCAATGATTTTCCTCTACCTAAATATCACAGTGTAGCTGAAACATTGCACAATATCATAACCCAAACATTCAATACAGCCCGTTTTGTGAATGTAATGTAACTCAATGATTTTCCTCTAAGATGAATCTAAACAAATTCTAAAAAAGAATACCTGTTTAATGGCATTCTTTAGATGCATTTGGGCTGCGCTAAGCTCACGCTTGCTACCAGTGGAAGATGCAATGTCAATATATTGCTCGCAAAGCTGCATTGAAGCACGAGCAAACTTTTTGAAACACTCTTCATTGTGACTCAGATCAGATCCCTGTTTTTGCCATCAAATGAGCATAAGATATAGCAGATCTGCTAATGTAATAGATGTTATTTAGAACTTAAACGTGTTAATTAGGATCTAGGAATATCATAAGGCCTTATTAATATAGTGATGTAATAATAAAGCTTAATATTGTAGTTAGTGTAGTTGTTAAAAATTAGGTATTTAGGAGTTATGTAATGTGCTCCTCTTTTCCTACTATATAATGAGACATTATATCATCTAATAACATATGAATCAATCCACTTTCTCATTCTAATGTGTATTCTTCTGCACACTTTAATGTGTAAAATTGACATGGTATCAGAGCCACAGTAAGGAGACATGGAGGAAGTTGGGTGAGGGAGCCAGGGGACTGCTGTGATTGAAGAAGGCGTCGAGAGACTACTAATCACACACAAGTGAGAGAAAAGGGAAAGTCAATCAATTGTATTAATGACAATTGAATCAAAGGAAGAGAATCTAAAATAGATTTTCCACACATGAGAATGACAGTGCAGTTTGAGGCCCTTACGGCATGCAGGTCTATTCCCAGAATGAAACCACAAAGGAAAGCAAACACTGCTACATGGATTAAAATGTGAGGCCAATCAGAGAAGGAAAGGTTGCTGCTCAGAGAAAGATGAATTGACAAAGGAAGCCATAAAGTACAATTTTGATTGAAGTTGAAGTGTTCAGCTACCTAGCTTTAGGGTTTAATTTTCCAAGGGCAGAACCCACTACATGATCTAATAATCTTAAAGCTTTTCCTAGGTTCAAGTCAACGCTTACTGTTTTACCTCACTGATTCATCGTCTGGAGCAAGAATGGTACTTAATCCGGTGGAATAAAAGAAATGGATTTCTTCTAGTACTTTGTACTGTATAGCATGAAAATAGATTTCTTAGTTTCATGAAAATATGTAATACCTGGTAAGCTCTAACTTGCTTCAAGAGAGCTTCCGTGCACATATTTGAGTTACCCTTGAATTTGTGCCATCGAGCATACAGGCCCCAGACTTCCCCCCCGCCTTCACCACTTTGCACCAGCTGTAACCACAATATCAACATGCCTGGAATGTCAGGATCATTTGCTATCACTTTAGAGCAGGACATTTCTATATCTACGATATGCCAATAAATTACAAGTATGCAAGTTTAAACAAAGATAGCCTAGTACCTGCTGTAATATTCTTCCACATAAATCCACTAATTGTTCTGTCTCAAAACTATACTTGACACCATCATAACTGTCAGTGTGGACTGAACCTGTGTCCACAATATTGTTTGGTTTGTCTGAACAGAGACGTGTATTCATTTTACTCAAATCATTCTCAGACAAACTATTATTGGATTCAAGATTATGACCAGTACCATCATTCCGAACAATAGTACATCCAGATGAAATCTTTCTGGATTCCATCTCTTCCACCAACTTTGAAAGCAAATTCAAATCTCCTCTTTTGTTATTAGTCAGATCCAGCACCATCTTTATTGCTTCCAATGCCTGCAAAAAGTCAGTTGTTCATGATAAGACATAAAACTTCGTCATTATAATTAAAATGATTAAACCATGTGTAGAGTGTTGCATCTGGAAAATATGTCCAATAGTATTATGAATTTCTTTGCATTATAATTTAACATTTTTTCTTATAACTTGCCCTTCTGTTGAAGGTGCTCGCTGGGAGATGTTACACTTAATGATGATAATTACATCAAAGCTTTGGAAGTTTCTGGCAACCATTTTGCTCGTGCAGAGGTTTGATTTAGGCTCACTAAGGCTTCTCTGTTAAGTTTTATATTTGAATGCTTTTAAATGCCTGATTGAAAATTCTATATTTTAGCACTTAAATATAGCTATCAAAATTATGCATAACTGTTGACAGCGATCATTGGCAAGAAGTGCATATAATAGAGGGGAGTATAAAAAGTCTCAAAGTCACTGGTTTGTATTTTGAATCTATACACTCTTTACAGATTTTAGTTTTTTTTCCTTTGGTGTCAAGTGAAAAGATTTTCTTGTTCAATTCTTTTTGAAAGTGTCTCTCTATGCCAAATAAAGTTACTTTTGGGATATTTTTAGTCAGGTGTTGAACTCAGGGGTTAATGCAGGGAAGCTGCGCTCGCGTTAAATTCCCTCCATCCAGATGGATGGTTTGCACTTGGTTCAGCAGCTTTAAAGGTAAATTAACAATTCTCTTTAGCAGTTTGTCTATTTTACTGTAATTCAAGTTGTAAATGTTGCACATGATCAATTAAACTGAGATGAAGCACAAATAGAGAATATGCTTTTCTTTTCAGATTTTACTAACTAATGTTTATTGGTGTCAAAGATTTATTTTCAATCCTTTATTCTGGATCCTGCAGGCAAGAGACTTTGATAAAGCCATAGATGGGTTTACTCATGCTGTGCAGCTTGATCCAGATAATGGGGAAGCATGGAACAACATTGCTTGCCTGTATGTCCTTCTATTGCTTCTATCTTGATCCTTGTGTGACTAGAAAATGTTTTCTTAGTGTATTAAAAACATCTTTTTTTTGTCTGATGGAAAGGTTTCAGAAAGGCCAAGCTGCAATGTTTTGATCATTGTGGAAAAAATTGGCATTGGCAAAAAAATTGGTGAAGGTCCAGAATACAAGTTCTTGGCAACATCAGTCAAAAAAATTGCTAAACCACGACAGCATAAAAAATACAAAATAAATTCATTGTCTTCACTGTTCTAATCACAGAAACCAACAACAACATCAAATAAACACATTGGCAGATAAATATTGAAAAAACACTAAAATATGTGATGTAGTGGATGCCAAATAAAAAGTTATACATCAAAGTCAATACTAAACCTTGATAGCGGTCCAATCAAGGACTCAAAAGTGGACAGCTAATACAAAATGACATCAAATATATAAAAAATGTATCTTATAATCATGAGGCATATACAATGACAAATCTAGCAGCTAGTTATCCAATATCAATTCCCTCTTACCCTTTTGTGTAAAAGGTCATGGCTTTTTTGTCAGTAGAATTTCTTATATCATTCAGCTGCACCTCCTTCTCTAACCATGCAGGTGCCTTCTCCATAATAGGTGCCTTGTACTCCACCCTCCGCTCAGACAATATGTTAATATTTTCAAAGGAAATGGTGTCCACATCAGGGACCTTATCCAGCTGCCTTGTCACAGTTGAAGATTGTAGTGGACATATGCCAATTCACTAAGATGTGGGAAATCCAACATGTAAGAGGGTCCTAAATTAATTTTGACGAGTCTTGAGGTCATAACTATTGTAGAGGGTCATAAATTATAGTAATTGTAATTGCTTAGTTGAAGTTCTAACTGCTGAAAAATGTAACTAGTGTCGGTCTTCATAATTGTATTTGAGTCATGATGTAATGTATTTGTCAAAAGAAAGAAAAAGAAATTTTATTATTGACTTATTAAAGCATGAGTTTCATGCTTGGGTCGATGGTTCATAGGTCAAAGTCTCCATTCCAGGCTTCTAGGGTTTGTGTCAATAGTCCTCGTCCTTGTCATAATGTAATAGACCCTTCTAGGGCTTCTTGAGTCAAGCAAGAAATTTAATTCAATGTCAAATAGGTCATTTAGGCCTCCTCCACCAAGTCGGCCTCAAACAAGGATAAGTCGGCCTTATCAAGGTAATTCGACCTCAAAGATTCACTATATGAAGGCAGCAATTTGACCTTATTTGGAGCATCAAGCAAGAAGTTCGATCTGCAGTAGCTGGAAGTAGTAAAAGGGTGCGAAATTCAAGGAAGGAGGAAAGAATAGCGAAGGAGAAGGAAGTCTTTGTCAAGCAAAATAAATCGAATTCTCTCTCGCTTTGTCTCACAAGTGCGAAGGAGGTAAAGCTGAAGGAGGGCTGAAATTGTAGAATTGAAGCTGGGACGAAATTCTGAAGTAGCTTGGCTGAAATTCTGTCTTTGATGCAGTATTGATGTAGTATTGTTGCACTTGACCTTTGGAGTTTGGAAGGACAATTTGAGGGCTGACTTGGCAGAGTGAGAGGAGTTTTTTGTTAGGTCTAAGGTCTTGGTATATCTCAATTTGATTAGTGGAAGAGTTTGACTGGGTTTTCCTCTAGAGAGGGGTTTTAGCCTTGACCGACTCGCCTACATCTGCTGTCGTTGATCTTCATGTTTTGATTTGATGATTGCTTGATGAAAATAAGATAAAAGAAAAACATAAATAGAAATATTAGGAATACAAGAATATCACAAGTAATTATCCACATAAGAGAATCTTTTTGCCTTTCTGATTTTCTAACATGGTGTCAGTGCTAAGGTAAAAAAGGAAGGAAGAAAGGAAACTTGAGGATCTACTGAAAGGGTCAAAGGATAAGAATCATATAAGAAGAGGAAGGTCTACTATCTATATCAAGAAAAGAAGACATGACATTGAAGTCTCCAACTACAGGGTGTTATGCAACCAAATCACAAAGTAGAAGAAAAGATAGATCAATGACTTAAAAAATATCCTCTTCGAGGGGGAAACCTCTTTTACATTACATAAATGAACAATTCTTGGATGATACAAATGATAATACCTTATTGGTATATATATGAGTCTAAGTGGTCACAATATAATCAAAGCCTACATAACAATAGTAATGTAAGGGCACAACAATAACAATAGTGGGCTTCTATGGGGGCAGAACAATAACAACTTGGGAAATACATGGGCACAACAATAACCATAGGGGGCTACACTAACAATAACAATAAGGCGGATACACTAGCCTTATAGGGACCTAACATGCCTCTCTCCTTCAAAAAAGTGTTGTACTCAACGCTTGAGTAGTTTCAGATGCTTTTGTATAGAATTCTCATCCTCCCATGTGGAATCTTCAGTGGGTAAGTTCTTCCACTTAATGACATACTCTGAAATTAATTGATCCGTAGCTGTGGGTTCTTGTTTCCGTGACTACTTCAAGCTTAAATATGACTTTTCCTTCTTCGTCAAGTTATGGAAACATTGTTTGAACTAGAATCTTGTCACCTATAAACTTCTTGAAGCATGAAACATGGAAAACTGGGTGTGCTCGGGAAGATGCAGGCAACTCCAATTTTATGCCATAGAACCAATCTTTTGCAACACCTTGTAAGAACCATAATACTTGGGTGATAATTTATTATCTTTCTTAGCTTGCTTGGGGGATATTTCTTTGTATGGTTGTAGCCGTAAAAAACCTAGTCGCCTACATCAAATCTTCTTTCATTGCGATGTTGATTTTCCTATGTCATTCGATTTTGCGCCAGAGTGAGGTTATCCTTTAAGAGTTGGAGAACTTCTTGTTGACGCTTGATGTGATCTTCAACTGCTTGAACGTTAGAATTTTCTCTTAAAGATGATGTGATGGATGGTGGATGATATCCATAAAGTGCCATAAATGGGGTCATTTTTGCTGCAGCATAGAAGGAAGTGTTATACCACCATTCAGCTAGAGATAAGCACTTGACCCATTGTGTTTGTTTATAAGATATAAATCAACAAAGATATCCTTCAAAACATTTGTTCACTATCTTAGATTTCCTGTCAGATTGAGGATTATAAAATGAGCTATGAGCTAATTGAGTACCAAGACAAGAAAATAATTCTGTCCAAAAATTTCCAGTGAAAATGGGATCTCCGTTACTTACAATAATCTTTGGGTTTCCATGTAGCTTTTGAATTGTTTCCATAAATGCAGTAGCAATTGTACTGGCTTTAAAAGGATGAGATAATGCACAAAAGTGTGCATATTTGGTAAGTTTATCAACTACCACTATGATGACACTCTTTCCTTCAGACTTGGGTAAACCTGTGATAAAATCCATTAAGACCTCCCCCCAACACTGACTTGGAATGGCTAGAGTTTGTAACAACTCAGGGTCTTAATTGTCTCAACTTTATTTTGTTGGCGAACCAAACATTCTGCCACAAACATCTGAATACTAGATTAGGCCATCCCAAAAATATTCCTTCTTGAGCTTGTGGTAAGTTTTTAAAAATCCCGAGTGCCCTCCTAAGGGGGAGGTGTGCAATTCCAAAGAATCTTTTGCTTGAGTTGGGAATTTTTACAAAGATATAAGAAATCTTTTTACCATAATGAATCATTTTTCCAGTTAAATGTATCACATGTACTGGGATCTTGTTGCAACTTTTGAATGAGTGCCCACACCTCTTGCCCTCCTAAGGGGGAGGTGTGCAATTCCAAAAGAATATTTTGCTTGAGTTGGGAATTTTTACAAAGATATAAGCGATCTTTGTACCATAATGAATCATTTTTCTAGCTAAATGTATCAGATGTACTAGGATCTTGTTGCAACTTTTGAGTGAGTACCCACACCTCTTGCCCTCCTAAGGGGGAGGTGTACAATTCCAAAAGAATCTTTTGCTTGAGTTGATAATTTTTACAAATATATGAGCGATCTTTGTAACATAATGAATCATTTTTCTAGCTAAATGATTCAGATGTACTAGGATATTGTTGCAACTTTTGAATGAGTGCCCACACCTCTTCGTCATTCTTCCATTCATCCCTTGCTTCAGTTATCCAATCAGGTTGGATAATAGAAATGACACAAAGCAATGCTTCCACATCCTCATCCTCTCTTGAGAGTGTATCTGCAACAACATTTTGCTTCTCTGTTTTATAGATGATTTCAACGTCTTAACTCAACATCTTTGTGACCATTTTTGCTTCTCTTCTGAAGATAATCTATGTTCCAAAAAGTATTTAAGACTATCATGATTTGTTTCTACCTTGAAGTGCCTTCCCATTAGGTAAGGTCACCATTGCTTTAGTGCATTTAGTATTGCCAACATTTCTTTCTCATAAATAGGTTTGTGTAAATACTTTCCCTTGATTGGACGACTTTCAAAAGAAATGGGTTTTCCTTCTTGCATTAAAACAACACCAATTCCATTTCCTGAGGCATCACATTCCACAATGAAGGTTTTTGTGAAGTTTGGCGTAGCTAAGATCGGTGCTTGGAACATTGCCTCTCTAAGATGTTCAAAGGCCTTAGTTGCTTCCGGAGTCCAAGAAAATGCATCTTTCTTTAGTAATGTTGTTAGAGGTGTTGCTATTCTCCCATAATTCTTAACAAACTTGTGATAATACCCTGTCAATCCAAAAAATCCTCGAAGATGCTTTATGGTTGTGGGGATTTTCCATTCCTTAATGGCTTAATTTTTTTACAGTTTACCTTAACACCCTCATGAGATACAATATGACCCAAATATTCTGCCTCCTGTACTCCTAATAAACATTTGGAGGTTTTGGCATATAATTGTTTCTCCAATAGTTTGAGCACCCTGTCAACATGTTGAACATGATCCTTCCAAGACTTGCTGTAGATTAGTATATCATCAAAAAATACTAACACAAATTTTCTAAGGAAGGGTTTGAAAATGGAATTCATCAAACCTTGAAATGTGGAAGGTGCATTAGTAAAATTCATAATGACTATCATGGGTTATGAATGTTTTTTTCAGAATGTCTTCAGTCTTCATTCTAATTTGATGATATCCTAAATGAAGATCCAACTTGGTGAAGTAAATTGCTCCATGTAATTCATCCAATAATTCATCAATGACAAGAATGAGAAATTTATCTTTAATAGTGAGCTTGTTGAGCTCCCTATAATCTGGACACATATGCCATGATCCATCCTTCTTGTGCACCACTACTATAGGAGCAGAGAAAGAACTTTGACTAGGTTGAATTATACCGATCTCTAGCATTTTTGCAACCATACATTCAATAGCAACAGGCGCGCTCTTCGGAGTGGATAATGCCAAGGTTGGGACCGAAAGTGTTATTGATACTCCTAGCTCTTTCACTACTGAAGATCCCCCGACCGTTTGATTTCAGCTTGAAGGCAAGCTAACTTGTTGCACGTATCTGTGAAGAGGTAGCTTAGTGGCCATTCTACTGGGTATCTTTACCCAGGTGGCTCTCACAGGAGGGAGGGCACCTGAGACATATTTCTATGGGCCTTTGGGAGAATATAGGGCGTTAAGAACAAAGAAATTATTAGAGATTCCATTCCTAGTAGTAAGATCCTTGGTATTTGGAAAAGAATCTTTGCAAGAAGGATGCTTGCAGAGATAGTTGTGGTATGTCCTAGGTCGATATGAGTAGAAGAGAAGCAGTGGATCCTCGGGCCTTTCCTCAGGCTCTCAAGAGTCTTTCCATCCAATCCTTAATGCCCACGGAACCGGGTCTTTCCTCTAGTTCCTGCGCGAGCTGAGAAAACAAGTCAATTGGTGTCGACCAGCCAACTCTTGCTTGTTGGGATAGGTAAGATATAGAGATATAAGGGCAAACAAAGAGAGGGGGATACATCTTGCTTAGATCACTCCCTCTTTCTGGTTTACCCAATATCCCTAAAAGGCCCATACTGGTAGGCTGGACATACGGCTATTTGTAAGGTCTGATGTTTGAAGGAACACATCCTGGAATCAAATGAATAGCATGATCATGATCAAAAATAGGTGGGAGGCCTTTGGGAGTCTCAAATACCTTAGAATGGTTGTCCAAGACCTTTTGGAGTTTTGGAGAAATAAATGATTTCAATGTTTGAACCTCTAGTGAAAATAATTGTGCAATTACACCCCGTCTTTTCTTCAAAAGCTTTGTCATGCCATTAGAGTTGATTATCTTTCTTGGTTTCCTTGCGATACCCCTTAATTCAACTTCCTTTCCTTCCCAATTATTTTAGGAAAAGTTTTTGAATATTAAAAGCCATTGTCCCCAAAGCTTGTAACCATTGGACTCCTAGTACAACATCAACACCACCCATTGGAATGGAAAGCGTTGGACTATTCAATACATATCCCCCATGTTGTTAGCTTGATATTTTGACACTTTCCAGAGCAGTTTATTGTTCCTCCATTTGCAACCATCACTTGATACTTTGGTGCTGGATATAGGAAGCAATTCAATTCCTTGACTATCTTACAATGAATAAAATTATGGGTACTACAAATCAACACTATTACCTTTTTCTTCTTGATATATCCTTCTATCCTGGGAGTTTGAGGAGTTGTAATTGCTGCCAATGTATTACAAGATATTTTCGGATTCATTTCTTCTTTCTCTGGGGTTGGTTCTTTGTGTATATCCTCCTCTTTTGATGTTTCTTGTTCCTTTTCTTCTTCTTCTTCACAATCTATGGAGAATAATTTCTTCTCAGCACACTTATGACCTTTAGTGTACTTGCTATCACAACTGTAACAAAGCCCTTTTGCTCTTTTTTCCTCCAATTGTTGTGGTGTCAACCTTGTAGGTTGTGGAACGCTAGGAGCAACAACACTTCCATTTTTATAGTTGTGAGTGGCAGACCTCCTTGTTGCCATAATTTTTCTTTGAATTTTTCTTGCCACCCTGAACGCCTTCTCCAATCAATCAGGTTTCCAAAGACGAACGTCATCTTGGATGTTATCCTTTAAAGTGCCTATGAAGACATTAATCCTATGCTCCTCTGGAATATTAGTTACCTTGATATTCAATTTTTGGAAGTCCTCAATGTGTTCTGTCATTGAACCCTTTTGTTTGAGATTTATCAATTGGCTAAAGAAGGTGTTGCTCTTTGTATCCTCATAATGTGCTGTCATTTCCTCCGTAAAAATTGACCAAGTGACAAGTGGTTTACGAGAACAAAGCCATTGATACCACACAAGCTGATTGTGTTCTAAATATAGAGATGCGATGCGTACCTTTTGTGTGTGTTGCACATCATGGAGATCAAAATATTGCTCCATCTGTAGTATCCATGTTACCGGATCCTTGCCATCAAACTTCCTCATATTGATCTTTGGAATGTGGTGGTTCTTAAACCCAACATTGGAGTCTCTAAAATCATAATTCATATTCCTTTTGTCCTCATCATGGTTTTCATGGATTACCTTGTCACCACTGGGAAGCCCTTCTTCTAGCAAATTTTCCAAACCTTCCTTCAACCCTTCTATGTTGACATTTGTCGTTGCTTCTATGTCTTCTGTTAAACCATCATTCAAAATTCCCATGTTCCTTTTTATACCGTCTATCTTAACATTCATCATGGCTTCCAATTCATTTTTTGTTACTTTTTGCGAGAGCGAAATTTGTTGCACTTGGTCTCGTAATTTTGATATATCATGCTGCATTTCTTCCTCTTCTTCATGCACTATAAAAGATCTTTCTGGATACTTACTAGGTGTGCCCATTTGTTGCAAGGCATTTTGGAATCAAACAATGATATCTATGCTTCACTATGCCCTTTGAATCACTTCAAATTGATTTTTCAAACATAAGTTATTCAAAATTTAAAAATTACACACATTTTCTTGCGTTTTAGGAGCTCGATATTGAAACTGTTGTACTTTCGTAATTTCGGATCTCCAAGATTTGAAATTTTGTTTTGTGGTATCCCTCTGAGTCTTCTTTCTAACGCCACAAGTCAGACCAAAATTGAATTTTTCAAGATAATGTTATGCCAAATCTCCCACAATTACTTGATTATGGATTGGTTAAATAGAGCGAACTTGTAAGGAGTGCCACGTGTCACTGTTTTAGCCTTCGTCTCTAAAAATGATACACGAAAATCTACAGTCCATGCAATTTTAGTCGCTTTTTACGAAATTCAAATCCGATGCTTGTAGACGAAGTTATGATGATTTTCCCAAGGTCACTTGTTTGAGACTGAATTTTAGAAAATGAAAAAACCCTAAATTCTTCGGACCATATCTTAGAAAATATAGCGAACCAAGATCTGAACTTTTTACAAGAAGTTTATCAAGATTTCGGCTCGACGTGGTCACAATTTCAGCTTCTGAACCTTCGTAGAAAAAACAATATAGCGAAAATGCCAAGATGACCTGTTTGCAACAGCAAAACCCTAGAATCCAAAGCTCTGATACCAAATGTTATGCAACTAGCTCACAAAGAAGAAGAAAAGATAGATCAACGACTTAAAAATTATCCTCTTCGAGGTGGAACCTCCTTTACATTACATAAATGAACAATTCTTTGATGATACAAATGATAAGACCTCCTTGGTATATATAGGAGTCTAAGGGGTGACAATATAATCAGAGCCTACATAACAATAATAATGTAAGGGCACAACAATAACCATAGGGGGCTACTCTAACAATAACAATAAGGGGGATACACTAGTATTATAGGGACCTAAGACATGGCATGGAAGAAGAGGATAAATCTTCTTCTTGCTAAGCATAAACATTTGAATTTTGTTCAAGGAAAAGTTAAGAAACCTACAAATGGTGCAGGAAAGGAAAAGTACAGGGAAAATGACATCTTGACTATGAATTTAATAGTAGATGGAGTGAAGGACAATCTAATCCCATACGTATTTAATATAGACTCCGCACAAGAAATATATGAAGCCCTCACCAAGTTGTTCACCATCAAGAACATTGGTCAAATAGTTAGTCTCAAAAATGAACTAAGAACAATAAAGATGATGAAAGATGATACCGTGTCATCATATTTTATAAGGATCTCTAGAATAAGAGATGAAATCCATGCTATTGATGAAGTTGTACCAAAGAAAGAACTTGTGATTGCTGCACTACAAGGTCTACTGAAGTCTTGGAGCTCTTTTGCATAAGGAATTAGCAATTGGAAGGATACACTAACCTTTGAACAAATGTGGAATGCATGCAATCAAGAACAACCCCCATCTCATTAGCCAGTGACAAAAAAGAGGATGAAGAAAACAACACTTCTAATGCCTACTCTGCTCATCATAAGAAGAAGGGAGTATACAAGAAGTTCAAAGGACCAAAGTGTTGAAAAATGTAACTAGGTTCAGTCTTCATAAATTGTATTTGTCAAAAGAATTTTTATTATTGTTACAATGACTTATTAAAGCATGGGTTTCATTCTTGGGTCATTATTTTATTAGTCAAAGTCCCCATTGTGGACTCCTACGATTAATAAAGAACCATTAGAGTCATTATATATTTTATGAGACCCTTCTTGGGCTTTTGAACGATGTAAATAGAATTATTTTTTAGTCAAAAATGAATTATGTAACCTCCACACTGTTGGAAAAAGTAACTATGTTCGGTCTTCAATAATGCACTTGAGTCATTATGTAATGTACTTGTCAAAAGAATAAAGAAAAGAATTTTTATTATTATTATTGTGACTTATTAAATGATGGGTTTCATGCTTGGGTCACCATGTTTTAGGTCAAATTCCCCACTGAGGACTTCTAGGATTTATTTGAGTCTATAGAATTATTGTACATTTAAAGAGACTCTTGTTAGGCTTTTGAATTATGTAAAAAGGTCAAGTATTGAGTCAAATATGAATTATGCAACCTCCACACCATGTCAGCCTAAGAGAAGATCAAGTCAGCATAAGGACCCATTTGACCCCACAAGAAGCCTTGGTCTAGGAGGGACATCGAATTCATTTGGAGCATCACTTCTCATCAAGTTCGAATTCTCTCTATTGGGAAGAAGTGAAAAAATCCTGTTGTTGGGCAGAAGTGCGAAGTAGGTAGCTAGGAAAGTCTGTTGCTAGGAAGCTGAAGTGAATGCGAGTTTGGGTGAGTATAAGGAATCAAGGAAAATTGAAATTTTGGTGGTGGTTTCTCTCTGTTTCGTGCTCTGGATTGGGAGATCAAAGTTTTCCAAGTTGAACTGCTGCCAGACGCTGTTAGCTGCTGCAAGTTGCTGCATAGTCGAAGTTGTTGGGAAGAGGCCAATCTTTTGGAGGCTGACTTGGTGTGGAGGGAAGGTCTGGTCTTGATCTAGGGTGAAGAGTCTCAAAGAATACTATTGAAAGGAAGGATTACTTTCACTGGGTTTTCACCTTGAGGGGGGTTTTGCCCTGGCATGTGCCTACATCTTGTCTTCATTGTTTTATGCACTGCTGCTTTTGGTAATTGCTTGATGAAATAAAGAAAGAAGATATAAAGAATTGTAATAATAAGAAACATCACAAGTAATTATCAAGATCAAGAAAATCTTTACTGTCTTTCTAATTTTCCAACATGGTATCGGAGCTTTGGTGATGAAAGAATAAAAAGGCAGATCTATTCTTAGGCACTATCTCAAGGAAGGAATCTATTAGACTCAAGGAAGATGTCTAACTAAATGAAGGGTGAGAATAAACTTGAAGGAGCATCCAAGTTCAGATCCTGGAAGAAGAGGATCAACCTAATCCTCGAGAGGAACAAGGTGTTGGATTTGGTAAAAGGAAATGTAAAGAAGCCTACTGAAGAAGCGAGTGATGCCGACAAAGCGAAATTCAAGAATGTAGAATTCGTTGCTATGACTTTGATGGTAGAAGGGATAAAAAACAATCTTGTCCCATCCATAGCTAACATCGATCATGCTTAGGAGATGTATGAAGCCTTGTCGAAGTTGTTCACTATTAAGAACATTGGTCAAGTAGCAAGCTTGATGAATGAGCTGAGAACTACGAAGATGACTAAAGAAGACACTGTGGCAACCTTCTTTGTGAAGATAGCTAGACTCAGGGATGATCTCTTGGCCATCGATGAGATTGTTCCGGACACTACTCTATTAGGATTGCCACCTTCTTGGGGTGCATTTGCTACAAGTCTCAACACTTGGAAGTTTTTGTAGGTTTCCCTCAAGCTTTGGAGGGAACTCCCAACTACTCCCAAAGATAAGTATTTCATGTCTTTTTAGTTTTGAGTTCATGTACTCATTCAGTTTTGATTATATTGAATACTAATCATCTCTCTATTGTCTTGATTAGGGAAAGCATTCACAAGAAGAGGGATCTCTCAAGACAAGGTTAGTCAAGAAACAAAGGTATGCTTTGAATACATTGATTGAAAGGATTATTCATTTGATGATCTATTACTAACCTTGTTATGACTAGCTGTAGTGTATCTTTCTGATTCTTGTTTGGGTGATTCATCTCTTGATAAATCTACCCACCCCACTCATATTCATCATTGACTATGTAGAACCCTAGACAGGTTTTGGAAAACCCTAACCGAAGGGTATGCTAATATGAATGTTTGAAATCCTAAGCTGCTTACGGATATTGTAAAATGCTAGTTGAATTTTTATTGATGATGTCATGTCTGGGATTTTGGTATGATCGAGAAATCCTAACTTGTTAGGATGGAATGATAAGGTCTAAAATCCCAAAACCTTTGAGGTTTTGGTAATGTAGGGTTTGCTGTGTTCTACATTGGAACCCTAGCTCATTGGGGTTTGGTGGAATGTGTGAGCAAGACCCTTATATTTTCTTAGAAATGATTTCCTTGGTATGTGTGTGTTTGTCTAATCAAACCCTAGTGTAATCAAGTTTGAATGTCTAACTCTTATTGATATTTGAGAAGTTGGGTTTGACTAACACATGATATGATATATATTTGCATGATGATAAAATCTAGGCATATATATGGATATATCCTTTTGGTTGAAGTCTTAGGTTGGTCTAGGTCAAATGTATTTATGATTGGACATATGATATGCTTATGTATGGTTATGATTTCCTAGATATGTGTTGACCTAGTCATTGATGGTCAAGAGTGTTAGGATTCAATGAAAGTCCTCATCTGAGATTTTAGGATGATGATATTTGGAAATCTAGGGTGTTATAGCTAAACCCTAGTGAAGTTAAAATTGTATAGTATGTGTGATATATCAATCTGATGATTGTTGAAAATGAAAATCTAGGGTTTTGAAGTTAAATCCTAGTAGTGACATTATCTAGTGTGAAATGTAACAATTTGAGATCTATGTATTTAATGATTATTGAGATTATGGAATTCTAGGGTTTTGGAGTTGAACCTTAGTTGAAGTAGTAATCTTTGATATATGATGATTATATGATAATTTGAGATTTGTGAAGAGATTGTTTGAATCTGTTGATTGCTCGGAAATCTAGGGTTTGCAAACTAACCTAGTATTAGTTGGTCATGTTAGTGACTGTTTGATGGTTGATTGAAAATCTAGGTGTTGGAACTAACCTTGGTGGACGCTGGTCAGGTTAATGACTAAGCCGTGATTGACTTTGATTGATTCTGTTGTATGAAATCTAGGATTTGTATGAATCCCTAGTGTGAAATCTAACATATGTACTTTGAAAGATTGTTAGATGTTTTGTAGATCTATATTTGCGTGAAATTTTTCTAGGGTTTGCTATATGTTGGAGTAAGGTATGTCATACCTTTGAAAGACACATTGAAACCCTAGATGGAATGAAAGTTATTATGAAGTAGTCTAGGGTGTATGACAACGTCCTTAGCAAGATGTTGAAGAGTATATGTCTTTTGTTTGTAATTGAGTTTGGGTATCTGTTATGAATAAATTTGAAATGCTTCCGTGATTCTGATATGGCTAACATCATGCTTTTGTAGATTTGGTTGTACTTGCTATTGAAGTTGTGCAGGTACACAATCTTCAACTAGGTGAAGATGCTCATTGATGTGATAAGCATGATGGTGATGATGATAACTTTGATGAAATGGTTGTAAGCCACGAAAGATTCTCCAATACCGAAAAGAAGAAGCTGATCTCCTAGAGGAAGCATGAATTCCCTAAGATTAAGAGGGAGTCTATATAAAGAGGTGCTTCCTGGTTGAGATGGAGTGACAAATATGATTCTCTGCTTCATGTGTCATGCACTAGACCAGGACTAACAACCGTAAGTCTGAGTGAAGGCCATGAACTGGAAAAGGAAATTGGAGAATGAATTCTGAAAGTGCCGCTGAAAGAAGAAAAGCAGGATTCGATTGAAGAATATTTTGCTACATATGAAGTAGGAAGAAAAATGTATGATTGAGGAATCTTCTGTCAAAGATTCGGTTGATAGTCATACTATGGAAAATTGAGAAGCAACATTTGTTGTCTGAAAGACCCCGGAGGTTTGTATTTGTCTATGTACATGTGAAAGTATATTATTGATTGGGGTCGTGTTTGTACAAGTGAATCTCTCGAAGGAAATCATGCTGGTTACCAATCAGTTTGATTGGGAGAGATTGGTCATTCTTGATCTGCTGGATCAAGGGGTGTTGAGGTTTTGTGGATGAAGCATTGCCTCAGAGGACATCTGGCTGACACATTGTGTTGATGTGTAGAAGTTGGAAAGGTGGTGTAGATCATTGAGCTCTGTTTTGGATACATGCCTGGATTTTTGGGTTGATGGTTAGCAAGTAAGCTTGATGGTACCTAGAGGGGCTGAAAGCTTGAGTCCATCTAGTCCCACCTGGATAGATTTCCCTTGTCAGGAATCTAGTCCATGGCATTGCGGTGCATATATTGTTGAGTGAATGGTTGGATAGATTTCCCTGGTCAAGAATCTAGTCCATGGCATTGCGGTGCCTAAATTGTTGAGTGATTGGTTGGATAGATTGCACTAGTCAGGAATCTAGTCCATGGCATTGCAGTGCTTAAATTGTTGAGTGACTGGTTGGATAGATTGCCCTGGTCAAGAATTTAGTCCATCACATTGTGGTGCCTAAAGTTCTTCATGGTTCATGTAGTTTGAGATCTTCCATTGTATATGTACATTATGAATACCTCCCTAGCTAAGAGGGAGTGTTGGAAAAAGTAATTATGTTCGTTCTTCAATAATGTACTTGATTCGTTATGTAATGTACTTGTCAAAAGAATAAAGAAAAGAATTATTATTATTATTATTATTATTATTATTATTGTGACTTATTAAAGCATGGGTTTCATGCTTGGGTCACCATGTTTTAGGTCAAAGTCCCCATTGAGAACTTCTAGGATTTATTCCAAGTCTATAGAATTATTGTATATTTAAGGAGACCCTTCTTGGGCTTTTGGATCATGTAAAAAGGTCAAGTATTGAGTCAAATATGAATTATGCAACCTCCACACCATGTTGGCCTAAGAGAAGATCAAGTTGGCCTAAGGACCCATTCAACCCAACAAGAAGCCTATAAAATAAGGACATCGGATTCATTTGGAGCATCACTTCTCATCAAGTTCAAATTCTCTCTACTCGGAAGAAGTGCGAAAATCCTGTTGTTGGGCAGAAGTGCGAAGTGGTTAGTTGGGAAAGTCTGTTGCCAGGAAGCCGAAATGAATGCGAGTTTGGGTGAGTCTAAGGAGTCAAAGAAAATCGAAATTTTGGTGGTGGTCTCTCTCTGTTTCGTGCTCTAGATTGGGAGATCGAAGTCTTCCAAGTTGAACTGTTGCAGGACGTTGTTAGCTTCTGCATAGTCAAAGTTGCTGGGAAGAGGCCAATCTTTTTGGAGGCTGACTTGATGTGGAGGGAAGGTCTGCTCTTGGTTTAGGGTGAAGAGTCTCAAAGAATACTATTGAAAGGAAGAATTACTTTGACTGGGTTTTCCCCTTGAGGGGGGTTTTGCCTTGCAATGTGCCTACATCTTGTGTTCTTTGTTTTATGCACTGTTGCTTTTGGTAATTGCTTGATGAACTAAAGAAAGAAGATATAAAGAATCGTAATAATAAGAAACATCACAAGTATGTGAAAATTTTATCGCTGCAGCCACTGATTTACTTTTCCTACTTATTTCACCATAAGTTATTCATGATATTACTTCAACAAACATTAAAATATATATTGCTGCAGATATCACACTGTAATATAGAAACAAACATATGCACAAGAATCAACACATTGACATAGTTATTTTGGACTAATGTCCGCGGAAAAACCCAATGTGGGAAAACCAGAGCAGCAAGGGAGGATTTTATTATTCAGCAATTTTCTAGTACAACAGGGTGCCAAACTGGCTTACCCACAGATAGATAAATTTCCCAGCATTTCTTCTGAACCTGGTGTAGGCCCTACTGACCTCTGCGTCAGCCTGAAACCCTCTGCGTCAACCTACTCAGGCTCTGCGCAGCATCTCTGGCCTCCTGCGTCACTCCTGCAGCCTCTGCGTGGATGACGCAGGCCTTGCTAGCTCTGCGCAGTCTCTGCTGCCTCTGCGTGGCTTCCTCTGGCCCAACGTCTGCCTCTTTTGTCTCTGTGCTGATCTCCCGTCTCTCTATTCCATACTTGCTGCCTCCTGACTTCTTTCCAGACCACTGGTTCAATTTCTCAGCTAACCCGCTCCAGAAATTGAACTGACTGGTCTCCCTCAGTGTATTCTCCAAGTGACCCTGAAGCCTCCTCTTATACTTTTCTCGTTGATAAATCAACAACCGAGATTAAGTCCCTATAATCAATGAATGAATTGAATTGATTTACAATGAGCAATGAAGCTCAATAAATAATACAACTGTATTTACAGAAACAACAAGTTTCTACTAAGAAAGTAGAAACAACAAGTTTCTACTAAGAATATAGAAACAACAAGTTTCTAACAAGAAACTGCTAATTACAATCACAGATGAGCATTAAACACTAAAATAACATTATTCTAATACCCTCCCTTAATGCTCAATCTATTTACAACACCTATAGACCCTCTGAATTTTACAAACTTATCAGGACCAAGAGGCTTGGTGAAGATGTCTGTTGGCTGCTCCGTTGTGGGAACGTACAGCAACTGAATGGATCCATCTTCAACAAGCTATCGAATGTAGTGACAATGGGTTTCCACATTCTTTGTTCGTTCATGGAAGACTGGATTCTTGGCGAGTTTGAGCACTCCCTGATTATCACAGAACAAGGGAGTAGGACCTGCCTGGGAAACATGCATATCCGCAAGCATGCATCGAAGCCAAACTGCCTCACAAGATGCCTTAACTGCTCCCCGATACTCTGCTTTTGTCGAGGAGAGAACCACTACCTGCTGCTTCTTACTAGGCCATGTGACAGCGCCGGATCCCAGACTAAACACATACCCAACTGTAGATTTACGGTCATCAACTAAACTAGCCCAGTCTGAATCTGTGTAACCACTGAGTGTAGGATCTGAACTCCGAGTGTACAGAAGTCCATAATTAGGACTGCCTCTTACATAACGCAGCAGACGCTTTGCTGCTATCCAATGATTAGCCTTAGGGGCTGACATGAAGCGTGAAATGTAGCTCACTGCAAAACTGATATCAGGTCTAGTGGCAGTAAGGTAGATGAGGCTGCCCACTAATTGCCTGAATAAAGTTTCATCCACAAGTGGTGAGGGTGAATGAGCTAAAAGTTTGAGCCCTCGTTCCACAGGAGTCGTGGCAGGTTTGCAATCCTGCATTTTGAACCTGTCCACAAGATTTTTGGCATACTTGGACTGAGAGAGAAAAATGTTGTTCTCAGTCTGCCAGAGTTCAACCCCCAAACAGTAATGAAGAAGTCCCAAATCTGTGATATCAAAAGTGCTGCACAAATCTTGTTTGATCCCATGGATCAAATGTGCTGAACTGCCAGTCATGATAAGATCATCCACATAGACAACCACAAACAGAATATCATCACCAGTATGTTTGATATACAGGTTTGCATCAGATGGACTTTGCTGAAAGCCATGATTTGTTAGGTTCTTGTCAATTTTCATGTACCAAGCTCGAGGGGCTTGTTTCAGACCATAGAGTGCTTTGACTAATCTAGGATTTTCATGTACCAAGCTAGGATGATTTGAATGTTACAATGATGCCCTGCTTTTATACCTTAGCAGGTGACCTTTCGTGAATGGGCATGTCTTTTAGACATGCCTTTTCACCTAACTTAATGACTATTTAACCTAATTAATATTTAATTATGTAATATTTATATTTATTTTATTTATTTAATTGTTATGAATTATATTCATAACAAAGCATTATCATGAAGAAGTAAAGGGCGCACTAGAGGGGTGGAAAAAGGGTAACTCATGCCTCCACGATTGCTCCCTCCTTACATCTATGCACTTAAGATGTTGAACGACCATTACCCAGTCACTTGGCTATGGCATCCTGCCTTGAAGTCATACCCACAACGTTGCCACCGTCTTCACATGCACCTATGGATTGATTGGATAACTTAGGACTTGACACTCCCCTTGGGGGTTGGAAACACCTAATAGGGCTGTTCATCTAACCATCCATAACATAAGGAGGGAACAACTTTATGGGACTTGTTCTAGTTAGATATTTGAAGGTGATTCTCCAACAACTATTGCTATGTAATTCATAGTAATGTTAACATATTACTTAAATTTTTAGCATTACCATGAAATGACTCAAGATGTTTGAGAGTGGTTTCCAAAGTCATTGGATTTCATATGGAGAAAGTAGGATTTTAGATGCCACTCTAAATCTAGTAGACTTAATAGTTTATCAGTATTTCAGGATTGGCGGGATTGCAACATTTCCGTTGGATTTTGTCATGTATGAGGGTATGGAACTAGAATTTAATCAAGAGCACCAAGCCCTCGATGTACCTTGATGTTAGTGGCATTAGTTGTCAAATTCCTCTATCATGATCGTACTAAAAATGCACCCATCACTCAAACAAAATCTTGAATTGACATGCTACGCATTTTCTATCTTATTTTAATGCTTAGAGGGTGATATTGATGACAAAGATCCCAATATAGGAACAGGTTTTGATGATATGTAGGTATTTGTTGTAGCATGACTTTTTTTTGGAAGGTAGAGGCCATCTAGGGCCTATTTTTTGATGTATTTTTGGTTCAGAGATGGATTTTACTCGATGTTATTTTGGTTATGTGCATCCTTACATGCTATATAGATGAAAATTTTTGCTTATTTGTGTATAAATGGTTTGGATTCATATTGATGCTCATGAATATTTATGTTTTTCATTAAAATTTGAATATTTTATGTGTTTTTGGTTGACTAGTTTTTTTACTGGTTTTGACCGGTTCTCGGTCCGGGGGTTCTACAGGTTCAATAAATGATCCGGTTGTGATAACATTGTTCCAATGTTGTGGTTCATGAATGGTTTTGATTTTTAATTATGACTATTGTTTTCAATATTGAAAAAATATTATTGTATTTTTTTGTAGGTGGCGTTTCCCTACTGTATCCTAATCTTGGCTTTTCAAAAATCTTGTGGATCTATATCTGTATCCGTATCTGTTTCCTGGTAACTTAGATTGGGAGAAATTATTGTTATCCTGCCCACCCAGGTTCAATTCCTGCAAATGACATGTTGAGCTCATATCTTTTATCCTTATTGTTGTATGGCCTTGAGCCCTTTGGACTATATTACCCTTGCCTATGGGTTGGAGAGTGGGGTGTTTTGTTACATAGAAAGTGAAAAGTAGAAATTGAATTGAGTAACTTTTAATGCTAGTTGAAAATCTAAGGGTTTCTAAAAGCAGTGAAATATTCTGGAAATTGATTTACTGTGAAAGTTTGTTGGTAAATTGTGAACATCTTAAATTGATGTTACAGGCTCTGCATATGGGGGATCCAGGATTTGCATTTCTATGGATCTGGTATTATCCATCCAATTGATATTTTCTCCATAAGAAAGCTATTTGAAAAAAAACAGAAGAAAAGGCAAAGTGCAGGGCGCTAGAATCGTATCTTTTACTTATAAAATTGCCCTATCACCTCAATTTTCAACCACACAGATCTGAGGCTTTCTAGTAGTCTGCATTTATGAAATTGTGAGAGTGATTTGGAGCAAGATATATTTCGAGGTCTGTATTTTCTATGTTTCTGGTCCATTTTTTTGATACTTCGTGTGTTGTGTTATAGCTTAATTTGCACTCCACTCCTTACAAGCAGGTGGTCCTGAAACATGCGATTTCCATCTTTTTGCCATGCCTTTGCTTCCTGCTGACATTTGCAACCAACATTATTTTTATTAGGCTCGCTAAATTTACCTTTGAGCTACATGTCCTAGCCAAGCAGTTTTGTAGGTTGGCTAGGGTTTTATCCTTATCACTGTTGTTGTAACTTGTCCAAATGTTTCAATACGTAAGCATATTATAACTGAAATATTTGTCACAGAAATATGATGGTCCTAAACCTATGTTACCTTATCATTCCAGATGAGGGGATGAGCTTCAGGGGCCGGGGGAATAAGTTTCAAAGATGAGGGAGTATAACCCCAAAATTTTAGGGCATGGGGACAGTATAAATATTAAAAAGTATTGTAAGTTACAAAATTAATTTTTAAAGATCTAAAACATTTAGTATGTTAATTATGCTTAACAGTATATATGGTCAGTGAATAAGCCAACTAAACTTGCACATGTCGTCTTATACAAAGACCATATGGTTAAGAAGGTCAGATTGGTTTTTTCTTGGTGAAACAAATTTACAGAATGCAATTTCTGTAGAGATGACTTAGTGTCTGTTATCTGCTAGTCAGACCAAGCAGAATCTGAAGACCCAATGGCACAGGGCACTCATAAAGTTTCCAGAAGTCTAGAAGTCAATGAGCACTTGTTGACCTTTTCTCTCTCCTCTCTTTGTTTTCTTCTCTCTCAAATTTTGCAACCCTGCAGGGAATTGTATTAAATGTTGCTAGTATGATGAACTGTTATAACAGACTTAGGCAACTTGGGACTCGATTGTCAAATGAGTATGCTCTAGAGCATTATTTTCACTTAGCTAATTATTCTCGTTTTTCAGCGATGAATAATTGGCTGAGTTTTTTCATTCACACACCTCCAAAGCTAGAGTGATGGCTTGATGATTGAGCCTTGGGTCCATCCTAATGCCTAGAGTTGATGTATATTACTATACTAGGACATATCTAAAGTGTTGCGAAAAGTTTTTATAAGATTTTTTAATTTATTAAAAATTCCCGCAGGATAGGATTTTTAATTAAATCCCATGTAAAAATGTAAATAAAATAAGTTAGCCTAGAAGATGTTGGGGGTATATAAGTACTTAAAAATCATGTTCTTCATCCCAATATTCTTCTAAGGACCACTTTGAGCGTCAAAAAATGACTACTAACCCCTGAAAACCCATTTTTCCTATGTTAGTGGCATAAAGTTGTGGAGAAAGGCAAAAAATTAATAAATGGTGGACATAATAAATGTGTTACCAAGTGGAAATGATGTGGAAAATAGAAGTGAAGTCAAAGATCAGTTCAAAAATGAGTTAAATGTTGATTGGGCAGCCACATAGGCCAAGGTCGAATGGCTCTCTTGTACTACTAGTTTGGCAGACCAAATCCCACGAAATGTTGACCTAACTCAGTCTTCTAAGAGGCTAAGATCATCACTTAGGAGCTGGCAGGTTTGTTTGAGTTACATGGCAGTCAAAATTGGAGCTAACTACCCCATATCCTCCACTTATCACCAAAGTGCAACATCTGTCCACACAGCAGTACACTACAGTTCCACGCACAGCTCACTTCAGCTACTTGCACAGCAGGGAAGATCACACAAATGAGGGTAGAGACACCTGTTCACAACTCAGTCTAAGGCTCAGTTGGCAGAGAGATAAAGGGGATATTAATCCCACTCGAATCACAGTTGGAAGCACTCAAAGAACACACAACAGTGAAGAAGAATACGCTGCCAATCAAGGAGGAAACACACACTGATTGAGAAGACGAGTACGTATCAGTCTTGTACCACCTACAACCAGCCTCGTACACTTGGAGAAATTCGACCTCATCGGGATTCCCATCACTTGTGCCACTTGTTGGATCACTTTGCATTGAGATTTGCTCCCAAATTCTTATAAATGTAATCCATGGGTTCATTGTCTCATGGTTGAGAAGCTCATGCTTGGGAAAACTCCGTTGGATTTTGTCCTATTTCTATTTCTCTAATAAAATCAAAGACTTTGTGTTGATTTGGGGTAGCATCGGATGTGCTTTAGCCACAAAATTTGGTGGAGAGGCTAAAGCACATGAGATCTCCAATACCCAGAAAGAGTTTGGGTCTAAACAGTTTGGGAGATATTAAAATAATTAATATTTTTAATGGAGTCCCCAAGTCTAAACTTAGGGAAATTAAAATATTAATGTGAATTAATATAAAATTGTGTTAGAATGGTCCAAAAGTCACGGATCAAGCCAGATCTAATCTTAGTCGTTGATTAGGGACTTAATCTCGACCCTTGATCTGTCAACGAGAAAAGTATAAGAGGAGGCTTGAGGGTCACTTGGAGAACACACCAAGAGATCAAGATTTCGACTTTCTGGGGTTGGGTTTGCTAGGAAAGTTGAGAGAGTGATCTGGAGTTGCAGCTGAGGGGCAGTGAATACAAAAGCAGAGAGGCAGAGATAGTGTAGGGAGGATCAACGTAGTAGCCGGGAAAGCTGACGCAGAGGGCAGAATTTGGAACTGTCGGGAACAGTTGGAATTGTCGGAAACTGTCGAGAACAACTGGAACTGCTGGGAATTGCCGGGAAAGATGACGCAGAGGGCAGAAGCCGAAACTGCCGGGAAAGCTGACGCAGAGGGCAGAAGCTGAAACTGCTGGAAATGCTGACGCAGAGGGAAGAAGGGGCTGACACAGTCCCTAGAGGCTGACGCTGGGGTTTTTCGTGGGGCAGAATGGAGTTGAAGAGCTGCCGGAGTGTTTATCTGGGGTTTCAGCTGGAGCATCTATCTCCGAAGGAGAGGTACTACTGCTGAGATTTTTCTCTGTTGGGTGAGCCAGATTTGGCACCTAGATTGTATTCTGAAACTGCTTAATATATCAAACCCTCAGATAGCTGCACCGGTTTTCCCACATTCGGTTTTTGCGGGGACATTAGTTGAAAAATAATCGTGTCATTGTCTGCTTGTTTTTGTTTCCTTCAGTTGATGATGTGTAATGTGTTGAGCATGTACTTGCATTTATTTTCAGTACTTACATGGTAAATAATTTGTTAATTAATCAGAACAAGTAGGAAGGAATAAATCAGAAAGTACATGGAGGGTTTCTAACGTGTCAGACTTAGAAATTCCAACATGGTATCAGAGGGTGGTTGCAGATCACAGGAGAACTGAGGACATCAGCCAAGCAGAGTAGCAGCAGCAGAAAATAGATGTCCCGAGTGACAGAAGCTGTTCCTAGCAGCAAAACAAGAAGGAAGGGGTGACGCAGTGCCTGCGTCATCAATTTCGGGCCAACAAGAGGCTGCGCAGAGGCTAAGGGAGGCAAAGACAGGCTCACGCAGAGGCCAAGAGGGCTGACGCAGTTGGCTTAGGGAGCTAGTTTGTCGGTGCTGGGAGTGCACAGAGTCTAGGAGCTCTCACCTTCAGGTTGCTGGGGTTTAGGAGGCTGTGGATAAGTTGCAGAGTGGAGCTAGTGGGGTGTTGTTGTCAGAACAATACCTAACAAGGCAGTTGCTACCGAGGGTTTCTAGCCGAGAAATCCGGATCAGTGGTGCGGTTGCACAGGCAATCAGAGAAGGGTGCATATCGACTTCGGCAGAAGGATTTCTAGGAGGGAAATCGAGGCTCAGAGGGAGTCACATCGAGAACTTCCAGGAGGGAAGTAGAAGAACAACGGAATGGCACTACACGAAGTAAGAGACTTGGACAGACTGGACGGAGCCTCAAACTTCATAGTCTGGAAGGCTAGAATCTTATCTGTACTTGACAGAAATCGTGTCAAGCACTTTGCCTTGAAGACGATAGCAGTCCCAGTTGACACAGCTGGCAATGACAGGTATGAAGAAGTAATGGCGACAACCAAGAATATCATTCTTGACAGGGTCAAGGATCATATAGTACCACATATTGTCGAGAAGAATACGACACGAGAGATGTGGGAGGCCGTGACCAAGTTGTATCAGGATACTTCTGTGCAGAGGAAGATGCTCCTAGAAAATCAGCTGCGATCATACCAGATGCAGAAGGGAGAACAGATCGACACCTTCCTTGATTGATTGAAGGAGATTCGAGTTCAACTGACTTCCATAGGGGCCACACCAAATCCAGAGTTGATGGTTGGAACAACCTTGAATGCAGCCTTAGAAGACTAGGAGGTGTTTGTCCAGAGCATACTAGGCAGGGCCACCCTTCCAGATTGGGAGGCAATGTTGGCGGCTCTTCGCCAAAAGAGATCAGGTGGGTGACCAAGACGGGAAGCAACAACATGGGGATCAGAATCAAGGAGGAGGAGGAGGTGGATGCTTCCCGAGCATCTGAGGTTAAGCAAGAAAAGCGGAAGATGAAGGACCTCTCCAAGGTCAAATGCTTCCATTGTGGGGAGTTGGGTCATTATGCGACCCAGTGACCGAGGAAGAAGAGCAACGGAGAGGCATTCGAGACCAAGGCAGTGCCAACAAGGGAAGAGAAGGAAGTGGAGACTGTAGATGTCTGTGCCATGAGTGCACACACACCACGAGCGAAAGTGGGGAGACATCGAGCAGTAGTCAGGAGGACTCCAGAAGATGAGGGGCATGATCCTTGAGGTACCCAACCTCTTGGATTATACTTGGCTACAGGAGCCCTGAAGAGGAGTAGCACGACTGGCAGATGTCAGTAGAGACGAATGAGGATGGAGCGGTAGTGAGAGCTACAGTGCAGGATTCCCAAGACAACGCGAGGCTAGCAGGCTGCAACAGTGCGAGAGGCACGAGAGTGTTGCACTAGTGCTAGATGGCACAAAGGGGTGTGCAACGGTGCGAGATGCAGGGAGTTGTTGCAGCAACGCAGAGGTCAAAGAGGGAGCACTTGTCAGCGACAGAGGGAGCTTCATCATCGGGAGTGTCTCTAGCTTGACAAAGATGTCAGAGTTGGGAGATCAGTTACTTACTTCTCAATAACTGAGTTGCAGTGCAACAGTTAACAGTGGCGGTGCTATGGGCAACACGAAGCAATATGATGAGAGGGGATGCAGTGCAGACGCAATCGTGGCAATGGTAGGGCCATGGGCAGCAACACAGATGCAGAGGGAGCTGTCGTACAGATGCAGCAGTGGCAGTGGCAGAGCCATGGGTGGCAGTACGAGATGTAGCAGTACAGATGATGGGCAACATGCCTACCATCAAGGACCGATGCCGAATGATCAGAGTAATACTCAGTGAGGAGTATTGCAACAGCACAGTCCTCACTAAGAGGGAGTGTTGATTTGGGGTTGCATCGGATGTGCTCTAGCCACGAAATATGATGGAGAGGCTAAGGCACATGAGATTTCCAATACCCAAAAAGGGTTTGGGCAGATTCTAAACAATTTGGGAAATATTAAAATAATTAATATTTTGAACGGAGTCCCCATGTCTAAATTTAGGGAAATTAAAATATTAATGTGAATTAATATAAAACCGTGTTGAATGGTCCATAAGTCATGGATCAAGCCAAATCTAATCTTAGCCGTTGATTAGGGACTTAATCTTGGTCGTTGATCTGTCAACGAGAAAAGTATAAGAGGAGGCTTGAGGGTCACTTGGAGAACACACCAAGAGATCAAGATTTCGACTTTCTGGGGTTGGGTTTGCTGAGAAAGTTAAGAGAGTGATTTGGAGTTGCAACTGAGGGGCAGTGAATACAGAAGCAGAGAGGCAGAGATAGTGCTGGGAGGATCAGCGCAGCAGCCCGGAAAGTTGACGCAGAGGGCAGAAGTCGGAACTGTCGGGAACAACCGAAACTTCCAGGAAAGCTGACGTAGAGGGCATAAGCCAAAATTGTCGGGAACTGCCAGGAACAACCGAAACTGCTGGGAACTGCCAGGAAAGTTGATGTGGAGGGCAGAAGCCGGAACTACCGAGAATTGCTGGGAACAGCCAAAACTGTCGGGAACTGCCGAAACTGCTGGGAAAGTTGACGCAGAGGGTAGAAGCTGGAATTGCCGGGAACAACCAGAACTGCCGGGAAAGTTGACGTAGAGGGCAGAAGCTGGAATTGCCGGGAACAACCAAAACTGCCGGGAAAGTTGACGCAGAGGGCAGAAGAGGCTGACACAATCCCTAGAGGCTGACACTGGGGTTTTTCGTGGGGGAGATTGGAGCTGAGGAGTTGCTGGAGTGTTTATCCGGGGTTTCAGCCGGAGCATCTATCTCTGAAGTAGAGGTACTATTGCCGAGATTTTTCTCTATTGGGTGAGCTAGATTTGGCACCCAGATTGTATTCTGAAACTGCTTAATAAATCAAACCCTTAGATAGCTGCACCGGTTTTCCCGCATTGGGTTTTTCTGGGGACATTAGTCCAAAAATAACGGTGTCATTTGTGTGCTTGTTTCTGTTTACTTTAGTTGATGATCTGTAATGTGTTGAGCATGTACTTGTGTTTATTTTCAGTATTTACATGGTAATTAACTTGTTAGTTATTCAGAACAAGTAGGAAGGAATAAATCAAAAAGTACATGGAGGGTTTCTAAAGTGTCAGACTTAGAAATTCCAACACTTTGGAGATTAGAAGGTGCTCTTCTCTACTTGTTGATGGTCGAACTTGTTTTATGGCTTGTATGCTTAGATCCCTGGAGGGATATTGTTATGATGTTATCTCAAGGAAGTGATTAGTAAGTATTTGTTTTTCACCTGGTAAACTTGACATTTGATCTAATCATTGTGGGTACTTGTGAATAGCTTACATTGATTATTTCCTCTTGCAAAGTCTCGAGCTATTGCTAAGAAGCTTGTGGAGGAGTTTTGATGTGTATTTGCAGGTTGTCTCTAATTTACAAGTGGACTAGAAGTATTCATTCAATCAACTTCCAGAGGGCTGCCATATTGTGATCTTAGAGGAATTTTCGAGAGGCCTCCACTAGCCCCTTTTGGGTTTCCTTCTATCAATAAAATTCCTAAACAATCTGTGGTTACTTGTTGGGTTTTCTGTTGAGAATCAGAGTACTAGACTCAAAAGGGGACCATTGTTTCAACAATGGTTATTTCCTTATCCAAAGGAAGCAAGCTTGCTTCTTCCGTTGATCAAAGTTTAAAATATTTTTCTAATTCATTCGAAGTCTAATTCTATCTTTCTCTAGGATTTCTTAGATCCTTCTAGGTTTTCATTGTCTCATGAATTTGTCCATATAGCTAACTAATTCTCCCTTTTGTCGTTGTTTTAGAGGCAGACGTTTGAGGCTGCTCATTGTGCAGATTTTGAGCTTCCTTCAGGGCAGCCATAAAGGGCAGGATTTGTCCATTTAAAGGACTGATCTTCTTTGATAACCGTGGGAAAACTTGGCCTAAATTTTTTGAACTGATATTTTGCATTTTTGGGCAGTGAATCAGCCACTCTTTTGGAACTGATTTGACAGTCGTTTTATCCATCTCTTGGACTGTTGCTGGGGCAACCAGAGTGTATTTCTTGGATAGACTTGAAGTTGTTTTTCTCCTTCAAACTTGGTGCCTCCAAAACTCATCAAAGGAAACTTTGAAGTTAGACCATTTGTAACTCACCACTCTAGGGAGGCTTTCTTCAAATTTCAAGGGAGTCTTTTCCTCTTTTACTTTTGGGTTGTGGATCTTGAAGAGCCAAACTCTAAGGAGATTTGTAATTACCTATTTCGTTAGGCTCTCTCTCTCTCTCTTTGTAACAAAATTCTCTGGGAAAAGTGCCTTTCCCCTTAGAAGGAAACACTTGTAAACTTTTCCCAAAGAGCAAAAAAACTTCCTTTGCATCCCTCATTTTATAAGAGGGACCTAATATAAATAAAGAGACATTTTCTCTTGGGAGCTTGGGGACTTTTCCCCTTGGCATCCCACTCTTCCCCATTTGGGGAAGGTCTTCATGTGATTGACTAAGTGGTTTGATTTTGTCATTTAAAATTACAGTAGACCAGATTAACACTAATTGCAATCTTTTCATTTCATTTGTACAATCAGTTCAACTTAGTCTTTTAAGATGCTAGTTCTATTAGATTTGAAGTTCTTTTGCATTTAGAGAAATTAACCTCCAACTTAACTAGTTGTATAGTTTAATAGGGCCCCTTTTCACTCATCTCTTGTTCAAAGTTTGGAGACGGTAAACACTCGACTTGCTAAATCAGGTTGGGGAAACCCAATGTTGGATGTGCTTGCGAGAGGGCTGACTTGTGAAATCAGGTGGGTACTCTTTGAAGCTAAGCTTCCCCGTGTTGGGTCTCCTTGCAACTATCCTTATCTTTGCTAGGATAAAGGTTTGGAGGAAAAGCTCCACATTATATTAAGTGCAATCTCTCTCTCTAATTTACATTAACTCAAGAGGCAACCTAGCTAATTCTAAAATCAACCAAGAGGCAATTCATGACACTTTACATTTGCATCGTGTGCTTGATTGAGATATCATTTGCTCCTTACAAGTTTTCTTGCAATTCTCATTTCAAAGTTTTTTGTTTTAAGCATCTTTTCTTTCAGAGCTATCCTTTTAAAGTACTTTGCTTTCAATTCTTTTCATTTCCAAGTACTTTATTTTTCTTGCAAGCATCTATTTGAGTATTGGCATTGGTCTCTTTATTGTTCATATCTTTACATTGCTCAAGTATTTCATTCATTGGTTTGACACACTTATATATGTTTTGTCATGACTCATGAATGATATGCATATGTACTTGCGAAATCATTCTTTATTTTGAAGCACATGTGATGGTTTACCTAGTCAATGGTGAATTGCAAATTGGTTTAAATCATATTAACTCCTAGAACTTGTTTAACACAACACTAATGAAGCCTTAGTTTTCTTCTTTAGGGACTAACCCCCTTGGCTTCACTAGGAGTTAGTCTAGACTGAAGAGCTGGGAGTTGGGTGACAACCCTTACTTGCAACTTGCCCCCAAGGCCGCACCAAGTGGAGTTAAAGACTTCCTCCACAATAATCCCAGGTGTGGATTTAGGCGGCAACAGTGTCCCTGGAGTGCAGTGAGATCCCTTGACTTTATGAGGGATATGTTAATTTTTATGTAGCATCAGGAGGTATTCTCGCATGACTTGAGGGTCTTCAAGTTGGCCCAGGAGAAGTCAGGTTGGCCAGCCAATGAAGGGACATGTCCCTTGGGTTGTCACACCCCTTGGATGTGTATAAATAAGATGTTAAGACACCTCACTTGGAGAGCAACGAAGGGCAGGTCTTTCTTTCTTTTTATCACCGAGTTTGACCAGCATTCTTGAGGCTGCACGTGTGACTAATCAACCAAGTCTGACTGCAGCAAATTGATCGAAGTTGACTGCAAAGATTTGACTGGATTTGACCGCAGGGTGTTGACAGATTTGACCGCAGACTGTTGACTGCAGTTTGACGTTTTGACCAGAGTTGACTTTTGACTGGTTTTGACCAGCATTGATCAGCTACTGAATTTGACCAGGTTTGACTGGTATTTTGACTTGGATATTGGCAAAAATTCCAGACAAATTGCTGATTTGTAAACCTTGCTGAAGAATAATTTCCCCTAAGAAAAGTTGTTGGGTTTTCTCCCAAGGTTGGGTTTTCCAGGGTAAAATTATTGTCTCTATTGTGCATGGCTGTCTTCCTATGATCCTTACTGTTTTTGCTACATTTACTGTTGAGATTTTTTGAGTGTAATTATTCAATGATAGTAGTAAATACTGTGTGAAAAATCATTAAGAAGTAATTATCTGGCAGAAAATTGTATTCTACTGTACTTGTCATAGAATTTCAACAGGCTACCCCAGTACTTAGGGTAGTCTGCACACACATTTCAGTCATTGTTAGAATCCCTGTCCTCAAGGACTTAGGGTATGTAGGGGGTGTGATCCGACCTACAAGGATGCATCCCCAGATAAATCAGTCCTAATATCATGATCTAGCTGGCTTAGAAGAGTAAAAAGTAAATAAGGTTTGTTCACATCTATGAAAGTTCAAGCTTGTAATATTTCAAGAATTCGATTCTCCATAATTTACCAGATTAAAGAGATAAGCAAAAGAGATTTAAACATTGTTACTGATATTTTCGTGTTTATTCCACTGTTGTGTTTTAATGGCCTTTTGGATTCAGAATACCTTTTGTGTTTGACTTGGTTGCGCTCGAGTTCATGTTTAAATGCAATTTAATGAAAATATAGAGAATTCTTTGTAAACAGAATTAAAAATGGCGGAGCAGTCTAACCATTAGATGCTTTTAATTTTTTTGCCAGAATCCGGTGATAGAATTTTTTTGCAAGATTGTGTAGGTTTGTTGTTTAAAATGCATTTTTGAATGCATAAATGGATTCAATGTCCTCAAAAACCCTTGGAACGTTTGAAATGTGCAAATAATGGAGCTCAACTTACCATACCAAGAAATCCCTGCCAGATTTCAGGCAAAATCGACTGGAAAATATTGCCAGAAAAGGTCAAAAACGTCTCACAGTCAGACTATGCAAAAAGGACTGATATCTACATTTATATGCAGACCTGTTCTGATAATCTGATAATCTGATAGGCTCATAGTATATCTCTTTTGGATCATCTTTAATGTGAACATCTCTAGAGTCTAAAGTTAAAATCACTTGAACTTAGAATCCTTAGGACCATACTAATGATATTTAAGTTAGCACTCTCAAACATAAGTTTTCCAGAGAGAGCTATGTTGCTAAAAAATCGCTATTCCAGTCAGATGTAACCCAAATGCAAACCATAATTATATCCACATTATTCAACATTACAATGAAAAACACAGTTAATTACATTAGTCACACCAATGGAAAGTCGTAGTTTATAAGGCACCCCAATGTGACACATGCATCAATTCCATAAATGCTAGAGTAGATACATTTTAACCCTGGATCTATTAAATGCCTGGAGCAATAAAAAAACATGAGATTAGTAGATATGGGATTAAGATGGGACCATGCCAGTAATGGACATATCACCCCAGCCAGGATGTAGAGCACCTCATTTCTCTTGGTGCAAAGATTATGCTGTGGCATGCTATTATGCCAAAGTAGTTTAGTGTTAAAAACATATGTAAAATCATAAGTTGAAATTTTTGGTTTGAGCCACACCCTAACCATTAGATCAACATGCCCAAAATAATCACAAGGGGCATTTCTGTTTATAATCATATAATCAACGTTAAATTTCAGAACTCACCTGACCAAAATTACCAGTGTCCATTGCTACTTGACTATAGTTCTCCCACATCTGCCAACTATTACGCCTGCAAAAACAGGAACATATCTTTTACAGGGAACTATCATTGAACACCAGTTTGTCTCCTTTGTCAGGTAATGTCCATAAACCAATCAAGTCAAGAGAAAATAAACCTGAACTTTAGTGCTTCTTTAAAAGCAATAAAGGCTTCCTTGTTCCTCTTCTTCATCATATGACTGCAGCAAAAAACATTGTTTGCTTACAAAGTTACACTTAACAAAAAAATTCTATTAAGATGTACTGTATTAAAAATTTCAGTCAGCAATATTTATTGTGTATAAAAGGCAGTAATTGTATAAAACAAACTTCCATTGCATTGATAATATCAAATGTTGAAAAATAAAATTTGCGATTGATGCATCTACTTAATAAATGTGTAAGCAACAATTGAACATCAAATATAAATCCTCAAATCATTCCTCAATAAGACTTTGTTTGATCAAATCAAGGCAATAAAAGGATAATTGTTGCAAACCTGTGCGAGAGCATCATACATGTCAACCAATGTAACATGATATCAATAATGAAAATCCAGTAATAATTGTTGAAGCCCAGATAACTCCACCGTACTTGGAAGCCATGATAGCATGAAAAAAGGACTCATAACATTTGTTCCTGTTACCACAAAATCTAATAGGACTAGTGCAAAGCTTCACTCAGCAACCTAGGTCTTATGTCAACAAGAGATCAGTCACCACTGTCGCCTCGATGGCTTCTCTCCAATTGTTTAGTGGTGAATATTATCTCCACAAGAGAGGCTTCCCTATAAAAGATCACCACTACCAGCAATATATTCAATTGAGGGCTCAATGGTAATGCAAGGTCGAATAATTGCAGGAAAAGGTATTTGCTAACCCTTGAAAGGTCGAGATAAGAGTTGCCTATAGTTCAAACATGCTTTCCTAAGACCTGTATAATTTAGGGTTTTGAGATATGCTTTAGAAAATAGCCTAAGTGGATCAAAGGCTATGGAGGCAAACTAGGATTGAGTAAACAAGTATTTTAAATGGCTGAAAATGCATGTGACAGCAATAAAAATCAAGACGTCATCCCTAATTTTGGAGTGAAAATATGCAATTAATGCTAGATTTCGCCTTTTTATATTTATTAAATGCAATCTCGTTTAATAGGGAAAATTCAAAAAACAAATGAACAATAAATTGCTATTAAATGCAAATCTAACCTAACCCTAACCCTAGTTATCACAAAATTAAGGGAAAAGAAGATATTTTAAATGACCATCACTAGTCTAGTGCCTTCCCTCAATTGGGCAATGGAGTCAGTGATAGAGGAACTTGGATGAGGTGGGTCGAGGACTAAGAAGCCTCTCTTAAAAACCCTAGCTACTTTCTCTAAATGGAGATTCAAGGTCAATGGGTGCATGAACCAAGTTCCCTTGATGGATTCTTGAAAGACTAATTATGCAAAGCATAAAGAAACAAGGTTTCGTAAAAAAAAATGAATTTTTTAATATGGCACATAAAAACCCTAATTTTAGAAATTTACATGCAAAATAGAAGAAAATCAATAATAAAATTATACCATTCAGTGAGGAATCACTTCATCAATCCAAAACAAGTCTCCTCATACAAAATATCACTCCCAAGATAATTCGCTCCACCAAGATCACATTGCATCCAAATGGAAAGAACAAGAAAGCTAATGTGCACTTCTTTAGAGAGAGAGAGAGAGAGAGAAGTGTTGTGTTGTGTGATGATTCAAAATGAAAATGACTCCCCTGTATTTATATGAGGGTAAAAACCCTAAAAAGTTTACTTGAGAGTTCAACTAGGCCTAAAGGTCACAACTCGGCCTTAAGATAGCATTAAAACAATAATAAGTACATCAAAATAGTTCACAAATGTGTGAATAAAGGCTCTCCATGATGATGTCATCCCCTCAAAATGGTCAATCTCCATCAAGTAAGTGACAAAGAGGCTCATGAGTTCTCACTCCAAGAAATCACCAAAGTGCATGTGTATATCTTCAAATAACTCCTCCACCATGACGTAATCTCCAAGAAGGATCACATCACCCCTCTTGGGCATATGGGGGTGACGTGGCATGCTCCGAGGAAAGTGTTGGCACATGGGCATGATGTACTAGCCCTCCCAAGTCATCCTAGTGATAACCATCCTCATCTAGGCTCTAGAACAAGGCTATGTCCATCAAACGAGCTCAAGGCTAGGGTGGGGGCTTCCTAGGCAATGTTGCACGAAGTGGGGACTTTTTTTGAAAGTGAAGCATTAGAAGCGTGTATATATATATCCAAAATACCATATTAGTTGTAGAAGATATGAAAACATGCATATTTGTAGATAAATCAAGAGAGATATGGCCTCCATAGTACACCAATGATTAATTATTCGAGCATCAACCATCTAGATTGTAGCAATTACAAACATACATAGGATTTTTAAGCATATTATAGATAATACAAGGTAGAAACTTAGAAAGTACCAAAATTTTAAGCATATAATAGAAAGTAGACATATACGAAGAAGAAGATGCTAATGAAAAAGGAGAGTCCCTAGTTAAGAGGGAGCTCTAACAAGTTCCTAATTGAGAGAGAGCTTGGATAAGTTCCTGGTGAGAGGGAACTTGGGTAAATTCCTTTACAGGAATGGGCATATCTTCCCTAGTTGAGAGGGAGAGATAGACACAACATTCTTGTCTTCACTTGGGAAGAAAGAATGGAGGATTGGGTAATCATCTGGCATCCAATGCTCTTTGAGGATGTGTAGGGCATCCAAGATAAGAGTAGGCAAGAGGATCGATATTCTTTGAGGGCTGGGAACCCAAGATAAGAATAGTCCTAGAAGGTCATACTCAGTGAACACCCGGGTGGGTATGTACCTTGAGAGAAAATGATGAAGGTGTCCATAGTCATTGGTCTCGCCAACATTGTGCTCTGATCTAATGAGAGATAGAGTTGTCAGTCAAAGCCTTGCTGTCGAAACAACATTGGTTACTATGATGTTATACAGATGGGTTACCAATCTGATTCTTCTTATGAGAAATTCTTCAGATTGAGAATGACCAAGTACCATTATGAATACCTCCCTAGTTAAGAGGGAGTGTTGAAGGAAGTGTAACTAGGTTCGGTCTTCATGACATTGTAATTATGATTTTTGTAAACAAGAAAATGAATTTATTATTATTCCTTGTTGCATGGGTTTCATGAGCAAGAGGTTTATTTATTAGTAGCTCCCATTGAGAGCCTTAGGATGTCAAAGAGTCAATGTCATACTCTCCTTGAGTCTATGTGTAATGTATACAAGTCTATAGAAAGGTCTAGAAGCCCTCCAAAGAAAAGCACAATCACTCTTGAAGAAGGTAGCAAACTAAATGATGTAAAAAGAGTCATTTCAGCTCACATATGGAGACACAACTATTCACTGGTTCATGTCGGCTTAAATACATGGACAGACAGCTATAAATATGCAGCTAGAGTCACCACAAAGACACAGAATCTCGGACAAGTATCTCTGCAACTTCGAAGGTGCAGGAACTCGGATTTCTCTGTTATTTCGGATGGGTACAGGACTGAGTCTCCTCGCATGACAGTAAGGTTTAGATTTTGGATGGACAACATCACTGTAATCTCGAATGGGTGCCATTGAAATGGTTACAGTCTCGACATAGGTGTAATGATAAGGGTCTCGGTGCAAGAAGGGAACACTATGTCTCAGCATACAAGACAGTATTATGAAGGTCTTAGTACAGGAAGAAAAATGCAGATACAATCTCGGCATAGTAGTAATGACAAGGATTTCAGGGATCCCACAATAGCATACACAGTCTCAGCATAACTCGGATGTAGAACGTTTCATAGTAACATACTCAGCAGTCATGATCTCAAGCATAGATATGATCTCAATGTTAATGGAGATACTGTCACAAGGTTATGATCTCAATAAACGTGCAGCTATGGTGAAACAGTGACCTAGGTACGGATCTCATGGAGATCTTAGTGGTATGTTGAAGACCTCGGTGAAAGTACAATGATGTTGCAATAGTAATAAAGATCTCGGTGGTGTAGTAATGATGGCCTCAATGATGATGATCTCAGTAGTGACAAAGAAGAGGATTGGTGTCTTGGTCTTGGAGTGGTATAATAGGTCAAGGGTCATGGTCTTGGTATTCGTCAATTGGAATCTCTATAAGAAGAATTTTGTGCGGGTTTTCCTCTCCAAGAGGGAGAGGTTTTGGACCTGGCAAAAATCCAACATCATGTGTTCTTGTCCCTTTGTTTTGATAGCTATTTGATGAAGTAAGAAATACACACACTAATGACATCAAGAGAAGATTGTGCTAATAAGCTAAAGATAAATAACCTCACAAATAGTTATCATGCTAAGAAGAATCTCATTAATTACATTAGCCCTAGATTCTTCAACAGCAGGCAGTCATGGATGATCGAGAACACTGAGCTATGATCTTCCCTCTTATTTGAGCTCACAAGTTGGGAATGCAGCCAGGAGAGCTCTTGGGGTTGAGGAAACTCTTGACTGTAGGTTGTGTGTGATCCTTCTCATGTGTTGACAATGTTAAAGTTTCTAAGTCTAACAGTTAGAAACCCTCCATGCACTTTACTGATTTATTCCTACCTACTTGTTCTGTTAATTAACAAGTTATTTACCATGTAAATACTGAAAATAAATAGAAGTGCATGCTCAACACATTACAGATCATCAACTGAAGGAAACAAAAACAAGCACACCAATGACACTATTATTTTTGGACTAATGTCCCCGAAAAAACCCTATGTGGGAAAACCGGTGCAGCTATCAGAGAGTTTTATTATTAAGCAGTTCTTTTCTGAGTACATTGGGTGCCAAACTGGCTAACCCGACAAAGATAAAAAAACCTGGCAACAATACCTCTCTTCGGAAACAGGTATTCAGAAAGCCTTCTCCACGAAATCCCTCTCCAGCACAATCTGAAGCCCAACGTCAGTCCTACTGGCCTCTGCATCAACCTGAAACCCTCTACATCGGCCTACTCAAGCTCTACACAACCTCTCTGGCTCTCTATGTCACTCCTGTAGCCTCTGCGTGGATGACGCAGGCCCTTCTGGCTCTGTGCAGTCTCTACTGCCTCTGCGTGGCTCCCTCTAGATTTGCATCTGCCTCTCTCTGCTTCTACGTTGATCTTTCGGCATTGTCCCTGCCTCTCTGCCTCGTATTCACTGCACCTCGCTGCAACTAATCACTAATTCTATCTCTCTTAGCAAACCCCGCTCTAGAGAATAGAATGACTGATCACTCTGTTGTATTCTCCAAGTGACCCTCAAACCTCCTCTTATACTTTTCTCTTTAACATATCAAAAGTCGAGATTAAGTCCCTAATCGACGGCTAAGATTAGATCTGGCTTGATCCATGTCTTTTGCACCATTCTAACACAGTTTTATATTAATTCACATTAATATTTTAATTTCCCTAAGTTTAGACTTAGGGACACCATTAAAAATATTAATTATTTCAATATCTCCCAAACTATTTAGAATCTACCCAAACCTTTTCTGGGTATTGGAGATCTCATGTGCCCTAATCTCTGCACCAAATTTTGTGGCTAGAGCACATCCGATGCTACCCCAAATCAACACTCCCTCTTAGCGAGGACTATGCTCTAGTAATACTCCTTACTGAGTATCACCCTGATCATCTAGCATCGGTCCCTGTGTTGATGCTAGGCCTGTTGCCCATCATCCTCTGCACTGTTGCATCCTGTACTGCTGCCCATAGCTCTGCCACTGCCATTGTTGCATCTGTACGACAGCTCCCTCTGCATCCGTGTTGCTGCCCATGGCCCTGCCACTACCACTGCTGCGTCTACACTGCATCTCCTCTCATCATGCTGCATCGTGTTGCCCATAGCACTACCACTGCTAACTGTTGCACTGCAACTAAGTTACTGAGAAGTAAGTAACTGATCTCCCAATTCTGACCTCTCTGTCAGGCTAGAGTACTCCTGATGCTGAAGTTCCCACTGCCACTGATAAGTTCTCCCTCTCTAACCTCTGCGTTGCTGCAACAACTCCCTACATCTCACACCATTGCACACCTCTCTGTGCCATCCTACACTGGTGCAACACTCTCGTGCCTCTCGCATTGTTGCAGCCTGCTAGCCTAGTGTTGTCCTGGGAATTTTGCATTGTAGCTCTCTCTGCTGCTTCATCCGCAGTTGTCTCTACACACATCCGCCAATCCTGCTACTCCTCTTCGGGACTCCCGTAGCATGGTCTAATCAATGAGGCTGGGTACCTCAAGTATCCTGCTCCTCATCGCCTGTAGTCCGTCTGACTCCAGCTCGATGTCTCCCCACTTCGGCTCAAGTGGCCTGTGTGCACTCATGGCACAGTCATCATCTGTCTCCACTTCCTTCTCTGCCCTTGCTGGTACTGCCTTGGTTTCAAAGGCCTCTCCCTTGTTCTTCTTCCTTGGACACTGGGTCGCATAACGACCCAGCTCCCCACAGTGGAAGCATTTGATCTTGGAGAGGTCCTTCTTCTTCCCCTTGCGGCTGCTTCCTGCCTTGCTTAGCCTTCTGATCTCTTCTTGGCGGAGAGCCACCCACATTTCTTCCCAATGTGGAAGGGTTGCTCTACCCAGTATACTCTAGACAAATACACCCCAGTCCTCTGAGACTACGTTCAGGGCTGTTCTCACCATCAATTCCTGATCCGGCGTGGCCCCTATGGAAGTCAGTTGATCCCGAATCTCATTCACTCGACCGATGAAGGTGTCGATCGGTTCTTTCTTCTTCATCTGGTATGACCACAACTGATTTTCTAGTAACATCCTTCTCTGCACAGAAGTATGCTGGTACAATTTCTTTAGGGCCTCCCCAATCTCATTTGTTGTTTCCTTCTCGGCAATGTGTGGTACTACATGGTCCTTGACCCCATCAAGGATGATGCTCTTAGCCCTCGCCATTGCCTCCTCGTACTTGTTGTTATCAATTGGGTCAACTGGGATCGCTATCATCCTCAAGGCGAAGTGCTTGACACGATTTCTGTCAAGTATGGATAAGATTTTGGCCTTCCAGACTGTGAAGTTCGAGGCTCTGTCCAGTCTATCCAGGTCTCTTACCCCGTGTAGTGCCATGCTGCTCTTCTACTTCCCCCCTAGAAGTTCTCCATGTGACTCCCTCTGAGCCTTGATTTCCCTCCTGGAAACCCTTCTACTGATGTCGAGATTCCCCCTACTCTGATCATCTGTGCAACTGCACCACTGATCCAGATTTCTCGGCTAGAAACCCTCGGTAGCAACTCCCTCCTCCTTGGCCTTGCCCTCTTAGGTATTGTTCTAACTATAGTACCCCACCAGCTCCACTCTGCAACTTACCCACAGCCTCCTAAACCCTAGCAACCTAAAGGTGAGAGCTCCTAGGCTCTCCGCAATCCCGGCACCGACAAACTAGCTCCCTCAACCAACTGCGTCAGCCCTCCTGGCCTCTGCGTGAGCCTGTCTTTGCCTCCTTCAGCCTCTACGCAGCCTCTTCTTGGCTTGAACTTGATGATGCAGGCACTGCATCACCCCTTCCTTACTGCTTTGCTGCTAGGAATAGCTTATGTCACTCCGGACAGCTGTTTTCTACTACTGCTACTCTGCTCTACTGATGTCCTCAGTTCTCCTGTGATCTGCAACCACCCTCTGATACCATGTTGAAGTTTCTAAGTCTAACAGTTAGGAACCCTGCATGCACTTTACTGATTTATTCCTACCTACTTGTTCTGTTAATTAACAAGTTATTTACCATGTAAATACTGAAAATAAATCCAAGTGCATGCTCAACACATTACAGATCATCAACTGAAGTAAACAAAAACAAGCACACCAATGACACCGTTATTTTTGGACTAATGTCCCCGAAAAAACCCAATGCAGAAAACCGGTGCAGCTATCTGAGGGTTTTATTATTAAGCAGTTCTTTTCTTAGTACACTGGGTGCCAAATTGGCTAACCCGACAGAGATAAAAAAATCTGGCAGCAATACCTCTCTTCAGAAACAGGTATTCAGAAAGCCTACTCCATGAAATCCCTATCCAGCACAATCTGAAGCTCAGTGTCAGCCTTGCTGGCCTCTGCGTCAGCCTGAAACCTTCTGCGTCAACCTATTGAGGCTTTGCGCAGCCTCTCTGGCTCTCTACGTCACTCCTGCAACCTCTGCGTAGATGACGCAGGCCTTCTAGCTCTGCGTAGTCTCTGCTGCCTCTACATGACTCCCTCTGGCTCTGCGTCTGCCTCTCTCTGCTTCTGTGTTGATCTTTCGGCACTATCTCTGCCTCTCTGCCTCGTACTCACTGCCCCTCGCTGCAACTGATCACTAATTCTATCTCTCTTAACAAACCCTGCTCTAGAGAATAAAATGATTGATCGCTCTGTTGTAATCTCCAAGTGACCCTCAAGCATCCTCTTATACTTTTCTCGTTGATATATCAACGGCCGAGATTAAGTCCCTAATCCACAGCTAAGATTAGATATGGCTTGATCCATGTCTTTTGGACCATTCTAACACAGTTTTATATTAATTCACATCAATATTTTAATTTCCCTAAGTTTAGACTTAGGGACTCCATTAAAAATATTAATTATTTTAATATCTTCCAAACTGTTTAGAATCTGCCCAAACCCTTTCTGGGTATTGGAGATCTCATGTGCCCTAACCTCTCCACCAAATTTCGTGGCTAGAGCACATCCGATGCTACCCAAATCAACAGACAAGTGGTAATCCACCCTAACATCAAGTCTGGGGTTTACCAAGAGTATACCCCAGTATGCATCCTACCCACAAGTTGGGCTTGTTGGGATTGCCACCCATTTGGCCAATGGGTGTGGTAAAGCTTGGTTGTGCGTGATCCTTGTCATGTGTTGACAAGTTGTAATCCCCCCAAGCTGAGATGAGACTTGGTTGTACACGATCCTTGTCACGTATTGACAAATGGTAATCCCCCTAAAGTTTGTGGATGCAGGTATTCTACCACTTGACTCTAATAGTAAATCTTGGTTGTGCATGATCCTTGTCATGTGTTGACAAGTGGTAATCCCCCCAAGTCTGTGTCAAGGTGAGAAGATCAATGGATATAGGGTGATAGATGAATCTGCCATATGATGATTCTTCTTCATTAGATTGAGATATCATTGTTCCAAAGCAAAGAGATCTTTGTTCCAGAAAGAAATTCCTCCCTAGCTGAGAGGGAGTGTTGAAAATTGGCAGCTCAAGGATAAATTTCCTTAAATAAAATCTCATTTCTGACAATTTTGGAGTACTTTCTAAAAATACAAAGTGATGTCTAGCATCTCAAGTATGACTTTCCAAAAACAGTAAATCACCTTGCATCTATTGGTAATCAAGTATAGTTGAAGGAAAATCACTTATCATTAATCAATCCTAATAGTTCAATCTCGACTTAATCATCAATATTATTAATATTATTATAATTATCCTTTATGATACTATGATATTATTATTAAAAGGAATTACAAGTCACCTTACCTTCATCACTTCAGTCACTTCGCACCTCTCTCCTTGGTGATTCACATGGCACCATGTAACTCTCTCTCTCTCTCTCTTAATGATATGTTACACTAATGCGCACTCATTAAAGACATGTCATAAAAGATACCTCTTATGCTCACTTGAACGCATATGTTACACTCTCCTTAACTAAGGCATGTGTACCTCTCTTAGTAGCATAAGCTACTAAGGCATTTGTACCTCTCTTAGTTGCATAAGTTACTAAGGCATGTGTACCTCTCCTCAATGGCATAAGTTACTAATGTTGAAATTTCTAAACGTTACCCATTAGAAATCCCTACTGCATTATCTGTTTTATTTCACCTACTTGTTTATTCCTTAACAAGTTATTTATTCATATAAATACTGAAAATAAACAGAAATGTAGCCTTAACTCATATACAGATCAACAACTGAAATACTAAACAAACACACAATCGTCCCCGAAAAAACCCAATGCAGGAAAACCGGTGCAGCAGTTCTGAGGGTTTTATTATTATGCAGATTTCTTGAGTACAACTAGGGTGCAAAACTGGCTCACCCAACAAATATTTTTACACAACAGTAATGCCTCTTCTTGGAGACAGATATTCAGCTTCTCAGCACTAGTCTGCCCCCACGAAAATCCTTTCGGCGCTTCTCCAAGGCTCTGCGTCAACCCTGCTAGCCTCTGGGTGGCTCTTGAACCCTCTACATCAGCCTTCTGCCTCTCTGCGTCAGCTCTTTGGCCTTCTGTGTCACCCACGCACGCCCCTCAGCCTCTGTGCAATGTCTGGTTGCCTCTGCGTAGATATGGTTGCCTCTATGTCAACATCTTCAGTCACTGCGCTGACCCTCAGGCACTATCTCTGCCTCTCTGTTATGTACTCATTTCCCCTCGCTGCAATAGATCACTTGTTCGAATTTTCTCAGCAAACCCCGCTCCAGAAAATCGAACTAATTGATCAATCTTGGTGTATCTCCAACTGACCCTCAAGCCTCCTCTTATACTTTTCCTATTGAGTTTTCAACGGTCGAGATTAAGTCTCTAGTCAACGGCTAAGATTAGATTTGGCTTGATCCATGTCATTTAGAACTTTCTCACCCAGTTTTATATTAATACCCATTAATATTTTAATTTTCCTAAAAAAAGACTTAGGAATCCCATTAAAAATATTAATTATTTTAATATCTCTCTAATCGGGTGGAATTTCCCCAAACCATTTATGGGTCTTGGAGATCTCATGTGCTTTAGCCTCTCCACCAATTTTCATGGCTAGAGCACATCTGATGCTACCACAAATCAACACTCCCTCTTAGCGAGGAATGTGCTCTAATAATGCTCCACCACTGAACATCACACTGATCCTTCTGCATCGGTACCTGTTCTGATGCTTAGCTTGCTGCCCAACATCCACTGCACTGCTACTTCCTGTACTATTGCCCATGGCTTTGCCACTGCCACTGCTACATTTGTATTGCAGCCAGTGTTTTAAAAATCGATCGATCTGAACCGGTAACCGGTCAAACCGGTCGGTTAGCAAGCCCACCAAGTCAAATCGGCTTAAAAACTCGGTTTACCTCCTCATTTTGCCTTTTTTTTGTCCTAACCGGCCAGTTTGTGGTCAAACCGGCCGGTTTTGTCCTAAACGGCCGGTTTATTGCCAGGGCAACTATAACCCCCACAAAATGCATTTTTGTGAGTTTTGACGTTGTTTTGAGGGAAATTTAGGATTGTTTTCCTCCAAAAATAGTCCCTCCAAGAAAAACATGCCTACCCTCTCATTTTCCTGACACATCTCAACCCTAACAATGTTGGAAATTAATGGTAATGTTAAATTCTTAAAGTAAAAGGATGAAAATGAAAATTAAAGGAAAATGTCACTTTTACTTAAATTTTCAACATTACCATGAAATGACACAGGATGTTTGAGAGTGGTTTTGACCTCATTGGATTTCATATGGAGAAACTAGAATTTTAGCTCTCGCTCAAAATTCAACAGACTTAATGGTTTTCAGGATTTCATGGTTTGGGGGTTTGCAATGTTTCCATTTGATTCTATCATGTGTGAGGGTATGAGATTGGCATTTGATCAAGAGCATGAAGCCCTTTAAGAACCTTGATCGTGGTGGCATTGATTGTTGAACTTTGTTGATGTTGATGGTACTGAGTGTTGAACTCCACTACCATGGCCTTAACAAGAATGCACCCTTCACTCAAAGGAAAAAAACTGGTTAGGCATGCTAATCTTTTTCTACCACATTATAAGGTTGGGGAGATGAACCCTTCACACAAACCAAAATCATTGGTTAGGCATGTTAAACCTTTTCAATTTCTATTATGTTATAAGGTTGAGCAATCCAAGTCTGAAGACTTTGAGCTAGATGATGTTCATGTATCTCTTGTTGATGATGCTTATGTATTTCTAGTAGCGTTGAATCAATGATGAGTTTCATGAGGGACCATGTTGATCAGTGATTTGTAGTTTTGATGTCTATTTTTGCTACTACTACTAAAGTTGTAGAGGAGTTTTAGGAGTCTTCAAACTCGGAGGCATATTATTTATGTCGCTCATGTTGATGATCTTGTCTAGTAGTGGTGATGAGTTTGATCATGATGAGGAGTGATCATGTTGTTGATGACTGATATGTAGACTTGTAGTAGTTTAGTGACCCCATAGCTTAGAGCATTGTTTTCGAACTCTAGAGTCCATTTAGAGCCTCATTGATTATGTATTTTGTCGCGGATATGTATTGCACTCGTTGCCATTTTGATATATTCACCTTTACATGGTATATAGATGAGCAAACCTTGCATATTTTATTTCTATTGGCTTGGAATCATGGTTTTAAATCTTAAAAATAGTTTTCTTCATTAAAAATTAATTATTTAATGTATTTTTCTAAGTCTGTTCATTTAGACCTGACCAGTCCTAGTTCGACCGATTCCAGTTTGAAATGCGATTCATTGGGTGGACCGGTCCAGTCACCAGTTCCGGTTTTTAGAACATTGATTGCAGCTCCCTTTGCATTTGTGTTGTTGCCGGTCCTTCCTCCCAACACTGCATCTGCACTGCAACTCTCTCTCAAATGTTGCATCATGCTGCTCATAGCACTACCACTACTAATTGTTGCACTGCAACTCAGTTACCGAGAAGTAAGTAACTAATCTACCCAAGTCATGACATCCTTGTTAGTTCGGAAGCCTCCGGATGTTGAAGCTACCTATGCTGCTATCCTATGCTCCCTCTGTTGCCTCTGTGCTGCCGCAAGCACCTCTATGCCTTTCACACCACTGCAACCCCCACTGTGCTTCTACAGACCTCTGCACTCTAGCACTGCGTTGTCGCTCCATCACATCTTGCTTCTACCGACATCCGTCATCCTACTACTATCACTCGGGGCTCCCATAGTCGGATATGATCCAAGAGTTTGGGTACCTCAAGGATCCTGCCCCTCATCTTCTGCAGTCCTCCTGACTACAGCTCGATGTCTCCCCACCTCTTCTCTAGAGGTGCATGAGCACTCATGGCACAGTGGTCATCAGTCTCGACTTCTTTCTCTGCCTTAGCCGGAGTTGCATTGGAGTCAGAAGCCTCTCCCTTATTCTTCTTGTTGGGACACTAGGTTGCATAATGACTCAGCTGCCCACAATGGAAGCACTTTACCTTGGAGATGTCCTTCTTCTTCCTCTTCCCCTGTTGTCCCGCAGATGCCAGAGCCGCATCCTCCTCCCCTTTCTTGATTCGTCCTCCTTTACTGCTACTTCCCGCCTTGGTCAACCATCTGATCTCTTCTTGGCGAAGAACTGCCCACATCTCTTCCCATCCTAGAAGAATAGCTCTGCCCAAAAAGCCTTGGACAAATGTCTCCCACTCCTCAGAGACTGCATTCAGGGCAGTCCGCACCATGAACTCCTGATTTGGTGTGGCCCCTATTGAAGTAAGTTGGTCCCGAATCTCCTGCAATCTGAGGAGGTATAGACCTATATGCTTCCCCTTCTACATCTGATACGACCACAACTAATTCTCTAATAGCATCTTCCACTGCACGAAAGTGCCATGATACAATGTCATGAAGGTATCCCACATCTCTTTTGTCGTGTTCTTCTCGGAAATATGTGGTATGACATGATCTTTGACTCCATCAAGGATTATGCACTTTGCCTTAGCCATTGCATCCTCATATTTCTCATTTTCAGTTGGGTCTACTGGGATAGCCACGGTTCTCAAGGCGAAGGCCTTGATGCGATGCCTATCCAGAAATGACAAGATCTTGGCCTTCCAGATGACAAAGTTGTAGGCCCCATCCAACCTATCTTGATCCCTCAGCCCGTTCATTGCTATCTCCACTCTTCTTTTGGACTCCCTCTAAGATTCGACTTCCCTCCTGGAAATCTCCCTCGAAGTCCTGATTTCCTTGCTAGAAATCTTCCCGCCAACTGTCGAACCGCTCCTCTCCAATCCTCTCTGCAACTGCAACTTGGATCTGGATTTCTTGGCTAGAAATCCATCAAGGTCGCAACTCCCTCTACCTTGGTTCTGTCCCGTTAGGTATTGTTCTGCTTCAACAACAACAACACCCCACCAGCTTCCTAATCCACAATCTACCCACAGCTCCCTATGCCCAGCAACTGAAGAAACTAAACCTTCCAACTCTACGCAATCCCGGCAAAGGGTGAATCACTCCTCTGGCCAGCTGCGTCAAGCCTACTTGACTGAGTAGGATGACGTGACTCTTCGTGAGCCTCTTTTACCTCTCTTTGCCTCAGCGCTGGCCCTCTCTGACTCGAAATGATGACGCAGACCCTCTGTGTCACTCCTTCTCTGTTTCTTTCTGCTTAGGAGCAGCTCTGTCTCTCGGGACAGCTGTTACTGTTACAAATACTTCTGATTATGTTGGTGCCTTCAATCCTCCTATGATCTGCAATGCTCTAATACCATGTTTAACTTTCTAATGTTACCCATTAGAAATCCCTACTGCATTATCTATTTTATTTCACCTACTTGTTTATTCCTTAACAAGTTATTTGTTCACATAAATACTAAAAATAAACACAAATGCAGCCTTAACTCATATACAGATTAGAAACTGAAATACTAGACAAACACACAAGGGGCACAGTTATTTTTGGACAATCGTCCCCGGAAAAACCCAATGCAAGAAAATCAGTGTAGCAGTTCTGAGGGTTTTATTATTATGCAAATTTCTTAAGTACAACTAGGGTGCCAAACTGGCTCACCCAATAAATATTTTTAAACGACAGTAATGCCTCTTCTCGGAGACAGATATTCAATTTCTCAGCACAAGTCTGCCCCATGAAAATCCTTCTGGCGCTTCTCTAAGGCTCTGTGTCAACCCTGCTAGCCTCTGCGTAGCTCCTGAACCCTCTGCGTCGGCCTTTTGCCTCTCTGCATCAACTCTCTAGCCTTTTGCGTCACCCACGTAGGCCCCTCAGCCTTTGCGCAGTCTCTGGCTGCCTCTGCGTGGCTCCTGCTACCTCTGCGTAGCTATGGCTACCTCTGCGTCAACCTCTTCAGTCACTGCCCTGACCCTCGAGCACTATCTCTGCCTCTCTGCTATGTACTCACTGCCCCTCGCTCCAACAGATCACTTGTTCAAATTTTCTCAGTAAGCCTCGCTCCAGAAAATCGAATTAACTGATCAATCTTGGTGTATCTCCAACTGACCCTGAACACTCCTCTTATACTTTTCATGTTGAGTCTTCAACAGCCGAGATTAAGTCTCTAATCAACGACTAAGATTATATTTTACTTGATCCATGTCATTTAGAACTTTCTCACCCAGTTTTATGTTAATACCCATTAATATTTTAATTTTCCTAAGTTTAGACTTAGGAACCCCATTAAAAATATTAATTATTTTAATATCTCTCTAACGAGGTGGAATTTCCCCAAACCATTAATGAGTCTTGGAGATTTCATGTGCTTTAGCCTCTCCACCAATTTTCATGGCTAGAGCACATCCGATGCTACCACAAATCAACAACTAAGGCATGTATTTCTCTCCTTAATGGCATGAGTTACACTCCCCTAAATGGCATATGTTACTCTTCCTCAAGGCATAGGTATTGCTCCTCTTTTATGACAAGAATTTGTTGTTCCTCCTATATATGTGTCTCATGTCTTGTCACCCCACCACTACTACTTTTGCATTGTGAAAGAAGAATTCGAGCTTGAGAGAGAGAGTTGGGGAGACTTGAAGAAGATTGTGAGAGAGAGAGACTTGGAGAGTAAGAGCATAACTTGGTGAGCCAAGGTTGATTCAGTGCTTCAATGCTTCAGTGTTGATTCAGTTGAAGGGGAGTTTGATTCATTGTTTGCATCTGTTGTTGCCACAAGTGATCTTCATGCTACAGCTTGTTCAGATTTGGGTGAACTTACTCATTCTCTTGATCTCTCAGTGTACTTTGTATCTCTGCTGAACAATTGATATCTAACAGAAGAAGTATTTGGTTGGGTTTTCCCCTCACGAATTTTGCCCTAGTCATTGGACCTAAATTCTCTATGTCTCATTCTGTTCTTGCTTGTCTTTTATTGTGCATTTGGTTTATGTTCTACCTACAATTGCTTACTAATATTGTAGCACAAAGAAGTTTTGGGAATAAGTTATTGTTTCAGCATAGAATATTAGAATTTCAACAATAGGGAGAGATGGGACTATGCTATCTCAATCGAGGCCTCCCAAGTAGTGCCCCTCCTATACCCATTGGGTCATCGGGGAGGTCCCACTAGACTAGGATGAAATATTAACCCCCCATTTATGGTGAGGGAACAAGATCATGGTCAAAACACCTCTTTCTTCCAGGTTACCCCAACATGTGCTCTTTCCATATGGGCAAAGAAACATATGACTGATGTAGGTGGCAAAGATATGAATGGCACATCAACATTGGCCAGTAGTTGCTGTCAAGGGTTGTTGGCTAGCCGACTAGAAGCGATGATGGGAGAGAAATTTCTCCTATGGGGTCACTCACTTTGGTGGGTAACAGGAACCTTGTACTTAAGTTGAGGCTTTCACATAGAAGCCTAGTGAACACCATATACCCTTGTACTTAGAATATCTATCCTAGGTGACCTCATACTAGGACTCCTCTCATTGGTGAAAGTCCATAAAGAGTAGGGGGTACTGGCTATGGTGATAGTGGGCCACTACCCCATTGTTGTATCTTGATCTATTCATAACCTAGTAGGGTACCCTCTACAAGGCCTGCTAGATTTTGCAACAACATTTATGGCACCATTGTCGGGGACAAAGCAAGTTTGTTTCTTTGTAATTTAAAGCCTTCGTTTTACCCTTTGAAGTGGGATAATCTCAAATAACAAGATAGATCCCCTTTTGGCGACCCCAATATCGATAAACCATTGAAGTAGCTACTCAAACCTTCCTAACCTACCACCAAAGGAATGAAGATTCCCCTAGCACTCCCTTCATAGATAGGGTAAGCATGAGGGGGAGAATTTCGCCCTAGAAGCAGTATGCTCTGGGTCCATGGAATTTTGAGAATATCTTACGAGCTCTTTACCCTTTGTGCCCAAAATATGAGTTGGTTCCCCTCTTCTATGGTAGGAAAGATTAAGACCCTAAGAAGCACATCCATCGATTGAATGTGCTTGCTTTGGTGAATACCTTAAAAGAGACCAGGAAGATGTAGTCATGACCTTGTTTGCCATATCATTAAAGGATTATGCCCAAGATTGGTTCATGTCTCTCCCTGAATAGTCCATTCGTCCTTGGGATGAGTTGGTCACTGCGTTCTCAACCAAAAGGATTGAGGAAAGAGACATTATTTATCAATACAAAGACTTCCTCCTAATCCAAAAGGGTGACAATGAACCTATTAGAGTTTAATCAGAGATTTAACACCCTAGTGGAAATGATTCCTGTGAAATTGAAACCTCATGATGAGTTGATCCTCGCAATGTACCTTCAAGCCTTTGTTGGGGAAATAGCATACTTAACTAGAGACAAAAAGCCCGCAACTATCCTTCATGCCCAAGAAGTGGCCCTCAAAGTTAGTGAATCCCTGGAATTTGGGCATCTCGAACTGGTGGAGACATTGGTTAATGATCATGATGACCTTCTCCAAAGACTCCAAGGACAATTTGATAAGGTAATACCTGTTGTAGCATATAATTACAACATCCTTCTTTCTTAGGCCAATAAAATAGAAGAAGAGCAAGATCACCCCTCTCAAATGGTCCAAAGTGAGATTGATCTTGACCCCCCAGTTGTCCTATATACTAGGCAACTCGAATCCTAACATCCTTTGTTTTATATTACCCTTAGATTTGACAATTGCAACCTTCGTGGATCAACACCAAACATAATGTTGTTTAAGATAATGCAAAGATTAGGGTTACACATCTATAGGAAATATAAGAACATCTATGCAATTGATTCCAAGGAAGTTGATGTATATAAAGAAATAAAAGGTTACCTTAGAAGGATACCCAAAAAAAATATCACTCTGGACATTGTGGTGATTGATATCCCTACCAATTGGGCGATGCTCCTCTCTAGACAATTGACATCTGTTCTTGGAGGCACTATCCAAATGGACATGTCCTACATAAAGGTTCATATGGGGGTGTTGACCCTGCCACCTACACCTACCTACAAATCAGTGAAAAGAGCCTTCAACCCCACAAGGTGTGGTTGGTGGCAAGGAACTCAGAGAAGGGGCTGTCACACTAATCCCGACTCTCTCTGTTTGAGCTATCTCCTAGGTTAGCTAAGGGGGGTGGTCCCTAATGAATAGTTAAATTAAAAGATGTGAGTTTCTAGGAGAGTGTTATAGTGAAAATGGATTACTTTTAAGGATTTATGGGCAAATATGAAGTGAGCAACTTGAAATAACAATGTCAATCATTAATAAGATTAAAAAAAACCATAAAACTAGTGTCTTATAAGGAATTTGTTCAACAATTTAAAGATATATTTGTTCAAAGTAAAATGCAATGCTCTCAAATGAGAAAACAAAGTAACCCTGAAATGTAAATAAGAATTGTTAGCACAAGATATGTAAGATACAAAATGCTTTTGAGATAATCAACTTTATAAATCAAAACATGTGAAACATATCTTGCCAAAACCAGAAAATTAGTAATTAACTTGGAAATGTAAAAGAAAGGAAGTGCCAAACCAAGACATCAATATGCAATTAGACTTGAAACATGAAAAGAAAACACTTGTTTGAAATGATTACAATACTTGCTTTTGGAATAGACTTTGCATATGAAAACTCAAACCATCAATAGACAAGTAAAGTAAATGTAATGGAAAGTGCTCTTGGTTAATTTTATTAATTAGCTCTACAACAAGATTACAATTTAACTCTTCAATCTTCAGACCTCACCCTTGCCCAATGATATGGATCTCACAGTGAGGAGTCAATAGAGGAGTAGAGGATCCCTAAGGTGTCTACTCCGACCAAATTATGTTGGAGGTACAATTTTAATGAGGCTTGGGGCCTTCCTACACTAAAATCCCTAGATGAAATGCAAATTGTGTTAATTCCCCAAATTAAAATAATGATACATGCAAATGTTTCAAAGAGATTGATTTGCAATGCTTGAAAACGAAATAGTGTTCAACATAAGTTGCAATTATAACTTGAATTGGAGGAATAAAATTAGCTTACAAGTGTTGCATGTGTTTCATCAATGAATTAAAATGATACAAGTAATTTGCTTGAAAGTCAAATGTGTTTCAAATAGACAATGACAATAAATTGCTTCAATATTCAAGATAACAATGTAGCATAAAATTGAAGCATGTATTCAAGTGCTCATGAAACAATTTACAAAGGTAAATAGAAACGAATCAAAGTTTGTTAAGAATATAAAATGCTTGCGTGTAAAGGATGAATTGCCCAAAGTAAAGTATAAGCTTGTAGCTCCAAGAAACAATGAGAAAGAAAATGCAAAGCTCAAATGAAATTGTAACAAACTTTAACTTAATGAAATGTGATAGTGAGGTTGTGCTAATTCCCAATTAAAGCATGTAAGTGAATAAAGTATGAAAGCTTAAACCATGCAAATGTCAATCCACCCAAGAGAAGCCTCCCTCTAAATGGGGAGATAGGATACCATGTGAGAAATCCCAAGCTCCAATAAGAAAATTAGATCTTTTATTAATATTAAAAAGAGAAGAGGGTCCTTCAAAGTCCTCAACTAAACTTCAAGGAGAGTCCTCACAATAATTGCTTGAAACTTGGACACTAGACCTCCTTTCTTGAGAAAGTAGTGACAAGATCTCACAAAACTTATGCAAGGGAAACAAAGTGTGAGTTTCCTCCAAATGCCCACGGCTTAAAGAGGAAAATGGGCGGCCCTCTAGTGATCTCGACTAGGCCAAAATAAGTCTCAAGAGGGCTCACGACATCCTTAGAAATCGAACCCCCAACACTTGCCAAAGGTCATGCAAAAACTTGTTAGATATTGCAGGAAGTTGTTTTTCAAAATCTGCCACACAAGAGTTATCAAACAATCCAAACAATGACTGCAAAATAAGTTAAGTATTAACGGAAAAATCAGCAAGATAAAATGTATATATACAATTATAATTTACAAAAGGCTAAGCTAAGGAGTGAGAGTAAACTCGCGTCTTTGCTTAGCCATCTTCAAGCTCTTAGATAGCAAATGAAAGAAATGAAGTACAATGTTTTTTAAAAGAAATTTAAATTTAGCAGTTCTCGGCTTGTGTACAAGCTATGTGCCGAAATCCCTGTAAAACCACTTTGTAAGATAAGACTATGAAGGTTCAAAGAACAAATGAGAGCTCCTTTAAGAATGTATCAAGAGTGGGTTGGTCTCTCCAAAGACTTCCCCTCACGCTTGATTCTGTAATCCCAACAAGATGTTCCCTCTACAAAACTTCAATCAAGAATTAGTTCCATATAGATTTAGCAATAAACAATGATAAGAAACTCTAGAGATTTATTTAAAACCAACTAGAGCATTCTATACCTAGAGCATACTTCTAAATCAAATGTCAATGCAAGATAGCTCTACATTAACAAATCTACAAGAGCATATGGAAGCAAATTAGATCAAAGCATGAGTAAAAGGAATTATACCAATGCTCAACAATTCATTACACTCGAAAAGAAGGAACACCTCATGAATGAAACCCCAAAGTCTTTATTGATATTTCTGAAAGTGTAAAAGGCAGCAACGCTTCCGCAAGCACAATAACTAGTAACAATATTATACAATGTGAGAGCCCATGGCTCTATTATATAGAGAGTTGGGAGCAAATACCAATGAAGAATAATAATGACAAATGGCATTGGAGCCAATCCCAATGTAGAAGTGATTAAACAAGTGGCATGAGGTGAAAATCCCAAAGAGAAATTCAAATTTGTTGAATGGAGCTCCAATGCCAAGTGTAAAAATCGAATTCTGGCAAGTGGACATCATTTTCTTCTTCCCTTATGTGCCAAATTCGAATTTTATGGTGGAATGACAAGTGTATATGGGTGGTAACCCATGTGGGGACAATTTCCCACAAAAATCTCCACCAAATATTCTCCCAAATCCTCCCAAATGTGCATTAACTTCACAAATTCGAATTTCCAAGTAGTTTTTTCATTTAATGCCAGAAATTCGATTTTATTTGAGCACATGTCCTTTCCTTGATTTTAGGAGTCCACATCACCTTGGGACTTCACTTTAACTCCCCCATAATTTTCCACCTCATTTCCACAACATTTAGCATGTGTGGATATGTATTTTTCTCTATTTATTTAATTTTTGGCTTAATTAATCGCCAGATTTCCCACTAAACTTAGGAAAAATGGGTCTTGAGGGTCCAAAACACATTATTAACCCCTCAAAGTGTGTTATAGTAGAAAGTTGAAGTGAGGTGTAATTTTGATTACTCATACTCCATACAACTTCTCTAAACTACACTTATTACAATTTAAATACAATTTATTTGCACATTTTTACCTGCGGGAAATCTAAAAAATTAAAAAATGACTACCTAGACCTAACCAAATTCCACGAAATTTTTTGTGTGATCTAGTATGGTAATGTACATCGACTCTAGACACTAAGATGTGTCAGGGGCTCAACCTTCAAACCGTCACCCCGGCTTTGGGGTAAAACGTGAGTGAGAAAACTTAGAAAATTATCTGCCTCTGAAAAAGAAGGGATAATTAACCAGATATAAAAAACACTTCTAGGTGTACTCATTTGATGATTAAGTCCCAACATCCTAGGCCTGTTACAGACTCAAAACTCATCATTACTAGTATCACTTATTACAATTCCCCGTAGGGTGTGGAATCTGGGTACAAGAAAGATGATAAGAAGATAGAAGTAGAGCTAAAAAACTTTGTTGACTGACAATATCTGATGGTACAAGTGTCCTCTGGATCATCCTTGGACATGGAGACCTCATATAATCATCAGCTGCCACTCCAGTGGTCAACAGGGGGACAACGCATGCCATCATATAAAGTCAATCATCCACTCGACCTTTGATCATGCCCTCTTATGTAACCAAGGAAGATATATTGGAACAAGAATATGAATTTAGCTAATGGAAGATATATCAAAAAGACCCTAATCCTGAGCTTGAGCCCAAGGGAATGTGGATTATGTATTTTGATGGAGCATGCTCAAAAGTTGGGTCAAAGGAACGCATAGTGTTGATATCTCCTTCCAAGTCTTAAACAATGTTTTCTCTTAGGCTTGAGTTCGATTGTACTAATAATGTCACCAAATACAAGGCCTTTTTATTGGGTTTGGAAACTGCATTGCACAAGCAAGTCTGGCATTGAAGAGTCGTAATGGATTCTGACTTAATTGTTCCTCATATCAAAGGGTCTTTTAACACCAAGAATGAAAGACAAACAACAAAAGGAATATGTAGTAAATACCATAAAACAAATTGAGGATTTCGCCTCACTGATGCCTTTGTTGTGACATCCTAAAACTCCCAATCTGTTGATGATGAGATCACTAAGATAGGGAAATGTGTGATAGAAGCCATTTATCAACCCATTGTCCACGACAATATTAAATATTGGCTTGTTTTTTACGACAACAAAGAAATAATATGTTTCCTTCAAATGAAGATCTTCAATGTGGATGAGCCAAAAATTGAAGAAAGGGGAATGGTCAAGGAAAGGCAATTCAATAAAAATGATAGGAGCAAAATCATAGGAGAAACCCTAGAGTTTTCTAATGTTGTAGAAATTAACCTAGGTTCTCATTCTTCCCCTAAAAATGTTAAAGTAGGAGAGGGTTTATTCAAAGAAGAGAACGATGAATTAGAAAGGTTGTTAAGAGAATTTAAAGATGTTTTAACTTGGTCTTATCAATATCTTAAGGCCTATAGCCCTAAGGTCCTCCAACATATTATTCCCCTCTAAGGAGCTAAGCCGATCAAACAAAAATTAAGGGGAATGAATCCTAAGTTGACTCCATTGGTTAAGGAGGAGCTCCAAAAGATGGCTTTGATAAACACCTACTAAACTAGTGCCTTGATCTAATTGGGCAATGTAGTCAATTATGACAAGATCCATGAAGAGGGTGACAGAATGAATATCTCTAGTTTGAAACTCTAGTGACTTCCTTATATGGGAGATTTTAAGTTCAAGAAATGCATATATCAAATTTCTCCTCAACGATTCTTGCAAACAAACTTTATGTGCCCTAAAAAATTACGATTCCAAGGGAAGTGATTCCAATTTTTAATATGACACACATAGAAACCCTAATTCCACATAATATACCATGCAAAATGGAAGTAAATTAGTATCATGAAACTTACACCATTGCACAAGAATCATTTCAATCAATCCCATGCAAAAATCTACCTCACAAGACAATTATTTCCATAAAATCACATTGCATCCATTGTAGAAGAAGACAAATAGCTAGTGTGCACTTCTTGAAGCGATGATCAATAATGGAAATTGACTCCCCTCTATTTATACAAGGTTCACCAAATAATTTTTCCATAATTTTACAAGAAAACCCCTAAAATATTTGCTTTAAGCATTCAACTAAGTCTGAAGATCACAGACCAACCTTGAGATAACTCGAAAGCGTAATAAAAATGCCAAAATAACCCACATGTGTAGGAAATAAGACTCTCCACCATGACATTATCCTCCATGAATGATCAATATCCATCAAGCAAGAGATGAAATGGTCCATTGAGTGCTTGTCACTGCAGGAAATCATCAAAGCTTATGGGCACATCTCCAAAAGGCGCCCTCTCCACCATGATGTCATCTACAAAGAAGTTTACATCACCCTCCTAGGGTACGTAAGGATGTCTCGCAATCATCTGTGGCAAAAGAAGTCTCCCCATGCACAAATCTACCTCACAAGACAATTTTCTCCATAAAAATCACATTGCATCCAAGTAGAAGCGGACAAATAGCTAGTGCGCACTTCTTAAAGTGATAATGGTAAATAATGGAAAGTGACTCCATTCTATTTATAAAAGGTTCACCTAGTTTCCATAATTTTACAAGAAAACCCCTAAAATGTCTGCTTTAAGCATTCAACAAAGTCGAAGATCACAATACAACATTGAGATAACTCAAAAGCATAACAAAAAGGCCAAAACAACAAGTGTAGGAAATAAGACTCTCCACCATCATCAACGACATCATCCTCCACGAATGATCAATCTCCATCAAGCAAGTGATGAAATGGTCCATTGAGTGCTTCTGAGTCCAACAAATCATCAAAGTATATGGGTACATCTTTGAAAGGTACCCCCTCCACCATGGCGTCATCTATAGAGAGGCTTATGTCACCCTCCTAGGGTACGTAAGGATGTCATGCAATCATCGATGGCAAGTGTTTGGCATCAAGGCATGGTATGCTATGCTAAATTTTGTAGCTATAATCGGTCTTCATAATGTTCATTTGTACTTGTAATAATAAAATATAAATTGTATTTGTGATAAAATAAAAATTATTTTGAAGCATGTTCTTCATGCTTGCAAGAAAAAATAATTTTTATTTTATTTTTATATTCAAAAGAAAAAATTTACAAGGCGTGTTCTTCATGACCTTATCAAGCGCGGGAAAATGAAAATTTGAATTTGTATTCTAAACACCACAAAATGCCCAAGTCGGCCTCCTAGTGATGAAGTTGGCTCAATCTAAGAGGCACCTATTCGACCCCTTCCAATGTGTATAAATATAGACCACTTGATCTTCACTCCAAGCCAACTTTGCATCTCAATCACTCAAGTGTATTTCTGATCTATCCTAGCAAAGGATAAGGAGGAAGAAGAAGGTCAAGTTGAAGAGAAATAGGAAGTCGAATTCAAGAAGAATCTTCGCATGTGTGATTTATTGTTGCCCTCACACGTGCGGATATTGAAGGATCGAACTTCTGTCGTAAATTCTGGTCACAAGTTTGGCATTTTTCAAGTGAAGGAGAGGCCGAAATTCGGCCCTAATGCAGACCTAGAGCAAATTTGTGAAGAGGCTCGCTGAATTGATTTGGTGAAGTTTGACTTGGCATCCTGAGGCATCTTGTCGTTTTCATCTTGCTAGATAGTTTGACTTTGATGTATATCGTGTTGCATTGATTCTCTAAGGAAAAGGTTGGATAGGTTTCTCCCCCAAGTGGGTTTTTCAAGGTAAAATTTTGTTCTCTTTGTGCATTGTGATCTCTATTGTTCCACTGTCTATATGGTTAAATTTCTGAAGTAAAATTACTTAATGATCAACTCGTTGTGCTAAATAACATCTACATCATTGGAAGTAATTATCATAGTTCATAAATAAAGTACTTGTATCTATTGTACTAGAAAAATCAACATGCTAGCCCTCCCAAGTCATCTTGGTGAGATCCATCATCATCTGGGCTCTACATCAAGGCAACATCCATCAAACAGAGTCAAGGACAGCTTAGGGGCATCCTAAATCCATGTAGGCATTGTTGAGAAATGTAACTAGTTTCGGTCTTCATAATTGTTGTACTCATTTCAATATGTATCCTTTGTAACAAATAAGAAAAGTAAAGAAAAATTTATTATTATTAAAGCATGGGTTTCATGCTCCTTATTGATGACCTTCTAGGGAAAAGCATGTTCTTCGTGCTTCTAGGGTTTGTTAAGTATTAGGATTTATCATCATAATTCAATGGAGTCAACATCATGTTTACAAAAAAGAATTATTTTTTAGTCTAGAAAGTCCTGGAATCTCCAAGAGTAGACCCTGGGATCATCAAGTCGGCCTAAAGAAGGGAATTCAACCACTTGAGAAGGCTATATAAAGGAGCAATTCGACTTCATTTGAGACACACTCACTCACAAGTTCGATCTATAGGGAAGAGTTTGATCTGTAGTTGCGAAAGGCAAAAAAGGGAGAGCAGAGGTCTAGAAGAAGTTGGGAGAATGATATTTCTTGTTTTTGGGCTCCATCTCTCTCACACATGTGAAATTCCAGGCTTTTTGGGTTGCAGAAACAGGCTTAACTTTCAGGTTCGAGTTGCAGTAGGACGAGGTCTAGAATCTGGTCGCTGGAAGAGGGAAAACCCTTATCTTGACCTCGTTGACCTTAGGAGAGTTGCCTTGCTCTAAGTAGGTCTCAGGAGGAGGCTATATTAGGGTTTCCAAGAAGCTGCAAGGACAAAATTGTTAAGTCGAAGTTGCAAGTTGAGTATCATTGCTATAGCTGACAGGTCGAAGTTGTAGGGTGTAGCAGTTTTGGGTAGACTAAAGGAAGAACATGAGAGAGGGTTGGCTTGATATTGGGAGAGGGACTTGGTCTAGGAATTGGGTCTTTATATCTCATCTAAAGCAAATTCTAAGAAGAGGAGTTTATGGGTTTTCCTCTTAGAGGGGTTTTGCCTTAGCTGAGAGCATATATATGCATCCTCTTTTTGTTATTGTTATTGTTCTTGATATTGTTTGATGGGAGATCTAACTAAGGAAGCTAAAGAAGATAACTAAAGATTTACAAGCACTATCAAGGTTAAGGAAAATAAGATATAATAGTTGCCACTTTACAATTTCTAGCATGGTATCAGAGAAAAGGTGAACAAGGAGGGCAGCAGGAAGGGCACTAGAAAGAATTGTTGATCAAAAGATAGGAAGCTCTCGAAGCTTGAAAGAAGAAGACTACAAGGAGAACCGTCTCTTGAAGGAATTTGGCTAAAAACTCGTTAGTAGAAGACCCTTCTAATCTAGGGTTTCTACATTTAAGAAGATCAAGACTACACCAATCTCACAAGGGGGGTGTTGATCTTAGGAAGTCTATTTGCAAGGCATCAATCATGGAAGTTGTTTCAAGGACATCATCAAGAACTCTCCAAAGGTCTTGAAAGAATCAAGAAGGTTGGAGACATCTTCAAGGAGGATCTTAGTCATCAAGTAACATTATATTACATCATGCCTGAATCTTCAAGTCATAAGCAACAAGCTCATTGGGGCATCAAATGCATGGAAGAAAAGAATTGACTTGATACTCACAAAACAAGAAGTAATGGAATATGTTACTAGGGAAATTATTGAACCTAAGAAAGACAAGACACAAGAACTAGCAAAGTACAACAAAGGGGAAGTAAGAGCTAAAAGAATCGTAGTTGAATTAATTAAGGATTCTCTAGTACCATTTGTGGCAAATTTGAAGACATCCAAGGACATGTATGACAAGCTAGAGAATTTATATTTGTTAAGTACAACAAGTCAAAAGATGTCATTAAGGAACAAGTTGTATAGAATGAAGAAACCAAAGGATGAGGATGTGGCATCCTTCCTCATGAGAGTCTCTCAACTAAGAGACCATCTGCAAGGACTTGGGGAACCAATCATTGATTCTGAAGTAACCATCTGTGTACTAAATGCATTGCCACCAGAATGGAACAACTTTGCAACAAGCATCTACTCCAAGAAGGATTCAACTCCCTTTGATGAGTTGCGGATGCACAGCATACTGGAAGAATCAAGGATCAAGGTCAAGGATGATACTCGATCAAATGAGCAATCTCAAGCCTTTCTAGCCTAAGTCAAGAAGCCGAAGAAGGGAATGTTTGGCAAGTCCAAGAAGAAAGACATGTCCAAAGTGCAATGTTTTGGATACAATGAAATTGGACACTTTAAGAGGGTCTGTCCAAATAAGCAGAACAACAAGAGAAAAGAAAGGAGTGAAGCTCATGTAGCCGAGACAGTGGGAGAACCTGAGAAGAAGGCAAAGAACGATGAAGTGAAGGATCTTTACTACTAAAGAAGGTTCACTAACTGTCGAGTTCTCTGTGAAGTTTAATCTTTCTTTAGGAAAGTATGTTTTTGCATAGCATCATAGAAAGAAGCATATGTCAGAATTTATATGATTAAGTTGCTTTGTAGAGATCATCTAGATAGATGGATAGATAGACCGTTTTGTATATTGATCATCCAAATGTTGTCTAACATTATGTTAGAGATTGTTGTCCCACTTAGTGGAATCATCATGATTCAGGAAAGACCATCATTTTGAAAAGTCTTTGGAAAAATCATCATGACAAGGTTAGTAGACATTCCATGTAATGTGGAATTAATACTGGTAAAGGGATGAAAGAATGTAATGGGTCAAGATGCAGGCTCTTTGTGAGATATATGCAATGTTCCACCAAGTTTCCGGGACGAGGAGGCGAGGAAGCGAGGATACGCAGGAGCGGCCTAGGCAAAAGCTCCCCACCAATTTTTAGGAAATGTGGGGGGACGTCGAGGTTTTAAAAAATTATAAATACAAAATATAAATCGATAAATCATATAATTGAAACAAATTTAAAACAAAAAGCATGATCATTGATATCATTATCATATAAATTATAATCATACATCATACATGCAAGTTTGTAACTGTACAGTGTAACTACTAGTCTACTAACTTACTAACAATGCACAATGAAAATAAATTATAAAATTATAAATGTTAAAAGTTTTAAACTTTAAACTTTAGACCATATTGATGTTCTACTTACAACTATGAACATTGAATATTGAATAATATAAAAGTCAAGTTTGATACATCAGCGACAGTGTTCCATTCAACGAAGGAGCAGACAGAAGACCACTTGGCGATGGTGGCAGTGTTCAGTTCAACGAAGGAGCAAATTGAAAATGAAATGTGAAATGAACATAACATAAACCCTTCCCAGTCGGTCAACAAATATTAAAAATTACAATTTTTTTGTTTCATAAAAAAAAAATTGCGAAATTTTTCTAGGGAAACGACCCCTCAAGACCTCTTTCGCCTAGGAAACGGCCTCACTTGGAGGAAACGACCCCTTTCAAGTTTCCTCGCGTACCCTATTTTTTGGGAGCGTGGGGAAACGTCCCCCTCTCGTCCCCAAGTCCCCGGAGTGCGAGGGAGCTAGGAAACTCAACCCCTAGGTGGGGGGACGCGACCCCATGAAACACTGGATATATGGATAGCTAGATGATCAGATGAAAGCATAGGAATGCATGTTATAATACTTTGGATAAGATTCTTATGTGTAGAATCTTGTGGTAAGAAAGATGGTTATAAAAATATACTTAGGTATATGTATATATAATGTTTGAAATATAGGATTTGACATACTTAAGGATGTATAAATGTTAAAATTGGCAACTAGGGCCAAACTCCATGTGGGTCATCTTATTTATGGCAACTAATATTTCTTAGATTCCTCTTGTTGAGAGGTGTAGGATTGATCTAACAAACATCCGATTTAGACAAGTATTCATTGAGATATGAATTTTTTGTATTTCTTAACAATTTGTCAAGGTCGGCCAGCAAGTAAAATTGTGTTGCACACCCCCAGCTAAACCCCAAAGTGGCATATAAATAGAAGAGACCTTGAGGCATTAGTTCACTCATCGCATCCTCACATCTCTTCTCTCTCCTTGTCTCTTGGGTATACGAAGGAGAAAGAAGACTCTATCTCACGTGGGAAAAGAGGACGCAGTTAGGGCAGCATTGTGAGAGGACGCAGTTAGGGCAGCAAGGATGTAGGAAGGTGCAGCAACCTTGTTTAGGGTAATAAAGGACTGCGTAGACCAGCGTTTAGCCTCCATTGACTGCGGTTTTGTATATGCAGCCTCTCCTTGGCTAATCGCATCGCTGGACAGCTTGCGTTGACTTGTTGGAGGGCACATTTGGGACAGCGTTGACTCGTTAGGGCTGGCTGCAGTATGTTGTAGCATTGACTACTGTTTTGACCATCTTACATTGACCTTTTTGGGCTCCTATTACTGCTATTGGAGACCAAGTTCTCCTAGGTTGTCTTGAGGACATTTTGGGAGTTGATTGATCACCCTTGCTATTGTTGTTCAAGGGTTTCATCACTGTTGCTTTAAATCACAGATTTGTGATATTATACTATCTCTCTCTGCTGAATTATTGAAGAATATAGAAGAATTGATCAAAGGGTTTCCCCGCATTGGGGTTTGTCCTTGGCAGGCACCACATCTTGTGTCTCTTGTCTTGGCTTATCTTCTATTGTTTTCATTTATGTTCTATCAGCATTTTACTTTCATGTCAATGTGATTGCTATACTAAAAATTGACATTGGGCTAATAAGAAGAATTGAAGTAAATTGCTCTTAAGCATAGAACATACCATAATTTAACATGGTATCAGAGCTGAGGTGAAGATAGCCCAAGCAAGAGCAAGAGCAATCACCAAAGACAATTGGAAAAAGTCAAAAGGCTTCATGGGTTCCTCATCACACTTTCCTGCCGAAGACAAGCTCCGTGAGAAGTCTAACTATCACGGATGGAAGATGTCTCTTGATCTGACATTAGAAGAGAAGGAAGTGTTGGACTACGTGAGAGGCAGAATTACGGAGCCTCCATCAAATGCACCGCCTGCTACAAGGAACAAGTACACTAAGGGTGAAGTGAAAGCAAAGAAGATCACCCGAGACTCAATTGACAAGCATCCAGTGGCCTACATTTCCAAGTTGAACACCTCCAATTGAGATCTACAATACATTGGTAAGCTTGTTTAAAGTTAGTGATGCAAATCAAGTTTTGTTACTCAAAAATAAGCTGGAGGATATTAAAAAGGGCATGGACGAGGATATTCAATCCTACTTCTTAAGGATCACTGAGATCAAGAATGATCTCCTATCGATTGGAGAAGTCATCTCTGACAGGGAACTAACTATCACTACCCTTAGAGGGCTCCCATCCGAATGGTATGTATTTAGAACTGTTCATCAGTGGTTGTCATTGATGTCAACCCAAGCAACACCTAGGGCTACCCTGATCTTGCACGAGCATTTTGACTTGACAACTCATATTATTTTGCATCAAAGATCTTCTTGATAGATTCTACTCGTCGAGATGTTTCCGTTTATATATGGTACGCCTCCCAGTTCTTCACGGTTTGAGAGTTATCTGTGTTTGAAGTCGGAAACCCCCATTAGTGGGCTAAAACCCCAAGGGTTGAGACATCACCTTATTCCCCAATGATTATCAATATATGACAGGGATTCTCACCGTAATCTCACCTCGTATAAGTTGAATAAATTGAAAATCCAAAGATAGTAAACCAATCATTGACTTTCCCCTCGGGTAGGACCATATGCACTAAGCCAATCATTGACTTCAAATTCTAGTGAAATTAAAAATATTTTTAGGCAAGATCCTTAACACAAATATTAAATTAAAAAAAGCATCACTTTAGGAAACATATTAAATAAGAAGTATCCCAAAGTATCCCGAAGTATCTTATTGCCAATATCTCTCCCTATCTAGCTCACATCCTCCCTTAGCATAATTGCAACAAATAAATTTAATTTTTTAATGTTATATCTCCTTAATTCCTAACTAACGTCTACCACATAAAGCCCTCCTAACCTCCAACGTTCAACTTATTGAAGTTAGTCTAAAGTTAAACTTATGTCTATAAATATAGACCTAATATCCCTCACAAGTATTGCAAGAAAAGGATTATCTTTGAACGATATACTCTCTGAATTGTTTCGGCCAGCCTGTGGAAGTCAACGCAGAAATCAGAGGGCTAGGTTTTGGTCAGAATTTTGTTTGATAATAGTTTGGACAAGGTGCTTCGTCATTATTCAAGTTTGTGCAGGGCCAGCGAGGGTTTATTTAGGCACACTCTTGTGAAGGATTCGTAGTCCTAATTGCAGATGTGTGGTAACAATTAGAAGAGAGTGACGATCATTTGGTTCTGTTTGGGTTTGATGATTTGATTTAGTGCAGGTCTGCCTATTAAAGAAAAGCGAAGGTTATGTGGAAGTATATATAGAGTATTGGCACACACAAAAAAAATCAAGCTTTGTTGTACCTTTCAACCCTGTCATATAGACCTGTAGCAAGTATTCTACTTCGGATTTGTGGTGGAGGTGGCTCACACAACGCAACGTGAAAGGTTTGGTAAAGGAGATCAAATCTGAAGATTTTTATTGAGAAAATATCCAAGTCAAGGTAAGTCATGTGTTCTGTTTGTTCTTAGTTTTTAAACTCACTGTATGTCTTTTATTACAGGTGGAAGAGTGCATATTTCAGGTCAGTTGTAATTTTGTGTATTTATTTAAATGAACTATTCAAGATTGTCAATTTAATATTTTCTCTTGGGTTCATAAGATTCGTATTAGATTTAGATATATATATATATTGCAGGTATAGGTCTATTGGATCAAATCATACTCGGTCAAGTCAAGGGTTCTCCTGGATACTCTTTTGGGATTGGTATGGGCACATTTGATTTTTGCAGGTGGAAGACTTGAACAATTTGTGGCAGCAAGGTTAAAAGGAACTGCAAGTCATGGCAAGCAACAATAGTATCATTCAGTAACATCTTCATACAGTATGCACTAGAGCAGTGAAGGTCTGAAGCAACAACAGTTCACCTAAAGCAGGCAGAGTTTCAACATAGTTCAAACACTGATGCAAGAACAGTGATAGCAAATAAGGATGCTAGCCACAAGCAACAAAATTGTGAAAACTGAAGAAGAGATCAAGGAGTGAAAGGACAAGCAAGCAAGTGACCAAGAGCAGAAGCAATTCAACAGTATACACATCTATATCTATTGTCTTGTAAAAAGTCTGTCCAAGAGTCAGTGTCATTTGTCAAATATTATATATCATTGTAAATGGGCCATTATCCCTTGTAAGGGAGCCCACATTTATAAAGAGTTTGTGTCATTGCCTAGAGTTGAAGAGGGCAATTTGTTTGAGTCAAGAGTCTAAGTTTGTCGGGATAAGGGTAGGTCCTAGTATTGTCTATCATTTATTGTAAATCATTGTATCGTGGATCGTTGTCCCTAGTACGGGAATCCACACTCTTGTCTCATTTCAATCATTATAGGGTGGCAGGGAGGTGCTAGGCAGGTGCATGAAGTCGCCTACAGGTTGGAGCCTGTGAATACTTCAGGGTGGTAGGTTGGTCTAGGATGTTGGGGCATCCATTTAGTTGACCACTGAAGAAACCAGGGCATTGGGGTGTCCTTCGAGTGGGAGCTGGAGAAGAATGTTTTTCTAAAATTCTAGGAAGTTGTAACTTTCATTTTAATTGGGGCTGAAGATTAAAGAATTTATTAGAAAAGCGTTCGATGGTTTTTGGAGGGGGTTTTTCCACCTAAAATTTTTGTGCCTATTGTGTTCTTTTATTTACTGTTATTACTACATAAACATTAATAATAATGGAAGATTAACTAATGCTCTGAAAAGATTCAAAAGTGCTAATTGCTAAGAAATATTGATTCTCAAGGCTTTATTTTTTTCTCATGACATCAAGGTCATCTTGATCATCATCATTCTTATGGCTTTCTTTATTCATTCTCATCATTATTATCATCTTCAATTATGAATATCTTCAACATCTTGAAAATTATGTACCTGCAAAACTTTAATAGTGTGTACAACCAAATACAAATATATAGAAGCATGAAGTTAACTATATCAAAATCATGTCATTACAATGGAAGCATAAAAACATTCAAGCTTTAGACATCAAATACCTAAACCTAGTTAGGTTCATAATCAGCATTGGTTACATCTTTTATATACTAGCCTTCAACATCTTGCTAGGGTTTTATCATAGACCCTAGACTCCATCTTCAAGACATAAAATCTTAGAAATCAGCAACTCAATCATGATATCAATCCAATCATCGCATTATACATCTAGGGCTTAAATGTTTTTTCCTAGAAATCATAACAGATTCTACTAGGGTTTTGTTATATACCCTAGATTTCATTAATCAACAATCAAGTTAGCATACTCGCATATATATATATATCTAGGATTTCATTATCATGCACTATCATCTCATATCAATATCTATTAGGTAAACCCAAGATACAAAACATCAATATATCAAAGTTAGATATACAACAATTTTGACCAAGGCTAGGGTTTCTATCATGCAGACGAATATACGCCTAGGGATTCATTCATATGATCTTACTTTAGTTATTACAAGGGTTTTGTTCATAAACCCTAATTCACCAAACCCTAAAAATCTAGGGTTTCATTATATAACCTAGACATTAACAGCAAACCCTAAAGGACTAGATTTTTTACCATAACATTACCAAAACCCCAAACTTCAAAAGAATAGGATTTCATCATATGTTCTAGACTTTATCAACAAACCCTAAGAAGACTAGGGTTTCATAATCAACATTGACATACCCTTAGCATCGAGGTTAGGGTTTTATAGTGAACCCTAAGGGTTAGGGTTTCATAAGAACGATCAAATGAAAAGAGACAATATAACAAGGGTAGATTCAATCTAATGATTAATCTCCCTAACAAGAATCTTAATGATTCAAAACCCTAGACATAAATATGTTAGTAATATAAAAAAAAAATAAGAATGATCATAGCCATAATTTTAAAAACCACCCAACTTGAGTCGGAAACTGGTCAAACCGGCCGCTTCATTGGTTGATAGGGTCAAACCGGCGAAAAACCCCGGTTCAAGCCTCCATTTCACCCAAAAATTAGAAAACGGAACAGGTCAGTTTATGGTCAAACCGGTTGGTCCATTGCCAAGGCCGCGGCTAACCCACATGGCGTGGTTTAGGAAGGTTACAGGGTGTTTTGGAGGGAAAATAAGGGTTGTTTCCCTCCAAAAACACCCTCTCGAAGCTTTTAAAAGGAGCTTACCCCTCTCATTTGTCTCACGCATCTCATTTGGAGTTTTTGTGAGTTTGATTGGGAGCTTGGAGAGTGTTGAGTTTTTGTTGGAGTAGTCATCTTGGAGTTGGAGTTGGAGCTATTTTGGATATAGTTTGGAGTTGTCAATAGAGTTGGCATCTTCAAGAGGAGGCTAAGGAAGCTAGTTTACATTTCCAGGTAAGGATTTTCACTTGAAAAAATATTCATTTCACTATTGTCCATGTTTTAAATTTTTTGTATTCTATGCTATCAAATCTCTAGTTCTATGCTATCAAAATTTGTAGGCTACAATGTGCATTTTTTTTCCTAAATTTAGCTTTGGTTTTCCATTTTTCGTCGCTGCAATTTTTTTTTAAATATTTCTTTGCAAATTTTAAGCCAACATGGCTCCAAAAGCCAAGGACAGTGCATGGGCTCATTGTGATTTAATTGATGGAAAAATGATATGCAAATTTTGCAATAAACCTATTGGAGGTGGAGGTATTCTCAGATTGAAACAACACTTGGTTGGGATAAGAGGCCAAGTAAAGTCATGTGAAGCACCAAATGAAGTGTTAGGTCATGTTATGGCAGAATATCTTTCCAAGTTTGAAAAGTTTGAGGAGAATACGGCTAGGGAGAAGGCCATCCAAGATAAAATTGCAACGAAGAGGGAGTTATTAGAAGCCATGAAAGAGAGTGGTTATGATGATTATGAGATTCAAGACTCCTCTTCTATCCCTTCCACCAATGACCCCTGTTACTTTGTTCCTCCTTCTCTTGGCCAACAATCTAAAGGAACAAATATAACAAACATCCAGAGTGATTTCTTATCCTCTGCCACCACTGCCTCTGCTCATCCCACTTCCTCCCAGGCAAGGCGTCAACCCACTTTGGATCAACATTGGAAAAAACAATGCAAAGAAACTTCTTATCAATACATTGTTGGACGGTGGTATGATGCAGATATCCCATTTAATGCTTCTCACTCACCTTATTACCAAGCTATGTGGGACTCTGTTATAGCAACAGGAAAGGGCTTCAAAGGCCCTAGTATGCATGACTTGAGGGGAACTCTTTTTCAAAAAGAGATTTCTTCCATTGATGAGTATTTGGCTGAGTATAGAGAGTGATGGCTCAAAACAGTTGTTCCATCATGTCAGATGGATGGACCGATGGAAAGAACCGCACTATCATTAATTTCCTTGTTTCTTGCCCTCAAGGAGCCATGTTTTTTAGATAAGTTGATGCATCTGATAAGGTGAAAGATGCAACCCTTCTATTTGAGCTTTTGGATGACATTATTCAGGGAGTGGGGAGCATAATGTTGTGCAAGTCATCACAAATAATGCCTCAAACTATGTTCTTGCTGGAAAGATGCTTGAATCCAAATATAGGACCATATTTTGGACTCCATGTGCTACACATTGCATAGACCTCATCCTTCAGGACATAGGCAAAGTGGAGTGGGTATAAAACATTGTAGAGCATGTCGAGTGTATTACAAAATACATTTACAACCACTCATGGGTATTGAGCCTAATGAGGAAAAACATTGGGGGCAAAGAGCTTGTTAGAACTGCAATTACGAGATTTGCAACTCACTTCCTCGCGTTGCAATGTCTCAATTCTCAACAGAAAAACCTACAAAAAATGTTTTCTTCTGATGATTGGATTGAATCTTGGTGGCCTCGTAGACAAGATGGCAAGGACACCAAAAAGAAATTTTTTGACAATTATTGTTGGAAAAGGTTTGCAAAGCTTGTGAAAATTACCGAGCCCCTTGTTAAGGTGCTAAGGATGGTGGATGGGGAAAATTTGGCCATGGGCTACATTTATGAGGCTATGGATCAGGGAAAGGACTAAATACGGGCAGCTTACAAGGATAGGTTAGCTAAATATGGTCGTATATGGGAGATCATTGATAACAAATGGAACAATCAACTCCATTGTCCTATACATGCAGCTAGGTATTTTTTGAACCCAAAGTATCATTATAAAGCTCGACTAGGAGATCTACAGGATGGGGAGGTCGGAGCTGGATTGATTGATTGCTTGGAGCACATGGTCCCTATCCATGCAGACTAGTTGGAAATACATAAACAACTTACTCTTTTCAGTATCGCAACTATTACCTTTCGAAAAAAATTGGCAAAGATGGCAAGAGATGTGGATCAACCAGGTAAGCAATTCCAATTTGTTTTTCTTTTCAAGTTAAATTGTTTACAAATTTACAATTCAAATTATCTATAAATACTTGTAATTTGTAAATAAGTAATGAAATGAACTAAGTTACTAATTAATACCTTTTTCTTTGCAGCACATTGGTGGGAGTCATTTGGCGGCCAATGCCCTCAATTGCAAAAGTTTGCAATTAGAGTCCTCAGCCAAACTTGCAGTGCTTCATGTTGTGAGCGCAATTGGTTTGTTTTTGAGCGCATACACACGAAGAAGAGAAATTGTTTGGACCAAAAACGGTTAAATGATCTTGTTTTTGTGCAGTACAACCTTCGACTAGGGCGGAACCAAATGATGAACAAAACACCTGATCTAGATATCATTGTGTTGGATGATATTGATCCAACATCAGAATGGGTGGAGGAGACTGAAGATCATGTGTTTGATGTTGATTTTGATATTGACATGGCATTAACGAGAGATGAAGCAGATTTGGTGGTGCCATCAGAACAAGAATTAGTAGTTGCATCAAGCAAAGGAAAACAACCAATGGAAGGCACTAGTCGCAGAACTCAACCAACTCGTGCTTCCACTAGGTCCACTTCTATTGTTATCGGTGGCAGTGCTACTGAGGTTGCAGATAAGGCTGAGGCATCCTCAAACTCTGAACCAGATGATGTCTTTTTAGCTCCTGATGATCCTGTGTCTAGTAGTGGTGATGAATTTGATGATTGATATTGTGTAGACTTGTAGTCTTGTAGTAGGCCAATGGCCTCATAGCTTGTAGCATTGTTTTTGGACTTTATTGGTCATTTAGAGCCTCATTGCTTATGTATTTTGTCGATGATATGTATTGCACTCAGTGCCATTTTGATATATTCACCTTTACATGGTATATAGATGAGCAAACTTTGCATATTTTGTCTTATCGGATTGGAATCATGGTTTCAAATCTTAAAAATAGTTTCTTTTCATTAAAAATTAATTATTTAATGTATTTCTTTTAAATTGGTTCATTGAGATCTGACAAATCCCAGTTTGACTGGTTCTGGTTTGAAACACAGTTTATTAGGTGTACCAATCTGGTCACCGGTTCCAGTTTTTAAAACTATGATCATACCCTTTTGCATGAAAAGAATCTTGCAACAAATCTTATACTCTAAGACATACCTTTAGTTTCTCTTTAACAAACCTTCTAGGACATCAATTCTTGAAGGGATTCCTTTGCAACAGAACTTCTTTCATGATTCAAGTCTTTCCTTTGAAGTCTCCTCCACAACATTTGTGTATTTTGGAAGCTTTCCTACCAAGGAAAATATAAAGGAAAAAAGGTTATAAGTATATAATAAAAACAAATCTCGATGTGAGGAGGAAACTAAACATGAAAGATGAAACAAAGAACAATATACTTATCTTTTGGTAAAATGGTGAAGGCTCCCCTTAATCTAGTCCTTTGAGGGATACCTACACTTTGAACAACCCAAAAGTTCTAATAAGATATATTAGACCTACAAACTCTTGAAATCAAAGCATAAAAGAAATCATTACAAAACTTAAAATAGAAGGATATGCAAGGGATATTATCCCTAAGAGACTTTGGCAAATAAGTCTTTGACTTCGGATTCTTCAGCCTTGTTCTTCTTAGGTGGAGCTTCATCAGCAATACTTGCATGTTCTCTTTTTCTCTTCTTATTCCTTGGATTTTCAGGAAATTGACTTTTGTAATGTCCCATCTTATGACAATTGTAGCACTCAATCTTTAATAGATCAACCTTTTTCTTTGGTCCTTTGAACTTCTTGTATACTCCCTTCTTCTTGTGATGAGCAGAGTAGGCATTAGAAATCGAAGTTGAGAAATCAATGCTAGTACGATTAGGGTTAGATTTCTCTTTCTTGATATTTACATGTGAATTATGTTGGCTTCTTTTACTTATTTGTTATAATATCTTTCATCAAGCAATTACCAAATCATGTGTGCATGAAGATCACAAAAACACAAGACACAAGATGTAGGCACTCTGCCAGGGCAAAACCCCTATCTAGAGGAAAACCCAATCAAAATCTCTTCCTTCAATAGTTTTCCTTGAGACTCTTCAACCTAGACAAAGACCTCCTCCACACCAAGCCAACCTCTCCTTCTTCGATCCAACCTTTGACCTAGTAGCAGTAACACTTCGACCCTAGCAACTTCGACTTGGCAGCTTTCGACATCAGCAATAGCTTCGACTTGGCAGCTTCTGGTATCAGCAACAACTTCAACTTGGCAACTTTCAGCATCGGCAGTAGCTTCGACTTTAACAAGCTTCTGGCATCATCAGCACCTTCTCGCATCAACAACAACTTCGAATTTGACAAGGAGACTTTGATCCCCTAAACTAGCCCACATGAGACAGAGAGGCACAAACCAAAACTTCAATTTTCTTCTTCCCTTCCTCCTTGACCAAACTCGCACTCCTTTTAGCCCCTTCCTTCAACTTCGCACTTTTCCCAGCTTCCAGCTTCCAGCTTCGGATATCGAACTATGCTTGAGACAATGAGATACACCAAATGAAGTCGAACTATCTTGTATATATATCCTTCCAATGAGGTCGAATTGCATTCCTTGAGTCTGACTTGGTGTGGAGGTTACATAATTCATTTTTGACTAAAAAAAATTCTATTTACATCGTTTGAAAGCCTAAGAAGGGTGTCATAAAATATACAATACTCTAATGACTCTTTATTAATCCTAGGAGTCCACAATGGGGACTCTGACTAATAAAATGATGACCCAAGCATGAAACCCATGCTTTAATAAGTCATTGTAACAATAATAAAAATTCTTTTCACAAATACATTTTATGAAGATCGAGTTCATTTTTCAACACTCCCTCTTAACTAGGGAGGTATTCATACGGAAGATCTCAAACTATATGAACTATGAAGAGTTTAGGCACTGCAATGCCATGAACTAGATTCCTGACCAACGCAATCTATCCAATGTCTCTCAACAGTGTAGGCACTGAATTGCCACAGACTAGATTCTTGACCAAGGCAATCTATGCAAGTGGGCCTAAGATGGACTAAAGCTTTCATCCTCTCTAGGTACCATCAGGCTTACATACTAACCATCAACCCAGAGATCTAGCTGCGTATTCGAGGTCAAAGCTCTTTGACCAATGCCACCCTCCCTACTTCGGGACCTAGACATCAACACAAAGTATCCGCCAGATGTCCTCCCAGGCAATGTCTTTACACGCAAAGTCTCAACTTCCAATCGGTAACAAATCCTCCCCAATCAAACAGATCAGCAACAAATCTCTCCAATCAAACTGGTCAACAACACTACACATGTAAAAACATGGTATCAAACTTCTAAGTGATTTACTTGTACAAACACAACCCCAATTAGTAACAAACTTTCAAATGTACATAAATAGATACAAACCTCTGTGGTCTTCCAGACAACTTGATTTTTCTTCTCAACTTTTCATAGTAGGACTTAGAGCTTTCACAACGAATCTTGACAAAAGATTCCTCGACCATACAGCTTCCTTTCCTACTTCTCATGCAGCAACATATTCCACAAATCGATCTGGCTTTTCTTATCTCAACAGCCCTTCAAAATACATTCTCCAATTTCTTCTCTCACTCATGGCCTTCACTAAAACTTATGGTTGTTAGTCCTGGTCTAGTGCATGACACATGAAGTAGAGAACCATATCCATCACTCCCTCTTAATTAGGGAGGATCTAATCATTCCTATACAAGGAATATACCCAAGCTCCCTCTTAACCTAGGGAGATCAACTTTCATCCAAGCTCCCTCTCCATCTAGGGGGATTTCTTTTATCTGAACTCCCTCTCAATCTAGGGAGATTTCCTTCATTCAAACTCCTTCTTAACTTAAGGAGTTCTACATCTTTCTATGATATTGGAGAATCCTTCATGGCTTCCATCCTTCTCATCAGAGCTATCATTACCATCACCTTTCACATCAACTTTTCTTTACGAACTTCTTCACTAACTTGAAGATCGCGTACTTGCACAACTAAGATAGCATGTACAACCAAATCTATAGAAGCATGAAGTTAAGCACATCAAAATGGAATTTGTTATAAACCCTATACTACTTCATCAACTCTTATTTCATAACAACTTTCATTACATCTAGGGTTTCAATGTTTCTTGCAAAGGTATGACATACCTTACTACAACATATAGCAAACCCTAGAAACAATTCAAACAAATATAGATCTACAAAGTATCTAACAACTTGCAGAACTCATATGTTAGACTTCCCACTAGGGTATCATACAAACCCTAGATTTCATACATGAGATTTAACAATCAAAATCACAGCTTAATCAACAACATGACTAGCTTCCACTAGGGTTTGTTGCAAACCCTATATTTTCTCATCAATCATAACTAAAACTCAGATTTCAACAATATTACACAAATCTCAAATTATCACATTGTCATCATACATTAGAGATTCTCACTTCTACTAAGGTTTAACTCCAAAACCCTAGAATTCACAAATACTATCATCCTGGAGAAACAAACTTTGACTAGGGTTGAGTTCCAAACCCTAGAGCCCATGACCATCAACAATTAGGTCAACTCATACATCTAGGATTCCATCATCAAGCACAAGCATATCACAACATGTGTTAGTAAAACCCAACTACAAAAATATCAATAAGAGGTAGACATATAACAAACTTGATCAAACTAGGGTTTGATCGGACAAACACACATCTAAGGGTTTCATTTCTAAGACATTATAAGGGTCTTGCTTATACATCAAAACCTAATGATCTAGGGTTTCAATACCAGACATAGCAAACGCTTAAATTACCAACACTTCAAAGGTTCGGGATTTCAGACATAACCATTCAACCCTAACAAGTTAGGGTTTCTATAACCATACCAAAACCCCAAACAAGACATCCTCCAAGCATCAGTCAATTACTTTACACTTCAACAAAACATCAAACATTTTATTTCAACAATAACCCTAAGTAGGGTTTCACACATAATCATCAACATACCCCAAAGTTAGGGTTTTTCACAAAGAACCTTTCAAGGGTTCCAAAAGAATAATCAAAGATATAAGGAGGGTGGATTTATCTAAATATGAATCACCCAATCAAGAATATTTAAGATTCAAGAAAGCTAGACAAAGAGATGTTAGTAATAGTTTGTCAAGAATCGATATGGAGAGAGCAAAAACTTGTAATTCAAAGCATACCTCTTGTTTCTTAACAAACCTTGTAATTTTGAGCTTTGTTTTTGTGAGGCCTTCTTCCTTGAGTCTTTAGCAAGTTTTCCTAAACAAGGAAAATAAGAGTAGAAATGTGATTAGTATTTAATGCAAACAAAACTAGATAACTAAGGAAACCAAATATAAAAGACAATACAAGGAGTAAGATACTTATCTTTGGAAGTTGGTAAGGGCTCTTTCCAAGCTTGAAGAATAGTAGAAGGATATGCAAGGGATAGAGTCCCTTAAGAGTTCCTAGCAACTAGGCTTTTGACTTCGGGTCCTTCTATCATGTTCTTCTTTGGTAAAACTCCTTTGGCAAAGTTTGCTTGATTCTTGACCCTTCTTTCTTCGCCCTCTAGACTTCTTGATATCTTTATCGACTTCTTCACTTTTCCTTTTACTAAATCCAATTCTTTTCGAGTATGAGATCTATCCTCTTCTTCCAAGCATTGTAATTGAATGATTCCTCTAATTTGTTCTCTTCCTTTATTATGTTAGACATTGTCCTTGAAGATAGTAAACTTCTTTCCTTATAAGGTCTCTTTATATGATCCTTTAATCAACTTCTTGAGGTTCTTGAGGTTCCTGGGGTTCCTACAATATTGAATCCCATTCTTATCATTGAGGGAGTAATCATTTCCTTCAAACCAACGAAGTGATCTTCAATCTTCTTTGACCTCACCTCTGAAACCATGTTGAGAAATCAATGCTAGTAGGATTAGGGTTAGATTTCTCTTTCTTGATAATTACTTGTGAATTATGTTGGCTTCTTTTACTTATTTGTTATAATATCTTTCATCAAGCAATTACCAAATTATGTGTGCATGAAGATCACAAAAACACAAGACACAAGATGTAGGCACTCTGCCAGGGAAAAACCCTATCTAGAGGAAAATCCAATCAAAATCTTCTCCTTCGATAGTTTTCCTTGAGACTCTTCAACCTAAAAAAAAGACCTCCTCCACACCAAGTCAGCCTCTCCTTCTTCGATCCAAGCTTCGACCTAGTAGCAACAGTATTTCGACCCTAGCAACTTCAACTTGGCAACTTCCAGCATTAGCAACAACTTCGACTTGGCAACTTCTGGCATCAGCAGCAACTTTGACTTGGCAGAATCCGGCATCAATGGTAGCTTCGACTTTGACAAGCTTCGGCATCAGTAGTAGCTTCAACTTGGCAGCTTCCGGCATCAACAGCAGCTTCAACTTGGCAGCTTCTGGCATCAACAGCAACTTTGACTTCGATAAGGAGACTTTGATCTCCTAAACTAACCCACGAGAGAGAGACAGACAGACAGAGAGACAGAAACTCTGATTTTCTTCTTCCCTTCCTCGTTGACCAAACTTGCACTCCTTTTAGCCCTTCCTTCAACTTCGCACATTTCCCAGCTTCCAACTTCAGAAACCGAACTATGCTTGAGAGAGTGAGATACACCAAATGAAGTCAAATTGTCTTGTATATATAGACTTCCAATGAGGTCGAATTGCCTTCCTTGAGGCCGACTTGATCTTCTTGAGGCCGACTTGGTGTGTTGGAAAATCATAAAGGCAGCAAAGATTTTCTTGACCTTGATAATTACTTTGTTTATTTGGGGCAACATCGGATGTGCTCTAGCCACGAAAATTGGTGGAGAGGCTAAAGCACATGAGATCATTAATACCCAGAAAGGGTTTGGGCAGATTCTAAACAGTTTGGGAGATATTAAAATAATTAATATTTTTAATGGAGTCCCTAAGTCTAAACTTAGGGAAAATAAAATATTAAGTGTATTAATATAAAATTGTGTTAGAATGGTCCAAAAGTCATGGATCAAGCTAGATCTAATCTTAGTTGTTGATTAGGGACTTAATCTCGGTTGTTGATTTATCAACGAAAAAAGTATAAGAGGAGGCTTGAGAGTCACTTGGAGAATACATTGAGGGAGACCAGTCAGTTCAATTTCTGGAGCGGTGTTAGCTGAGAAATTGAACCAGTGGTCTAGAGAGCAGTCAGGAGGCAGCAAGTACGGAATAGAGAGACAAGAGATCAGCACAGAGACAGAAGAGGCAGACGCTAGGCCAAAGGAAGCCACGCAGAGGCAGCAGAGGCTGCACAGAGCCAGCAAGGCCTACGTCATCCACGCAGAGGCTGCAAGAGTGACGCAGGGGGCCAAAGATGTTGCGCAGAGCCTCAATAGGTTGACATAGAGGGTTTCAGGCTGACGCAGAGGTTAGTAGGGCCTACGTCGGGTTAAGAAGAAGTGCTGGGAAATTTATCTATCTGTGGGTAAGCCAGTTTGGCACCCTATTGTACTAGAAAATTGTTGAATAATAAAATCCTCCCTTGCTACACTGGTTTTCCCACATTGAGTTTTTCCGAGGACATTAGTCCAAAATAACTGTGTCAATGTGTTGATTCTTGTGCATATGTTTGTTTCTGTATTACGGTGTGATATTTGCAGCAGTATCTATTTTAATGTTTGTTGAAGTAATTTCATGAATAAATGATGGTGAAATAACTGGGAAAAGTAAATCAATTGTTGCAACGATAGAATTTTCACATGGTATCAGAGCAAGTAATCAAAGCCAGAAAGGGAAAATCAGTTATGGGTCGAGACAACGATGCAGAGGCATCCACCTCAGGGGACTCACGCAGATTTTCAAGAGATTGCACAAGAGAAAGAGATTTCAATTTCTCGATGTTGGCTTCCAGGTTGGAAGAAGAAGTGGTGTGCATGACTAGTGTTGCATCATCAGAAGTATGGTATATAGACAGTGGAGCCTCGTGGCATATGACAAAAATCAGGGAATGTTTCTCAGAATATCGAGAAGAGAAGATGAAATTTCAGATCACCATGGGGAACAAGGCAAAGTGTACTCCAGTAGGAAAGGGTACCATAGTTTTTCAGACAGAATCGGGAGAGCGGTTCTGTGCCACAAATGTACTGCATGTACCAGGATTGAGGATGAACTTACTTTCCATGTCACAACTACAAGGCAAGGGCTATGACGTCTACTTCATCAAGGAAAAGGTATGCGTCAAACACCCAAGCTGGAAAAAGAAATTGCAGATCGGGATCAAAAGTAATCGGTTGTATAGATTACAACTAGAATCGCCAATGGCACTAATAGGCAGTGATGGGAACAAGGACTTGAACGAACTATGGCATAGAAGGATGGGTCACTTGCACCATGGGGCTCTGAGAATTCTCAAGAGCACTGTAACAGGAGTTTTGGATCTGAGTACGAAACGAAATGATGTATGTAGGGGATGCGCTCTAGGAAAGTATGCCAAGGTAGCATTTCCTAAGAGTAAACACAGGGCCAAGAGTGTACAAGGATTGATACACTCAGATATCTGCGGACATATGTCCGTCAAAGCTCTCAGCGGTGCCGAGTATTTCCTTACCTTCATTGATGACCACTCGAGGAAAACTTGGATTTATTTTCTGAAAACCAAGGATGAGGTTTTCTGTCGATTCAAGGAGTTCAAGGCTCTGGTGGAGAATCTGACTGGGAAAAAAATAAAAGTCTTGTGCTCAGATAATGATGGAGAGTATGTCAATAAGGACTTCACTGATTTTGCACTAAGGAGGGCATCAAAAGAGAGTGGACAGCTCCCTACAATCCGGAGTAGAATGGGGTGGCAAAAAGGTAAAACAGGACTATTGTAGAAGCAGCTAGGGCCATGTTGTATGATCAGGATATGCCAAAATTCCTGTGGGCGGAAACATGCAACACAACTGTCTACATTCAGAACAGGACTCCTCATCGGGCATTGGGAAAGATTACGCCAGAGAAAGTCTTCATTGGGAAGACGGCTGAAGTCAGTCATTTCAGGATATTTGGGAGTTTAGCATATTGTCGCATACCCAAAGAAAATAGGAAGAAGCTAGATCAGACTGCAGAAAAGGGATATCTGGTGGGATATAGCGAGAATGCTAAGGCATACAGAATCTATCTTCCAGGGACCAGGAAGGTAATAGTACGACGACATGTAAAGTTCATGGAGGACAGCGCTTTCAGAAGATCTCGCGAAATGCCTTCCGAGGAGTAGTCGAAAGAGGATCTGTTGGTCATGCCTCTTCAACCAATGGAAGTGAAGAATTCTTCCTCAGGTCAGGAAGATTCTTAGGATGAGGAGGAGGAGAGAACAGAAGCACCTACTGGCAATGGAAGAACAAGTAGGGAACTTCGTCAGCTTCTACGTGATGCAGAGAACTTCATCGATGAGCCAAGGAACAGTAAGAGAGAGCGAAAACAGCTAGACAGATATCAGGCATTAGTAGCTCAGGATGGGGAGCCTACCAGTTTCAAGGAGGCAGCTCAGCAATAGGTCTGGCTAGATGCGATGGTGGAGGAGTATAACTCCATAATGGTAAACGATGTCTGGGAGGTGGTGCCAAGGCCTCAAGATAGATCTGTGGTAGGTTCAAGATGGATCTACAAGATCAAATACGTTGTGGACGGCAATGTTGAGAAATACAAGACTAGCTTTGTGGCTAAGGGGTATGCTCAAAAGGAAGGGATTGACTATGAGGAGACCTTCGCCCTGGTAGCCAGGTATACATCTATTAGGACCATGATATCTCTTGCAACCCAGATGGGATGGGAGATCCATCAGATGGATGTCAAGACGACATTTCTGAACAGGGTAATAGAAGAAGAAGTATACATTGAACAACCAGAGGGCTTTGAAACTCATGAGAAGAAGTCTCATGTATGCAAACTAAAGAAAGCCTTGTATGGGCTGAAGCAGGCACCGAGAACATGGTATGGTCAAATAGATGGCTACTTGCAGAAGATGGGGTTTGTCAAGAGTGACGCGGATCCAAATCTCTACTATCTGGTCATAGAGGATGAACCACTTATCTTGGCATTATATGTGGATCATCTCTTTCTGACAAGATCATCCAGACTCATTGAGGACTGCAAGAAGAATCTAGCCACAGAGTTTGATATGAAGGATCTAGGAAGAATGCACTACTTCCTAGGGTTGGAAGTTTGGCAGCAAAAAGGAGAAATCTTCCTTGGGCAAGGGAGGTACACTACAGAAATCTTGAGAAGGTTCGGGATGGGAGACTGTAGACCTATGGCTATGCCAATGATCACCAACTGGAAGAAGATTGATGCATCAGAAGACAAGGATGTTGATCCCACCCTATACCGACAGCTCATAGGGTCCCTGATGTATCTGGTCAATACCAGGCCAGACATTTGCTACGCTGTCAACACCCTCAGTCAGTTCATGGTGGAACCAAAGAGGGCACACTGGGCAGCAGCCAAACACGTTCTCAGGTATTTACAGGGAACAGTTGATTATGGGCTCTTATACACCAAGGGGAAGGATATCAAGTTGAGTGGATTTACTGATGTAGATTGGGCAGGAAGTTCAATGGATCGGAAAAGTACCTCTAGGTACTATTTCAACATTGGATCAGGAATGACCTCCTGGTGCAGTAGGAAACAGAAGTTCGTGGCTCTAAGCTCATCTGAGGCAGAATATATGGCAGCAAGCACAGCTTCGTGTGAGGCCATATGGCTTAGAAAACTATTGGTGAACCTATTCAGAAGAAATATGGAGGCAACCAGGATCATGTGTGATAATCAGAGTTGCATCAAACTCTCTAAGAATCCAATATTTCATGATAGGTCAAAGCATAATGATATCCGATGTCACTTTGTCAGAGACTGTGTCCAACGAGGAGTTGTAAAGTTGAGCTACACTCCTACAGGAGAACAGGTGGCAAATATCCTCACCAAGGCTCTTGGAAAATCAAAATTTGACTACTTCAGGGAAAAGATGGGGATGGTAAAGAACCCCTTTCAGAAGGTGTGTTAGCAGCACGAATGAAGAGGGAGTTGCAATGCAGATGCAGTGTTGGGAGAAAGAACCAGCAACAGCACAGATGCAGAGGGAGTTGCAATGTGGATGCAGTGTTGGGAGAAAGGACCAGCAATAGCACAGATGCAGAGGGAGTTGTCATACAGATGCAGCAATGGCAATAGTAGTGGCAGTACAGGACGCAACAGTGCAGAGGATGTTGGGCAGGGTGGCTTAGCATTAGCACAGGGACCGATGCCGGATGATCAAGGTAATACTCAGTGAGGAGTATTACTAGAGCACAGTCCTCGCTAAGAGGGAGTGTTGATTTGGGGTAGCATCGGATGTGCTCTAACCACAAAAATCAGTGGAGAGGCTAAAGCAAATGAGATCTCCAATACCCAGAAAGGGTTTGGGCAGATTCTAAACAGTTTGGGAGATATTAAAATAATTAATATTTTTAATGGAATCCCTAAGTCTAAACTTAGGGAAAATAAAATATTAATGTGTATTAATATAAAACTGTTTTAGAATGGTCCAAAAGTTATGGATCAAGCCAGATCTAATCTTAGCCGTTGATTAGGGTATTAGAATAATGCTATTTTAGTGTTTAATGCTCATCTGTGATTGTAATTAGCAGTTTCTTGTTAGAAACTTCTTGTTTCTATATTCTTAGTAGAAACTTGTTGTTTCTACTTTCTTAGTAGAAACTTTCTGTTTCTGTAAATACAGTTGTATTATTTATTGAGCTTCATTGCTCATTGTAAATCAATTCAATTCATTCATTGATTATGGTATCAGAGCTCGAGTATTTTCTTCGAAATAATTTTAATTTTTTTTATTATTTGACAAAAAAAAATCATTTCGAAATTGCTCGGGCGTCTCTGATTTCTCTCTCTACGGTTGGTCATCGAATTGTTTGTTCAATCCAAGAGTACCCGTTCCTCGACCTTCGTCGTATCGGGCCCTCTGTTGTTGCGTAAATTGTCCACAAGGCTGGCAAGAACCTCCGATATCGCTCGAACTACCCAGGAAACAGCCGATTGAGGTGCCTTCCGAAACCTATGAGCAGGCCTTGGCATTTGAACCCTTAATATGATGCTGCTGACTGGTCGAAGAATTTAATATCCCACTGCTATTTTCATTGTTTCTACTAACATAGACGCAGTCAAATTTATTAGTCCGATTGTTATTTATCAGGGCGGCTCGAATCCTAGCTATTTTGGCTCCCTCGTTCGTGCCTCTGCATACAAGCTCTCTTTGCACAATATTTGTGCAGTGGTTTTCGGGTTCTTCCGCAATCACTGTTTGTTCCTGGTTGGTCATTTTGATCGCCAAGGTTTCTGGTTGGGCTTCATGGTTCATGCTTCTCGCTTGAGCGACATGCCACCATCACACGGTTTTTTTTCGACTGAGCATCCCAGTACTTCAAGCGAGCGACACTCATAGACAAGCTGAGGGTTCGAGCGTCATAGCACAGGTTTCTGCGCTCCACTAGTCTGACACCCAACACTGCTCTCAACTTCTTCGAGTGGTTGAAATCCACACGGAGTTCCATGACAGTCAACACATTTTTACGTGACAGTCAACCCACTTCGGCGGTTGATTCGGCATTTTCTGGTCTCGGTGTTAAGCAGCGTTGTACGTGTTCCGGTGTTAAGCAAGGGTTTTGTTCCGTGGGCGGCTTGTGGGTTATTTCGGTGTATTTCGAATTCAAACAAAACCGAAATTCTCATTTCGGTGGCTCGTTTTTCGACCAAGGTATTCTTTTTGTCGCAAAATATTTCCGATTACAGATTTGATGTGGGTTTTGTGATATCTCAACTAGGTAGTCGTCAGAGTTTTCTGGGTGCATCGTTTTCCGTACCTCGATTTTCGAGTCAGCGTATTTGAATTGTGTTTCCAGCCCCTGTCAAATTTTGTCCAGATCAGCCGGCATCTACATTGAAATCCGTGCCAGACTCATTTGTTGTTTTTCATGTCTTGGGAAACGTGGAGATGGCCTCGCTAACCAATCTGATGTTGAAAGGCAATCAGCGCTTTAATGGCACCAATTATAATATCTGGAAACAAAGAATGTTGACCATTTTTGAATATAGGCGTCTTGACCAGCTCGTTTTGGGAAAAGAGCTCAGTCCTGGTATATCTGGTACAGATCAAGATAAGTTTGATAATCGAAATCGAGAGGTTGTTATGCTTCTCAAACTCTCTGTGACTGATGATCAGTTACCACAAATTCCTTCCGGCAAGATAGCTGCCGAAATCTGGCAACAATTGAAGGAATTGCACGAGACATCCGACAAGAGCAGAGCTTTCTTTCTAAAAACTCAGTTGTTCTCCATCATGATGGACGAACATATGTCTTTACAGGGACATCTTAACAAGATTAAAGACATTTGAGATCAACTCAAAGCCATTGGTCAGGACATGGAGGAAGAAGATATGGTAGTCATCACTCTGAAAAGTCTACCAAAACCTTATGAGCACTTCATAGAAACACTCAACATTACCTCCACTAATGTTGATCTGAAGTTTCCGGAGTTATGCACCAAACTCATGCAGCAGGATCGTTGGAAACAGCAGTTTGGTATTGGTGCTTCATCAGCCTCCTCGAAAAATGCTTTCGCTGCCAAATATCAGTCCTCTCAGTCCTTTCAGCAAAAAAGGCTCTTCTCAGCCTTTTGATCCTGCTAGGAAGAAAAATGTGTAGTGTAATTACTATCACAAGTTCGGCCACATGAAGAAAGATTGCCGACAGAGGGTTGCTTCTGAACAAAAGAAACAAGGAGGGTCTCATCAGATAGCGAATGTTGCAGAACATTCCGAGCAGACGGAATCTGCCTTTTATGCCTTTATGGCTAAAAGGTCCTCAGATCATGTCATGTCTTCTACTTGGTACATTGACTCTGGTGCATCACGTCATTTCTCTCACAGGCGTGACTAATTTATTGACTTCTCATCTTTCAGTCATTTTGTGGTATTCGGTGGAGGTGAGGAGTACACAGTGGTTAGCAGAGGTACAGTTCAAATCCAGTCTGGTGGGCACACACTCATCTTCCTGAATGTGTACTATGTTCCTGGTATGGATATTAATCTGCTGTCTGTCAGCCAGATTATGAGGAACTCTCCTCAGCTCGATGTAGTGTTCAGTGCACACAAATGCTCCATTATTGACAGGGAAACTCGTCTTATGGTTGTTGTTGGCCTAGAAGACCATGGCCTATATAGGCTTCCTAACACTGGTGATTCTCCAGAAGTGGCTCTAGCAACCTGTGTTTCTCCCATCAGCACTCTGTGGCATCAGAGATATGGGAATCTAAACATTCAGTATCTCTCTCAGCTATCTCGAGAGGGACTAGTGTCAGTGTTACCTGATATTCAGACTCAGCAGTTGGGAGTCTGTGGCGCCTGTCAAGCTGGCAAGCAACATCAGTGTTCATTCAAGGATGGAGAATCTTGGCGTGCATCTAAAGTGCTCCAATTAATTCATGCTAATATTTGTGGTCCTATGAATACATCTTCTGTTACTGGTTGCAAATATTTTTTGATTATTGTAGATGATTTCAGTAGAAAAATATGGGTGTACTTTCTAAAAAATAAATCTGATGTATTTAGTATCTTTCAGAATTTTAAGTCCTTAGTTGAAAAATAGTCTGGCTGTAATATCATAACTCTTAGGAAATATAATGGGGGGGACTTTTGTTCTTCTGCTTTCTCCAACTTTTGTGATACCCATGGCATCAAATGCCAGTTAACTACACCCTACACTACTCAGCAGAATAGTGTTGTCTAACGTCGCAAACATACGGTTGTTGAAATGGCTCGTTCCATGTTACAACACAGGGGTGTTCCGAACAAATTTTGGGCTGAAGCAGTGTTTACTGCTGTCTATCTTCTTAACCGATCACCTACTCAGGCTATTAACGGGAAGACTCCAGAAGAGGTTTGGTCTGGCCGTAAGCCTAGGATCAGTCACCTCAAAGTGTTTGGCTCGGTTGCATATGTTTGGATTCCAGTTGCTAAGTGCTCTAAGTTGGATTCCAAAAGCTAGAAACTCATGATGACAAGGTACAGTGATCACCACAAGGCCTATAGGCTGATAGATATAGACATTGGTCGTCTTAGCTTCAGTCGAGACGTAGTATTTGATGAAGACAGAGGGTTCTTTCAGTCTCCTTCTTTTGAGCAGTGTTCTGAGGATCCGCTTCACAGTGTTCTTCTTCCGTTAGGTCCACCTGATGGGAGGGATAATGCAGCATCAGTATTTGATGATGCACTACCTGACCTTCCTCCGGAAAATAATCCTCCTCTTGTTGTTCCTATTGTTCCTGAGCCTCCTCCATCTACTCCTGATATTGGTTCTTCTACTCTCTGGCCTAAATGGTGGGCTAAAACTATTGGTGATCTCCGAGATAATGAGCTCCTTGAAGGTAGAACTTCCAGAAATAAGAGCAAACAGCAGCCTACCGTAAATTTTGCTCTTATGGCTAAGTTACACAGTGTTTTTGAGCCTCAAACCTATTCAGAGGCTAAGGGTATACCTGAGTGGGAACAAGCTATGGAAGCTGAATTCCAGAGTCTTCAAAAGAATCACTTGGACCCTTTCTGATCTTCCTACAGAGAAGAAGCCCATTAGCTGCAAAGGTGTATAAAGTGAAATACAAAGCTAACAAAACCCTAGACAAGTATAAGGCTCGCCTTAGTGCTCTAGGGTTCTCACAGAAGGAAGGCATAGACTATGAGGAGACCTTTGCTCCTACAGCCAAGATGAGTACCATATGGCTTGTCCTTGCCATAGCAGCTCAGTTCAATTGGAAAGTCCATCAGATGGATGTAAGGAGTGCTTTTTTGAATGGTGACTTACAGGAAGAAGTCTACATGACGCAGCCTCCAAGATTCAAGGTTGCCAGTCAAGAACAGAAAGTTTGTAGATTAGTCAAAGCACTCTATGGTCTGAAACAAGCCCCTCGAGCTTGGCACATGAAAATTGACAAGAACCTAACAAATCATGGCTTTCAGCAGAGTCCATCTGATGCAAACCTGTATATCAAACATACTGGTGATGATATTCTGTTTGTGGTTGTCTATGTGGATGATCTTATCATGACTGGCAGTTCAGCACATTTGATCCATGGGATCAAACAAGATTTGTGCAGCACTTTTGATATCACAGATTTGGGACTTCTTCATTACTGTTTGGGGGTTGAACTCTGGCAGACTGAGAACAACATTTTTCTCTCTCAGTCCAAGTATGCCAGAAATCTTGTGGACAGGTTCAAAAAGCAGGATTGCAAACCTGCCACGACTCCTGTGGAACGAGGGCTCAAACTTTCAGCTCATTCACCCTCACCACTTGTGGATGAAACTTTATTCAGGCAATTAGTGGGCAGCCTCATCTACCTTACTGCCACTAGACCTGATATCAGTTTTGCAGTGAGCTACATTTCACGCTTCATGTCAGCCCCTAAGGCTAATCATTGGATAGCAGCAAAGCGTCTGCTGCGTTATGTAAGAGCAGTCCTGATTATGGACTTCTGTACACTCGGAGTTCAGATCCTACACTCAGTGGTTACACAGATTCAGACTGGGCTAGTTCAGTTGATGACCGTAAATCTACAGTTGGGTATGTGTTTAGTCTGGGATCCGGCGCTGTCACATGGACTAGTAAGAAGCAGCAGGTAGTGGCTCTCTCCTCGACAGAAGCAGAGTATCGGGGAGCAGTTAAGGCATCTTGTGAGGCAGTTTGGCTTCGATGCATGCTTGCGGATATGCATGTTTCCCAGGCAGGTCCTACTCCCTTGTTCTGTGATAATCAGGGAGTGCTCAAACTCGCCAAGAATCCAGTCTTCCATGAACGAACAAAGAATGTGGAAACCCATTGTCACTACATTCGATAGCTTGTTGAAGACGGATCCATTCAGTTGTTGTACGTTCCCACAACGGAGCAGCCAGCAGACATCTTCACCAAGCCTCTTGGTCCTGATAAGTTTATAAAACTCAGAGGGTCTATAGGTGTTGTAAATAGATTGAGCATTAAGGGAGGGTATTAGAATAATGTTATTTTAGTGTTTAATGCTCATCTGTGATTGTAATTAGCAGTTTCTTCTTAGAAACTTGTTGTTTCTATATTCTTAGTAGAAACTTGTTGTTTCTACTTTCTTAGTAGAAACTTGTTGTTTCTGTAAATACAGTTGTAATATTTATTGAGCTTCATTGCTCATTGTAAATCAATTCAATTCATTCATTGATTATAGGGACTTAATCTCGGTTGTTGATTTATCAACGAGAAAAGTATAAGAGGAGGCTTCAGGGTCACTTGGAGAATACACTGAGGGAGACCAGTCAGTTCAATTTCTGGAGCGGGCTTAGCTGAGAAATTGAACCAGTGGTCTGGAAAGCAGTCAAGAGGCAGCAAGTACGGAATAGAGAGACGGGAGATAAGCACAAAGACAGAAGAGGCAGACGTTGGGCCAGAGGAAGCCACGCAGAGGCAGCAGAGACTGCGCAGAGCTAGCAAGGCCTGCGTCATCCACGCAGAGGCTGTAGGAGTGACACAGGAGGCCAGAGATGTTGCGCAGAGCCTGAGTAGGTTGACGCAGAGGGTTTCAGGCTGACGCAGAGGTCAGTAGGGCCTACACCAGGTTCAGAAGAAATGCTGGGAAATTTATCTATTTGTGGGTAAGCCAGTTTGGCGCCCTGTTGTACTAGAAAATTGCTGAATAATAAAATCCTCCCTTGTTGCTCTGGTTTTCCCACATTGGGTTTTTCCGCGGACATTAGTCCAAAATAACTATGTCAATGTGTTGATTCTTGTGCATATGTTTGTTTCTATATTACAGTGTGATATCTGCAGCAATATATATTTTAATGTTTGTTGAAGTAATATCATGAATAACTTATGGTGAAATAAGTAGGAAAAGTAAATCAGTGGCTGCAGCGATAAAATTTTCACATACTTGTGATGTTTCTTATTATTACGATTCTTTATATCTTGTTTCTTTAGTTCATCAAGCAATTACCAAAAGCAACAGTGCATAAAACAAAGAACACAAGATGTAGGCACATGCCAAGGCAAAACCCCCCTCAAGGGGAAAACCCAGTCAAAGTAATTCTTCCTTTCCATAGTATTCTTTGAGACTCTTCACCCTAAACCAAGAGCAGACCTTCCCTCCACACCAAGTCAGCCTCCAAAAAGATTGGCCTCTTCCCAGCAACTTTGACTATGCAGAAGCTAACAACGTCCTGCAACAGTTCAACTTGGAAGACTTCGATCTCCCAATCTAGAGCACGAAACAGAGAGAGACCACCACCAAAATTTCGACTTTCTTTGACTCCTTCGACTCGCCCAAACTCGCATTCATTTCGGCTTCCTGGCAACAGACTTTCCCAACTAACCACTTCGCACTTCTGCCCAACAACAGGATTTTCGCACTTCTTCCCAGTAGAGAGAATATGAACTTGATGAGAACTGATGCTCCAAATGAATCCGATGTCCTTAATTTTATAGGCTTCTTGTGGGGTTGAATGGGTCCTTAGGCCAACTTGATCTTCTCTTAGGCCAACATGGTGTGGAGGTTGCATAATTCATATTTGACTCAATACTTGACCTTTTTACATGATCCAAAAGCCCAAGAAGGGTCTCCTTAAATATACAATAATTCTATAGATTTGGAATAAATCCTAGAAGTTCTCAATGGGGACTTTGACCTAAAACATGGTGACCCAAGCATGAAACCCATGCTTTAATAAGTCAATAATAATAATAATAATAATAATAATTCTTTTCTTTATTCTTTTGACAAGTATATTACATAACGAATCAAGTACATTATTGAAGAACGAACATAATTACTTTTTCCAACACTCCCTCTTAGCTAGGGAGGTATTCATAATGTACATATACAATGGAAGATCTCAAACTACATGAACCATGAAGAACTTTAGGCACCACAATGTGATGGACTAAATTCTTGACCAGGGCAATCTATCCAACCAGTCACTCAACAATTTAAGCACTGCAATGCCATGGACTAGATTCCTGACCAGTGCAATCTATCCAACCAATCACTCAACAATTTAGGCACCGCAATGCCATGGACTAGATTCTTGACCAGGGAAATCTATCCAACCATTCACTCAACAATTTAGGCACCGCAATGCCATGGACTAGATTCCTGACCAGGGAAATCTATCCAGGTGGGACTAAGATGGACTCAAGCTTTCAGCCCCTCTAGGTACCATCAAGCTTACTTGCTAACCATCAACCCAAAAATCCAGGCATGTATCCAAAACAGAGCTCAATGATCTACACCACCTTTCCAACTTCTACACATCAACACAATGTGTCAGGCAGATGTCCTCTGAGGCAATGCTTCACCCACAAAACCTCAACACCCCTTGATCCAGCAGATCAAGAATGACCAATCTCTCCCAATCAAACTGATTGGTAACCAGCATGCTTTCCTTCGAGAGATTCACTTGTACAAACACGACCCCAATCAATAATATACTTTCACATGTACATAGACAAATACAAACCTCCGAGGTCTTTCAGACAACAGATGTTGCTTCTCAATTTTCCATAGTATGACTATCAACCGAATCTTTGACAGAAGATTCCTCAATCATACATTTTTCTTCCAACTTCATATGTAGCAAAATATTCTTCAATCGAATCTTGCTTTTCTTCTTTCAGCGGCACTTTCAGAATTCATTCTCCAATTTCCTTTTCTAGTTCATGGCCTTCACTCAGACTTACGATTGTTAGTCCTGGTCTAGTGCATGACACATGAAGCAGAGAATCATATTTGTCACTCCATCTCAACCAGGAAACACCTCTTTATATAGACTCCCTCTTAATCTTAGGGAATTCATGCTTCCTCTAGGAGATCAGCTTCTTCTTTTCGGTATTGGAGAATCTTTCGTGGCTTACAACCATTTCATCAAAGTTATCATCATCACCATCATGCTTATCACATCAATGAGCATCTTCACCTAGTTGAAGATTGTGTACCTGCACAACTTCAATAGCAAGTACAACCAAATCTACAAAAGCATGATGTTAGCCATATCAGAATCACGGAAGCATTTCAAATTTATTCATAACAGATACCCAAACTCAATTACAAACAAAAGACATATACTCTTCAACATCTTGCTAAGGACGTTGTCATACACCCTAGACTACTTCATAATAACTTTCATTCCATCTAGGGTTTCAATGTGTCTTTCAAAGGTATGACATACCTTACTCCAACATATAGCAAACCCTAGAAACAATTCACACAAATATAGATCTACAAAACATCTAACAATCTTTCAAAGTACATATGTTAGATTTCACACTAGGGATTCATACAAATCCTAGATTTCATACAACAGAATCAATCAAAGTCAATCACGGCTTAGTCATTAACCTGACCAGCGTCCACCAAGGTTAGTTCCAACACCTAGATTTTCAATCAACCATCAAACAGTCACTAACATGACCAACTAATACTAGGTTAGTTTGCAAACCCTAGATTTCCGAGCAATCAACAGATTCAAACAATCTCTTCACAAATCTCAAATTATCATATAATCATCATATATCAAAGATTACTACTTCAACTAAGGTTCAACTCCAAAACCCTAGAATTCCATAATCTCAATAATCATTAAATACATAGATCTCAAATTGTTACATTTCACACTAGATAATGTCACTACTAGGATTTAACTTCAAAACCCTAGATTTTCATTTTCAACAATCATCAAATTGATATATCACACATACTATACAATTTTAACTTCACTAGGGTTTAGCTATAACACCCTAGATTTCCAAATATCATCATCCTAGAATCTCAGATGAGGACTTTCATTGAATCCTAACACTCTTGACCATCAATGACTAGGTCAACACATATCTAGGAAATCATAACCATACATAAGCATATCATATGTCCAATCATAAATACATTTGACCTAGACCAACCTAAGACTTCAACCAAAAGGATATATCCATATATATGCCTAGATTTTATCATCATGCAAATATATATCATATCATGTGTTAGTCAAACCCAACTTCTCAAATATCAATAAGAGTTAGACATTCAAACTTGATTACACTAGGGTTTGATCAGACAAACACACACATACCAAGGAAATCATTTCTAAGAAAATATAAGGGTCTTGCTCACACATTCCACCAAACCCCAATGAGGTAGGGTTCCAATGTAGAACACAGCAAACCCTACATTACCAAAACCTCAAAGGTTTTGGGATTTTAGACCTTATCATTCCATCCTAACAAGTTAGGATTTCTCGATCATACCAAAATCCCAGACATGACATCATCAATAAAAATTCAACTAGCATTTTACAATATCCGTAAGCAGCTTAGGATTTCAAACATTCATATTAGCATACCCTTCGGTTAGGGTTTTCCAAAACCTGTCTAGGGTTCTACATAGTCAATGATGAATATGAGTGGGGTGGGTAGATTTATCAAGAGATGAATCACCCAAACAAGAATCAGAAAGATACACTACAGCTAGTCATAACAAGGTTAGTAATAGATCATCAAATGAATAATCCTTTCAATCAATGTATTCAAAGCATACCTTTGTTTCTTTACTAACCTTGTCTTGAGAGATCCCTCTTCTTGTGAATGCTTTCCCTAATCAAGACAATAGAGAGATGATTAGTATTCAATATAATCAAAACTGAATGAGTACATGAACTCAAAACTAAAAAGACATGAAATACTTATCTTTGGGAGTAATTGGGAGTTCCCTCCAAAGCTTGAGGGAAACCTACAAAAACTTCCAAGTGTTGAGACCTATAGCAAACGCACCCCAAGAAGGTGGCAATCCTAATAGAGTAGTGTCCGGAACAATCTCATCGATGGCCAAGAGATCATCCCTGAGTCTAGCTATCTTCACAAAGAAGGTTGCCACAGTGTCTTCTTTAGTCATCTTCGTAGTTCTCAGCTCATTCATCAAGCTTGCTACTTGACCAATGTTCTTAATAGTGAACAACTTCGACAAGGCTTCATACATCTCCTAAGCATGATCGATGTTAGCTATGGATGGGACAAGATTGTTTTTTATCCCTTCTACCATCAAAGTCATAGCAACCAATTCTACATTCTTGAATTTCGCTTTGTCGGCATCACTCGCTTCTTCAGTAGGCTTCTTTACATTTCCTTTTACCAAATCCAGCACCTTGTTCCTCTCGAGGATTAGGTTGATCCTCTTCTTCCAGGATCTGAACTTGGATGCTCCTTCAAGTTTATTCTCACCCTTCATTTAGTTAGACATCTTCCTTGAGTCTAATAGATTCCTTCCTTGAGATAGTGCCTATGAATAGATCTGCCTTTTTATTCTTTCATCACCAAAGCTCCGATACCATGTTGGAAAATTAGAAAGACAGTAAAGATTTTCTTGATCTTGATAATTACTTGTGATGTTTCTTATTATTACAATTCTTTATATCTTCTTTCTTTATTTGATCAAGCAATTACCAAAAGCAGCAGTGCATAAAACAATGAACACAAGATGTAGGCACATGCCAGGGAAAAACCCCCCTCAAGGTGAAAACCCAGTGAAAGTAATCCTTCCTTTCAATAGTATTCTTTGAGACTCTTCACCCTAGACCAAGACCAGACCTTCCCTCCACACCAAGTCAGCCTCCAAAAGATTGGCCTCTTCCCAACAACTTCGACTATGCAGCAACTTGCAGCAGCTAACAGCGTCTGGCAGCAGTTCAACTTGGAAAACTTTGATCTCCCAATCCAGAGCACGAAACAGAGAGAAACCACCACCAAAATTTCAATTTTCCTTGATTCCTTAGACTCACCCAAACTCGCATTCACTTCAGCTTCCTAGCAACAAACTTTCCTAGCTACCTACTTCGCACTTCTGCCCAACAACAGGATTTTTTCACTTCTTCCCAATAGAGAGAATTCGAACTTGATGAGAAGTGATGCTCCAAATGAATTCGATGTCCCTCCTTGACCAAGGCTTCTTGTGGGGTCAAATGGGTCCTTATGCTGACTTGATCTTCTCTTAGGCTGACATGGTGTGGAGGTTGCATAATTCATATTTGACTCAATACTTGACCTTTTTACATAATTCAAAAGTCTAAGAAGAGTCTCTTTAAATGTACAATAATTCTATAGACTCAAATAAATCCTAGAAGTCCTCAGTGGGGAATTTGACCTAAAACATGGTGACCCAAGCATGAAACCCCTCATTTAATAAGTCACAATAATAATAATAAAAATTCTTTTCTTTATTCTTTTGACAAGTACATTACATAATGACTCAAGTGCATTATTGAAGACCGAACATAGTTACTTTTTCCAACAGTGTGGAGGTTACATAATTCATTTTTGACTAAAAAATAATTCTATTTACATCGTTCAAAAGCCCAAGAAGGGTCTCATAAAATATATAATGACTCTAATGGCTCTTTATTAATCGTAGGAGTCCACAATGGGGACTTTGACTAATAAAATAATGACCCAAGAATGAAACCCATGCTTTAATAAGTCATTGTAACAATAATAAAAATTCTTTTGACAAATACAATTTATGAAGACTGAACCTAGTTACATTTTTCAACACTTTGGTCCTTTGAACTTCTTGTATACTCCCTTCTTCTTATGATGAGTAGAGTAGGCATTAGAAGTGTTGTTTTCTTCATCCTCTTTTTTGTCACTGGCTAATGAGATGGGGGTTCTTCTTGATTGCATGCATTCCACATTTGTTCAAAGGTTAGTGTATCCTTCCAATTGCTAATTCCTTACGCAAAAGAGCTCCAAGACTTCAGTAGACCTAGTAGTGCAGCAATCACAAGTTCTTTCTTTGGTACAACTTCATCAATAGCATGGATTTCATCTCTTATTCTAGAGATCCTTATAAAATATGATGACACGGTATCATCTTTCATCATCTTTATTGTTCTTAGTTCATTTTTGAGACTAACTATTTGACCAATGTTCTTGATGGTGAACAACTTGGTGAGGGCTTCATATATTTCTTGTGCGGAGTCTATATTAAATACGTATGGGATTAGATTGTCCTTCACTCCATCTACTATTAAATTCATAGTCAAGATGTCATTTTCCCTGTACTTTTCCTTTCCTGCACCATTTGTAGGTTTCTTAACTTTTCCTTAAACAAAATTCAAATGTTTATGCTTAGCAAGAAGAAGATTTATCCTCTTCTTCCATGCCATGTCTTAGGTCCCTATAATACTAGTGTATCCCCCTTATTGTTATTGTTAGAGTAGCCCCCTATGGTTATTGTTGTGCCCTTACATTATTATTGTTATGTAGGCTCTGATTATATTGTCACCCCTTCGACTCCTATATATACCAAGGAGGTCTTATCATTTGTATCATCAAAGAATTGTTCATTTATGTAATGTAAAGGAGGTTCCCCCTCGAAGAGGATAATTTTTAAGTCGTTGATCTATCTTTTCTTCTTCTTTGTGAGCTAGTTGCATAACATTTGGTATCAGAGCTTTGGATTCTAGGGTTTTGCTGTTGCAAACAGGTCATCTTGGCATTTTCGCTATATTGTTTTTTCTACGAAGGTTCAGAAGCTGAAATCGTGACCACGTCGAGCCGAAATCTTGATAAACTTCTTGTAAAAAGTTCAGATCTTGGTTCGCTATATTTTCTAAGATATGGTCCGAAGAATTTAGGGTTTTTTCATTTTCTAAAATTCAGTCTCAAACAAGTGACCTTGGGAAAATCATCATAACTTCATCTACAAGCATCGGATTTGAATTTCGTAAAAAGCGACTAAAATTGCATGGACTGTAGATTTTCGTGTATCACTTTTAGAGACGAAGGCTAAAACAGTGACACGTGGCACTCCTTACAAGTTCGCTCTATTTAACCAGTCCATAATCAAGTAATTGTGGGAGATTTGGCATAACATTATCTTGAAGAATTCAATTTTGGTCTGACTTGTGGCGTTAGAAAGAAGACTCGGAGGGATACCACAAAACAGAATTTCAAATCTTGGAGATCCGAAATTACGAAAGTACAACAGTTTCAATATCGAGCTCCTAAAACGCAAGAAAATGTGTGTAATTTTTAAATTTTGAATAACTTATGTTTGAAAAATCAATTTGAAGTGATTCAAAGGGCATAGTGAAGCATAGATAACATTGTTTGATTCCAAAATGCCTTGCAACAAATGGGCACACCTAGTAAGTAACCAGAAAGATCTTTTATAGTGCATGAAGAAGAGGAAGAAATGTAGCATGATATATCAAAATTACGAGACCAAGTGCAACAAATTTCGCTCTCGCAAAAAGTAACAAAAAATGAATTGGAAGCCATGATGAAGGCATTAAGGATTGGATGGAAAGACTCTTGAGAGCCTGAGGAAAGGCCCGAGGATCCACTGCTTCTCTTCTACTCATATCGACCTAGGACATACCACAACTATCTCTGCAAGCATCCTTCTTGCAAAGATTCTTTTCCAAATACCAAGGATCTTACTACTAGGAATGGAATCTCTAACAATTTCTTTGTTCTTAACGCCCTGTATTCTCCCAAAGGCCCATAGAAATATGTCTCAGGTGCCCTCCCTCCTGTGAGAGCCACCTGGGTAAAGATACCCAGTAGAATGGCCACTAAGCTACCTCTTCACAAATACGTGCAACAGGTTAGCTTGCCTTCAAGCTGAAATCAAACGGTCGGGGGATCTTCAGTAGTGAAAGAGCTAGGAGTATCAATAACACTTCCGGTCCCAACCTTGGCATTATCCACTCCGAAGAGCGCGCCTGTTTCTATTGAATGTATGGTTGCAAAAATGCTAGAGATCGGTATAATTCAACCTAGTCAAAGTTCTTTCTCTGCTCCTATAGTAGTGGTGCACAAGAAGGATGGATCATGGCATATGTGTCCAGATTATAGGGAGCTCAACAAGCTCACTATTAAAGATAAATTTCTCATTCTTGTCATTGATGAATTATTGGATGAATTACATGGAGCAATTTACTTCACCAAGTTGGATCTTCATTTAGGATATCATCAAATTAGAATGAAGACTGAAGACATTCTGAAAAAAACATTCATAACCCATGAGAGTCATTATGAATTTTACTAATGCACCTTCCACATTTCAAGGTTTGATGAATTCCATTTTCAAACCCTTCCTTAGAAAATTTGTGTTAGTATTTTTTGATGATATACTAATCTACAGCAAGTCTTGGAAGGATCATGTTCAACATGTTGACAGGGTGCTCAAACTATTGGAGGAGAAACAATTATATGCCAAAACCTCCAAATGTTTATTAGGAGTACAGGAGGCAGAATATTTGGGTCATATTGTATCTCATGAGGGTGTTAAGGTAAACTGTAAAAAAATTAAGCCATTAAGGAATGGAAAATCCCCACAACCATAAAGCATCTTCGAGGATTTTTTGGATTGACAGGGTATTATCACAAGTTTGTTAAGAATTATGGGAGAATAGCAGCACCTCTAACAACATTACTTTAGAAAGATGCATTTTCGTGGACTCTGGAAACAACTAAGGCCTTTGAACATCTTAGAGAGGCAATGTGCCAAGCACCGATCTTAGCTACGTCAAACTTCACAAAAACCTTCATTGTGGAATGTGATGCCTCGGGAAATGGAATTGGTGTTGTTTTAATGCAAGAAGGAAAACCCATTTCTTTTGAAAGTCGTCCAATCAAGGGAAAGTATTTACACAAACCTATTTATGAGAAAGAAATGTTGGCAATACTAAATGCACTAAAGCAATGGTGACCTTACCTAATGGGAAGGCACTTCAAGGTAGAAACAAATCATGATAGTCTTAAATACTTTTTGGAACATAGATTATCTTCAGAAGAGAAGCAAAAATGGTCACAAAGATGTTGAGTTAAGACGTTGAAATCATCTATAAAACAGAGAAGCAAAATGTTGTTGCAGATACACTCTCAAGAGAGGATGAGGATGTGGAAGCATTGCTTTGTGTCATTTCTATTATCCAACCTGATTGGATAACTGAAGCAAGGGATGAATGGAAGAATGACGAAGAGGTGTGGGCACTCATTCAAAAGTTGCAACAATATCCTAGTACATCTGAATCATTTAGCTAGAAAAATGATTCATTATGTTACAAAGATCGCTCATATATTTGTAAAAATTATCAACTCAAGCAAAAGATTCTTTTGGAATTGTACACCTCCCCCTTAGGAGGGCAAGAGGTGTGGGTACTCACTCAAAAGTTGCAACAAGATCCTAGTACATCTGATACATTTAGCTAGAAAAATGATTCATTATGGTACAAAGATCGCTTATATCTTTGTAAAAATTCCCAACTCAAGCAAAATATTCTTTTGGAATTGCACACCTCCCCCTTAGGAGGGCAAGAGGTGTGGGCACTCATTCAAAAGTTGCAACAAGATCCCAGTACATCTGATACATTTAACTGGAAAAATGATTCATTATGGTAAAAAGATTTCTTATATCTTTGTAAAAATTCCCAACTCAAGCAAAAGATTCTTTGGAATTGCACACCTCCCCCTTAGGAGGGCACTCGGGATTTTTAAAAACTTACCACAAGCTCAAGAAGGAATATTTTTGGGATGGCCTAATCTAGTATTCAGATGTTTGTGGAAGAATGTTTGGTTCGCCAACAAAATAAAGTTGAGACAATTAAGACCTTGAGTTGTTACAAACTCTAGCCATTCCAAGTCAGTGTTGGGAGGAGGTCTTAATGGATTTTATCACAGGTTTACCCAAGTCTGAAGGAAAGAGTGTCATCATAGTGGTAGTTGATAAACTTACCAAATATGCACACTTTTGTGCATTATCTCATCCTTTTAAAGCCAGTACAGTTGCTACTGCATTTATGGAAACAATTCAAAAGCTACATGGAAACCCAAAGATTATTGTAAGTAACGGAGATCCCATTTTCACTGGAAATTTTTGGACAGAATTATTTTCTTGTCTTGGTACTCAATTAGCTCATAGCTCATTTTATAATCCTCAATCTGACAGGAAATCTAAGATAGTGAACAAATGTTTGGAAGGATATCTTTGTTGATTTATATCTTATAAACAAACACAATGGGTCAAGTGCTTATCTCTAGCTGAATGGTGGTATAACACTTCCTTCTATGCTGCAGCAAAAATGACCCCATTTATGGCACTTTATGGATATCATCCACCATCCATCACATCATCTTTAAGAGAAAATTCTAACGTTCAAGCAGTTGAAGATCACATCAAGCATCAACAAGAAGTTCTCCAACTCTTAAAGGATAACCTCACTCTAGCGCAAAATCGAATGACATAGGAAAATCAACATCGCAATGAAAGAAGATTTGATGTAGGCGACTAGGTTTTTTACGGCTACAACCATACAAAGAAATATCCCCCAAGCAAGCTAAGAAAGATAATAAATTATCACCCAAGTATTATGGTTCTTACAAGGTGTTGCAAAAGATTGGTTCTATGGCATAAAATTGGAGTTGCCTGCATCTTCCCGAGCACACCCAGTTTTCCATGTTTCATGCTTCAAGAAGTTTATAGGTGACAAGATTCTAGTTCAAACAGTGTTTCCATAACTTGACGAAGAAGGAAAAAGTCATATTTAAGCTTGAAGTAGTCACGGAAACAAGAACCCACAGTTACGGATCGATTAATTTCAGAGTATGTCATTAAGTGGAAGAACTTACCCACTGAAGATTCCACATGGGAGGATGAGAATTCTATACAAAAGCATCTGAAACTACTCAAGCGTTGAGTACAACACTTTTTTGAAGGAGAGAGGCATGTTAGGTCCCTATAAGGCTAGTGTATCCGCCTTATTGTTATTGTTAGTGTAGCCCCCTATGGTTATTGTTGTGCCCATGTATTTCCCAAGTTGTTATTGTTCTGCCCCCATAGAAGCCCACTATTGTTATTGTTGTGCCCTTACATTACTATTGTTATGTAGGCTTTGATTATATTGTGACCACTTAGACTCATATATATACCAATAAGGTATTATCATTTGTATCATCCAAGAATTGTTCATTTATGTAATGTAAAAGAGGTTTCCCCCTCGAAGAGGATATTTTTTAAGTCATTGATCTATCTTTTCTTCTACTTTGTGATTTGGTTGCATAACACCCTGTAGTTGGAGACTTCAATGTCATGTCTTCTTTTCTTGATATAGATAGTAGACCTTCCTCTTCTTATATGATTCTTATCCTTTGACCCTTTCAGTAGATCCTCAAGTTTCCTTTCTTCCTTCCTTTTTTACCTTAGCACTGACACCATGTTAGAAATCAGAAAGGCAAAAAGATTCTCTTATGTGGATAATTACTTGTGATATTCTTGTATTCCTAATATTTCTATTTATGTTTTTCTTTTATCTTATTTTCATCAAGCAATCATCAAATCAAAACATGAAGATCAACGACAGCAGATGTAGGCGAGTCGGTCAAGGCTAAAACCCCTCTCTAGAGGAAAACCCAGTCAAACTCTTCCACTAATCAAATTGAGATATACCAAGACCTTAGACCTGACAAAAAACTCCTCTCACTCTGCCAAGTCAGCCCTCAAATTGTCCTTCCAAACTCCAAAGGTCAAGTGCAACAATACTACATCAATACTGCATCAAAGACAGAATTTCAGCCAAGCTACTTCAGAATTTCGGCCCAGCTTCAATTCTACAATTTCAGCCCTCCTTCAGCTTTACCTCCTTCGCACTTGTGAGGCAAAGCGAGAGAGAATTCGATTTATTTTGCTTGACAAAGACTTCCTTCTCCTTCGCTATTCTTTCCTCCTTCCTTGAATTTCGCACCCTTTTACTACTTCCAGCTACTGCAGATCGAACTTCTTGCTTGATGCTCCAAATAAGGTCAAATTGCTGCCTTCATATAGTGAATCTTTGAGGTCGAATTACCTTGATAAGGCCGACTTATCTTTGTTTGAGGCCGACTTGGTGGAGGAGGCCTAAATGACCTATTTGACATTGAATTAAATTTCTTGCTTGACTCAAGAAGCCCTAGAAGGGTCTATTACATTATGACAAGGACAAGGACTATTGACACAAACCCTAGAAGCCTGGAATGGAGACTTTGACCTATGAACCATCGACCCAAGCATGAAACTCATGCTTTAATAAGTCAATAATAAAATTTCTTTTTCTTTCTTTTGACAAATACATTACATCATGACTCAAATACAATTATGAAGACCAACACTAGTTACATTTTTCAGCAGTTAGAACTTCAACTAAGCAATTACAATTACTATAATTTATGACCCTCTACAATAGTTATGACCTCAAGACTCGTCAAAATTAATTTAGGACCCTCTTACATGTTGGATTTCCCACATCTTAGTGAATTGGCATATGTCCACTACAATCTTCAACTGTGACAAGGCAGCTGGATAAGGTCCCTTATGTGGACACCATTTCCTTTGAAAATATTAACATATTCTCTGAGCGGAGGGTGGAGTACAAGGCACCTATTATGGAGAAGGCACCTGCATGGTTAGAGAAGGAGGTGCAGCTGAATGATATAAGAAATTCTACTGACAAAAAAGCCATGACCTTTTACACAAAAGGGTAAGAGGGAATTGATATTGGATAACTAGCTGCTAGATTTGTCATTGTATATGCCTCGTGATTATAAGGTACATTTTTTATATATTTGATGTCATTTTGTATTAGCTGTCCACTTTTGAGTCCTTGATTGGACCGCTATCAAGGTTTAGTATTGACTTTGATGTATAACTTTTTATTTGGCATCCACTACATCACATATTTTAGTGTTTTTTCAATATTTATCTGCCAATGTGTTTATTTGATGTTGTTGTTGGTTTCTGTGATTAGAACAGTGAAGACAATGAATTTATTTTGTATTTTTTATGCCTGTCGTGGTTTAGCAATTTTTTTGACTGATGTTGCCAAGAACTTGTATTCTGGACCTTCACCAATTTTTTTGCCAATGCCAATTTTTTCCACAATGATCAAAACATTGCAGCTTGGCCTTTCTGAAACCTTTCCATCAGACAAAAAAAAGATGTTTTTAATACACTAAGAAAACATTTTCTAGTCACACAAGGATCAAGATAGAAGCAATAGAAGGACATACAGGCAAGCAATGTTGTTCCATGCTTCCCCATTATCTGGATCAAGCTGCACAGCATGAGTAAACCCATCTATGGCTTTATCAAAGTCTCTTGCCTGCAGGATCCAGAATAAAAGATTGAAAATAAATCTTTGACACCAATAAACATTAGTTAGTAAAATCTGAAAAGAAAAGCATATTCTCTATTTGTGCTTCATCTCAGTTTAATTGATCATGTGCAACATTTACAACTTGAATTACAGTAAAATAGACAAACTGCTAAAGAGAATTGTTAATTTACCTTTAAAGCTGCTGAACCAAGTGCAAACCATCCATCTGGATGGAGGGAATTTAACGCGAGCGCAGCTTCCCTGCATTAACCCCTGAGTTCAACACCTGACTAAAAATATCCCAAAAGTAACTTTATTTGGCATAGAGAGACACTTTCAAAAAGAATTGAACAAGAAAATCTTTTCACTTGACACCAAAGGAAAAAAAACTAAAATCTGTAAAGAGTGTATAGATTCAAAATACAAACCAGTGACTTTGAGACTTTTTATACGCCCCTCTATTATATGCACTTCTTGCCAATGATCGCTGTCAACAGTTATGCATAATTTTGATAGATATATTTAAGTGCTAAAATATAGAATTTTCAATCAGGCATTTAAAAGCATTCAAATATAAAACTTAACAGAGAAGCCTTAGTGAGCCTAAATCAAACCTCTGCACGAGCAAAATGGTTGCCAGAAACTTCCAAAGCTTTGATGTAATTATCATCATTAAGTGTAACATCTCCCAGCGAGCACCTTCAACAGAAGGGCAAGTTATAAGAAAAAATGTTAAATTATAATGCAAAGAAATTCATAATACTATTGGACATATTTTCCAGATGCAACACTCTACACATGGTTTAGAGTCTAGACTCTAGAGATGTTCACATTAAAGATGATCCAAAAGAGATATACTATGAGCCTATCAGATTATCAGATTATCAGAACAGGTCTGCATATAAATGTAGATATCAGTCCTTTTTGCATAGTCTGACTGTGAGACGTTTTTGACCTTTTCTGGCAATATTTTCCAGTCGATTTTGCCTGAAATCTGGCAGGGATTTCTTGGTATGGTAAGTTGAGCTCCATTATTTGCACATTTCAAATGTTCCAAGGGTTTTTGAGGACATTGAATCCATTTATGCATTCAAAAACGCATTTTAAACAACAAACCTACACAATCTTGCAAAAAAAATCTATCAATGGATTCTGGCAAAAAAATTAAAAGCATCTAATGGTTAGACTGCTCCGCCATTTTTAATTCTGTTTACAAAGAATTCTCTATATTTTCATTAAATTGCATTTAAACATGAACTCGAGCGCAACCAAGTCAAACACAAAAGGTATTCTGAATCCAAAAGGCCATTAAAACGCAAAAGTGGAATAAACACGAAAATATCAGTAACAATGTTTAAATCTCTTTTGCTTATCTCTTTAATCTGGTAAATTATGGAGAATCGAATTCTTGAAATATTACAAGCTTGAACTTTCATAGATGTGAACAAACCTTATTTACTTTTTACTCTTCTAAGCCAGCTAGATCATGATATTAGGACTGATTTATCTGGGGATGCATCCTTGTAGGTCGGATCACACCCCCTACATACCCTAAGTCTTTGAGGACAGGGATTCTAACAATGACTGAAATGTGTGTGCAGACTACCCTAAGTACTGGGGTAGCCTGTTGAAATTCTATGACAAGTACAGTAGAATACAATTTTCTGCCAGATAATTACTTCTTAATGATTTTTCACACAGTATTTACCCTGGAAAACCCAACCTTGGGAGTAAACCCAACCTTGGGAGAAAACCCAACAACTTTTCTTAGGGGAAATTATTCTTCAGCAAGGTTTACAAATCAGCAATTTGTCTAGAAATTTTTGCCAATATCCAAGTCAAAATACCAGTCAAACCTGGTCAAATTCAGTAGCTGATCAATGCTGGTCAAAACCAGTCAAAAGTCAACTCTGGTCAAAACGTCAAACTGCAGTCAACAGTATGCGGTCAAATCTGTCAACACCCTGCGGTCAAATCCAGTCAAATCTTTGCAGTCAACTTCGATCAATTTGCTGCAGTCAGACTTGGTTGATTAGTCACACGTGCAGCCTCAAGAATGCTGGTCAAACTCGGTGATAAAAAGAAAGAAAGACCTGCCCTTCGTTGCTCTCCAAGTGAGGTGTCTTAACATCTTATTTATACACATCCAAGGGGTGTGACAACCCAAGGGACATGTCCCTTCACTGGCTGGCCAACCTGACTTCTCCTGGGCCAACTTGAAGACCCTCAAGTCATGCGAGAATACCTCCTGATGCTACATAAAAATTAACATATCCCTCATAAAGTCAAGGGATCTCACTGCACTCCAGGGACACTGTTGCCGCCTAAATCCACACCTGGGATTATTGTGGAGGAAGTCTTTAACTCCACTTGGTGCGGCCTTGGGGGCAAGTTGCAAGTAAGGGTTGTCACCCAACTCCCAGCTCTTCAGTCTAGACTAACACCTAGTGAAGCCAAGGGGGTTAGTCCCTAAAGAAGAAAACTAAGGCTTCATTAGTGTTGTGTTAAACAAGTTCTAGGAGTTAATATGATTTAAACCAATTTGCAATTCACCATTGACTAGGTAAACCATCACATGTGCTTCAAAATAAAGAATGATTTCGCAAGTACATATGCATATCATTCATGAGTCATGACAAAACATATATAAGTGTGTCAAACCAATGAATGAAATACTTGAGCAATGTAAAGATATGAACAATAAAGAGACCAGTGCCAATACTCAAATAGATGCTTGCAAGAAAAAAAAAGTACTTGGAAATGAAAAGAATTGAAAGCAAAGTACTTTAAAAGGATAGCTCTGAAAGAAAAGATGCTTAAAACAAAAAACTTTGAAATGAGAATTGCAAGAAAACTTGTAAGGAGCAAATGATATCTCAATCAAGCACACGATGCAAATGTAAAGTGTCATGAATTGCCTCTTGGTTGATTTTAGAATTAGCTAGGTTGCCTCTTGAGTTAATGTAAATTAGAGAGAGAGATTGCACTTAATATAATGTGGAGCTTTTCCTCCAAACCTTTATCCTAGCAAAGATAAGGATAGTTGCAAGGAGACCCAACACGGGGAAGCTTAGCTTCAAAGAGTACCCACCTGATTTCACAAGTCAGCCCTCTCGCAAGCACATCCAACATTGGGTTTCCCCAACCTGATTTAGCAAGTCGAGTGTTTACCGTCTCCAAACTTTGAACAAGAGATGAGTGAAAAGGGGCCCTATTAAACTATACAACTAGTTAAGTTGGAGGTTAATTTCTCTAAATGCAAAAGAACTTCAAATCTAATAGAACTAGCATCTTAAAAGACTAAGTTGAACTGATTGTACAAATGAAATGAAAAGATTGCAATTAGTGTTAATCTGGTCTACTGTAATTTTAAATGACAAAATCAAACCACTTAATCAATCACATGAAGACCTTCCCCAAATGGGGAAGAGTGGGATGCCAAGGGGAAAAGTCCCCAAGCTCCCAAGAGAAAATGTCTCTTTATTTATATTAGGTCCCTCTTATAAAATGAGGGATGCAAAGGAAGTTTTTTTGCTCTTTGGGAAAAGTTTACAAGTGTTTCCTTCTAAGGGGAAAGGCACTTTTCCCAGAGAATTTTGTTACAAAGAGAGAGAGAGAGAGCCTAACGAAATAGGTAATTACAAATCTCCTTAGAGTTTGGCTCTTCAAGATCCACAACCCAAAAGTAAAAGAGGAAAAGACTCCCTTGAAATTTGAAGAAAGCCTCCCTAGAGTGGTGAGTTACAAATGGTCTAACTTCAAAGTTTCCTTTGATGAGTTTTGGAGGCACCAAGTTTGAAGGAGAAAAACAACTTCAAGTCTATCCAAGAAATACACTCTGGTTGCCCCAGCAACAGTCCAAGAGATGGATAAAACGACTGTCAAATCAGTTCCAAAAGAGTGGCTGATTCACTGCCCAAAAATGCAAAATATCAGTTCAAAAAATTTAGGCCAAGTTTTCCCACGGTTATCAAAGAAGATCAGTCCTTTAAATGGACAAATCCTGCCCTTTATGGCTGCCCTGAAGGAAGCTCAAAATCTGCACAAAGAGCAGCCTCAAACGTCTGCCTCTAAAACAACGACAAAAGGGAGAATTAGTTAGCTAGATGGACAAATTCATGAGACAATGAAAACCTAGAAGGATCTAAGAAATCCTAGAGAAAGATAGAATTAGACTTCGAATGAATTAGAAAAATATTTTAAACTTTGATCAACGGAAGAAGCAAGCTTGCTTCCTTTGGATAAGGAAATAACCATTGTTGAAACAATGGTCCCCTTTTGAGTCTAGTACTCTGATTCTCAACAGCAAACCCAACAAGTAACCACAGATTGTTTAGGAATTTTATTGATAGAAGCAAACCCAAAAGGGGCTAGTGGAGGCCTCTCGAAAATTCCTCTAAGATCACAATATGGCAGCCCTCTGGAAGTGGATTGAATGAATACTTCTAGTCCACTTGTAAATTAGAGACAACCTGCAAATACACATCAAAACTCCTCCACAAGCTTCTTAGCAATAGCTCGAGACTTTGCAAGAGGAAATAATCAATGTAAGCTATTCACAAGTACCCACAATGATTAGATCAAATGTCAAGTTTACCAGGTGAAAAACAAATACTTACTAATCACTTCCTTGAGATAACATCATAACAATATCCCTCCAGGGATCTAAGCATACAAGCCATAAAACAAGTTCGACCATCAACAAGTAGAGAAGACCACCTTCTAATCTCCAAAGTGTTGGAATTTCTAAGTCTGACACTTTAGAAACCCTCCATGTACTTTTTGATTTATTCCTTCCTACTTGTTCTGAATAATTAACAAGTTAATTACCATGTAAATACTGAAAATAAACACAAGTACATGCTCAACACATTACAGATCATCAACTAAAGTAAACAGAAACAAGCACACAAATGACACCGTTATTTTTGGACTAATGTCCCCATAAAAACCCAATGCGGGAAAACCGGTGCAGCTATCTAAGGGTTTGATTTATTAAGCAGTTTCAGAATACAATCTGGGTGCCAAATCTAGCTCACCCAATAGAGAAAAATCTCGGCAATAGTACCTCTCCTTCAGAGATAGATGCTCCGGCTGAAACCCCGGATAAACACTCCAGCAACTCCTCAGCTCCAATCTCCCCCATGAAAAACCCCAGTGTCAGCCTCTAGGGATTGTGTCAGCCTCTTCTGCCCTCTGCGTCAACTTTCCCGGTAGTTTTGGTTGTTCCCGGCAATTCCAGCTTCTGCCCTCTACGTCAACTTTCCCGGCAGTTCTGGTTGTTCCCGGCAATTCCAGCTTCTGCCCTCTGCGTCAACTTTCCCAGCAGTTTCGGCAGTTCCCGACAGTTTTGGCTGTTCCCAGCAATTCCCGGTAGTTCCGGCTTCTGCCCTCCACATCAACTTTCCTGGCAGTTCCCAACAGTTTCGGTTGTTCCCGGCAGTTCCCGACAATTTTGGCTTATGCCCTCTACGTCAGCTTTCCTGGAAGTTTCGGTTGTTCCCGACAGTTCCGACTTCTGCCCTCTGTGTCAACTTTCCGGGCTGCTGCGCTGATCCTCCCAGCACTATCTCTGCCTCTCTGCTTCTGTATTCACTGCCCCTCAGTTGCAACTCCAAATCACTCTCTTAACTTTCTCAGCAAACCCAGCCCCAGAAAGTCGAAATCTTGATCTCTTGGTGTGTTCTCCAAGTGACCCTCAAGCCTCCTCTTATACTTTTCTCGTTGACAGATCAACAGCCAAGATTAAGTCCCTAATCAACGGCTAAGATTAGATCTGGCTTGATCCATGACTTATGGACCATTCAACACGGTTTTATATTAATTCACATTAATATTTTAATTTCCCTAAATTTAGACATGGGGACTCTGTTAAAAATATTAATTATTTTAATATTTCCCAAACTGTTTAGAATCTGCCCAAACCCTTTTTGGGTATTGGAAATCTCATATGCCTTAGCCTCTCCACCATATTTCGTGGCTAGAGCACATCCGATGCAACCCCAAATCAACACTCCCTCTTAGTGAGGACTGTGCTGTTGCAATACTCCTCACTGAGTATTACTCTGATCATTCGGCATCGGTCCCTGATGGTAGGCATGTTGCCCATCATCTTTGGATTGCTACATCTCGTACTGCCACCCATGACTCTGCCACTGCCACTGCTGCATCTGTACGACAGCTCCCTCTGCATTTGTGTTGCTGCCCATGGCCCTACCACTGCCACGATTGTGTCTGCACTGCATCCCCTCTCATCATGCTGCTTCGTGTTGCCCATAGCACCCCCACTGTTAACTGTTGCACTGCAACTCAGTTATTGAGAAGTAAGTAACTGATCTCCCAACTCTGACATCTCTGTCAAGCTAGAGACACTCCTGATGATGAAGCTCCCTCTGTCGCTGACAAGTGCTCCCTCTTTGACCTCTGCGCTGCTGCAACAACTCCCTGCATCTCGCACCGTTGCACACCCCTTTGTGCCATCTAGCACTAGTGCAACACTCTCGTGCCTCTCGCACTGTTGCAGCCTGCTAGCCTCGCGTTGTCTTGGGAATCCTGCACTGTAGCTCTCACTACCACTCCATCCTCATTCGTCTCTACTGACATCTGCCAGTCGTGCTACTCCTCTTCAGGGCTCCTGTAGCCAAGTATAATCCAAGAGGTTGGGTACCTCAAGGATCATGCCCCTCATCTTCTAGAGTCCTCCTGACTACTGCTCGATGTCTCCCCACTTTCGCTCGTGGTGTGTGTGCACTCATGGCACAGACATCTACAGTCTCCACTTCCTTCTCTTCCCTTGTTGGCACTGCCTTGGTCTCGAATGCCTCTCCCTTGCTCTTCTTCCTCGGTCACTGGGTCGCATAATGACCCAGCTCCCCACAATGGAAGCATTTGACCTTGGAGAGGTCCTTCATCTTCCGCTTTTCTTGCTTACCCTCAGATGCTCGGGAAGCATCCACCTCCTCCTCCTCCTTGATTCTGATCCCCTGGTTGTTGCTTCCCGTCTTGGTCACCCACCTGATCTCTTTTGGCGAAGAGCCGCCAACATTGCCTCCCAATCTGGAAGGGTGGCCCTGCCTAGTATGCTCTGGACAAACACCTCCTAGTCTTCTAAGACTGCATTCAAGGTTGTTCCAACCATCAACTCTGGATCTGGTGTGGCCCCTATGGAAGTCAGTTGAACTCGAATCTCCTTCAATCAATCAAGGAAGGTGTCGATCTGTTCTCCCTTCTGCATCTGGTATGATCGCAGCTAATTTTCTAGGAGCATCTTCCTCTGCACAGAAGTATCCTGATACAACTTGGTCACGGCCTCCCACATCTCCCGTGTCGTATTCTTCTCGGCAATATGTGGTACTATATGATCCTTGACCCCGTCAAGAATGATATTCTTGGCTGTCGCCATTACTTCCTCATACCTGTCATTGCCAGCTGTGTCAACTGGGACTGCTATCGTCTTCAAGGCAAAGTGCTTGACACGATTTCTGTCAAGTACGGATAAGATTCTAGCCTTCCAGACTACGAAGTTTGAGGCTCCGTCCAGTCTGTCCAAGTCTCTTACTTCGTGTAGTGCCATTCCGTTGTTCTTCTACTTCCCTCTTGGAAGTTCTCGATGTGACTCCCTCTGAGCCTCGATTTCCCTCCTAGAAATCCTTCTGCCGAAGTCGATATGCCCCCTACTCTGATTGCCTGTGCAACCGCACCACTGATCCGGATTTCTCGGCTAGAAACCCTCGGTAGCAACTGCCTCCTCCTTGGCCTTGCCTTGTTAGGTATTGTTCTGACAACAACACCCCACCAGCTCCACTCTGCAACTTATCCACAGCCTCCTAAACCCCAGCAACCTGAAGGTGAGAGCTCCTAGACTCTGTGCACTCCCAGCACCAACAAACTAGCTCCCTAAGCCAACTGCGTCAGCCCTCCTGGCCTCTGCGTGAGCCTTTCTTTGCCTCCCTCAGCCTCTGCGCAGCCTCTTCTTGGCCCGAAATTGATGACGCAGGCACTGCGTCACCCCTTCCTTCTTACTTTGCTGCTAGGAACAGCTTCTGTCACTCAGGACAGCTATTTTCTGCTGCTGCTACTCTGCTTGGCTGATGTCCTCAGTTCTCCTGTGATCTGCAACCACCCTCTGATACCATGTTGGAATTTCTAAGTCTGACACGTTAGAAACCCTCCATGTACTTTCTGATTTATTCCTTCCTACTTGTTCTAATTAATTAACAAATTATTTACCATGTAAGTACTGAAAATAAATGCAAGTACATGCTCAACACATTACACATCATCAACTGAAGGAAACAAAAACAAGCACACAATGACACGATTATTTTTCGACTAATGTCCCCGCAAAAACCCAATGTGGGAAAACCGGTGCAGCTATCTGAGGGTTTGATATATTAAGTAGTTTCAGAATACAATCTAGGTGCCAAATCTGGCTCACCCAAAGAGAAAAATCTCAGCAGTAGTACCTCTCCTTCGGAGATAGATGCTCCAGCTGAAACCCCGGATAAACACTCCGACAGCTCTTCAACTCCAATCTGCCCCACGAAAAACCCCAGCGTCAGCCTCTAGGGACTGTGTCAGCCCCTTCTTCCCTTTGCGTCAGCATTCCCAGCAGTTTCAGCTTCTGCCCTCTGCGTCAGATTTCCCGACAGTTTCGGCTTCTGCCCTCTGCGTCATCTTTCCCGGCAATTCCCAGCAGTTCCAGTTGTTCTCGACAGTTTCCGGCAATTCCAACTGTTCCCGACAGTTCCAAATTCTGCCCTCTGCGTCAGCTTTCCCGGCTACTACGTTGATCCTCCCTACACTATCTTTGCCTCTCTGCTTTTGTATTCACTGCCCCTCAGCTGCAACTCCAGATCACTCTCTCAACTTTCCTAGCAAACCCAACCCCAGAAAGTCGAAATCTTGATCTCTTGGTGTGTTCTCTAAGTGACCCTCAAGCCTCCTCTTACGGTCGAGATTAAGTCCCTAATCAACGGCTAAGATTAGATCTGGCTTGATCCGTGACTTTTGGACCATTCTAACACAATTTTATATTAATTCACATTAATATTTTAATTTCCCTAAGTTTAGACTTGGGGACTCCATTAAAAATATTAATTATTTTAATATCTCCCAAACTGTTTAGACCCAAACTCTTTCTGGGTATTGGAGATCTCATGTGCTTTAGCCTCTCCACCAAATTTTGTGGCTAGAGCACATCCGATGCTACCCCAAATCAACACAAAGTCTTTGATTTTATTAGAGAAATAGAAATAGGACAAAATCCAACGGAGTTTTCCCAAACATGAGCTTCTCAACCATGAGACAATGAACCCATGGATTACATTTATAAGAATTTGGGAGCAAATCTCAATGCAAAGTGATCCAACAAGTGGCACAAGTGATGGGAATCCCGATGAGGTCGAATTTCTCCAAGTGTACGAGGCTGGTTGTAGGTGGTACAAGACTGATACGTACTCGTCTTCTCAATCAGTGTGTGTTTCCTCCTTGATTGGCAGCGTATTCTCCTTCACTGTTGTGTGTTCTTTGAGTGCTTCCAACTGTGATTCGAGTGGGATTAATATCCCCTTTATCTCTCTGCCAACTGAGCCTTAGACTGAGTTGTGAACAGGTGTCTCTACCCTCATTTGTGTGATCTTCCATGCTGTGCAAGTAGCTGAAGTGAGCTGTGCGTGGAACTGTAGTGTACTGCTGTGTGGACAGATGTTGCACTTTGGTGATAAGTGGAGGATATGGGGTAGTTAGCTCCCATTTTGACTGCCATGTAACTCAAACAAACCTGCCAGCTCCTAAGTGATGATCTTAGCCTCTTAGAAGACTGAGTTAGGTCAACATTTCGTGGGATTTGGTCTGCCAAACTAGTAGTACAAGAGAGCCATTCGACCTTGGCCTATGTGGCTGCCCAATCAACATTTAATTCATTTTTGAACTGATCTTTGACTTCACTTCTATTTTCCACATCATTTCCACTTGGTAACACATTTATTATGTCCACCATTTATTAATTTTTTGCCTTTCTCCACAACTTTATGCCACTAACATAGGAAAAATGGGTTTTCAGGGGTTAGTAGTCATTTTTTGACCCTCAAAGTGGTCCTTAGAAGAATATTGGGATGAAGAACATGATTTTTAAGTACTTATATACCCCCAACATCTTCTAGGCTAACTTATTTTATTTACATTTTTACATGGGATTTAATTAAAAATCCTATCCTGCGGGAATTTTTAATAAATTAAAAAATCTTATAAAAACTTTTCGCAACACTTTAGATATGTCCTAGTATAGTAATATACATCAACTCTAGGCATTAGGATGGACCCAAGGCTCAATCATCAAGCCATCACTCTAGCTTTGGAGGTGTGTGAATGAAAAAACTCAGCCAATTATTCATCGCTGAAAAACGAGAATAATTAGCTAAGTGAAATAATGCTCTAGAGCATACTCATTTGACAATCGAGTCCCAAGTTGCCTAAGTCTGTTATAACAGTTCATCATACTAGCAACATTTAATACAATTCCCTGCAGGGTTGCAAAATTTGAGAGAGAAGAAACAAAGAGAGGAGAGAGAAAAGGTCAACAAGTGCTCATTGACTTCTAGACTTCTGGAAACTTTATGAGTGCCCTGTGCCATTGGGTCTTCAGATTCTGCTTGGTCTGACTAGCAGATAACAGACACTAAGTCATCTCTACAGAAATTGCATTCTGTAAATTTGTTTCACCAAGAAAAACCCAATCTGACCTTCTTAACCATATGGTCTTTGTATAAGACGACATGTGCAAGTTTAGTTGGCTTATTCACTGACCATATATACTGTTAAGCATAATTAACATACTAAATGTTTTAGATCTTTAAAAATTAATTTTGTAACTTACAATACTTTTTATACTGTCCCCATCCCCTAAAATTTTGGGGTTATACTCCCTCATCTTTGAAACTTATTCCCCCGGTCCCTGAAGCTCATCCCCTCATCTGGAATGATAAGGTAACATAGGTTTAGGACCATCATATTTCTGTGACAAATATTTCAGTTATAATATGCTTACGTATTGAAACATTTGGACAAGTTACAACAACAGTGATAAGGATAAAACCCTAGCCAACCTACAAAACTGCTTGGCTAGGACATGTAGCTCAAAGGTAAATTTAGCGAGCCTAATAAAAATAATGTTGGTTGCAAATGTCAGCAGGAAGCAAAGGCATGGCAAAAAGATGGAAATCGCATGTTTCAGGACCACCTGCTTGTAAGGAGTGGAGTGCAAATTAAGCTATAACACATACACACGAAGTATCAAAAAAATGGACCAGAAACATAGAAAATACAGACCTCGAAATATATCTTGCTCCAAATCATTCTCACAATTTCATAAATGCAGACTACTAGAAAGCCTCAGATCTGTGTGGTTGAAAATTGAGGTGATAGGGCAATTTTATAAGTAAAAGATACGATTCTAGCGCCCTGCACTTTGCCTTTTCTTCTGTTTTTTTTCAAATAGCTTTCTTATGGAGAAAATATCAATTGGATGGATAATACCAGATCCATAGAAATGCAAATCCTGGATCCCCCATATGCAGAGCCTGTAACATCAATTTAAGATGTTCACAATTTACCAACAAACTTTCACAGTAAATCAATTTGCAGAATATTTCACTGCTTTTAGAAACCCTTAGATTTTCAACTAGCACTAAAAGTTACTCAATTCAATTTCTACTTTTCATTTTCTATGTAACAAAACACCCCACTCTCCAACCCATAGGCAAGGGTAATATAGTCCAAAGGGCTCAAGGCCATACAACAATAAGGATAAAAGATATGAGCTCAACATGTCATTTGCAGGAATTGAACCTGGGTGGGCAGGATAACAATAATTTCTCCCAATCTAAGTTACCAGGAAACAGATACGGATACAGATATAGATCCACAAGATTTTTGAAAAGCCAAGATTAGGATACAGTAGGGAAACGCCACCTACAAAAAAATACAATAATATTTTTTCAATATTGAAAACAATAGTCATAATTAAAAATCAAAACCGTTCATGAACCACAACATTGGAACAATGTTATCACAACCGGATCATTTATTGAACCTGTAGAACCCCCGGACCGAGAACTGGTCAAAACCAGTAAAAAAACTATTCAACCAAAAACACATAAAATATTCAAATTTTAATGAAAAACATAAATATTCATGAGCATCAATATGAATCCAAAACATTTATACACAAATAAGCAAAACTTTTCATTTATATAGCATGTAAGGATGCACATAACCAAAATAACATCGAGTAAAATCCATCTCTGAACCAAAAATACATCAAAAAATAGTCCCTAGATGGCCTCTACCTTCCAGAAAAAAGTCATGCTACAACAAATACCTACATATCATCAAAACCTGTTCCTATATTGGGATCTTTGTCATCAATATCACCCTCTAAGCATTAAAATAAGATAGAAAATGCTTAGCATGTCAATTCAAGATTTTGTTTGAGTGATGGGTGCATTTTTAGTACAATCATGATAGAGGAATTTGACAACTAATGCCACTAACATCAAGGTACATCGAGGGCTTGGTGCTCTTGATTAAATTCTAGTTCCATACCCTCATACATGACAAAATCCAACGGAAATGTTGCAATCCCACCAATCCTGAAATACTGATAAACTATTAAGTCTACTAGATTTAGAGTGGCATCTAAAATCCTACTTTCTCCATATGAAATCCAATGACTTTGGAAACCACTCTCAAACATCTTGAGTCATTTCATGGTAATGTTAAAAATTTAAGTAAGATGTTAACATTACTATGAATTACATAGCAATAGTTGTTGGAGAATCACCTTCAAATATCTAACTAGAACAAGTCCCATAAAGTTGTTCCCTCCTTATGTTATGAATGGTTAGATGAACAGCCCTATTGTTGGAAATAATACTGAGAGGGGGGGGGGTGAATCAGTATTATCAGATCAGATAAAACTTTTCAATTTCATACTCAGAAACATATACGCTACTTCAGTTAAGTGAACCCGCGTGTACACGCTACTGTGTCTAAAGCAACTAGCGTATATCCAGAAATCTTATGATTCAGTTAGCTTATCTTCAGTAAATGCATCAGAACATTATTAACCATATTAACAGTAAACAGGTGCAGTATAACAGAACAGATCATCACACAAAAGCCACACACATGAACACCATGATATAAGGTGGAAACCCAATGTGGGTGAAAACCACCTGCTGCAATTTGTCTCTTTCTTCTTAATAAGAAACTTCTTTTACAATGTACTGGTGCAGTCCTTTACCAGCACGCAGGCTACAACCTGCAGAGGGCTACAACCCTCATAGCTCTTGTACTAGCCGATCCATTTACTAGTACGTAGGTGCCAACCCTACAGAAGGCTACAACCTTTACTCGTTTTCCAGCTGCTCCTGGAAGGGAGCTACAACCCCCTAGCTCTTGTACTGGCTGATATGTTTACCAGTACGTAGGTGCCGGCCTACGATCTTCCCGGGACCACGTTTCATACATTTTCATACTGGATCCATGAAACTATCACCATTGTAGTACAACCTGCATCATCAATCTCTGAATCACCCAATACTGAATCACTGAAACCCTGTCAACAACAACCAGACAACATAACAACAACCAGATCCAACTCCATCTTCAAATATCATACTTCACATTGTATACGCTACTTGGATGAACCCAACCTGCATGTATACGCTCTTTTACCAAAACCAACCTGCGTACAGATCTGCAAATTCAAGCTTAAAACTCCGCAGCTATATCAGACATCAAAACATACCCAGATCATAATAATAAACATGCGTCAGTAGATCTAGTCTATCCACAGTCAAACCATATGAAGATAATCATTCCAAGCCTTGAGATCTCGTTCCATCATTCATCATCCTCCACATGAGTGAAACCTTGGTTCAGATCACCAACCCATAACCAGCACTTGGATCTCACACTTCCTCAGATCTTCATCACTCACACACTCACTTTGGCCTAATGATCTTCTCCTTATATAGGTTTAGGCCTTTCATAATACCACGGTCCAAAACCATAGTAAAACAATACCATCAACTCAATACTAGGGATCAACACGTCTGTCGAGATACTTTGGTCCAAAAACATAGGCTCAAGTACCGAGGGCTAACTACCACGGACCAAAAGTAAGCTTTCCGACACGTACGCTCTTTTCCGTTCATGAACCTGCGTGTATACCCTACTTGGTGTATAGCGAACCTGCGTATACGCGACTTGGTATATAACGAACCAGCGTGTATACGCGACTTGGGCTTAATGAACCTGCGTATATGAATTTTCTCTTCTTCGTATAGTCTGAACATCAATTCCTTGCTGCTGACCTTCTGCACTATGATTTGTCATCAGTGTGGTTTGCCATCAAGGACAACACTTATCTCATAATGCCAACACCTATTAGGTGTTTCCAACCCCCAAGGGGAGTGTCAAGTCCTAAGTTATCCAATCAATCCATAGGTGCATGTGAAGACGGTGGCAACGTTGTGGGTATGACTTCAAGGCAGGATGCCATAGCCAAGTGACTGGCTAATGGTCTTTCAACATCTTAAGTGCATAGATGTAAGGAGGGAGCAATCGTGGAGGCATGAGTTACCCTTTTTCCACCCCTCTAGTGCGCCCTTTACTTCTTCATGATAATGCTTTGTTATGAATATAATTCATAACAATTAAATAAATAAAATAAATATAAATATTACATAATTAAATATTAATTAGGTTAAATAGTCATTAAGTTAGGTGAAAAGGCATGTCTAAAAGACATGCCCATTCACGAAAGGTCACCTGCTAAGGTATAAAAGCAGGGCATCATTGTAACATTCAAATCATCCTATATCATCTTATACATTTTATATATATTAATAAATTATTATTAAAAATACCTGTGTGTATTTTTACATTCAAGTCTACAAGCTATCAACCTTTTGTGTTTCAGCATAGTTTTTATGCTACATGCTTCGATTTGGGTGCATAGCTCGGGAGCTTAGGCTTCCTTTTTTAGATTTAGCATTTATTAACCATTAACGATGAGACAATTTATCACTCATAAAATTGGGACAAGACAAAGTTTCCTTTTTATGAATGGAGCATCATGTGCTTGAGGAATCGGGTGATGGCTAATGAGGTCAGTAGAGCTCATGCAAGAGTTTTGTCCATGCACTAATCAAATGTCTCAACCATCTTTTGCATTTTATCTTTTTCTTTCATTGTCACTTTCTTTTGCATTTTAAATTTCTTTTAGCTACATCAACCTCTGGGACAAATTTTTCCATCCCAAACTAAAGGATTAGGGTGAGAGGGTTTCAATCCCCATATTGAACGACCAGCAACCTAGAGAATGGAGATGAAATAGTGGGAAAGATGGAAAGTGGTAGGTGTGAGATATCATGGACACTTTACTTCAATCAAACCTCCCTAATAGTGTCTTACTTAAAACCCTAAAGCCTCGAAGGTGGTCATGTTACCCACCAAAAGTGTTAATTTTAGGTAACAATGGTATGTTCTATGCTTAAAAGCAATTACTTCAATTTATTTATTAGCCCAATATCAATATCCAGTTTAGCAATCACATCAGCATGATAGTAAAATGCAGATAGAACATAAACATAAATAGTAGAAGACAAGAGGACACAAGATGTGGCACCAGCTAAGGACAAACCCCAATGTGGAGAAACCCTTGATCAATTCTTCTTATATTCTTCAATAGTTCAACACAGAGAGAGAGAGTACAAATTACAAATCTGATAATTTATGACCACAACAAGAAGCCCTAACCAGAAAAGTCAACACTGGTCAAACAAGGCAGAATCCTTCCTCTAAACAGCTCGGTCAAACCTAGTCAACTTCAACCTCCAACAGCAAGCTCAATCAACCAAAAATAGTCCGAAAAAGTCCAGTCAAAGACTGGTCAGCGAAAGTCAAACTGCGGCCAGATCTGGGGCAGTTAATGCTGGTCAAATGAGAAGTTAGATCACCTCAATTTCAATGCCCAGATCAGCGGCCTACCAAGGAGAAGATACCTCACCCAATCCGCAGTCAAAAGGAGGTCAATGTTGCCCAAAATCAGCCTCTGAAATTTGGTCAATGTTAATTAATGCAATCAAACAAAAAACATCCTCCTTCCTTCGCACGTGTGAGAGACAATTGCCCATATTAGCATACGCAATCAAGTGAGGAGAGAGAGATGTGAGAAGATGAGATGATGATAAAATGACTTGAGGTCTCCTCCTTTTATATGCAACGTTCAGGATGAGCTGGGGGTTTGAATGCCTGTTTTGCTTACTGGCCAACCTTGACAATTTGTCCATAATATAAATAAATTCAAATCTTCATTTTTACATGTCGGAATTGGATGATCTTTAGATCAATCCTACACCTCTCAGAGAGAGGAATCCAAGAAAAATATCAATTGTCATAAATAAGATAACCACTGCGGAGTTTGGCCCTAGTTGCCAATTTTAACACTCCCTCTCAACTAAGAAGAACTCCATCTGCTAGTCCATTTGCCAGTTGGTACCATCTCTGCCATCAATGCATAGCTCTGCTCTACTGAACTATGAAGAAGAAAAAGTGATTGAGAATGTATCAAACCATTCTCTACTGACCCAAAGTCGGTCCCAGATAAAAGAGTGTCTCATACCACTCTTACTGACCCGAAGTCAGTTCCAATTGATCCCAAATCAATATCGGTCATCCTAGCATAGGGAGTACGGTAGCACACGATGCGTCCATCAGCGGTACTATGGTCCCTATCGTCATTTCCCTACTCATTGGCCAAATGAGAGGTACTTCCCATGAGTCCCAAACTGCATGGGTAGGATGTCTCAGCAGGAAAAGGATGAGCCACTCATCCTGCCTACATGTCGCGACGAGGTATCACAGGGGAAGGTTGAACCACTCACCCTATACACATCAAACCACTAGGGGAAGGTTGAACCACTCACCCTATTGTTGCTCATCGCTCCAAGAAGTACCCCAAGCCCCCCAGAGCTACCAGAGCTCAATGTCCATATCATATAGGACCCTTAGGAGAGGGTCTCTCCACGACTCCAAGTCGTTCTCGAAAGGCTAAGAACTTGACCTTCCCCAGGGGCTTTGTCAGAATATCGGCGACATGCTCATCATTCCCAATGTGATGGAGCCTTATTGTTCCTCGTTGTACCATATCCCAGATAAAGTGGTACCTGATATCTATACGCTTGGAGCGATCATGAAATATGGGATTCTTTGATAATCAGATCCCACTCTAGTTGTCACAAAGGATCACGATGGTATCCAGAACATGTCCAAACAACTCACTGAAGAGCTTCCTCAACCAGACAACTTCACAGGAGTCAGGACGCCATACTAACAGCTATGTATTCAGCCTCGGCAGTGCGTAAGGCAACCGACTTTTGCTTCCTGCTCATCTAGGATATCGAAGCAAAACCCAAAGAGAAACAGCACCCAGAAGTTCTCTTGCAATCCACCCACTGTCGGTGTGAAAATTCTATCACTACAACAACTAATTTATTTTACCTACTTATTTTCCCAATAAGTTATTTATGAAAATCCTTCAATAAACATTAAAATAAATTCCGCTGCAAATATCACACCATAATACAGAAACAAACACATGCACAAGAATTAACGCATCGACACAGATATTTTGGACAACAGTCCTCGGAAAAACCCAATGTGGGAAAACCAGTGCAGCAAGGGAGGATTTTATTATTCAGCAATTCTTCAGTCCAACAGGGTGCCAAACTGGCTTAACCAACAAAGAGAAAATTCTTCAACACTTCTCTCAATCTCAACGTCAGCCTAGCTGACCTCTGCGTAGCTCCCAGACCCTCTGCGTCAGCCCCTGCCTCTCTACGTCACCCACGCAGGCCCTCCAATGACTACGCAGTCTATTGCCTCTACATTTGCCTCTCTAACCTCTGCGTTGTTCCCCTGGCGTTGTTCTCGACTCTCTGTTCTGTACTTGGTACCTCCTGCTGCTCTCCAGACCACTAGTTTGAATTTCTCAGCTAACCCCGCTCCAAAAATCGAACTGACTGCTCTCCTTCAATGTGTTCCCCAACTTACCCTCAACCCTTTTCTTATACTTTTCCTGTTGGTCCTTCAACGGCCAAGATTAAATCTCTAATCAACAACTAAGATTAGTTTTGGCTTGATCCATGACTTTTCAAACCTTGTAACCCAGTTTTATATTAATACCCATTAATATTTTATTTTTCCTAATTTTAGACTTAGCAACTCCATTAAAAATATTAATTATTTTAATATCTCCCAAACCGGTTAGAATCTGACCACGCCATTTCTAGGTCTTGGAGATCTCATGTGCTTTAGCCTCTCCACCAATTTTCATGGCTAGAGCACATCCGATGCTACCCCAAATCAACACTCCCTCTTAGCGAGGACTGTGCTCCAATAATACTCCACATTGAGTATCACACTGATTATCCAGCACCGGTCTCTGTGCTGATGTTAGGCCTCCCCGCCCAACATCCTCTGCATTGTTACATCCTGTATTGTTGCCCATGGCTTTATCACTGCCACTGCTACATTTGTATTGCAGCTCCCTATCCATCCGCGCTACTATTGGTCCATCTTCCCAACACTGCATCTGCACTGCAACTCCTCATCATGTTGCACAGTGCTACTGTTGACTGCTACTGCACTGCAACATCATACCCATTTTTGCCACTGAAATGGATTCTTTATCACCCCCATCTTCTCCCTGAAATAATCAAACTTGGTTCTTCCAAGGGCCTTGGTAAGGATGTTTGCCACCTGTTCTCCTGTAAGAGTGTAGCTTAACTTTACAGCTCCTTGTTGTCACATGCTCTGACAAAGTGACACTGGATATCAATATGCTTTCACCAATCGTGAAACACCGGATTCTTCGAGAGCTTAATGAAACTCTGATTATCACACATGATCCTGGTCGCCTCCATCTTTCTTGTGAATAGGTTCACAAGCAATTTTCTAAGCCATATGGCCTCGCACGAAGCTGTGCTTACGGCCATATACTCCGCCTCAACTGAGCTCAAAGCCACGAATTTATGTTTCCTACTGCACCAGGAGATCATTCCTGATCCAATGTTGAAACGGTACCCAAAGGTACTTTTCTGATCCACTAAACTTCCCGCCCAATTTGCATCAGTAAACCCGCTCAATCTGATATCCTTACCCTGGTGTACAAGAGTCCATAATCGATTGTTCCCTGTAAATACCTGAGAACATGTTTCGCTGATGCCTAGTGCACCCTCTTCGGCTCCACCATGACCTGACTGAGGGTGTTGACAGCGTAGAAAATGTCTAGCCTGGTATTGACCAGATACATCAGGGACCCTATGAGCTGCCTGTATAAGGTAGGATCAACATCTTTGTCTTTTAATGCATCAATCTTCTTCCAGTTGGTTATCATTGGAGTAGTCATGGGTCTACAGTCCTCCATCTTGAATCTCTTCAGGATTTCTATAGCATATCTCCCTTGCCCAAAGAAGATCTCCCCCTTTTGCTGCCAAACTTCCAACCCCAGGAAATAATGCATTCGTCCCAAATCCTTCATGTCAAATTCTGTGGCTAGATTCTTCTTGCAGTCCCCTATGAGAATGGATGATCCTGTCAAGAAGAGATCGTCCACATATAATACTAAGATTAGAGGCTCATTCTCTACAACCAGATAGTAGAGATTTGGATCTGCGTCACTCTTGACAAATCCCATTTTCTGCAAGTAGTCATCGCTTCGCCCATACCATACTCTAGGTGCCTGTTTCAGCCCATACAAGGCTTTCTTCAATCTGCATACATGAGACTTCTTCTCATGTGTCTCAAAGCCCTCTAGTTGTTCAATGTATACCTCTTCTTCTATCACACCGTTCAGAAATGCCATTTTGACATCCATCTAATGAATCTCCCACCCCATCTGTGCTGCAAGAGATATCACGGTTCTAATAGATGTATACCTGGCTACCAAGGCGAAGATCTCTTCGTAGTCAATTCCTTCCTTCTGAGCATACCCCTTAGCCACAAACCTGGCTTTGTATTTCTCAACACTGTTGTCTGCAGCATATTTAATCTTGTAGATCCATCTCGAACCTACCACTGATCTGTCTTGAGGCCTTGGCACTACCTCCCAGACATCGTTCACCATTATGGAGTTGTACTCCTATACTATCGCATCCAGCCAAACCTGATGTTGAGTTACCTCCGGAAAACTGGCAGGCTCCCCATCCTGAGCTACTAATGCCTGATATCTATCTGGTTGTTTTCACTCCCTCTTATTGTCCCTTGGCGCACCAAAGAAGTCCTCTGCATCTCACAAAATCTGACGAAGTTCCCTGCTCGGTCTTCCTCTGCCAGCAGGTGCTTTTGTTATCTCCTCCTCATCCTGTGATTCTTCCTGACCCGAGGAAGAATTATTTTCTTCCATTGGTTGAATAGGTTTGACCAACGGTTGCTCTTTTGACTATTCCTCGGAAGGCATTTCTCGAGATTTCTTGAAAGCCCTGTCTTCCATGAACTTCACATCTCGTCGAACTACTACCTCCCTGCTCCGTGGAAGATTGATTTTGTATGCCTTAGCGTTCTCGCTATATCCCACCAGATATACTTTCTCTGTAGTTTGATCCAGCTTCTTCCTCTTTTCCTCGGGTATGTGGCAATATGCTAAGCTCCCAAATATCCTGAAATGACTGACTTCAGGGGTCTTCCTTGTGAAGACTTTCTCTGGAGTAATCTTGCCCAATGCCCGATGAGTTCTATTCTGAACATAGACTGTTGTGTTGCATGCTTCCCCCCACAGGAATTTTGGCCTATCCTAATCATACATCATGGCCCTAGCTGCTTCTACAATAGTCTTGTTCTTTCTTTCTGCTACTCCATTCTGCTCCAGATTGTAAGGAGTTGTCCACTCTCTTCTGATGCCCTCCTTAGCGCAAAAATAAGTGAAGTCCTTATCGACATACTCTCCACCATTATCTGAGCTCAAAACTTTTATTTTCTTTCCAATCAGATTCTCCACCAGAGCCTTGAACTCTTTGAATCGAAAGAAAACCTCGTCCTTGGTTTTCAGAAAATAAATCCAAGTTTTCCTTGAATGGCCATCAATGAAGGTGAGGAAATACTCGACACAACTAAGAGCTTTAGTGGACATGGGTCTGCAAATATTTGAGCGTATCAATCCTAGTACACTCTTGGCCCTGTTTTTACTTCTAGGAAATGCTGCTTTGGCATAATTTCCTAGAGCACATCCTTTGCATACATCATCTTATTTCGTACTAAGATCCGGAACTCCTGTTACAGTGCTCCTGAGAATTCTCAGAGCCCCATGGTGCAAATGTCCAATTCTTTTGTGCCATAGTTCGTTCAAATCCTTGTCCCCATCACTGCCTATTAGTGCCATTGGTGATTCTAGTTGTAGTCTGTACAACTTGTTACTTTTGATCCCGATTTGCACTTTCTTTTTCCAGCTCAAGTGTTTGACATATACTTTCTCCTTGATGAAGAAAACGTCATAGCCTTTGCCTTGAAGTTGCGACACAGAAAGTAAATTCATCCCTAATCTTGGTACATGCAGCACACTGGTAGCACAAAACCGCTCTCCCGTTTCTGTTTGAAAAACTATGGTACCCCTCCCTACTGGAGTACACTTTGCCTTGTTCCCCATGGTGATATGAAAGTTCATCTTCTCCTCTTGATAATCTGAGAAACATCCTTGGATTCCCGTCATATGCCAAGAGGCTCCACTGTCTATATACCACACCTCTGATGATGCAGAGCTAGTCACACAAGCCACTTCTTCTTCCAGCCTAGAAGCCAACATAGAGAAATCGAAATCACTTTCTCTTGTGCAATTTTCTGAAAATCTGTGAGAGTCTCCTGACGTAGATGGCTCTGCATCATGGTCTCGACCCATAATTGATTTTTCCTTCCTATCTCTGACTGCTTGCTTTGATACTGTTAGTGTCAATCTTTCCAGCCTTCCTCCAGTGATCAAATATGCTCTTACAAAGTGATTTTGGAGTGTCAAGGTCAAATTTTGTCATTTCAGTGAGTCTTCAAACAAAATTTGGTCACTAGGCATTAGGTCTAGGCTTTGCCCAAATGTCAGTCCATGTCATCATTCAGCTGAGCCTATCATCATTCAGAGGGTTGTCATTATCATGTCAGTGTCTAATGAGTCTTTTTACAACTTATTCATGCTTCAGTTGTGCCTAGGCAAGGTCATTTCCCTCTCCTAGGGTTTTGAAAGCAATTTCTCTTGGGCGGCTAAATAATCAGCAAAACTCATATCCTGATGTTCATACACCTTCCCCTATCCTTAAAGTACCTTATAAAACACTTCCCATCCCTTAGATCCGCCAAATTCCTCATTTTTCCACAAACCCTAGTTTCTAGCTACAACTTTGCAATTTTCTAGGTTGGGCCTGTGTTTTGCCCTTTTGGACCCCTTCCCCTCACTCAATCACTGAGATTCCACTTTCCCCTGCTTCCTAACATCCCTCCCCACTCCCACAAATTTCCCCAAGAATTTAGAAGCCCCTTATCCCCTTCATTTCGCTCCATTTCGACAAAATTTCTTGTTTCACACATCGGGACAAGTTTCACTCAAATGATGTTCCAGAGCAATCAAAGATGAATTTTGGAAAAATGAGAGAGGTTATTGTCCACAACATGCCAAGGAAGAAAAACCTCCTTCACTTTTTACACAGGTGTCATGGTTTGAGAGAAATGTCAAGAATACCGTTGCCTCAGGAGAATCAAAGACACCTCTGAAGTGACTTTGGGAAAATCAATTTTTCTCCTAGCTGGGTTGGCCAAATGATTTGCTTGATGGGTAAAATGATAACTAGACACAAAGAGCTTTCCAATGAGCTATCATGAGCTCAATTTGGAGTTGAGGAAGGCATTCAAAAGTTGACTGCAACAGTACTCTTCTTTCAGGCAACCTCATTTGGCACTTTTTGACCAGTCTTGGGAGATTTGATTTTTGACAGGTCAAATCAACTCCAAATTGAAAAATTCCACTTGGGTTGGAAAGTAGACTCAAAGACCTTTCCAACGAGCCATCCTGCGCCCAATTCCGACACCGGGAAGGCCTCCAAAAGCCTCCTGCAAAAGCGCGACCCGTTGAGAGGTGCGCGACCCGTTGAGAACCCTTCTGCAGTTCAAATTTTGAACTGGCGCGACCCGTTGGGAGGGGCGCGACCCGTTGAGCTGTAAGCTACAAATTCACTTCAAACTCACTCAAATCTTCTTCAAATTTGCAAATTGGGTTGAGGTAGGCTCTCTACAAATTGTTTTGTTGGTTGATGATGAATGATTGACCTCCATACTTGTTTTAAAGCCTCCAAAGATGCAAGTGAAAAAATCATTCAGTGGCTGCTTGTTGATGTTTGAAATTTGCTAGGGTTTTATGTGGTTTCAAGAGATTTCCCTTTGCACATTGTTTTTCCCTTCCCTTATCACTCACATGTTCATTTGCCCCTATTTTCCCATGCCATGTTGAAAATAAAAGTGCAGGCCATCCCTTGTCCCTAGTCACCAAAAAAATCAAAAACCCTACCCCCTCCTAAAACAGCAAAACTGTAAACCCTAGCTGGCCTCACTATAAGCATATTGTAAACAAGAAAAGTTGATGAAATTGCAAAGGACATTGTGGAAAAACTTCCCAAAACAATCCCCATGATTTTCCCTTTGTCCACACATGTATTTCCCTTATTTCCCTTATTTCCCATATCCCTGCATATATACATTCAGATCTTCATGAGATTATCAAGCAGAGAGAGGCGGAGAACCGCTTGTTACAGCAGAAGCTTGACATGGCTCAATGGACTATCAACTATCTTGAGCAGCGCAACAAGCAATTAGAGGAGAAAAAGGAACTTGATGAGCTAGGGAGGACACGCAACGACCGAGTCATAAACCATAGGAGGCCCGGTGACCTATTGCTTAAGGAGAGAGAGTCAATGTTCATCCGGGTGAATGCACACTTGGAGAAGCTGTTGGCGAAGGCCAACCAAGATAAGAGGCTGCTGAGAAATATGAAAAACCACTATTGGGCTAGGATGCACGTTTGTAAAGCAAAGATGAAAATGTTCCAAAGAAGGTTGACCGAGGCTCTTAAGAGGAAGAAGAAGACCAACCCCCTCCGCATCTTGGCCGAGGCTTCTCTTACTCATCATGACACTCACTAGCCTCTTCACAGCACCAAGCACAAAAAATTTTGGAAGTTTTGGCTCATTTTTGGCATTTTTGGGCAATTTACAGGTTTTGGCTTCTCAACGGGTCTCACCCCCGGTGAGACCCTTTGTCATCGTAGCTCCGTTTTGTAAAAACTCAACATTTTTGGATTTTTCATGCAAAGTTACATATGCCCATGCATTACCTTGAGTTTTCATGGAGTTTTGGGCCTCCAAAAGGTCAAAATACAGCCAAATTTTGACTTTCTGCCCCTTTTTGAGCTGCAGAAGTAGTCTTGGGAGAATTGACTTTTGACTGGGCAAATGACCTCCAAATCCAAAAATTCCAGTTGGGTTGAAAAGTAAACTCAGAGACCTTTCCAACGAGCTATACTGCACCTCATTCTAACACCGGGAAGGCCTCCAAACTTGTGCTCCAAAGTGCGCGACCCGTTGAGGATAATGTGCGCGACCCGTTGAGGATAATGTGCGCGACCCGTTGAGGAATTTGTGCCAGATTTGACCAGTTCAGCCCAGAATTTGCAGTTTAGCTCCAGTTTGACTTTCTGAGGTCGATGGTGGTCGTTTTGACTGTACTTGTGACACTTTTTGGATACTTTTACTCTTGTTTTACTCTTCTAGAAGTTTCTCTCATGTAAAAGGGTAAAATTGACTTTATGAACTGGTTTCCAAGTTTATAGAGGGAAGTTGTTTTGACTGCCTATTTTCTAGTGCTTAGTTTAGAAGTGGTTCAAACAGCTCCTAGGATAGTGAGCTCGACCCATGGAGGCAGGGAAAGAGGTTAGATCATCTATATTATGTACTTTCTTGCTCATTTTCATGGTTGGACTCTTGAGGGAGGAGCTATCATTGTATTATTCACTTGTATCTCTGCAATTTTTGGCTAAGGAAGACCAGGGTTTTGCACTCATCTTTGGGATTCTTGTGGACTCATTGTGTTGATGGTGTGTCTCTTCATGTTATTGTAAGCTTTGTTATGTGATTCATTTCCTTTCTATACTGCTGCATATTAAACAAATGAAGTGATAAAGTTAGAATTCATGCTTGCCATGCTCTGCTTTCAAATTTGTTTAATTTCTATGTTTTCTACTGTCTAAAGAGAATTCAAATCCATTGTTTGCTCTCTTTAGCCTTCTTATCTCTCTTCCTGATCATCCACTTCAGCTAAAGACATCTACACAAACTCCTACCTTGCCCCAAAGACCCCCCTACAGAAACTGTGTCAAATCCCCGCACCCTAAATTGCAGCTCCTCAATTTGCCACCAAAAACCCCAAAAACCCCTAAATCAACCTTTTAATCAGTTTACTAGCCTAATATCAGTGTTACCTTTGATTGGTCATCTCATCTCATTGAAGATTTGCCGAGATTGACCGGAGAGAGCCTTCTCCTGCCCCGTAGGGCTAGCTACGAGGCTGAATGGTTTGATGTAGCTTTGAGATTTGCCTTTCTCAGCCTGAGGTGAAATCTCAAGTGCTAACAGATACCATGTGAAAATTCTATCACTGCAACAACTGATTTATTTTACCTACTTATTTTCCCAATAAGTTATTTATGAAAATCCTTCAGTAAACATTAAAATAAATTATGTTGCAGATATCACAACATAATACAGAAACAAACACATGCACAAGAATTAACACATCGACACAGATATTTTTGACAACAGTCCCCGGAAAAACCCAAAGTGGGAAAACCGGTGCAACAAGGGAGGATTTTATTATTCAGCAATTCTTCAGTACAACAGGGTGCCAAACTGGCTTACCCAACAGAAAGAAAATTCTTAAGCACTTCTCCCAGTCTCAACGTCAGCCTGGCTAACCTCTACATAGCTCCCAGACCCTTCGCGTCAACCCCTGCCTCTCTGTGTCAGCACTAGGCCTCTCTGCACCACCCACGCAAGCCCTCCAATGACTGTGCAGTCTGTTGCCTCTGCATCTGCCTCTCCAACCTTTGTGTTGTTCCCCTGGTGATGTTCTCGACTCTCTATTCCGTACTTGTTGCCTCCTGCTGCTCTCCAGACCACTAGTTCGAATTTCTCAGCTAACCCCGCTCCAAAAATCGAACTGACTGGTCTCCCTCAATGTGTTCTCCCACTGACCCTCAAGCCTCTTCTTATACTTTTCCTGTTGGTCCTTCAACGATCGAGATTAAATCTCTAATCAACGGCTAAGATTAGTTTTGGCTTGATCCATGACTTTTGGAACCTCCTAACCTAGTTTTATATTAATACCCATTAATATTTTATTTTTCTTAAGTTTAGACTTAGAAACTCCATTAAAAATATTAATTATTTTAATATCTCCCAAACCGGTTAGAATCTGCCCAAACCACTTTTGGGTCTTGGAGATCTCATGTGCTTTAGCCTCTCCACCAATTTTCATGGCTAGAACACATTCGATGCTACACCAAATTAACAGTCGACCCAATCAGCATTAGAATAACCATGCAGCCTCACATCTCCGACAGTGTATCTCAATCCATGAGTGATTGTGCCCCGAAGATATCTCAGAAGATTCTTGGCACCAATCCAATGTATATGATGAGGCTCAACCATATATTGGCTCAACCTGTTAACTGCAAAACATATGTCCGGACGGGAGTTCACCAAGAACATCAGTGCTCTTATGAGTTGACGATACTCAGAAGCATTTCCCAATTCAGGTCTGGCAGCACTACCACATAACTTCTTGAAGTTAAGTTCCATCGGGGTAGTCACAGGCTTGCAGTCCACCATCCCAAATCTTTCCAATATCTTCACAACATATTTTCCTTGAGATAGAAAAATTTCTCCTGCCTTTTGCTAAACCTCCAACCCTAGGAAGTAGTGCATCAGTCCTAGGTCCTTCATCTCAAATTTAGAAGCCAACTCCCTCTTACATTTGTGAATGAGAGGGTCTGCACCTGTCAGAAAGAGGTCGTCCACATAAAGTACCAGTATGAGAGGTTTATCATCTTCAACCTTAAAGTAAAGGTTCGGATCGGCTTCACTTCTAGTGAATCTCAGCTTCATCAGATAGCTATCAATCCTCTCATACCAAGCTCGAGGTGCTTGCTTCAAGCCATAGAGAGCTTTCTTCAACCTGCATACATGAGATTCCTGGTCATGAACCTCAAACCCCTCGGGTTGTTCCACATAGACTTCCTCTTTGATTGAACCATGCAAGAAAGCGGTCTTGACATCCATCTGATGTAGGTTCCATCCTTGCGAGGCAGCAAGGGCTATGATCGAGCAGATGGTGGCGTATCAGGCAACAGCTACAAATATTTCATCGTAATCTACACCTTCCTTTTGAGAGAAGCCTCGAGCAACAAACTGAGCCTTGAACTTTTTTGCACTTCCATCAGCTCCATGCTTGATTTTGTAGAGCCACTTAGAGGTGACAATCGATTTGTCCTGGGGTCTAGGAACCACATCCCAGACATCATTCTTCATAATTGACTCGTATTCTTCATTCACAGCATCCTTCCATACTTATTTCTTCACGACTTCTTCGAATGATGAAGGCTCATTTTGAATGATAGTGCTCATGACGGTCAAGTATCCTTGATACCTATTCGGCGTCTTTCTCTCACGGAAAGTCCCCCTTGGTGCAATATGTCTCTCGGCATCTTCGAGAGTCTCCCTAAGCCATGAGGGTCTCCTCTTGGAGGAGGAGGGCTCTTGAGGAGGAGGATCAATAGGATCCTTAGGTTCACCAACATCCGGCATCATTTCATCTTCTTTTGGACCCTGTTTTCCGGTGTCAGCGTCTTTGTCCTTCCTTGGAATAGGAAGGTTGTTGATCTTGTTGCGGGCCATATCTTCGTCAAAGGTGACATTATGACTTATCTCAACTTCCCTTAGACTAGCCACATAAATTCTATAGCCCTTAGAATTTTCAATTTAGCACACAAAGATTCCTTTCTTCCCTGATGCACCCAATTTGCTTCTTTCCTCTTTCGGCACATGAAAATATATGGGACTTCCAAAAATTCTAAAATGAGAGACATCGGGTTTCTTACCAGTGAATATTTCATTGGGAGTCTTGGAGTCCAATGCTTGATGAGGGCATCTGTTTTGAACATACACGGCGGTATTTGCAGCTTTAGCCCATAGAAACTTTGGAAGCCCTTGATCATGAAGCATGGCATGAAGAGCTTCTACAATAGTAAGATTCTTCCTTTCAGCCACACCATTTTGCTCGGGAGTGTATGGTGTTGTAGCCTCCCTCTTAATGCCAGCTTCTCTGCAATAATCATGGAATTCATTGGATTCGTACTCAGTCCCATTATAGTCCTCAATATCTTGATTCTCTGATTGATTTTCGATCATGGCTTTGAAGTGACGGAACCAGGTGAACCCTCCATCCTTCTTTTTCAAGAAGTAGATCCAGGTCGCGAGAATAATCATCCATAAAGGTGAGATAATACAAGTATCCTCCCAAAGAGTTTACGGGCAACATACCAGATATGTCCAAGTGGATCAACTGCAATATATCTGTGGTCTTATTATTACTTGAGGGGAATGGTCCCCTTGTAAGTTTTCCTTCGTCACATCCCGGACATGCACCTTCATGCTCTACTTTGAACTCGGGCATACCTATCACCAACTATCTCACATCGGGAAGAGCCTTATAATGAAGATGGGCAAACCTCCGATGCCATAGTTCAAATTGTAGAGATGTGTCGCAAGACTTGGCTCCCAGTGGACTTCCTTCAACTTGATATAAAATGTCAACCCTGAACCCAAGTAAAAGCATCTTTAAAATTCCTTTTCCAAACGCGTACCTTTCCATCGATGAATGCCACCTTGTATCCTTTGTCTTCCATTGCCGAGTTGGACACCAGGTTCTTCTTGAGATCAGGTACATATAGGTTTTTTTGTAAATGAATTGTGTTACCTTGATTCAATTGAAGGGTAACATTCCCTACTCCCTTCACGAGATAGGTGGCATTGTCTCCAAGGACAATCTCCAAGTTTGTCTCCTTCTCTATCAGATTAGAGACAGCTTCCTTGTATCTAGTGAAGTGCCTTGAGGCACCACTATCAATTAGCCAATTCCCCAAAGTGTCCGGTGGAGAGGGTCGATATAAGATAGTATTCCTTTTTCTTATTGTTAACAACAATTGATTCTGCATACCTGGAGTTCCTTGCTTTCTTCGAGGGTTGACCATTTCCATGATGTCCCTACATTATTTCTCCTTTTGGCATGAGCGAAGAAAGCAGTGGGGTTGCTTCTATTAGAAGGCATTTCTTGCTCCACCATTCTTGGTTCTTCTTGAATGCATCTTGACATCAATTCTTCAAACCTTGGAATTCGATCATTATTGAGAATAGTGGTTCTAAATATATACCACTCGAACGAGAGTCCTCCAAGGGTAGTGATAGTAAGTTCCCTATCAGGAATGACCTCTCCAATCGAAAGAAGATCATTCTTGATATCCTCGTCCTTGGCCTTCTTAATATCCTTCAACTTATTTTTGAAAAATAAAATTTTATTTGCATCACTAACCTTGAACACGCTGACCAACCTGTCATAAATCTCCTTGGAGGTGTTCAAATCGGAGATGTAGGCCACCAAACACTTGTCAATGGAATCTCTGATAATCTTCTTCGCTTTGACTTCAGCCTTATTGTACTTGGTCTTCGCAGCAGCCGGTGAATTTGAAGGAGCCTCGGGGATTTTACCCTTCACATAATCTAACACTTCTTGTTCTTCTAAGGTCAAATCAAGAGACATCTTACATCCATGATAGTCAGACTTTTAACAGAACTTGTCTTCAGCCAGGAAGTGGGATGAGGAACCCATTGAGCCTTTTGTCCTTGTCCAATTGTCTTTGGTGATTGCTCTTTCACTCTTGCTTGGGCTTTGTCTTCACCTCAACTCTAATACCATGTTAACTTTAGGTAAGAATGGTATGTTCTATGCTTAAGAGCAATTTACTTCAATTTCATTATTAGCCCAATATCAATATCCAATTTAGCAATCACATCAGCATGATAGTAAAATGCAGATAGAACATAAACATAAACAGTAGAAGACGAGCCAAGACAAGAGGACACAAGATGTGGCACCAGCCAAGGACAAACCCCAATGTGTGGAAACCCTTGATCAATTCTTCTTATATTCTTCAATATTTCAGCAAAGAGAGAGATAGTACAAATTACAAATCTGATAATTTATGACAGCAACAAGAAGCCCTAACCAGAAAAGTCAATGTTGGTCAAACAGGGAAGAATCCTTCCTCTAAACAACTCAGTCAAACCCAGTCAACTTCGGCCTCCAACAGCGAGCTCAATCAACCCAAAACAGTCCGAAAAAGTCCAGAAAAAGACTGGTCAACGAAAGTCAAACTACAGCTAGATCTAGGGCAGTCAATGCTGGTCAACTAAGAGGTCAGATCAACTTGATTTCAGTGCCCAGATCTACAACCTGCCAAGGAGAAGAAACCTCACCCAATCCACAGTCAAAAGGAGGTCAACGCTGGTCAACGCAACCCAAAATACAACCTCTGAAATTCGGTCAACACTGGTCAACGCAGTCGAACTAAAAACGTCCTCCTTCCTTCGCACATGTGAGGGACAGTGGCCTAGATTAGCGTACCCAATTAAGTGAGGAGAGAGAGAGATGTGAGAAGATGAGATGATGATAAAATGACTTGAGGTCTCCTCCTTTTATATGCAATGTTGAGGATGAGCCAGGGATTTGAATGCCTGTTTTTCTTGCTGGCTGACCTTAACAATTTGTCCATAGTATAAATAAATTCATATCTTCATTTTTACATGTCAAAATCGGATGACCTTTAGATCAATCCTACACCTATCGGACAGAGTAATCCAAGAAAAATATCAGTTGTCATAAAGAAGATGACCCATGTGGAGTTTGGCCCTAGTTGCCAATTTTAACATAAATTCACTGACCCTATAGGAGAATTTTTCTCCTAGATATCTCTTCAGTCGGCAACCCCTAACCTAAGTCACCGGATTCGCCGTTTTTTATCCATAAAATTCGAAATTCGCCGTATTTCAAGGTCAAACGAATATGTTCGTTCGAGTTCGCCATTAAATTCGGCGAACTCGAATTTCATGCCGAATTCGAATTTTTGCCGAATAAAATCGCCATTAAATTCGTTTCGATGCGTTGAAATTCGCCGGCAGCAGATTAAATTCGTTTTTTTTCGCGCCCGCGGGTATGAGTGTTCCTGTTTTAGGTTTCATTGGTTTCAACTTTCATTGACTCGGGTTTCGTTGTTTCAAGTTTTCATTGCCGCCGCTGGTCATTGCAGACGCCATAGACTACACCTTGACGGGCTCGGGTTTTTCCAGAAACAAAGACTCGTATCTCCTGAACTTGCCGCGCGTTTTCTAAAATCCATCCATCCATATATTTTAATGTCAAGAAAGGAACATTTACAAAAGCATTCATCGAATTTTTGATTTGTGAAATTTGTTACATAAAACTTTATTAGATATTTATATTTTTTTATTTTTGTAAGAGGAGAGTATTTACGTATATAATTGGGTTGTCACATCAGTTTATATGATTATTATTTAGCGAAACGAATTACCAGCATTGTTATACCAAAATCAGAAAGAGAATTTCGCTTTCAAATGTGAGTTGG